>PDUO01000008.1:391626-991626 GCA_003008705.1 Pezicula radicicola | reverse complement strand
TGCGCGCTTACAGGGCTTCTACAAAAGACGGTCAGAGACTTCGCCCATCAAGAAGGAGATTGGCACAGCGGAACCAGAGACAACCGTTGTGAAGCGTGTCAAACGCAGGGCTACAAGGGCTGCTGAAGAAATCACAAATGCTCTCGCGACCGGAACGTACGTTTCTCATCTACGCGCCGCGACCGCGTCAGCCTTACTGACAATTTTTACAGCGATGATTCTTCGGATGCCGAGCCAGCAGCGACTCGTTCTCGACAAGCCCTAGCGCGCACTCCTGCGCGTGCCTCTGGTCTTTCGAATGCCCTGCACGCTGCGAATCTACCTCTTCCTCCTTCTCCTGCTGTCGTTACGGACGCGATTGACCGACACACCATGGTATTGCGTTCAAAAGCCAGCCGGCTTTACAAGGAATCAGGGATCACTGAGACTGCGCAAGCTACACGAGAGACTCTCTCTACAGTAACAGCTGTCCATGTTCTTCTGGTCGCGTTTGAGATGTGGCAGTTGCGACCAGAGTTGCTCACCGACCGCTATGCCTTCACAATTCCGGGGAACTCATTTCTACCCCGTTCGGACTACGCGGTCAAGATTCCAGATATGTTTTTGCTATTGACAAGCTCTTTCTGGGGTCCCGTTATTCTGTGGCTCTCGACGAACGTTCTCGTTCCCCTCACCGCTTCGTATTTCTTCAATCTCACGAGCAAACCCAAAACTCGCAACCAGTATGCCAAATATGAGTATACCTTCGATCCACTCACATTCAACATCTTCAAGGCCTTGTTGACATTTGTTGTCTACGGCCAAAACCTGACCTTTGGAGGTTTGATTGATTTGGAATATGTTGCAAGAATCAATACCTCCATGTACGGAGGCTGGCAGAGCGTTCTCGTTATGACTGGAATTGGATCGTTGGTCACTCTCTATGACGCCGTTCTCAAGAAATAAACTGTTCTCACTTGCATATTTATATAGCTAACCTTCCAAGTGGAGCAGCAAGTAATCACTGTACAGAGAAGCAGATTTGCAGAATCAGACAATGGATAGGGAAAGTTGGAGACAGTTTTCATTTTCTGGTTCTTATTCCAGTAATACTTGTGTTTTTTGAAAAAGGTTGTCGCCGGCGGGTTTTTTTTGCTGCGGGTTGAAAATTTCAGTATTCCAGCGACACATGACAGTGGATGGATTAATTTTTCAATACCCTGCTTACTCTTCGCCCGCGTGGTTGTCTTGCCTCTGGAGGAGAACATAAGAAGGCGTTTTGGGGTGTGGCGATTAGGACGGATACCTATTTCACGTTTCCGAGTGTTTTTCTTCAGCCTTTTTGCGCGTCTTTGCTTGCTTTTGTCTCCCGTTTTGCCAGGTTTCAATACTCTGATGTGTATATGAATGAGTTGGAGATGGAGGTATGAGTTCGTTCTCATTTTGAATATTATGGTGGCGTTAATGAAAATAAGTCCTAACTCTCAAAAATCTTACAATCATCGCTCATGGCTTTTTCTAAGGCCACTGTGTGTACCTATGGTAGATTGAGAACCTTATAACCACTGCACTAACTGAACTACCTACACATGACCCATACCATCTATCATATCTATGCAAGTTCCAACACACCAAAAACATTAACAATCAACCTTACATCAACTTAATTCCAACATCTGCCCATTAACTCTACCTTTCAAATCATAAACTGAAGACGCCACATCCTCCACGAGGGCAACGACCAAACCCATGGCTATGAAAATTATAAACTCTCTTATTACAAAAGACAGTGCGTAGAAGTTTTAAGGGGTAATCGAGATGTCATGATAGTGATATTTGTGGAAAGAAGATTACGCTGGTAATACTAGTATTGGCGTTCGCGAGTGTGTATTCTGATGCTTTAGTATCGTTTAATTCTGTCCTCTGGTTACCTGAAATTTGCCTAGGTGACCGATCTTTTATAGCAGAGACAGGATATCTCGAGGCATAAACGCGTGATTTTATAATCAGACCTTGAGAATTTAAGAATAGTTATTGCCTAGATGATTAATACATCACTCTACAGTAGATTATTGTAAGGTAAGAATGAAGTTTCCAAGTCAAGTACGAACAATGGTAAGGGTGTTATTCACACCAAAACCTCAAACTATCATGCTCAAAATTGTAAAGCATACAATCACGACCCACCAGCTAATTGCTTTTCCCACTGCATTACCAGTTTTAGGTGATGAAGGCTCAGAAACTGCGCCTCCGGTTGCACTCCTGGTAGTACTCGCTCTTGAGACGGTACTCGAACTTGAACCCGAATTTGAACTTGAACTCGAACTCTGAGCAACTCTCGAAGTCGAGCTGGCGAAGGTAAGTCCACCTTCGGATGAAACGATGCTGCCAAAATTCTGCGAGAATGACGTTGATGGTACTTCCGTTCTCGTACCACCGTGAACAATATTTGTGGTTCCTGAGATAACAGTTGTCATCCCAGAAGCAGGTAACGGTATGATCGTCACATCGCTGACTATGAAGTTCGTGGTCCCTGACATAATGGATGTATTGGCGGAAAGCGGGATTGTCAGTGTCGTTACGCCGGTCACGATAATATCTGTGATCCCTGATATGACCTCAGTTTCTGCTGATTTTGGAAGCGGGATCGTTTCGTCACTGGTTGCGATGACATTTGTAGTCCCTGAGATGACGGTTGTTTCCCCTGATATTGGAAGAGTTACCGTGGTTCCATGGCTTGAGGAAACTGATATTGGTATCGATACAGTCGTTGGCTCGGTTAATATTACGTTGCTGACTCCAGAAATCACTGTATATACTCCTGCACTAGGGATTGTATATGCTGAGCTAATAGGAACAGTTGTAGCACCAGTAATGGTTAATGGACTGATGATAGATGCAATGAAGGGGGTCACAGAGCTGGCTGTAGATGTAGAAGTCGGAGGCAATAAAATCGAAGTTGTGATTTCTTGAGGAACTTGGATTGTTGTAGTGTTGTTGAAGATGAAGTTGCTGATGCCCGAAGTTTTTGCGCCGACAGCCGAGTTTGTTGAGATCATAGAAAAGGTCGTAGGACCACTTATGGTCAATGAGTTGATGTTCAGTGTAACAATTTCAAATGACGTGTCAGAAGACGCCTGCACTTGGGAGAAGACAGTGTTACTCTCTTGAGGAATTCCAATTGTGGTTATTCCGGATTTACTTGTCGCTTCTCCAGGAATTCCAAGGTCGGAGGTTAGAGGAATAGTTATGAGACTGGGCATGTTGAAGAGACTGGAAATCGTGGACAACAAGGAACTACGAGATAATAACACTGGAGACACATGCTCGGAGATTGTGGTGCCTTGGGAATAGGTGGCAGGAGACGAGCTGCTTGGTGTTGCATTGTCTAGAGTTTCGAATGGCTTGTTGGGTGTGGTTTCTTGAGAGGACGTTGGTGAGACTGAGTTTTGGGATGAAGGTACCAAAGATACCCTCAGGCTAGTGACAACAAGAGTAATTGTGTGCGAAGAAGCCAGCGGGGGGGGATTCTGCTCCTGTAATGCTGAAGAGGACGCCGAAGTGGTTCCAAAGTTCAACGGTAGACTTGAAACGAAGACTACTGAAGAGGTTGTTGGAAGGGGAACAAGTGGAGAAGTTTCAGCACTCACTACCACTGGGAGAGCCGATTGTGTTATAAATACTATTGAGGAAGTAGTTGGTGTGGTAATTGCACTTGTCTGTGGAGGCGTAATTCTGGCTGGCCCTATAGACTGAACCTTAGAAGAGCCGCTTGAGACTGGTGGTATCATAGAGGTGTCAAATACTGGCTCTTCTGTGGGTGTGACCGTAATTACCGTCGACTGCGTCAAATCACCCCCAGGGTTAACTTCTGTCGGTGTGACTGAGATGCATTTTGGAGTCTGCACGATTGATGGCCCGCCAGGCAAGCAAGATCCAATGCCCGGATATTGAGAAACATAGTACGGATTTGCAGCTAAAAAGTCAATAAGTGTTTGTGGAACATAGCCATACGCCTCGGGTGGTCCAGATTGGTTATATTGTTCTGTATCTACTTCATTTGCACCGTTCGTTCCCCGAGGAGGAATGTCGATGAATGGCGTTGTGAGAGATATTACGACTCCTGTGGGGGTTTGTGGCGTTTTTCTTGCAGGACCTAAGGTAGTTCCAACAGAGTTAATATATTACATCGAAGGAGATTCGATCGAGATCATAGAAAAGCTCACACCTCCATAATAACCTTCCGCATATGAGTTGATCCCGTCAAATATGTTTAAAATACTTGTGCCGCTGAAAGCAGCATTAAAAGTTTGAGTAGAGACTGTTGCGCAACACAGCTGTCCCAACGAGTCTGTCACTGCCGGCACAGTGATGACTTTTACAGTCGAGTATACATTAAATGCAGACGGCGATACTCTAACTTATTTAGCATAGAAAATCAAAGATGGAGAGTCATGCTTACACTGTGATGCCAGCGGTCACGATCTGAGTCGCATTTTGGAAAAGCTGGGTGCCACTCCAGCTGAGTCCTAAGCGGTCTCCCGTTGTCTCTGCGGGTCCAAGGGCAGATTGGGATTTCAAAGCTAATGGATTGCCTCCGGTTGTAACAAGATAGGTATAGCTCGTATTTGTGGAATAGGTGTTCGTTTCGACACTTGTAATGGTTGTTGTTGGATATGGGGTGATAAGAGTAGTGATAGATGTAAAGTTCGCTGGGCCAAAGCTCGAGCTTGTAGCCCATTTTTCCCACCAGTATTCAGTGACAGTATCGTGAACAACAAAGCAGCAAGGGGATATTGAGGGCACTAATCCCGTAGTTGTCGGAGACGATGTGTTGGTATACAATGGTTCTGCCTCTTTGTTAGTCTGCTGCAAATTTTCTGTTGACGCACTGCACCTAATTGCGCTTACTTTTGAGATGCGGATTTGCTGTAACAAGAGGAATTATTGCCAGTAGGACCACAACTAAAATCGCCATGTCGAAGATTCACAATAATATCTCAATATTCTTTTAAGTGGGAAGTAATCCTCAAGTAAAGCAAAAGCAAAACGAGTCTGAATAAGACTTGGACCAACAACATCCAAACTTAAGAGTAAGCTAATCTTCGCAAGCGCAAGTTACGCTAAATTGATATTGGAAAGACTAGCTTTCAAGATAATGAGCAAGAACAGCAATGAATCGATGCATAACTTGCTCCGGTAACTGGAATGGTCTCTGTGCTCCGTAAAGTTACGTAGTCGGGGGCAGAACAAGTGATTTGACTCCCGACGTTGCATCTCAGATGCATCTCCAGAGCACAGCAGCAAGGCCGACCAGCTGGCGATGCAGAAAAAGGATTCTGTACTATTACGTGATGCATGGTGTAAAGTAATCGAGGAGGAAAAGGTGTGACTTCGGGTCATGCGAAGAGTTATTTGCATTTGAGCTGCCTTTTTTTTTTCTCGGACACCGACAGGTCGCAGGTTGGGTTGCACAAGCTTTCGGATACCTGCTTGAAGTTAAATGCTATGCCTAACATCAGCTTGCAATTGCACTTCAGAGCTGCAAGTGTTGCTGCATAAGCCGCAAAATGGTAGTTGAGGGGGTATTTTGTCCGCATCGGTCTAGACTTTCAGCGATGCTTCTCCAACTCCTGCTTCCGAGCTAACATAGCATAATGGTCATATGTTATTCAATCGCCGAACACAGCAGATCTGATGACAATAGCTCCCTCTCCAAACATTTGAGCAGTGACATTTGCATGTTTCTTTAGTTTGGCTTTAGCTAACTGCGTTGTAATGAGGGCCACCTTTGTATTCCTAATTTCTAAGTTCGTCTTGATTCAGTCCGCTGCTGCAGACATCAACTTCCTCAAGCCTCGAGCAACCACGATCCCAGCACCAATTGTGATTGGTGCGTCTCAGGATTGGTAGGGAATCGAACTCATTTGATGCAAAAGACAATGGGTTGATCTTTGATAGGGACGGCAATGATGGGCCGTGGAGTTCTTTTCCACTCCAAGTAGGCTCGCCTCCTCAAAACGTTAAAGTATTTGTGGGAACTGGAGCATATCAAACTCTCGTTGTTCTCCCTGAGGGCTGCACCTCCCAAGACCCTTCGAACTGCGGTACATTGCGCGGAGGGGAGTTCATCATCAATCAGTCAACAACATGGCAAACTAATATTGCCGACCTTTCCAGCAACATTTATCCTCTGGCCCTTGAGACACGCCTCGGGCTGGCGGGAAGAGGTTTGTATGGTTTCGACAACATCACACTGGGGTGGCAAGGGAGTGGTGGACCGACACTTATCAACCAGGTGAACATATATCATCGTTTTTGTGCTCTTGAGACACTGCCTCACGACTCTTTCTCTCGTCTCCTAAGAAGAAGCGTACTGATTTGTTGATAAGACGATTGGAGGTATAGCAACGAAGGATTTCTTCCTTGGTGTGTTTGGGCTCACACCCAGGCCAAGTAATTTCACCTCATTCAATAACCCTATACCAAGCTATGTTCAAAATCTCAGAACACGCAACCTCATCCCAAGTACCTCTTGGAGCTATACAGCCGGAAACCAGTATCGTGCGTGACTGAACCTTCCAACAGCAGAGATAGAGCGGAGACTAATCCCCTACAGGACTAAACAAGGTCCTTGGCAGCCTTGTGCTCGGTGGGTACGATGCTTCAAAATTCATCCCAAATAACCTGACCTGGTCCTTCAATTCAGAGGATTCGAGTGACCTCACCGTCAATATATATTCTATCACAATGGCAACCTCCTCGTCGACTACTGCTTTGCTACCAAATACTATAGCGGCTTTTATAGATTCCTCCGTCCCACAATTATGGCTTCCGATACAGGCTTGCACATTATTTGAAGAGGCCTTTGGCATAACTTGGAATGAGACACTTGAACTCTACCTCGTCAATGACACGCAGCATGCGGAAAATGTGGCACAGAATTCAACTTTAGTTTTCCAACTTGGAAGTCCAATGGCTACAGAGTTCGTGAATATCACTCTGCCATATGCAGCATTTGATCTAACACTTACTGCTCCGCTCGTATCGAATTCGACGAGATACTTCCCACTAAAGAGAGCATCCAACGATTCTCAACATACACTCGGGAGAACGTTCTTTCAGGAAGCGTGAGTCTCCAAATGGTGGCTCAGAATTCACACTGAGATATTTCCAGGTACTTGACGGCTGACTACGAACGGCGGAACTTCTCCGTCTCCCAATGCTCCTGGGATATCAATCCTCAAGAAAGCATTGTTGCTATATTACCACCCAGTTCATCGCCACAAGCGGTCCCGTCCACAGACCATAGACAGCCTAAACTCTCAGCTGGTGTCATAGGAGGAATTGTTGCCGCCGTTATTCTCCTACTATTTCTCGTCGTCGTGTGCTTCTACCTCATAATTAAGAGGCGTCGTCGCCAGCGAGCAGTAGAGGCAGCAGCAGCAGCGCTCGCTGCCGCATCATTGACTGCAGACAATGGGAAACCAGAGATGGATGGACAAGGGATCGGCCAAGCGAAGTTAAATTTAACCGTAGACACTACAACTGCAGAACTACAGGGAAGTGATGGAAAGCCACTTGCTATCTCGGAGATGGAGAGCGCAAGGATTGAAATGCACGAGATTGACGGAACACCGAAACATGAGGCAGACGCGGGACAGAGGCAAATATATGAAATGCCGGCTAGAGAGGAAGTCGTTACTGAGATGGGTGGCCATAGAGGTGTTGCGGAGTCTGGTTTAAAAGACGAAGCGCATACGGCATTCAGCGAAGGTTGAAGACTTGGTGATATGATGACGGAGGGTATCTTAAAGGCATTGTTCCTTCCTACCTACCACTAATAGTGCCCATATTCATTTATGTCCGAGAACACACATATATCACGATGTCTTCCTCTCCTTGCCCTCTCAGTACTTGATCTATTGTGATGCCATCAATTCGTCATAGTTGGAAACCCAGAACAATCGGGTGCTATGCTGAAAATCTCGTCTCAAACTGGCAGAGAGTAGTATGGTGTGTATAATAAGGATTTCGACGGTTTGGATTATTTTGCAAGAGTGGAAACATTCAAAGGACGACGATTCTGCCCTAGCCAAGCCGAAGTGGTACTGTACTTCCGTACTAGGAATAGCGCATAGTGGGCAGCGCCAAGCTTCACTGGAGTCCCCACGTTCAGTACATTTCGTATATTCGATGCCCATTCTTGTCGCTGTCATCGTTGACTCTACTGTTGTCGATTCCCATCTCATCTCAAGTGGTTCCTACCATGCCACGAGTTCCATTCGATTGGTCGCCTTATGAGGCAGAGATTCGGAGTCTGCACACTGCTGGATATGCCCAAGAACGAATCCTTGATGAGCTTGCGAACCGGTACCCTGAGCAGGCTTTTGCGACTCGAAGATCACTAAGCATACAACTTGAGTCTTGGGGACTTGGCCGGCGGTATAAGCCTCAGGAAGATCCAGAAATTCTTGAGTTTATCAAGTCCAAATGGCGAAAGAATGCTACCCACGCCGAGATCCTCGACCATATCCAGAAGGTCTTTCCTGATGTTGCTATCTCCGACCGAACGCTGCGACGGGTACGCAAGAAGATGAAGTTGCTATATCGGACACCAGGAGGCATGATGGGTAATGCAGAAGGAAGAGGACGAGCTTCGTGAACGGTGAAGGACAAAACTGTTTCTGAAAGGCTTTTGTCAGCATAATTCCGCATCGAGCTTGGGAAGACTGGCAGGCCAAGACGATATATTCTTGCACTTTGCAATTGGGTAATCGTGTAAATTTCGACGCCATGTCCACGACCCAGAAGCTCTTGCTCTGCAATTATTGTGGAACGCATGTTTCGATGTAGAATTAGAATTAGCGCCTCACGCTTCAAGAGCTTGGGCAGGAAAGTTGGGATACGAAGTGAAAGAGTAACAAAGTCTTGTACTTTGATCAAGACGATCCAAACTGGGTTTCTTGGATTCGATGCAAAATTTACGTCAGAGAATCCTCTCTGGCCTTTATTCTCATCTACCTAAACTCTTCAATGGTCGTTACAGTAAGCAGAAATGAGCGATTTGTCGATTTGCAGCTATCAAGTCTTCAGTCCTCAACTTTCAAACCCCAACTCAAATGAGCTGATGTGCTAGCTACCAGAGGCAGTCAGTTTCACCCATTGAAATTAGTTGCAATTAATGACGATAGATTACAATTATTAGCTCAAGGGAAGTCTCTGCCATTACCAGCTCTTCAAAGACAGTTACAAGTAAATAAAGGCTGTCGGTTTCCCTCAAGACTCCAGTTTGTAAATTCCCCTTTTCATTAACTCTTCTCGACAGTTCCCAACCCAGCTTCCCAAATCAACTATTTCCCATTATATCCTGCTTAGACTCAAACTGCACGTATGAAATATCCGCTGCGCCACAAGCCCATATATATTAGTCACTATAACCATCTTGAAATGACCGTACCTTAGCATCAGCTTCTTTATTTTCACGATTAACATTGCCATAAGTCGCACTACCACCAAGAGCGACTTTCTCAAATCTCCGACCTCAAAGGCCTTCCAAAGACTCTACAACACAATCAACACAAGTCCAATAGCACTTAGCACTTAGCACTTCACAAGACACAAAACTTACCAGAAAGAGCCTTCAAGAAAACAATAGATCCACTATCAAGCAACAAAATCGGCAGGATTTGCGAATACGTCCACTCATCCTCATCAGCACTATCATACCATCTATCAACTTCCATTCCGTTTCTCAAACTTCGATGTCGGAGGTCGGCTATAATAACGATGACAGCGTTCGCGCGGATACTCGCTTCTGAGAGACCAATGCTGATGTAACAAGTGATGGTAGAGGATGACCATTCCCAAGCTTCGAGTAAGACATAGAGGACAAGGACAGCGAAGAGAATGAAGATTGCCAGAGTGTTGAAATTTGCCAGGCCAGTTGTAGTGTATGTTGCAGTCTGAAGATCATGACAAATTTGCGTTGTGTTTGCCGCACTGTTGGAATTGGTACCCTGAGTAACATTCTGCGCGATATCGAGGAAGTCTGCGATACCTAGGCCATCGGCCCCTTTCATGGATTCGAAACAAGCTACTAGCATGATGGAAAGTTGTCCAGGTTTTAATGGGAAAGAGCCAGAGTTTCGTGCAGCGAGAACAATGCCCGATAATATGAACTAAGCAATAATAACAGCAAGCCCATAAGTAGCCAAAGTCTTCCCTTTATAGATGAGATCCGAAACATTGATCAGAGCATTGAGATGTGTGATAATTCCCCATAAGAAGCATAGTACAAACGAGATCATAGTCGTAAACAGATATAGACCAAGCTTGATAACTGACAGTAAGAAGAAGTACAATACCAGCAACAAGGTATTGATTACTAAGAGTATGCAGGAGAATTTCGACCATATGAATCGCCTTCATATATTACCCGTATTCTTTTTTGTCCCTATTACTTCTTTGCTGGTCGCAGAAGTGCACTTTACATTTATCTATTAGGAGGCATATGGAGATAGTATTGATGCCATTATATCACTTGAAATAAAAACTTTGATTATTTGTTAAAATTATTGTTGGGTCATATGTTAGTCATATAATGACGCTAGTGGCAGCTATAATGTCGCTCCTATAGTTTAGTTTAGCTTCTTCTTTTTCTCTTTCTTCTATAGAGACGATAGAACCTATAATAGAACCAATTGAAGTATATTCATTGTTTCTATCTATGTGTCTGTTTCCCAACAATTATTAATATATTTTTAATTAAATTCAATGTTGAAGTCTTGAATACATTCTGTCCTATTACCTTATTAAGAACAAGTTTCTAACTCTCCATAAGGATAGTCGCACTACTATAAAGTGCAGAACCACAATTAACACTTGGATCATGATCAACACGTATGCTTCCGTTACTAGGGATATTAAATCCCATTGTTCATCATCTTCGTCTTCATTGTCAATTGTAAATATAAAAACAATCATGTGACTAGTGTGTGCATAATCGAAGGGGTAATAAGGAATGTTGGAAATAATGAACTATCTAGAAAGACGGGTGAGGAGTAAGTATTTAAAAAGCAGGGGACAATACAATTTATCTCCAAAAACAATTTCTGCTGCAGAGCCTCATACAACCTTTCTACCCCAAAAACAACATCATTAACACTCACTATAGTACTAACTCACCTTATATATGAGACTTCCATTTAACATCAAGCAAAACCACATCTATCAAAATACTTCGTACATCAAGGTAGAACACCCAATCAATGACATAAAAACCACCAACGGGAGGAGAAATAAAACAACAAAAAAAACAAGGATTCCGAATTTAGTTCGCGGTTATGAACCTTAAATCAACAACCCCAAATAGTCCCAAACAGTCTTAAACAGCTTCCAACTACACGAAGCAGTAATAGAACTTCTAATAATGGACGGGGACTAGTGTCGTAGCCTAAGAATTAACTGAATTAAGCGAGGGAAATAAACTGGCTACCATGATTAGGGTGCTTTTTGAAGTTGTTGAGTTTATAGAAAGAGTTTCTTAAGCTTCTCTAGTAGTTATTAAAACTAAGAGGGTATGTAGTATATTTCTTCTAAAGTAGTAGCTTTAGATAAAATTATATAAACTGTCTCCTCCATTTCCTTCTCTCGCTTAGATTTCCTTGACAAACATAGAATACTACACATCATCGTAGGCAAAAATTAGTGAAATAAACAAGCTTGTATCTCTGAAGATTATTGAGTTAGGAAGCTGTTGTGCTGATAAGAACATGGATTGCTGAGAATGGCCGGGTTGACTGTTAGCCTTGGAGTTGAGTTTCCATGGGAGTAAGTATTTACTAAGAGTTCAGAGTGATTTTGATTAATCCTTTATACTTTAACAAGCAACGAGTCACTTTACAGCCCAGGGATCTATCCGAAATTAAGGTCCTAAGAGAGTATATTCTAGCATTGTTAGCCACTTGATCAAATTAAATTACGACCAATAAAATAAATGGCGTTGTACAGAGTTTCAGCCTCAATCACATAAAAATAAAAAAAACAATAAATCACTGAAGTTCTTCCATTAGGAGTTGAATCAAATTGTCGAGTGTTTGAAGGTTTTGGTATTTTATATACATAGGTAAGTACCTAAAGAAGAGAACGCCGGCCAATGCATTGGTATATATGTTTTCGCCGTCCTTGGTATCTAATAATCCATATCCATAACATGTAGTCTCATCCCATCTAGCAAATCAATCAACGCAATTCAAGAACCGCTCCTCGCCTCTCTTGCATACCCGCACAGGAATGTAACCAGGCCCGCTGTGTAGTTTGAGTGTGAGTAAAGTTGAAGCACCCCGCATCGTCTTCCGCGCCTTTTCTTGCGCCTTGGCATACACTGCTCGCTTCTGCTGGACATTCATCTGAGCAACTTCCTCATCCGATGCCCATTCGTCGACTGCGAGTTCGATGGAATGTAGCTGGAAGAAAACTGCTAGAACGGCCATGATCTTCACCTGTGCAAGGCGACGGCCAAGACATGACCGTGAGCCCATCGAGAATGGGAGATATGCCCCTCTTGGTGGATGGTGAAGGGACGCGGCGGTGGTACGACCCGTGTGCTCACCAAATTCGTCATCTTCAGAAGAATCTATGTTGCTACTGTCGCATTCACTCTTATCATCTGAGGTCCGGAGCCAGCGCTCGGGTCGGAAATCATCCAAATCATTGGGGGCTGAGGTTATTTTGGACGGCGAAGTTGGCCAGTAGCGGGGGTTGCGGTGAACGCCGATTGTGTTGAGATTAATATGTACACCAGCAGGGATGGTGATTTTCTTGCCGTCTATGTAAATAACTTGATCGACGATGGTCGATTTTGGAATATTTATTACTGGGGGCATTAGTCGTAACTGTTCGTTGAGCACTGCGCCAAGAACGCCGCCCAAAAGTGCATTAACGCTTGTTTCGTAGTTCCAGGTTGAAGGTTCCCTGGTGCCAAAAATTGTCGTGACTTCCTCTTGTACGAGTTTCTGGGACTTCGGAGAGATAGCAAGTTCCATCATCGTGAAGTGAATGCTGTTGGCGGATGTCTCGTGACCGGCTACGATCATAACGAAGGCGTTGCCCAGAATGTCAGAGTCAGACAAGGCAGGCTGACCAACTTCGCCTTTCTCAGCCCGGCCCAGAGATTCTGATCTTTTGCCACTTCCATAAGAACTCCTGACAAGAGAACCCATGATATCCATGCCCTTGCTCTCCTTGCCCTGTTGCGCCTCTTCTACTCTTTGTCCAAGTAACTCATTCATATATTTTCCCCAATTGTCAAACGCTTGGAAGGCCTCTCGAGCGCCCTCAAAAGGAAGATATTCTTATGGAGCTGTTAGTCTAGTTTAAAGACAGTGGGTACTTCCAAACTTACTCATAACCAAGGCCGGCGTGAGTAGCACCAAGATCAGCCTCTCAAGAACAGTGTTAAGACTCAACGTGAAGCTCATTGTATGGCCCATTGGAGGTTCAGTACTGCTGTATGCTGCCTCTTGAGGAGTTTGCTGCTCAGACGATGTCTCTCCTGGCCACAACAAGCGCACACCAAACCCAACCTTCGTTATTATGTGTAAAGCAAGTCTCATGGTATCGTGGGGCACGTCCTTGATTGTTTTAACGCCATCAGCAGTCCATTTACGCAACATGCCTTGCGCTTGGATGCAAGATTCTGCAAATGCCACGGCATTGTTCCTCTCATTAATAGCTGGCGAAAGTACTTTTCGGTGCGTCCTCCATTCCTGCCCTTCAGTTGTTATAACATTCCTTCCAAAGATTTCGAGGATCTTATATGATGAGAGTGGCTTGGGGAAAGATTCGCGACGCGTCGCGATTTGGCTGATGGCTTCTGCATTAGACACCCAGCAGATGATTCCTCCTGGCGCGACTGTAAGGAAGGTGTCGCCTGTCTTTCTAAAAGGTTCGTAAAGAAGTTCCCAGCACCAGTCAGGTGTCATATAACTTTAAATTGTCAGCTGTGCATACGCAGAGATGACATAAACACCCACTCGATCCAACTCTCAGTCCAAGACTTCGGTAGTCTTCTTATCATTCCTAGCCATAATTGATGTGTGATCATCCAGAATGGATTGTACATCGATATGGCTATGTAAAGTCAGTGGATGCATCTAGCATGGGGGGTAGGGTACTGACGTGTAATGACATATGGAAGACCCGACCTCTTGGCCGCGTCAATATTCTTCTTCAAGGCCGCACACGATGAGTATATCCAATACACAGGTATCGTAACCAAGACAATATAAATAAGAGAGACCATATCTGCAGTAAGAGAGCAAAAGACGGTCGCTTGTCTCAAGGAGAAAGAAAATGCGAAGCAAATATGTACAGAAATCGACCCGGATGTATGACCAGCATTTGAGGGCGAGGAAAGACCGTAAGGTATTAAGAACAAGGCAAATTACTACTCGCACATAGTATTAGAAGAAAATGCAGTAGTCCTAATTAATAATTGACTACTGGTGAAGAAGTGGGTGCAAAAGACAAAGAATGAGGACTGGATCTGCGAAGAAGAGCTAGAAGAGTGTAGCTAGAGAAGCTGGAAGACACCTCACCTAACGCGTGGGCCGCTTCGGACTGCCATACTGCCGTGCATTGCAGCCATCGCGCGCAGCACCCAATGGACTGCCGGGCCTGGCTTTGTTGGTGCGGAATGAAACATCCAAGCAAATTTGCTTGTCGGTGTTAGAATTGGGCAGGTGTTTGGGTTTTGGGGAGTCAGGTTTGGCTTGCGGAAGGTTGACGTTCCGGAAGGGTTTGAGATATCTGGAGTCACCTGGCGGCAAGCGAGGCCTGTGAGGCGCACCTTACCTCGTTTACTTAAGAACTTAAGAGTGCAGTGCCGTACCTACTAGCCACATGTGGCGGGGGGCTGAGAGAGCGAGACAGCCTACCGGAGTTGAACCAAAGAGGAAGAAGTAGAGAAACATCCTTGGCTACAACATGAGTAGATTGTAAAGTAGGTTTGGACGTTTTAAATTGCTCACATGTTCTTTTTTGGCCATGTACAATCGATCTTTAATTGTTTTGTCTTCTGCGTTGCTATTGCTATGGACTATATGGATTGATCTCACCGTCTCGCTCAGTTCTCCCTCTTGCTTTGCTGCTCATCTCATGTTTGAGTTCGGCTACCGGCTGCTGCCCCCTGATTTTCCTTCCTTTCGCCTCAGCCTTACTTTGGGCATGCCCATACACCACTTACTTTTCCCACCATGACGTCGATCTTTCCCCCTAGCCAAGTTCACCTGAGGAAATATGTTGTTGCCAATCAGAACTAAGCTCAATAGTAAAGCTTCTATTTAAAGTTATTTGCACGCAAACAAGCCCATTGGATCACAGGACCTGGTAGCTACGGCTGAAGTTGCCCTCGTCCTTCAGATCCCCTCTTGGCAGTGTTGTCGGAACACAGGCTTACCGGTACTCGTCCACGGTACGCAGTGTTTCCGAGGTCAACGACACGTACCGTATGATCGATCATCCAATTTGTTTCCTTTGCGCGAGTTGTTTATCATAGATGTGGACGCAGCTTGGTTTCTAAAACATTTCACCGTAGAGACACTCAAGAGTAAATGTTTCTTCGTCAAGTTTTGGGTTTGAGAAGTAGTCCGTTCTTTAAACTTTGAATCATTAGACCGACAGAAAATATGAGGCTCGCACGGACCAGCTCGGGAAGGCTGAAGATCTTGGCAACTCTTTGACACTTCGATGAAGCACGAGGGGATCGGATCTGCGAGAGGCGGTTTGGATCTCTCACAAGTCACAACTCTTCAGATGGTTCATGTTGACGATCTTCAAGCTCTTTGAAAAATCAGGGCGGTTCAACTTTTGCGAAACTCATTTGAGGACTTGGCATTGTGCATCTTTAGCCTAACGTCGTCAAAGCCTTCATATTCAAAGCTACTTAATCATATCAATCAAGACGTTGTAAAGTCAGTTGTCGGAAGCATAAAGAAGCACATCCCACAACAAGAATTCATCGCATTGCGAAGAACTTCAGAAGCGAGCGCAAAGGACGTAATAATCGACTCTCGAGAAGCATCGGCCATACCTCGACGGCCCCACATGGGTTATCCTTCAGCCTGAATGAGGCTTCCAATGTGTCCTTCAAATGCGTAATTTAAAGACTTGCTCTATATATGCCGTGCTCCCAGTGCTGGCAGTGGCTAGACTGAAGTCACTGCTGGGCTCGCTCGATATTGATGGGAAGTTGGTAGCCTGCAAAAGGGATTGGTCTCGGGGGTGCTGCTTTACGATATCTTCGGGACATTGCCGTCCACAAGAGCTAAACTAACGGTGTAGCCGTAAGTCCGTACATTGAGTCGCATTGCCATTTTGGAATGACTCCAGGCTCTTGCCAATTCATAACAACCATTCAGTTCACCGTGAACAAGAAGCTTTTTATGGAATCCATCTTTCTCGAACATAGACTGAAGACATCATCCTCCTTGGAGGAAGGTAAATCACTCACCCTCCACCATGGCAACAAATCCTCTCCAAAGCATCTGAAACGGTTATTACTGAGCAGTGATGTTATGAAATTAGAACTGGAGAATATTACTAAGGGATTGCATTTTGGAAGAAGCTGCTCCTTGCGTTGCACTAGCATCACAACGTCATACCCGACTCTCCTAAACGTCAAATAAAATGCTCAACTTTTACGATTCTGGCTTGTGATAGCAAATGGGATGAGTATATAGATACATGCTCGAGATGAGAATGTCGAGGAATAGAGAGTAGAGGAAGAACAGGGACATCAAACCCCAATGCGAATATATCGTTCGGCTCTCAGTGGAGAGCCGTTAGACGCAACGACGGTGTTGCTGTAGTTTGCCATTACCACAATATGGCGAGCTTGTCTATGATGCTCCACTCACATATTCGCGAAAGAGTAGCAATCCCATTTCGCAGCTCTCTCCTCTTCAGCCATGAAACCCTCAGTTCTAGTTCTGTGGCACGTATCTCATGTGATTGGCAGGTGATGAGTGTATCTCTGAAGAAGGTATATCAGAACTGCCCTTATTTTTCAGTATGATATACGGGTGCGTCAACCTGGAGAGCGAAGGGTGAGGTGTTGGCACTTGAACCTGAATGAGGTCGTGTCGGTCATGTGATTTCGATGCCTGCTCGCGGATTGCAGCGCTAACCGAGTCTTAGCGCCCACATCTTCAACATCTCCAAAATAATTCACGCCAAACGTAGTACCTCAGCATCAACACACGACAAATCCACGACCGTCAAGATGGTACGTACCTTTATTCTTATGCTGCGAAATTGGAGGGAGGAATGATTGCAATGCTACGATTTGAAGCATGACTCTGGGGGATGGGAGCGTGGAGGAATTCCGAAATTGCGACGACGAGCCCCCAATTGCACCGAGACTTCCCAGAAAGAATTTGCAGAGAGAGACGGACAATGTATTCGAGTGCGACTTTTGGAATCATCGATTATCGACTACTGTGGCATCTACAGTGGACGTTGGAGCGCATCCCGAGCACGGATTCAGAAGGGGCGGAATTGAATATCGGATACAAGAGGGGCAAAAGAAGAGGAGCTGACTTTTTTTTTGTAGGTTAACGTCCCAAAGACCAGACGCACCTACTGCAAGGGTAAGGACTGCAGAAAGCACACCCAACACAAGGTCACACAATACAAGGCCGGAAAGGTATGAATTATCCTCTTCCCCAACCACGAAGCCTTCGAATTTCGATCCGCACAAGTCAAGCACAGCGAGTTATTGTGACAGGGACTGACTAAGACAAAAAGGCTTCCCTTTTCGCGCAAGGAAAGCGTCGTTATGATCGTAAACAATCCGGTTATGGTGGTCAGACAAAGCCCGTTTTCCACAAGAAGGCCAAGACTACGAAGAAGGTTGTGTTGAGATTAGAGTGCACAGCATGCAAGACTAAGGCACAATTGGCGTTGAAGCGTTGCAAGCATTTCGAACTTGGGTACGTCAACTCTCTCAACTTCTGCTCTAGGCAGGAGAAAACCACCAAAGGCGAAGAATCCGATGCTAATATATTGTGTTTCATAGTGGTGACAAGAAGACCAAGGGTGCGGCGTTGGTATTCTAGATGTGTCAAATCTCTCATGATGGTTCGTTTGGGCATGGGCTGGATTCGGTATTTACGTGGGCTTTGTCACTTTCTTGTGGGGGGGAATGCAATCAAAAATACAAACACCCACTGGCTTGACGTCTGACTACTGAAGGGAACATGGAGCAAGGTTGCAATTTTTCGATCTTGTATCTATTTCCATGGTGTGGAGTGCGGTGGAGCATAACAAAGTTCGCTGATACCTACCACCTCATAAATGTCTTTTCTCGATACAGCGTACCTACATCTGTGACTCGCTGTGAGTGCGGAGTTGCGTCCTGGGATTGAAGGACTCGTGGCGGAGAGCATGATATAAGAGTACTGTGCGGTTAAAGTACTATTGTCCAATGGCACTATAAACTAAACATTACAGGTCCAAGTACTCTGCGCACATCGTACATCTTCCACTCCATACAAAGCATACAAATAACTCCTCCCCTTCTCTCCCTCTCTCCATCTCCACACCCTCCCATTCTTCACCACATAACACACACCCTCGCAGCCTCGCCTTTCCATTACCACTGAGCTCACTCACCTATCTCTTAGACTCCTCCCCTAAACATACAGTCACACTACCCTAGTCTCAACTCAAACAACTTCCCTTCAAAATCACACTCCTACACTAGCACCAAAGTACCAAAGTCCAAAAACGATACATCGGTACAATATCTAGCAAACAAAATCAGAACAAAAAATACGCATAATTTTCCTAAATCCGTTGATTACTTGAAATCCTTGAGGTTCTTAGGCTCTTAAGTTCCTTACCTGTTGCTTGTTTTTTCTTTTGGAGATTTGGTTTAAGAGATGTATGTGATGGGTTGCTGTTCTTTATGCTTTGAGATTGAGGTTGAGGTAGTAAGTAGCTATGAGGAATAAGGAAATGGGGAGGAAGCTTTTTGGATAAGGTAATTAATTTTGTAGTCATTGTGATTTAGGTAGCTGGTAGATGGTGGAGTGATATTATTGTTGGTTGTGTGGCTGGATACTGGGTGTTTAGTTTGTTGATGTTTGGTGGGAGGAGGTATTGTGCTTTATGAAGTTGTTGTCTACTATGTAAGGAGAATTTGTAGTAGGAGAGGGGGGGGTTAATGATGTTGAATTGGTATAGGTAGGTAGGGGAAAGAATGGCAGATTGAGTGTTCTGTTGATAGATTCTTTCATTACTTCAATGTGGCTATCTTCAGCTCTACAGTAATTTCAGTATACCCAACCTCTTATAAAATAGAAATAGAATTTCTTGATTTATGTAGGTAGCTGGGTAAGTAGGTAGGTAGATTAAGTATATAATAGATAAGGAAGCATAATATTAAGATCTTCTACCCCGTTCAATTTAAGTCTTGTCTTGAATATTATAAAGTAGAACTAGTTGGTTAAATCTCCTTTTAAGAGCCCAATATTAAAAGAGTTTGAAGTTGGAATCTAGATATCTAGTCTTTGTTTTTGTAAGAAGGAAGGCTTTTTAGAAAGTAAGTGCCCTTGAGAGGGAGGAGGTTGAGAACCTCGTTAATGATCATAACGTGGATAGTGTTAGAATCCAGAGAATGACTTCTCTGATGGGTTGAAATACTTCGTATTTGATGTAACTATTATAATACTACCAGATTTTTTTTCGTCTTTCTCCGCAGCTTCTGCTCTGTTTTATAGAACTTCAATATTGTGGAAATGGTGTGGTATATGCATATATGAGTGAATTGTGAGTACTTGCCCTCTGAATTACGATGGCGGAGGCCAGGCTCTATATACAAAATGGGAGGCATTGGATTAGGCCCAAATGCCGTACAAAATGATGTGGTTTCGATGCATGAAGTTTGCGTATGAGAGCTGCGTATATAGCCACGTAATTGGCCCGAACGAGGCTCAGACAATATACGAAAATGAGGATATATTGTTTATGCTAATAGCACGTGATTATTGGGCGACAGTTTTAACATGCTATGTCCTACTTAACCTATTAACTAATTAAGAGAGCTTGAATCAACTCCCTGTAAGTTAAAACTCTAGCTAAGGGCTTATAAATTAGTCCCCTCTCTCTATTATAATATCTGATAACTCACAGGCAACAGAGCGACCACGGGACTATAATTCATAAACTTTATTATCTATCCAACCTAAAGCAGGGACAAAGAGACCTGGCATTAAGACAAGAGAGTACGGTAGCGGTAAGATTTTCTAGTTTTGAACTTCTGGAGGGATAAGTGAGGGAGGAAAGTGTGTGTGGTTTGTGGTGATGGTTTGATTTATGGGATTGGAGGATAATGATGGAGTGAAAAGAAGGCCCTTAGAAGTTACTTCGAAGAAATAGTAAGAGGAACGGGTGGTAAATGATAAGAGGTGGGAGGAAATATGAGGGGAGTTTATGAGAGAATGAAGTAATTTGGGAGAGGAAATTATGTACTGCACAGTGTATGCAAAGCATATAGTTTGATGAAGCAAGATGTTTATTGCTATAATTCTGGGACTCGGTCTAATCTAAATTCTAGTTCATCTGCTCTATAAACAATCTCTTGCTTACTAGAGAAATCATATCAAGTACCAGACCCTACCAATCTTAATGCCCACCCATCCCCCATCATTAGCCACCCAAAACTCCTAAAATCCCTTCCCCAACTGAACCGTCCTTCCACCACCATACCACAACCTGCCCTCCCTACAATCAATACCCTTCTCCTGACCAACAATCCACTCAAATCCATCTTCATCCTTAGCATCCCAAAATTCCTTTTCAAGTTCGGCATTGATGCTTTCGATTGCTTGGATCCATTTCTCTCTCTTTTCAGGTGTGTCGTGATCGGATTGTGTGAGGAATCTTCCGATTGTTATGTGGCTTGATGGGACGACGTAGCGGGAATTGATGGGGACCTTTTGGGTTGCTAGGGCGAAGAGATCGCGGCGGAGGTGGTGGTACGTGTATTTATCGTCGTGAGTGGTTGTTGTCTGTTGATGTTTTACTTAGTGACTCATGCAATATACAGGATGTAAATTAGTAGTTTTGAGGTTTAATTTACCGAGGAGTTAGATGTGGAAGGAGATGATGATGCTGCTGGAAGGAAAGAGAGGGCAAGAGCAGCACTATCGTAAGATATTAGAGGTTTGATTAGTCGGGCTCGGTGTGCGTAGGTGTAGTTGACCATGGTGGTTACGGTCGAGTCACCTAACGTGGAGATGATACTGTGGATTTCTGGGGAGGTGAGGGAGTGGGTTATTTCGAGGGCTGTTAGATGGAGGTTTGGGATTGGCATAAGCCAGAGGTCTGTGAAGATGGGTGTTAGTGTGGGTTGAGAGTTGGTAATAGATATTTGTGATGGGAATTATAGGGTGATATAAGCCTTTATTCTGGAATATGTTGCGTGAACTGTGGCAATTGCTTATCCCACATATTGTCCAAGTTATTTGAAGCAAATTATGACTGAGGGAGAAACTCAACTAATCACTTGATCTCAAATATAGTTTCAATCACTGAACCTAATCGAAGGTGTAGGATATGATGAATTCCTAAGTTTTGAACATTACCACGCTCTTGGAAACAAGTTCGAGCACCTGAAGCTCTGTGTTCATATTCACTCCGGTCTGACTCGAGATATCTCCTCCTCTCTGCAAAACTCCCTCATCTAACTAGAAAAGGCCGATTCCACACAGGGTACTCGCCATGAAGCTGCTGACGGAAATAAAACCACAATATAAAAGGGCAAGGACTTACTTGGAGCCAATTCTCTCAACTGTTTTTGAATCCGTTCGACAACATCACGAATATGCTTTGGAGGACGAGCCCAGAAGACGAGACAATGCCTCGGGTCCTCAAAACCAGGCTCAATGGATGGATCCTCCAACTTCTGAAGAATCGGGTCCAGAATCAGACCTTTGAAGGAGGGAGAGAGCAGAGCGTCTTTCTGTTGAGCATTGCGAGTTGTGCGATGCGTGCTGTAGCGGGTTTGAATCTCAACCGGGCCATCATTGCAAGCTTCGATCAAGGCATCGTATGGATTTGCATATGAGGCAGATTTTATACCCGAGAGATCCTCGAACTTGTTACTGGCATCAGCAGAACCTGGGAAGGCCATCTTTGAAGACAAGGATGAGTGTAACTATTCACAAAGTTGTTGTGGTCAGGCGTGGGTAGTTATTGGCAGAATAAGTATGAAGGTTGGAGAAAGAAGGCGGTCATGCACCCTTGCATGCTGAATCAGCCATGTCAGAACCAGAGCTTTAAGTACTGTATTTTGCCTCTTCAACTAGACTGAGCACAAACAACCACAACCCGATGTGTTCCATTGATCTTTGTATACCTGATTGATGAGAAGTTGCAGTTTCTCTTGTGGTTGAAAGAGATCTGCTGGGATCCATCTGGTTCGACTTAGTTGTCCCAACCTCATGCACTACGTCATTCCAACCTTCGCACTGCGACATCAAAACCACTATGACTATGAAATCTTGTGAATCCAACATTCTTACAAAGATGGTTTCAATATATAAGTAAATAGGAAAGGCTCATCCAGGGCACCTTGCTTCTGAACAGATCCGGATTATCTCTTGTTATCTCTCGGATAAATGCGAGTAATTGCGAAGATTATCCGGATCACAGGATCCAGTCGCGTCCTCCCAACGCGTCCCATCGCGACTGAAAAAAAACCCCCCCATTGGCGTAATGTTGGCATTGTCTTTATCTTTCTCCCTTTTCACTAATGCATACTCGACACTCGTTGAGTCGCCGAACTCATTGTAAATATTTCTGTGTAGACTAGAAGTAAGTCTTTCCAAATCTCAAGTGACGTGCGATCCATAGACCATGGCCTTGTTGTAACTAAATCCCGGCCCAGTCCTTGGATGTACATTTCGTCAGCTGTATTGAGACTTCATCGCTAACGTCTACGAGGTTAGCTCCATTATTGTATATCATCTGCTTTCATTATTCAAACCCTCATTGGCTTCCTCTCCTACCAGATTGGCCGAGATCCTCCACCGACGTCCTCCTCTCTCGGTCCTTCTCTAGAACCATAATACAACAAAGCGTAACATCTACAACAACCAGTCAGCATATGCTCCTCTGTACATACAATTGATCGTACCTGGAATAAATAAGTTACTTGTTCTTCATCTGTGAGTTAACTTGTCGGCATCCCTCAGAACGGAGAGTCCTCCTGCGAGTCTCTATCTTTATTTTTGATGCTCAATACTGACGTCAATTATTGCAGCCTGTGACTTTGTAATTGTACCTAGCGTATTCTCTATAGAAATTGTAAGCAAGCGTAGATTATCTCCCCAAAGCCGCCAGAGTCTGCAGACTCACCTTATTATTTCCAACTGACCTTAGCCTTGGCGGTCTTCCTCCTTGCCCACATCAACTCAGGCCAACGACCTATTTCATTCTTGTTATTGTTAAATTAGATGCTAATCGAAGAACCTTGCAGTTTTATTGATCGGCGCGATAATTAAGGCCACACTCGTTGTGAGTCTCCCGGTTCAAGAGCGGTTGATTGCCTCTTTCTGATGCAATACTGACGAACCCCTACAGGCTTCAGCACCTCTGTATAACTGTTCTTAACACAGGAGGATCCTACCACTGATACGCGTTTTCATGGTCATGCACAAATGTCTGCCGTAAAAAAATTGTCTTCCCTTCGGTATGTTCATGCTCATTTCAAACTGGAAACCTATTTGTAAGGATACCAGCGTTATACAGTTGGCCAAGCACCATATTTCAGACTGCACCGCACTGATACTCCGCAGCAACTTTGCTGTTTTATTTGATTTCGAGATTGACCGGACTAAGCGACCTGGCCCTTTTCAGACTTCGGCGAAACTTTTGAGCAAACCAAGCAAACGACGACGCCCTTAACACACGCTTCACTTCAAACGAGACAGTGCCCGTGGCATGTAGGACATATATTAACCCTTGAGTAATAGTATATATATGGTCGCTTGCCTGATTCAGAACTGCCTTAGCGACTAGTTGCCTCTCAAACTCGCGCCTCACTGATTCGCGTGTACAAAACTCTCTTGGGACTTGTTACCTTTCTGTATATATGACAATTTCCTTGCAGAGGCCCGGAGTACTCACAACATCTTAGCTATTGTATTGGCAATTAATATAATATGGGCCAGCCTAGTCCCAAAGATGTTGGGACGTCAAGTTCTGATGGGGAATCTGCTTCTCCAATCCCAATAACTCCAAATCGCCGAGTAAGTACTCGTATAAGCCACAGTAACTTGGCATTGTTGTCGTCTCGTTCCGCAGTATATTCAGATTGCAAAACGGTTTCGCAAGAGGAGGGCGTTCGTGCGTCAGGTCGGCGTAATGGTGCTGTAAAAAGGCCGGCTGTTACTGTCTTGCCTATTGGGTCAGACTCGGATTCTTACTACGATGGGGAAGAGACTAACCATAGCTACAAAATCAATCCCAAGCAGACTGCACGGAAAACTGCTCTAAGAACTCGAAAAAGGATTCGCCGCTCTTTGATCGTTCTCGACTCAGAGTATGTGAACGATATTGATGGGAGAGGTGTCTCACCTAAAACAGATACAGAAACAGACGCAGACGCAGATGATGAAGCTCTAGACTATGAAGAAGACAATCCCCTGTCTCTGGAAGTTCTTTCTAGGCCCATGACTGTTATGGACGATGGTCTGCCCTTGTCACACCCGGAGTCTGTGATATGGAAGGGACAAGGAGAGACAAATGTCGCTGTTGTGGTCTCAAGTTTCCCAACACCCCAGAGAGAAACCAATCGAAGCAGTCTTGGTATGATATCTCAATCAAGGCACAATGCCATTGCTGGAGGAGGATATACTATCAACAGGCGACTTGGGGGCAAGAGCAAGAGTGCTTTCGAGGAGACCGATGACGAAAGTAAGTTTCGTAAGAGTTTCGCTTTGTCTGTTGCTGTCCACTGCCATGTCGTGCTTTCCTGTCAAATGTAGTTTTTCATTAGTATCAACCTTTTCAACTGGCATTGCCCTCCTTACGTATTGTCGAAGGCTTGGGCCATCTAGTCATCATCTCCCAGCCTGTCGCTTAGCTGGTGATAGAGAAGGAGGCAGTATCTTTCTCTGCTGGCTAGCTAGTGTTAGCCATTGCTATGTGGGACCAAGAGCCTTTGGGGCAAGAAAGCGATAAAGCATCCAAGGCTTATATGTTTTATGATAAAGCCGCAATTAGCAATAAAGGCGGTGGGTGGTTCAAGCTGGTTTTCTGCGATTACTGAAGGGAGTTGTGCTTCGTCGGGTTAGCTTAAGTTTGAGCAATTGTCCCTGGCAACATTTACCAAAACTTCAAAACCACCACCTCCACCACACCATCCCACAACACAACACAACCACCCCAATCTTCTTTTCCTTGCTTGCATACTACCTTACAATTGCCAAAAGTATCAGAGAGTAGCTTGTATCAATCAGAGAGCACCTGTCATACCCAGTAAGTACTGTTTTCCTCGATTGCTATTGGCAACTCAACGCGGTCTCATCTGCGCGAATATGCCCGTTCAGATCGAGGCCTCCAGCACCGTCCCCTTGTATTGCAATACCTTTGACGAGTCTATTGGAAGTCCAAGAAACCTCGTGTTCTACTCTTCCGCATGGCGTTGTAGTCGAGGGCGTTCGCAACTCTAGCATCATCGCGCAACACCACCTTCCTACCCACACAACCAAAGAATCAACACTTCTTTGAAGCATCTTCATTGTTTTACAACGTCCTCTTGCACATTCTGCTTGTATCTATCCTTTCATTTTCCTTTTCCATCCAAGCAATCGGCCCGAGCTCTCACTACGGTCCACCAACGCTTTGTACCGAGCATCTCAGCACTTCCATTTCTTTTCGCATCTCGCTGTGTATTCAGTTTGACCAATCCCACCAGCACGTTCTTTACCCTCCAGACTTTAAGATTCTAGAAGCTAATATCATTCAATTCAGGATTTTCCCCAGACGATCCTTCAATCTTGCTCCCTTCTGTTGCAGTGATGCCACCCCGTACGCGGGCGAAGGCCAAGAACCAGTATCGGCAAGAGATGGAGACCAGTGTAGAAGATGATTCTCCGTTGGCAAACGAGACAGAATTTGAGGGTTTCGATCCTGATAATGACGACGGCTTGCTTGTTCCGCCGACTGAAGAGGACGAAGAAGAGACAGATAGTGATTCAACTGAATCAGATTACGAACAAAGCGACGGAGAGTATGCTGCGGGAGATGATGACTCTCAAGAAGCTCCACCAGCAAAGCGTGTCAAGACAGGGCAACCAAAGGAAGGCACTAAAAAGAACAAAGGTAAGATCCCATTCCGCACTTTCTCATGCACTGCTCCACGCTCTGTATATTATTTAAAGTTGTTGCGTCTCCCTTCCTTTCCAATTCTCATCATCTCCATCTCCCCCACCAAATCTTATCCTCTTCTACATTTTCTCGCTCTCTCAATTTACATCATTGACTAACATAAACAGACGAACATCCTGATAAAGAATCTCAGCGTGACAGCGGCATGGCCTGGAAAAAGAGAGCCGTGGATCAATCAGCCACTTCTACTCGACCCAAGGCAAATACCAACGTTGGTGCCAATTTTACCTTCAAGCTCGGATATCAACCTGAGTTTGCGCCAATCAGCACAGTCGATGGTATCATCAGCGACATGGTCAAAAACGGTATTCAAAAGCTTGATGGTCTGAAAGACGCCTTTAAGAATAAGCTAGTTTGGAGAGTTGGAACGATGTGTTCTGGCACAGAAAGCCCAATCATCTTCATGCAGCTTGTCAATAGATGTATGTTTTCTCACTCTACCTGACAAAGTATCTAACTAACCTTTGGCGAAGATCTGCAAGTCAATGAGCCTGGTTGTAGATTTGACATTGACCATGTCTGGTCCTTTGAGATTGTCCCATTCAAGCAGGCCTACATACATACCAACTTTAGTCCAAAGCGACTATTTCGTGATGTAAGAGATTGTCGAGAGCCCATCAAGGAAGAGGATGGTGGCAAGATGATGGCGTAAGTCCCACTTCTTAGTTTCTGGAAACTCTTGCTGATGCCTTTGATAGATTCACAGCATACGGAGCACGAGAGGAAGTGGAGGGTGACCTGGATATGGTTATTGCGGGCACTTGCTGTGTTGATTTTTCCAGCCTCAACACGAACAAGCTCGATATCGAGGGTGGCGGCGAATCCGGAGATACATTCCGGTGTTTGCTCCAATATTGCAAGGTAAAGCGACCGAAGATTGTCATCCTCGAGAATGTCGAGACTGCGCCCTGGTTGATGAAGGCCAAGAAGGCCACAGATTCGGCAAAGGACCAACCCACAGCCAAACAGAAGCAGCAGGACAAAATTGCTAATGTCGCCGTTCCGGATAAAGATGGCGCTGCAGGTTCCTTCGAAGAAGCGTTCATTAACATAGGCTATGTGTCTCAACTTACGGTACTAGATTCAAAGGACTTCTACATCCCACAGACACGCAATCGTGGCTACATGATCTTCGTAGACGCTTCTCTTCTTGGGAACAACATGGACAATAAGAAGTTTCGTGCAGCTGATGGTGACGGTACTCGTTGGAAGAATGCAATAGACACTGTCAAGCGTCCGGCCTCGGTCCCCTTTGACGCATTTCTTATGGATCACAACGATTCCCGCCTCACCCAGGTTGCTCCTCCAGCGAAGAAGGACTCTGCTGGATCTGACTGGACTCGGTGCTCTCAGCGCCATCAAGAAGCCCGGGAAATTCTGAAAGTTGGCCATCTCCACCCAGTAACGGACTGGCAGTTTGGAGGTGCTTGCATACTCCCAGACAACTTTTCTCCGGTGCTAGCAACGCTTGGAGAGAGAGTTTTAGATTTCTTGGAGATCAGTCATCTGAGAGGTGTCAAGAGAGGATATGACGAGAACTACATGAGTCGTTTCCCTGATATTTCGCAGAACATCGATATGAATTCAGGAGTAGATACAATTTCTTCTGGCATTACCGCGTGCATCACTCCAAGCGGATACGCAGTCTCTACCTTTAGAAACCGCCCATTGATCTGGCTTGAAGCTATCTATGGTCAAGCAATTGATGCAGGAGGAATCGATTTCGGCCGAATGGATGACAAACAAATCCGAGATCTTGCTGGTAATGCCATGACTATGTCTGTGGTTGGCGCATCTATCTTTGGCGTTCTGTCTGTCTTCTCGGGACTTGTCTCCCCCCGTGCTCAATTGGACTTTCCACAGGACAAGGAAGTACTTCCTGGCAGAGGACTACTGAAATCGAACAAGCTGCAGACCTTCCGTCCCCGCACAGTACTGTCTCCACAAGAGGCAAAGGCTCTCGCTAGCCAAACTTCAGTCTTGTGCATGTGCGAAGGCTCAACAATCTCGAAGAGCAGGGAATTCAAGCGCTGTAAATCATGTGGCCACACATCTTGCGTGAAATGTGGGCGAAAGCCGGCACACGATTATGCAAGCATACCCGACGAGGAGATTGGTACACGCAGAGATCCTTCAATCTTGCAGGAGAAACTTTTGGCTTTCCTGCCCATGAAAATTCAGTTAGAGCCCCTCGCAGATACGTTCTCGGGATTCTCCAAAGCAAAGCCTGATACTCTTAACGACCTTGACCAGACTGCTACTGCTCCCGAAAACAAGGCCCGATCTGCGAAGGGCCAATCTAGGACGAAGAAGAGTGTGGCTAAGAAGAAGAACCAATCTGACTCTGAACAAGACGCTTCTTCTGAGCTGGGACCTGAAGGAAACATATTTTGCCCAGAAGCAATTGTCAAAGAAGACTGGTCTGAGGCCATTCAGAAGGCATTTCAGGCTCAGCTAATCTTCTGCAAGATAAACCGTGGCAAGACCTGGACAGTGACTTATGAATCAAAGTACAGCAAGCTTGTGCTGGAAATGAGCAAAGAATATGTGCAATGGACTCTCTATGCGAAAGTCGAAGACCATGTTCCAGTTGGAAGCAGCCTCAGAAACCTATTCCTTCACCCAGTTGCACGAATGCAACCTTCTCAAGACGATTTCTTCGCAGGGTCTTGGTCCTTTTGGCTCCCCGAGAAACACACTTTCCCCATCACAATCAAGGCAGGCGGGTCTCGCGTCAAATCTTACGAAGCAACCCTCGGGATGCTTGACTTTGACGAGGAGGTATATTCCGAACAGCTTGTGACTGTCTCGGCCCATATTTCCACAGAGTTTGGTGTGAACCTCAATGGTACATATAGACTCAAGCCGAAGTGCGGTGCCCCCTTCGAGACTCTACATGTCAAGGATGCAGAAGACAGTCACGGACCGCTGTATCTTGTCTTAGATCATGATCCAATTCAAGACCCAGCTATGAATCGGTTTGTCTTCACGCAAGATTTAAGCAAGAAGACGTGGCCGGCGAAACGCGAGGTGTTCGGCAGTCTGCCACCCATTGGAGACCAGCGGGAGGCTTGCAAACAGCGGGCGCTTAACCCTGAAGGTACCAATGGCACTTCATCGAAGCTCAGTATTTTTGGAAAATGGAAGCGATTCGACGAACTTCGGTTTATGGACGCTAACGTTATGAGCAAAGATGTCATCTTATACAAGCATCTGCCAGCTGGACAACCAATTGTGATTGATAAGCATTCATGCCATACTACCACGGCTGTGTTCCAATGCGATGGAGAGCTACCCAATGGCATATCATTTCCATGGAAAGTTGGAAAGTGGCACCAGGTTGATACAACTACCAACACAGTATTGCGCGCAAACGCAACTTGGCTTTATTCTCAAGTCCTTGCGCAACGAGAATACCCCATTGAAGGCTCTTGGCAGCAATTTGACCACCTTCATGAGCCAACTCGCTGTACTACCTGTGCGCCAGAACCACCAACCTTGCTATGGATCGAAGGGAGGAAGGCGACGAAGGCGACGAAGACAAAGAAGGCGAAAAAGGAAAAGAAACAGAGACTACTTCCATACGAAGCACCCGAAATGGCTGGCAAGTTTGAGAAGGATCTTAAGAATAGGCCACGTGGCTTGGCGTGCTTTGGTCTGGTTGCAGCAGGAAAACTGAAAATCAACATCTCTTTCAATTCAAAGCCTCTTATGCATCAAGCCGAGGCAAGTTTGATAGAGAGCGGAGCCAATACGCCAGTCTGGACATCGTATCGCCTCGTCACTGGCGACGTCGCTGAGCCGCCAAAGCTGCAATTGTTGCAATTGCCAAGCTGCTGCAAAGAAGACCCCATCAAGCGATCCCAACTCCCGACCTGGATACCCAACGAGACCAAACCTTATCCTGGGCAGTTCAAAGCTCTCAGATGGATGCTAAAGCAAGAACGAAGCCCGCAGCCCTTCACACAAGAAGAGGTTTTTGAGTCCTGGCTACCAACGTTTGGTTATCGTGCAGAGGGAAAGGCCGAGACGGAGGTCACTGTCAAGGGAGGGATCGCTGCATTTCCTATTGGCTTTGGAAAGACGCTTGTCCAATTACTCCTTCATGCAGCCCAGTTTGACACAGATGAGCAAGAAGCTGACGAACTTGCTAAAGACAAAGAAACTGGTGTGATTCCGCTGCGAGCCACCTTTGTTTTCGTTCCTTCGCATCTTACACAGCAGTGGAAGAGCGAAGCCATAAAGTTCTTGGGCAAGAAATATGTGGACAAGAAAGAGGGAAAGAAGATTGTTGAGAGACCGGTTCTTGTTATCAACAAGATTGATCAGCTCTATAACCTCAAGGTCAAAGATTTCAAGAAAGCCCGTCTAGTCCTGATCAACTATTCGCTCTGCGGCACGGACGCTTATCTCAAGAAGATGGCCGAATTCACTGGAATGGTTGAGCCGGAATCAAACGGTTCTGCGCGTGCAAAGGCCGCATGGTATGCTACAGCATGTGAACGTGTTCTTAGCCACGTCAAGGTGTGCCATAAGGATATCACGAGTCTTTGGAATACAATCCAGAAAGTCAATAAGCAAGACGTAGAAGCGGCGAAGGAGGAGGCAAAAATGGTTGTCATACCTTCTAAGCGTTTGAGGGGCAAAGCTTATCAAGACGACAAAGACAAGCCTGAATCCCCGGTCCCCGAGTTTGCTCAAGACTCTAGCAATAACTCTAACAATAAGAAGCAAAGGATTGACGATGTGGAAGAGGAAGAAGAGGAGGAGGAAGAGAAAGTCAAAGACCCACGCCGCCTGCGCAATCTGGAATCAATTGACGACATGCCTGTTCTAAGCCTACAGATGTTCAGACCTGCGCGAGTCACTGTTGATGAGTTCACATACTTGGAAGGTAAACTCACATTCGCAGGGCTGATCATTCAAGCCATCCACACAGGCTCAAGATGGGGTCTGTCTGGCACTCCGCCAGTGGAGAATTTTGCCGAAGTCAAGGCCATCGCAAAGTGGGTCGGCATCAACTTGGGCAGGGACGATGAAGCATCTATGAAGGCTGCTCAAGCTAAACAGTTGGCAAAGGACTTCACGAGCAGAGAGATAATCCTGTCGCAAGCACAGAAACCGTCATCTCGATGGATTTACGACAGACACCAGACTGCGGCCAGGTTTCTCCAGCACTTCACTCGCCAAGGAAAACTCGACATTGCGAAAATCGAGTGCAAGTCTATCCTTCGTCTTGTTTTTCAGAGTTGGCCAGAACATCTCTTCTATCAGGAGATGACGCAGCACGTAATAGCATCGATGCTCAAGTTCAAGAAGGCGAAAGGCAAGAAGTCGCGATTGGACATGATCACTACCGAGATCGACAGACTTGGCGCCGACTGTGTCGATTGTGAATCTGTGCTTGTGGCCCTGGCAACTATTGCCCCTTCATGCATTGGTGCTAGTAATGAGTCGGAGATTGATCAAGCATCGCTCACCAGACGAAAACAAGCATACAAAGATGTTCGAAAGACCTTCCAGGAGTATGCTAGGAAAGCTGAATGGCTCTGGCATCACCAGGAGATTGAAGACGACAACGAGGCACATTTATTTGCTGCATGGAAATCGCGTTTGAACAAGAATGGCCATGGTGATCCTGAGGTCCATAAATTCATGGTCGATGCTATTAAGGATATTCAGGATAGTATCAAAGAGGATGACTGGAGACGCTTCTATTACAAAGATGGAATTAAACCCAACAAATCCATCAAGGGCGCCAAGGTTCCACTCGAAGAATTCCCAATCGGAAGATTTCCCAGAGCACCCTTCCTGAAGAAATGGAGCAAGTCTGTCCATCTTCGGTATGCACTAGACGAGCTTTCAAGACTCGCGCGTCTTCTTGTAAACAACCGTCGTCGCTCCAGGTTGTTTGGCAACGTAGCGAGAGGATTTGAGCTTCTGGGCAAGCTGGAACAGGGCTACCAATGCGATAACTGTTCTGAGCACTTTCACCCACGCAATGCCAAATTCGGAGTTGCCTGCGGACACGTTTATTGCGGACAATCATGTATCGACTCTGGCAAGGTTCCTGGATACTGTCCCGTTAATAACTGCAATGCTTCGGTTTATCCATATGCAGTAACCAACTTGCAGGTCCTTGGAACCGGCTCAAAGAGCCTCGGCTTTATCGGAAAACCTTTCAGGGAAAGCACAGCAGGTACTGATTACAATAAGGAGACGAAAGCTCAATTGCAGGTCCGCCTTAGGAACCGCAATTTATCCGACAAGGACAACAAGCCTGATCTTGTCGCTAGACTAAAGGCAGACGATAAGGTGAAGGAGGAAGAATTTGCTAAACACGCAAACAAGCCCGTCCGACATTTCCAGGGCAAGAAGATTGAGGAGATTGTCAAGCTTGTGCGCGCAATCCAGGAGAAAGGAGAGCATGTGCTCATATTCATCCAGTTCGATCATCTTATAGATCAGATGAAGCACGGCTTGGACGTAGCGGGTATTGGCTCACAGAGCATTAAAGATGACAGTACCGCAGCTGAGACGCTCTCAAACTGGCAAAATGACGAGAAAGTAGCGCCGGCCTTGATATTAAAGATGGGCGCTGCGTCAGCGTCGGGAAGGTGAGAGAAGCAATAAGCATAATACATGAATAGCCTGCTAACAACACCACAGTAACCTGACCAGAGCCAACCATGTGGTCTTTCTCCATCCTTATCATGTTAAGGACGTTAGTGCGCAGGTCAGATACGAGAGCAACAAGGCCCAGGCCATAGGACGAGCCAACCGAATCGGTCAGAAAAAAGTAGTCTACGTTCACGAGTTCTTGACAGCTAGAACGATTGATGTCGATATTGTCGAGCTACGCAGCAACCAGATACTTGACACTGTTAACAATATCGCCCCAGGTCAAATTCCGGACTGTGTCGACGCTCAGTTGTCTGCTCGAGTTGGAAAGGAAATGCGTGGCCCTTACGCTTCCAACGTTGCTGCAAAGCTGTTTGATCGAGATCCTTGAAGCGACTTGCTGCAACACCAAACAAACTGAGCTAGGCTCCCTATGATTCTGGTCAAATCACAATTTTCATGGTAGTGTTCAGAGATGTGGAGTTGGTGGAACAGAGTTTTCTTGTGAAACTGTAATCGAAATACGATTTGGGGTTTGATGGAGAGATGCGGAATGATATGAAGAGGATTGTGTATTTGTGTGAGAGTAGTTTCTTTGGCTTTGTTTTACTTTCTTTTTCCTTTCCTCCTCTCGAAAAACTGGCGTTCAGAAAATTCAGATATGAGAATTGGTGGAGATGATGGAGTACTCGTTTGACTGTATACCTCAGGTACTTGTACCTTACAGTTCTTTCGAGTTTTCTTCAATCAGTGTAAGAAGTAGATTCATTATGATTGGGGAGAGAAGATGAGATGTGGGATTGAGAAAAAAAATTAGATATTTGTTATAGAGGAGGATCATCAGCTTAGTCAAGAATTCTATGATGGTCTGAAAATCTTTTTTAATGGGTTTGCTTCTTGTGGTTTTGGTTGTGAGTTTTATGCAGATTGTTGTTTTGGAGGGTGTGGGTGTTTGAGAGAAGGAGGTTGGAATGGGGATGTAGAATTGATATGTAGAGTTGGGTGAGGTCTCATCAAAGTAAATATTTCTTGGGCTCTTGATTTAGCAAATGGGGTTGGGGAGTAAATGTTGTTACTTCATAGATAGTGGATTCTAGGGAGATTTAGTTATGGTGGCGGGGAGGACGGGGTAAGTGCGAAGGGATTGCTAAGAAGTGGATTTATGGGGATGGATGTTGGAGGGTTTTGGAAGGTTTGCATAGGTTGATAGATGATGGAGGTGGTGATGGGGAGATTTTTGGTTGTGGTTCTGGTTGTGGTACTGGTTGTGGTTGTGGTTGTGGAGGAAGGGTTGAGGGTTGAGGGTTTATGTGGAAGTAGGAAGTAGGAAGAGAGGGTTGGGGTTTATTTCGTGATGGTTATGGGGGTTGTTGTGAGATGGTCGGTGTTGGAATTGTCGTTGCTTTTGTGTTTTGCGGTAGCAGTAGAGTGGCAGACAGATGGAGCATGCTGGGTTTTGTAACGAGTTTGGGTTTGATTATGTAGATATGTATTTTGAGAAGTATGGTATCAATCTATCTGTGCGGTTACTCTTATTTCCTTCCTGTGGTGCGTTTCCTGATGTCTGGTGGAGACTTGAAGGCTTGGAATTGTCCTTGTCGGTGGTGGTTGTGGATGATTAAGAAGTTTAGGGTTCCGTTCTTGGGATGATACCTTGTAGGCTTGTATGTTGAATTGTATGTTTTATGTGGGCGGCGGAGAGGGCTGAGTGAATATAATTGTCATGGGAGAGGAGGACGATGACGTAGGGGAGGAGGAGGATATGCGGCAGCTGGTGCCATGTGGCTGGGGAAGAAAAGGCAGTCGGTGGAACCTGTGGAGGAGTCTGGGGTCTCGGAAGTAGATTGAGGAGCTACGGAGTAGGTATGGGCGAGAGACTAGAATGATTTCCTAGAGGATACTTTGGAGCGTGTTGGTCAGCATGGATTCGAAGTCGGGGGTTGTTGAAGAAGGTTCTCGACTGCGAGGTAATTGTAGAGGATGGAGAGTGAAGACTCAATAGGGCTGAAGTTCTTGAGGTTGAGATATTCGCTGATGAATTGGTGTAAGGGTATGATAATTGAGCCTGCTGATAATTATGGCGAGAGTCCTTCTTCTGGCTCTAGGGATCGTGTGGCGGAAGGTTGGTGGCTTGTCCTTACGTTTCGTAGATGTGATGGGGAGGATTTCTTTCGTCAGATTTCACTTGCATGAAAAGTTGGAAGGACGCAGACATATAAGTGAATGTTGACATTCAGGTTCATACATGGACTACACAGTAACGGCAAAGCACGGCAGACATGAAGTCAAGTTGGGAAGTAAACCACCACCACCCTGAATTCATCAACTCCTGAACGGAAGCGAGGGATAGGCGAGTACTATCATTTAATAAGGGATCCGAAATACGGGATACGTCATCGGCTCGAATACGAACCCCTTTTCAACATCATCAAACGTTGTCGATCATGTGATTTCGGCCAACAGCGCTGACAAATGCAGCTGGCCGAAGATGCCGGGATTCCTGTTGTACACCGTGCTCATCATCCATCCCCTTAGTACCTGCCCGTCCTGTCACGAATTCCGTTGAGGTACTCTAATGCCGTCTGAGGACATAGCGCGGCGCACATTTCCATCTTCTTAGAGATAACATACATCATCATTGTTGCCTTTGACAATTCCATACCCATCACTGCCTTTCTGTCAATCCAATCCAATCCAATCTATCTCCAGGTTTAATTGCAAGCACGTCTTTTGATACCATTTGATGATGAGGATGACGATGATGCGATAAGATAAGAAAGAAATCACTTTATCAAAGAATTCGGCTTAGGGACCTTGTACTGACGTGCTCTGTACGACGTCGACGAAAATGGTTACTACGGTTCAAGTAGCCGCAGCCGTTGCGGCAAACATGTCACGCGATCAACGACAGCAGGGTAATGGGGATGGCCTTGTATCACCGACAATTGATATGAGATATGATGGTGCTCAGGAAGAAACACCTTTGTTGGGAAGTGGTGCTGGTACGAGAGCGGGTAGTTATGATGGGGGTAGCAGGAGTAGTACTTTGGCTGATGGTGAGAATCATGCTGATCGGGAGGTTGTTGATCACGATAAGGCCAATCAGGAGGTTAGTAGGTCGAGGGCATTATTTCTCATGGTTAGTTTATGGGGTTTGATCTTTTTGCAAGGTATGACTCTACTTTTTGGTATTGTGGAGGGAAAATGAGGATATACTTACTGACCCCTGGTAGCTTCCAATATCTCTGTTATTGCGGTTACGCAGAGTATTATTGCTGAGGAGTTGGATGCTTTTACTGAAGCTAGTTGGTTTACTTCTGCCTACTTGGTTTGTTTCCCGGTCCTCTTCGAGCTCCAAAGCACATGTACTGACGGAACTCATAGATTGGTATGTCATCCTGTGCACCACTCGCCGGCCGATTAGCCACAATATTTCCACCGCGAAACTGCATATTCAGCGCAGCACTCCTCTTCTCGCTGGGCGGTCTTATCACTGCTTCTGCTCCATCCCTTCCTGTCTTCTTATTAGGTAGAGCTGTAAGTGGTGTTGGTGGAGCGGGCATTATGACCATTTCCTTTGTGTTGGTCCTAGAGCTGAGCGGGAAGAAGAGAAGAGGACTTTTTATTGGTTTGACGAATACTGGATTTACTACTGGTGTTTCTCTCGGTGCTGTCGTTGCTGGAGCATTGGTTGGTGTTGCTGGATGGGTGAGCGTTTACTCTTTCCGTTTGATGAGGATGATAATAATAGGAATGTTGCTAATCAACCTCGTATGCACAGAGATTCTTGTTCTATATTCAGACACCATTAGCTTTAATTGCTGGTGCGGGTATCTTCTTCAGCATTCCCAAGAATTTCACCTCTGGGCCGAAGAAAATCGATGGGGAGTCCATGATCTCGAAGCTTTCCAAGATTGATTATCTGGGAGCAGTTATACTAGTACTTCCCCTTTTGCTCCTTGTATTCCTTGATACTAACATCATCCAAGACCTCAACAATCGTCCTCTTCCTCTTCGGCCTCTCTTCTGCAACAATTCAATGGCTCCCAATAATCATCTCTCTCATCCTCCTCCCCTCCTTCATACTCAACGAGATTTACTACGCCACTGACCCCATCATTCCAATCTCAGTCCTAAAATCCCGCGGTGCACTATTTAGTTGCATTGCGCAGATGGGAATCATGGCCTCGAGATGGATGGTATTGTTTTATACGCCGGTATATTCGCTGAGTATTCGAGGTTGGAGCCCGGCAAGCGCAGGTAGTATTTTGGTTCCTACTAATGCAGGATTTGCTTTGGGCGGGATTCTGGCTGGGGCTTTTCATATCCGGAGAGCGGGCAGCTTTTGGGGGTATGTTCCTTCTCTCTAAGCTTACTTCATCACCCTACGCCTTCCTTCCCACAAATCTGGTAATTGAGCGAACTCAGGCAGGCAAGCGTCTTCCGTTGTTCTTTGACGATATCTAATCACTCATAACAAATAAAGGCTTCCAAGCTAACCTCTCCCACCAACAGAGCCTGCGTAATCTGCTACATCTGCTTCACCTTAACCCTCATCCTCCTAGGCTTCATATCCAAAGCCGAAACGCCGACCTGGTTTTATATCCTCTCCACCTTCACAAATGGCCTGTTCACCGGCGCAGCTCTAAACTATACCCTCGCCCACGTCCTACATCTCACACCGCCAAATACACATTACATTGTAACTTCCCTCCTCAACACCTTCCGCGGTTTTGCCGGTTCCTTCGGCTCCGCAATCGGCGGCGGATTATTCGTTCGGATTCTGAAGTCTAGTCTAGAAACTGGGTTCAAGGAAAAGGGAACCTGGAATCAAGAGACTCAGAGTTTAATTAGGAGGTTACTTGGAAGTCCGGCGCTAGTCCAAGGGTTGCAGGGCGTGGAGAAGGAAGTGGCTGTTAGTGCTTATGTGGGTGCTTTAAAGGGATTGTTTTTTGCTGGAGCGGGAGTTGCGGGGGTTATGGCTGTTGTCCAAGCTGGGACTGGGTGGAAGAAGGGGACTGTGTTAAGTGAGGAGGAGAGGGAGGAGGTTGGTATTGTTAGGGGGGAGATCGAGGTGGATGATGGGGTTGATGAGATTTAAGTGAAGGTGGGTAAGAAGGAGGAAGGGGGAACGAGGGTTACATTTTTTGAGAGATGCTGGTGGTGTTACATAGGGCCAGGAAAATAGAATGTAATAGAATAGAATTAAATGTACGGACTGGTTCCTTTAAGCTTGCAGTGCTTAAGTAGATTTCTACCCTTGATTACGCCTGGGGATTCGAGAGAAGAAGTAGATATAGGGTGGTTAGACTCGAATTCATTCATTACCTTGCGGGTGAGGAATTATTGATTTGGGTAACTAACTCACTTTGTTTGAGTCACCCACAATGGATGTAAGAGCTTTTGTTTTTCTTTCTCTCTTTTGTTGAACAAACGGTAGGCAATCTCTTTAATAGTACCTAATAATGATGATAATAGTAAAAGTTAAATAAAGAAAATCTTTACACATATGTGAGAACAATGAATACAAGTGTTACCTTGCTCAAGTGAGCTACCAAAATCAAGTAAGTTGCTCGAATAAGTGAGTTACTGAACCCAATTACCAAAAGTTCAAACGACATACAAAAATTGACTAGAGCACAACTAGCGCCGGGGCCAAGGCCTTTCCTCTATTATAGGGAAGTCTTCAGCCGGAAATGTAGAGTTATACAACGTTTGTGAAGTCTTCTGAGGCAACCTAATACCATAGGACACTTGAACTATAGCTTCCTCGTAGTATCTGACTTGGTGTAGAAGAACGCATTACTTCGTAGAATTGCGAAAACCCTGTATTGCACAATTATGGCCATCGGAAGTCATTGAAAGTCCCGTGTCGTCTCATCAAATATATCGAGTGTCGGCCGAGGCTTCAATACCATGTATCCCCCGGTCCCTCTAATGTTCCCCTAAGAGCGAGCTCACAGTGAATAGGTCCTCCACGTCGTATCCAGCCAGCAAGTTCCCATTTATTGTTCCTCGGTACTGTCTATCTCTGGAGAGCATGGATGCCGGATGTGTTGAGGCATTTCCGCAAATGAAATGAAGTTTGGTGCGTCGTCGGAAATGATGGCTCATCCTCATCTTCCTCGGTGGCAAGCGGCGAAAGGAACAAAATGGAAAATGTTACGTAATCACGCAATTACGTAATCACACGTGCTTGGAACACTCTTTACTTTTTTGGCGCACATCTGTATTTCGAAGGAGCGAAATTCATCAAACTCACACAACTCACCACAACTCACTCACCCAGAAATTCGCCACCCCTCGACAAAATAAATGTGTGGTGCAGTCAACACTTCGATTGTTCTAAGATGAACGAGGGTTCTGACGTGCATGATTTGACATAATAGAGCTTCTTATATGGTATTTCGTATTGTTGGTGAAATCTGGAGTTCTCAATGTAAGGAGGAGATCCAGAATATGAATAATCTTCTCCAAGGGTGCTTGCTGGGTGGATGGGTGGATGGGTGGGTGGATGGATGGTGGCAGTGGTGGTGACGAACAAATGATCTGCAACAAGATGAGGTAGGTGAGCGAGTAGGTCATGCGAAGTTATGTCAGCACAGTACTTTTTTCGAAGTCCTCCTCCAGCCTCCAGCCTCCAGCCTCCATCTCCGGGCCAAGAAGAAGAGAAAGAAGAGACTTCTTCTTCATCCCCATGCCTCCCCAGGCTGTGTTTCCTAACCGCTTATCATTCTTGAAACCACTTCCATACCCACCATGGCTACCTACCATAGACTCGTGTTTGAGTCTCACAAATCAGGGACCTTCCATCCTCAACTGGGCCCCCAACTGTGTTCCTTGTCGGCGACTGTTTGGGGAAGCCAGCGCCAAAAGTGTAGCACCAGATCTGACATGGCGGCAAGCCTTACTATTCTGTTAGAGAATAAATAATATATATCTTTCGTTTCAAGGTGGTTGTAAAAGTCTACGACGACGGTTGACAATCGCATATCTGGGAAATCCTTAGTCTCGAGCTTTCTACAGTCTTGTCTTTCCTATTCGGCTCTAGCACTTATACGATCCATACACTCAGGCACATTATATACGAAAGGTACTTAGTCAACAAGGCTGAGGCTCGTTTATGGCCCCCAGAGATAATGGTAATCCTGGCGAAAGGAGTGAGGAACGGCGGCGACATTCACAATTTCGAAGAAGATCTCAGTCGCCCGCAACAACATCCCCCTCACGACAATTTCGTCAGCGGAGTATTGCAAGATATCCCCAGGATATGTCGTCATCCAAACCCATCAGAAAATCAAATGACGAGCAGTCATTTCAAGTCCTTTATGAAGGCAATGCACCTGTTAGTTGCAGTTTTTCTAGCTTCACAGCTACTGATATTCCATAGGATGGTACTCATGGTAGCACTCCTCTGATGGAGATTACGGGAAATTCCCCAGCATCCCACAATACTTCCTCGGCCAGGTTCCATCATCAAAGTCTGACTCAGTTTGCTCATGATCTGAACAGTGTATGCATTGGAAGATCTTCTAGAACGTTATTAAGTTTTGCTCACTCAAGCAGGCTGCGCGGAGTGCTTTCCCCAATGGTCCAAAGCTCGGTCGGTCTCGGTACCAGTCAGTCCACGCATGCCTAATCAGGTGGGAGCCAGAAGAATGCTTCAGTGAGGAATTAAAGCGGCTGGATCGCACCTTCGAAAGTTATGGCTTTAGCACTGAGACCTGGCTCATCCCGAGTACGAATGCATCATTGGATCTGATGCGCAAATCTCTAGACTACGTGCGGGAGCATGATGGCGACCGCAACCTTTTTATTGTCTACTATGCTGGACACGGCAGAATGGGACCCTCCCGGCAGTCCGAATGGGTTTCTGGACAAGCTCCTGGTGCTCCATCGCTTGACTGGTCTGCTGTTCAGTCTGGTGTCTTTGCTCAAGCGAAATCTGATGTTCTCCTTCTTCTGGATACTTGTGCTGCAGCAAGTTCAGTTACAACATCACAGTGCGGAGTCATGGAAGCCATTGTAGCTTCTGGGTTCGAGTCGAAAGCTGCGCCTCCAGGGGAGCATTCATTTACGAACGCACTTATTGAGGTGATGGAGGACTGGATAGACAAGCCACCGTTCTCTGCATCTTTTCTTCATACTGCTATTCTCGATCAACTGAAACAGAAAGAGAAGAAAAAGGGCCGGGAAGGCATCCGATACGAATGGTGCTTCTCCCCTATTCATATCCGGTATACAAGAGACCACACGCCAGGAATTGAGCTTTACCGCAGACATGCTTTGGCAAAGACTCCTACTACTCCCAGAGGATCTCAGGGACGACGGCCTGCAGCCTATATCTCTCCTATAGATATTGACTTCGATGATGCAAAATCACCCACTCCGCTGTCGTCGCTTGCGTTGGATGGGAAATACAGGTTTCCGCATGTATTGATTAGGTTGCAGTTGGAAGAAGACCAAAGTTTGGATGCCAGCAAGTGCGCCATCTGGCTTGAGCAGGTACCTCTTCTTACCAAATGGGCAAGAGTCGAGTTGGTCTACCCAAGCTACTCCTCTATACTAATCTTATCCTTGCCTATGCCAGTATGGAATATGCTACCTGACCATCCTGCTTGCTCGTTTCTTGGATATGTAACAGCACCTGGTCATCACATCTTTTCAAAGCATGAATCACAATTTGGAACTGGTGACTGTCATCCCGTCATAGCCAAACGTGGGGATAGTGCTGGTGTACTTTCACAGTACACTGCGTCGTCAGTCCCATTCGACTATTCTCCCGCGATTACCAATTTGACGAGCCCTACCAATTACGACGTCGATGAAGCAGCTGTGTTACAGGATAACACTCCGCAGAGTAATGAATCAGGCAATGAGTTATACGGGAACAATGGCAGGCTGCGCCTAGGCTTCCTCAAATCACAAGCTCTAGATTCCAACCCGAAAGTGCAGCAGCTGCGATGAGAGATTACAAATAGGAGGCCGACAGGTGCTCAGTAATATCCCGTGTAGCATCATGGGGTACTTGTCGTCTGAGAAAAGCAGGCATTTCTGAGCTGGAAGACGAAACTGCTCAGCCGACCCTCATCGAAGGATCTTTTTTGTTACAGGTGGAGAATAAGTCAGATCACAGATCAAGAATGGCGAATCTAGTTGAGACTGGATTTGGTGCTATTGCCAGTCTCGTGCGCAGAAATGATTCCTCGAAGAAACGCAGCCTAAATAGCCCGTCCAATGATACTCCAGGCCCACAAACTCCGCCTCCAAGAAGACCCAGTTCTGGACGCAAAGCAGCTCGCAGCGTAAACAAGACTTTCGCGGCCATGAGAAGTACACTCGGTATGCCAGTGTCGCCAACCTTAAGTACAACAGTCAGGAGGTATGCCAGACCTAGATCACGGCACCATTCCCTTGATATTGCTTTACCCGGAAGCCCGGGAAACCTTGGTTCCCCATTTGCACCAATGGAAATACCTGGTGGCATAAATCGTAGCACTCAAAAGACCAATCCACGTACTCCCAAACATATCACGGGCTTCCAGTTGACGCCAGAACCCAAGGAAGAAGGCGTTGAGGAGAGATTTCCAATGACTTTGACTATTCCACGAAGGTAGCCCCCAGGTTATCATATCACAAGCCGGGCTAGCATCTTCGACGGATAAAGCCAGTAAATGCTAGCAAACCCCTTAGTTCTGAATATCGAGGCCACAAGGACTAAGATCAGTCATTCCTGGCACACAAACCACCTCCAGCACCTCTGTATAGTACGTACCATGGATACGAACACCACCTCTTGCCTATCTCACAGAGTCAAAGCAAGTATTAAAGGGCTTGCAGCCATTACTCAATAGTCGCGTCCTAGATTGTGGGTGGTAACGTGGCGATTTGGGCCTCTGTTGAACAGCAAACATATGACTTGAAATTCGAATGCGCATGCTCCCTCGTGTTACTGGCATCACACGATCTCTGCCGGGTCCCTCTTCTTCTAGAGGGTTCCTGCAGACACGATGTGTTGCTGTATCTGGAAGCTCAACGGGTTTCTTGTCGAACCTGTGTTGTAGCTACCCGCGACCATTCTCAACTGGGACAGTCAAACGGCCCTTTTTCAGGTGAAAGACGTACTCGAGTAACTTTCCTTCCAGCTTGTGGGTATGCATCGTGCAACAACTTCAGCCTCATAGATAATGCTGTTAGCAACCGAGCTTCCCGTCTCCTGCCAATGTTCCCAAAATAAAAATGCAATGCTTGAATGTGCTGGCCATAACGCACGTCATAGCTCCCAGGATCTGGAATGTGGGGAAGCCAGTCCTGAAAAGGGGTTGGACAACTAGTAGGGATAGAGAGTGCTAAGCGAGCGGAGGTGGCTGGACAGTTAGACGGGGATCATTCTTGGCGGCGTTTCACAATCGCATATGAACCAGTCATGCCTTTTCTGACTCTTCCCCTTCTACCGTACGTACCGTACTTTTCAGTGGATTTGGATTTGGATTTTAGTGGACTTGGATGGCAACTGGTTGGATTTGGTTGGAGGGATAAGGAAGGAATCGGCAGTTTATGACCTCACTCTGAGATAACTTGCCAGAGTAGCGAGAGTAAGGAGAGCTGAACGCCTGAGCCACTTCGACGAGAGATTAGAGCCATGTCAGGAGGGGAAGATCGGCATTGGAGTTAGTCAAGGATCAACAGGTACCGCTGAGGAACAGGAAAGGACCGAAAGCGGAAAGGGGGTCGTTAGAGGCTGTGATGACGATGTGGTTGGCTGGATGTTTGGATGTTTCTTGGGATGTTTCTTGAATTGTTCGTTTGGATGCTTCGAGTGATGCAAGAGTAGGTGGGGTGTGTAGGGATCTTTGGTCTCTGATGTCTTTGCTATGCCTGCCTGCTGCGCATCATTTCATCTCATCTCATGTCAGGTAAAAAGGTTGTAAAAGTAGGCCAATTTCCATCATTCTGCCCTTTCCGCTTTTTCTTTGACCTGCCACTTCTCTTAAAGATATTCACCTCCAACCACCAACCTCCAACCTCTTCCCTTCTTCACCCTCAACTTTCTCTTCTGATCACCCGTTCCCTTTCGTCTTCTCTACTTCAACGTTGAGCAAACAAACTTCTTCTTCCTTTACATTCCTCAACGCCAACCACCGCCGCCACAATGAAGCCTACAACCATTTCCGTCCTCGCGCTGCTCCAGCTTTCTTCAGCTGCGGTACTCCCGCGCCAAACCACCGATGATACCTGCTACTTCTCCCTCACAGCTCGCGGTACCACCAACGGCACGATTCTTGAAGATGGCGTCGGCGAGAACCGCATCGGCGGAACCTACCCAAAGACTAACTTTACCATTGCATCCCACGCTCTCTCAACAGCCTCAAACCAAACTTGCCTGATCCAATCTTCAAACTCACAATTCGAGTGCCTTTCTGACGCAGTCGGCACGACCAACTTCACAATAGCTAATGATGGGTCGCTGTTGCATGATGGCTATGCGGAGTGGTGGGCTTGTGAAGTGGACGGACCTGCCGAGGATGGAAGCTGGGATATCTATGGTGATGGATTGGCCAACAAGACTGGTTGTGAGAGTGTGACCTTGATCACCGGTGGATTCAGCTGTGCTGCTTTGGGAGGATCTGCGACTTCTGGTGGTGCTGTACTCTCTTCAATTTCTTCAATCATATCTACTTCGACTGTTGCAGACATAACAGCAACATCAACGCCCGTCACCTCCGCTACTTCAACCTCAACTGCTGTAGCAACCATCTGCCCAACTTCTCTCACCAACGCTTCTCAGGGTTACATTTCCCCATCTTTCATTCTTCCTATTTCCGAATCCGCCCCAAACACAACTTTCTCCCCAACAGACGGCGCAGTCTCTGTCTCCCCAGGAAACAGCACTCTTCTTAACTTCGCCATCCCAGCCACTGACCCCTACAACTCACCAGACGACAACACCTGTGCTCTAATCTTCCTCTTCCCCACTAAATCATCCCTCGCCAACACCTCAGCACCATTTTTCTTCAGCGGCACCGAAGAAGAGCAGGGCGAGAATGGTGGACTTGACTTCACTCTTCTGAGTGAGACAGCCAATGCCCAGACTACTTGGACAACCATCAACAGCACTAGCACCAGTGTTCTCCTTGATTTCGGTACCGTGCAAGTCGTACCAGGAAATGCGTATGAAGTTGCACGATTCCAATGTGCCGGTGACAGAACATTCTCCGTTCAAGTCTCCAGCGTTGGAAACGTCGAGCTTGATTACGTTCAGGATGAAGCTGCCAGTGCTATTGGTGCTTTTGTCGTTCCTTGTGTTTGAATCAACCAAATCAAACCTCGAGGGATGGATGAGATGAGAGGAGCTGAATTTTTTGCATTTATCAGATTGGTTTCATGCATTGGGATATGGGATGTGAAAAGTCTTGGCATTGTGTTGGAGTAATCACTTTTTTCCTTTCGTTTTTCTTCTTTTTTCCTTTGGTTTTCTACTTTCTTTTGTCTTCTTAAGGGAGCCTAGACTCTGAAGAGCTTGTTTTTGATACCCGGTTATGGAACCGTGCTTGCATACAATGATTGCAATGCCTTTTCTCTCACATAGAATTGAACTAGGGCGGGTGGATAGCTGTTTAATTTTTTCTGAGATGGGATAGAGGTCAAGATGAGATTGGCTTGGGTGGTGGTGGACGGTAATCTGATTGCAGGCAGCAGAGCGAGAGTGAGAGACTCAGTAATTGTTAGTTACTAGTAATCAATGAAAGAAATCAATCAGTTGATTAAATACCTGGTTAAGCACCTAGTGAAGTTTCTACCTATTATAAAGGATGGAAGGGGTTATGTGGTAGCTATCTTGCATTATCAGGATGCTGTTCAACGTCATGTCCTAAGGTAGAATGCTGCTAATTCATACGTAACAATAGAAGTAAGAGTTCTAATAGACACTGGTAAGGCATTGTGTGTGATTTGGTGTTTGGAGTTCGTACTAAATAGGTAAGTAAAAGCTAGTCATAGAGCATTAAGAATATGACGAGCACATACGAATCTAACTAATTGAAACTTCTTTTTTGGTGCTTTGTGAGAGTTGTGGATGTTTTTCTTAACTTGATGAATTTGGAGGAATATATTATTATACTTTTTTTGGGTTATGAAATGTTTGAGCTGAGTTACAGCTTCTATTCCTCCTGGATCCCCCCATTGCCCAGAATACGTAGGGTGCTCTTCCATGTCAGGAACTAGACAGTCCGCTTGAGATTGAACCTGCTAAATGAATGTGTTGGCGGCATTCGCTATAGAACCTGCCTTCAAAGACGTGCACTAGATTTCCTTCATTAAATTTTGTAAGAAGCTGAGTCTCCATAGAAGCTTTGTAAGACGCACCTTATTTACTGTCCTATTTGAGAAATAACAGTTCTACTTTCTTGTGTGTCATGTTTTAATTTGATAAGTACAAACTATTCCATTTCTAGTCCTCTAGCAATTGTAATGTTTCTGTTGTCATGACGTTGTCGACCGTCGTTATTTCGATGTCCGCGAGTGATTTTAGGGAAAGCACAACCTGACTGCAGCTTAGCTCCTGCCCCTTTTTGAAGCGAGATTAAGCGAAAGTTGACTTCTTACTTTGTACTGTATTCCGATCACCACCTTCCTCAATTCCAAAGACAAGAAGAGTACCACATCAACAGTTCACGTAAATTACCAGCACCTCTATCGCAATATCGCATAGGTGGGTACAAGCACTCTTCTCATGCGACACAACTTCTAATGTGTTTGCAGAAACATCTTGGCCTAACAGGGCAAGAACCCATCACAATGAATCTCCCTTACCCATCCTTCAGTGGAATATTGAACCTTATGCACAAGCACCCGCATTACTACATAGCACAGCGCATGATGGAATCCTCAACTTCAACCACGACTTTCGAATCTAGCTCAAGTCAGCCTACCGCTGCCCAGGCTTTGTCATCTGCCAGTCGAATTACCGAGCAGAGTCCGTCAGCGACCTTGTATGGAGAGCTAGGGTCTTCATTCAAAAATCCATTGTACAATCCAGGTGCAGTTTCGACATATGATACCTCAATATACAGTCCTCAAGTACAATGCTGGAATTTCCTGTCTATTTGAGTCATGGAAGCTAACGTCACATGTGAGTCTAGATCGTTCGGTTTCAGAAGCTTAAAATGTCATACAAAAATCACAAAGAACCACCACGGGTGTTTACCAGCTTTCGGATCCTTCCACTTGAGATTCGGCTCCAGATATGGCGAGAAGCCTTCCCACCGGGCAGATCTGTGATGTTGGATAATCCCTGGTTTTGCTGCAGTTGGTACCACGGGAAACAACTCGAACCATTCCCCATCACACTCTACATTAATCACGAAAGTCGCCAGGAAACTCTCAAGCACTACCACATCATATCACGGCGTCCTCGCTGCAAGGATTCTCAATGCTATTGTCGCAAAGTATTCTGCTTGAGCCCGGCCAGGGACCTTCCTTGTATAAGTCTCAATCAATATTTTGGAGTTCATGTGGATCTCTCAGAACTCTTCGGCCACCAGAATCCTTGGTTGACAGATATGAAGAGCCTCGCACCGGAGATTCTCAAATCGATCAGTTCCCTAGAAATTCGACTATCGAACCATTTTGATTTCCTGCGAGAACTTACAAGCGGGAATAGGAAACATGGAACAATCAAAGCAATCTCGAATATTCTTTGGTCAATGGGGGGATTGAGGCAGGTGTCTTTTGTTATGTGCAAACGTGACAGCGAGCTCTTGAAGGTACAACAATTGAAGGTGGAAGAGTTGATGGACCGTGCTTTGGGGATAGTGAGGGAGATATTTGCGGTGAGGGAATCTTTTGGGGATGGAGAGTCGCCTAAGATAACTTTGCTGCCACACGACGAGCATGGCTGTATGATGTGGTGTGACTGCGATTGGGTGGTTGGTGGAGATTCTCCCTCTTGATAATCCCTAGATAATGCCGAGGTATGGAGTATGGCTATTATTCCTTGGTATAGGAAGTGAAGAAACTCTACTTGGAATTGGATCGAATTGTAGTTGTGTTCTTTAATTTCATTTTCCTAAGGACTTTCTTTGAGAGTTAGCAGGATCAGTTCAATATCATAACTGGTAGGAGATCATACTGTCTTCAATTAATAAATTGACTTTGTACCGGAATTATTGGTGTATTTTGGCTTCTAAAATTGCCTACAGGCTTGAAAAAAAAAAACCAACTAGATCTCAGCAAAAGTCCGTCATTTTTTACTTTATATCAACCCTTCTAACTGAGGTTAGCCATTTTATCTCACAAGCTACCTATTTCCAGAGTCTAAAAAGTCGGAATCTGAAGGTGAAAATAGCATTGTTCCATGTGAATGGTTCGTTAAACTGTTCTGATTAACTTTAGAATTGGAAGATCCCCAGAACAACGTTCCTTTCAAACCGCTGATGCAAAGATTCATACAAAGAAATTTTCAAGGATATGCGAGTGGACGTCAATCAGGACTTGGTAAACAGTAGATATGAGAATGCAGGTGTATTCTTCTAATGACGCAGGCTCCATTAGCTGAGGTTTGGAACACCTATATAAGAAAGGAAGACAGACTGGACAAGAGAGGCTAGTGTATTACCATTTCCTTAGCGAGGGTTTATTGGCTATGTACGACGCTCAAACATCTGCTTTATTTCACTCTTGTATTTTCTATGAAATTAAAGGCAACATGAGCGGAGAAGAAGCGAAAGGTACTTTCCAGAACAATCAGCTTCATGTTTGCATCAACCTCTATAAAGATGCATTTTGAACAACTCGACATCTTAGCCTATCTATATTCGACCAACGCTCAAGATACGAGCATCCGACTCCAACTCTTCAAGAACCGATGTGTTGAAAACATACTAAGAAGCATTAAACATGCTAAATAGCCAACTTCAAGAGACCAACAATATAGAAGTTAATATCCCGACAGGAAATTCCCAGCACTAGGAGCAATTTCAGAAACATATTCAAGAACATAAGAGGGTCTTTGAGAAGATAAAAGAAGAGCTACGATCTTCGAGAGTTGAATGTTGTGCTTTACACCTTAAGCTTGCTAGTACCACCAAGAACGTACAAAAAAGAAAACTCAAGAATTGGTCTTTCGTCTCCAATCAAAGTACACTCCCTTCGACCAAAACGATGTATGAATCCTCGAGCAAAATAGTGGTGATTTTGGCTGGCGAAGACTCTCACCTCTACGTGATGCTAGCTGGAAACCTACTCTTTGGAGTAGGGCGAAGAAGAGGCGGATCCTACGATAAGCTTTTTACGACTAATCCCTATGTCGACTGCGGTTAGGAGTGTGCGCTAAACGGACCCGAATACCTATCCTAAGCTCTTCTTTGAGGAGTCGCTCTTACGTTTACAACTGCGAGCTATTCTCGACTAGTAGACATCTACGCGCGATGAATACCTGTAAGCTATTCTCGGCCGGCAGACTCGAGACGATAATAAAATAGTAAGGAGAGGGAGTTACGGCTAGTAGTCACAAGTAAGACTTAGACTATCTTATGTTTATCGGAGGACTAATACGCTTTATGTTATACTTCGAGTACCTATAACCCCTTTAGGGTATAGCCTTAGAGAGTTTTTTCTTTGTTTTTTTCCTTATAGGATAGTAGTTATTCAGGTCTACGTAAAAGGGGAGGAGTCTTTGCTAGTGCCTCGAAAAGATCGACACTATGTGGAATCACTACTTGAAGGGGGTTATAATAGGCAGGAGTAATAAGAGGGAGTAGCTAGGACTCTAGTAGCTCTAGATACTGCATAAGGCCTTCGGCCTTGGGACGGAAATAAAATTGAACCATACACACAGACACACACAATAGTGGTGATTTGAGTTAGAGTTCCTTAACATACAAGAGCTGAGCATCAATTGGAGCCTGATTTCCATACAAAATAAGGCGTTCCGGATGCGACAGCCTTGCGCGTAGAGCGCTACAATAGAAAACAGGGTTACTAGAGGCCTGAGCGAAAGGCCCGAAAAAGAAGAAGCAATTATGGCCAGAATGAGGATATATTCCGACACGTGACAAAATGGGCCACAATGGCTGACACGATGTCAAGTTTTAACACAGAATTATCTGTGAGAGTGTTACGGATTGGGTTAAAAATATGTTTTGATGGGCTATTTGAAAACGGTACTATTGATCTGACGAAAGTCCAAAAGAAGCTCGAGCGTTCACCTTAGACTTTTAGTCTTGATTTACCTGTGGTAGAGAGGTGTCCGGAGAGGGATCGGTTTGCCGTTATTTCGATGGTAATGCGGTTCTTGAAGGTTGAGGTCTTTGATAGAGAGGTTTTGGGGCGTTTGGAGGGAGGCGTTTTGGGGGGGTTGAGGAGGGTTGAGGAGGTACGAAATTGGTTGGTTCCTTTTCACTTGATAACTAGTTTTGGAGTAGACTTTCATACTCATTTTTTTGTGTTATGAAACAGGCTTGCTAATAATTGAGATGGATCACGAAGCTGTTGACCTTAACCGCCCTAACCTAAACCCACGATTTCGAAAAGAGTAAGAACGCTGTAATCGATAGTCTCACAAGTGAATTGATTGAGCTACTCCGCCTCTTGAACCCTTCACTTCACACAAGTAGATGTAAGGGTGAAGGTGTATAGAAAGATCATACATCCAGCTGTGAACCTGGCACTACAAATTTATCTATGGATATTTACGCTCTGGAGTTTAGCGAGTACAACTCTGGAAGTACTTTGAGTAGACCTGCAGTAGATCACTTGGAGTGTATTGATGACTCTACGAGATTTCAACCCCTTGTAGTCGATGATAGATTTGAAGGAACCTCTCGCTATAAAATGTCTGTCTTATTCAATATTATGCTAGAACTTTCATGTTGGACTATCAAAGGAGATGCAATACCAGAATTGGAAGTGTTGAAGAAAGCACAGGTATTTGTTGAAGTCAAGGAACTAGATGAAAATAAATAGAGTGTTGATCATAGGACATTAGTAGATCGATTCAGCGTATATAGCAAAACAAGGTTGAGTGGAGGTTTAAATATTTTCTATCGTGTTCGTCCTCAGTTTGGGGAATTTTGATAAAGGCATGGTGTTTATATTGACTATATCGAAATACTTAGGATCAGGATATGTCACAACATCTAACGATTTATTTGCAATCATTCACATGGCATGGTGCTACCGTAAATGGAAAGTAAGTAACTTCCTTTACGTCTATATTTAATCACTAGGTATAAGATGTGCCCCCCCTTCATCTCAACTCATCAAAAGCATAAAGCATTATAATAACTATTAAGCAACGGCAAACACTTTCTGACAAGGTATAAACATACCATAACAAATAAATCCTTAAGTACTAATATCCCTAAATATAAAAAAGCTAAGAAATAAACAAAACAAGCAGTACCCCCCCATATTTTCTTAAAAATAAGTCCAGCACTTTCTCTCTCTCTTTACACAACTCATCTCGATTCTCTACAGGAAATACCCAACCAAACCAAAACCAACACCCACTCGCAAATAGTCCAGACTTCCAACTCGAATTCCAAACACAGCACCGGTACTAGCAGCCTAGTAAGTTGCAGTACCAAAGTGACATCCCATCACATCCCATCACATCCCATCAACCTATCCCGCATGTTACTAAACATTTAACCTCCGTACTTCGTAAACGCCCAACTACCGAAACAACCCCAACCAAACCTTGAAATACCAGTACCAAACCAAAACTAAACCACCACTATTTTAATTTTCCGTTCCCTAACATCCCATTCCCTTTCTTACCTTGTCCTCCGATCCCTTAACCTCCGATCCCTTGCTGTAATATTATACAATCCATGCTACGGTATAGTATGGTAGGTAATCGTTTATTTTTACCTCCTGCAACCCATGACAACCAACTTTCAAAACGGCACCCCAACAAAACATCCTCCGAATCCCTGTCTCCGTCTACACCGACCATACCTAGACAATACGTAGACCAAAAAATGAAAGACATATATACACCTGGTATATACAAAGGTAAGGTAAGTACTCCGTACAAAAAGTATGAAACCTTCACAATCGAAGTACCGGTCGGTACTCCATACTCGGTACCGTACGGAAAATATGGAATCCAACCCACGATTGCCGAGATCTACAGTTCCCCATCCCATACCCTTCCCTCGGTACATACATCACGGTACCAAAATAATGAATGAAAATCAAACGAAGCGTCAGACTTCAAGGATGCGAAAGTAGGGCTGCTGATACGTGTACAGGGCTCAAAAGCCTACATGTACAGGGGCTCTGCTGTTTCGAGCCTACCGCTTGCTCACCGTACTGCATAAAGCTTGGGCACCGCATCCTAATTTCTTTGTAGTTATTGCCTACCAAAAATCAACCCTAATGTTGGTATCGAATATCTAAAAATATAAGGTCCGAAATAGCTAAGTAACTTTATAATTTGCTAGTAATACAAGTTAATAAAGAGTAAGAACTTAGTAGAAGCCTTTTATATAACAATAAATATAGTAATTACTTCTTTATCTTTAATAAAGTATAAATAGATGCTATAAGTACTTTGTCTTATATACCTAGCTATAGTAGATTATAAAATACTCTAAATACCTCTGTTTAATTATATCGCTTCCTTTCTTCTTATTGAGAGCCCTACTAGCCTTATTCTAACTAAAATCGTAGTACGGGTTTATAATTTGTATAGTTATTTGGCGTAGTGATACTAAAGGCATTATGCAAGATTAAAACCGGCAGAACTCACGTGGCCCTTTCGAGCCCTGTACACGTATCAGCACCCGAAAGTAGAAGGGAGTGGGAAAGTAAGACTGGTAAATTAAGGTTGGGCAGGAGAACCAGTAAGAAGACGGAATTGGTACTGCCAAGGTGCTTTTTGTTCTGTTTTTGTCGTTTTGCTTTGTTTTGTTTTGTCTTGCTTTTGTTCTGCATCTTTTTTTGTATGGTACGATATTGTAAGCAGGGAGGTGACAGAAAGTTTAAATGTACTGCCTAGACTACTACGTACATAGGTACTCCGAGGTGTTTAGGGAAGGAAAGGGTTTGCAGTGGAAGAGGAGGCTAGGGGTACAATAGAAGTTCAGCTCGTAAGGCTAAAATGGAGCAAGTGCAACTGTGCCGCAGCCACGAGCCCTCCCGTCCCGTCGTCCCAGCGCTTGTTACACAAGAGGCATTAGAGAAGCAATTATTGCAATTTTGGATCGCCGATGAACAACCAGATGCGGCAAGGAAGTTGAGAGATTAAGCCAGAAGGCATAGTCCACCTGGTCACATAATATATTCAGGCCCTGTGTATCATCTATATACATCCCATTGCAACAATGCATCCAAGCCTCGTTCAATTCTTCATCCTTCCAACTCATGGTGTAAATCACCATCGCAAATTCAAAATGCAGCCCCGAAAAACAACAATTGAGCCGCCTACTGGGACAGATTTGCAGCTGCTTTGGGATATATGTTTAAAAAAAAGATGATTAAAACAAACAGACAAGTTCAGACAAGATGAGATAAAGAAAGTGCAACCAAAATAGTGCATGCAGCAATAGGCCAGCCCCCGTTGTAAATGACCACAGTGAAAAAAAGTAACATGACTAGCTCTTTTTAAGAGCGATGAACAAAGATATAAAACGCCGTTGTAAATGATGCATAAATGAAACTATCAAAAGCATTTGAAATAGCCTCCGAGTGTGCATAATTGCTGTGGATGGCAGAGATGAGTATTGCCGGTGAGGATAGGAAAAATGAAGAAGAGGTAATGCGCCGGTCCCGTCGCTAAAAATGCAAGAGTATAAACCGCCTGCCGCCGCCGCCGTTTGTGCCCCAGGTTACCGCCCAACCATCCTGTACAATAGGAGATCCTCCGCAAGGCGTCCAGATGACGTAACATTAACGTGTTTTTGTTCTTCCAGGATAAGGGGGATTTGATGTGCCTTGAGGTCGAAGGGTTTCGAGCTCACGAGCACAGAGCCGAAAAGGCTCAACGTATTTTTGGGACTAACAGAGATCACCATAGTCACATTGGCGTTTCTCAGCGCCCGCCCATTGGGACATCAGTGCCTGTTGTGGCACTGCTGAAGCTCCCTGCAGAATTGGCTGGTTCAGTGCTCTTATTCCGGAGTAAGCCGCTGTATACACCGGCACACTGCAGCAATTTGATGTCGGTTGCCAAGGCGCTCGAAGGTTGCGCAATCATTTGTAAGAATCCAATGGTCCGAGTAAGCAAACTGACCAGCTGATCCTTTTGTATGAAGTCTTTAAGGATTGGGTTTCGATAGACCGCCAGTAAGGTGAGGACATTTCCCCATTGTCTAGAGCAATATTAGTACAGGACATCAGTAAGTAAAGTAACAAGACCTACGCATGAGCTGTGCCCCAAACATTCGTGACAATCAATCTTTCCTTCGTGATATCGGAAACCACGTGGTCAAACGCGATGGTGCTTTGGATAAGAGCTGTTATGCAGGCTCGAGCATATTCCAAGGCTTCGGGGTCAATCTGTGAGCTTGAGGTCGCATCTGCGTTGATTTCTGGAATAGTAACCTCTTTTTTGAAGCTATTCGAGATAGTCTCTCCCGGATGTGAAGACTTGGCTGCTGAGTTCTCCAATATCTTGAAGACAAAGTATCGGTATGTGATGACTCGAGCCCCGTAATACTTGGCACGGAGACGAGCCACGAGAATGTCATTAGATGGTGGTTCATCGTCATTCCACTTAAAAGTCTCTGATATTCCGAACTTTCGCCAGCTATCCAGCGTACTGGCCATGATGGGAATGCTTTTGGCAGCCAGAGGCGATTGTGGCGAAGAATCTACAGTCTCGAAGTTAGTAAATGGCGGAGATATTTGGTGTGTAAACATCAAACATACCTGTCTCGGGGGAATAGAACATCGTATGCAAACCATTAAGATGTTTTCTCAAAAATAGCTGAGAGTTGTAACTTTCAAGTACGTAAGAGGCAAAGCCTTCCTTGCGTGCTAGTGCTGTGTTTGGCCAGGGCACCTTGGACTCGTACTCAAGAATTCCAGTTGGTCGAAACGGCAACTCTGCAAGAATATCGCTCTCGAGCTGTAGACACGTCCAGAATGCAAATAGGTACGGATTGTCCTTTGCTGGTACCGCTTCTCGTTTCTGCAGATCTTCTTCCTCCAACAATTTCTCCCATCGAGCAAGTCTAGGTCTTATCAAAAATAACATGGCGCGGCACGCATTAGCGAGATACCCCCAGCTCTCCATGACTCTACCTAGCTGACCGTGGTAAAGACTGGCAAGTATATTGGTATGGACGTGCTGTAGTGAGTTTCCCGAGAGTTGATTGCCAATAATATCGGTTGCCATGGCGAAGTATTGCAAGCCCGGAATCATATCGAGATTCTTCGGCTTATTTCCTGACGACAAAAGCAATCCACCTCCTGTATTCAAACCATCCAAGGATGTCCGCCTGCTATGCGGCAAAATTCGCTCTGGTTCTTGCGGGGACGGCAGATCTGGGGATTGAACGGACATAGTTGGGGAGCCTTGAAGTGGAGATGGAGGATGGCCATTCCTTATGTTCGGAGAGCTTCGCCATGAAGTCTCCTGCGGTTGTTCAAGAGCAACATCCGAGATCTTTTTCGTATGCCCACAGATGGATCCAAGTGCAAGCATGGTTAGAACCATAGCCGTACTAATTGACCGAAATGGATGTCCTGGCTTCGCTGTATCACGGTAAATTTGTGGAGGATCTTGGTAGTCCGAAGTTCCATCCCGTGATCTTTTTCGTTTCGAACCAGGACTATCTGGAGTAGAGCCTTGGGGATTAAGGGCCGCGAGTGCTTTGTGCTTCGGCTGAGAATCGGCAATGGATTTCAAAAAGGTCCTGATAAGAGCATTTTTCGATGCGTCCGAGACCATAGGATGCATCATGTTGATTGTCTTCATGTAGACATTTATTAAATCTTCGACGGTCTCTCTCTTGAAATCGGGCATGCCTGTCGAACTGATCTCTCCTCGTGCAACAGATTCCGCAGGCGGGGTTAAGCCACCCACTTGGCCCCATTCTTCGCCAGCTGCAGGAGAGGATGCATCAGAATGAATATCGCTGGGCGTCTGATCAAGTCCATGGTCGATCAAAGCATCATTATCATAACCCCTTGCCAAATCCGTTCCTTCTCCTCGACCATACAGGCGAAGCAATCCACGCCTTTCTTCCTGCACAATGGGAAACGTTTCAATCCGAGTATTCTTGGTGAATATTCTCACTCCCCGAGTCATTTCTGCTATCGGTCCAACGAGGAGTAACCTAGCGGCCCCAGTTGTGTGGTTTACAGGCATAGCTGGAGGTCCTGGAGGTTTTGGGTCCTCTCCATCTTCTTCCTCCTCAGACGGTACATCAATCATTGGGTCATCGTTGATTGGAGCTGGAGTGATGGGATTCTGGCCCTCGTTTGGAGACAAAATATGAGAAAATGAATGAGGTTCCGCTTGTGGGCGAGGCCGTGGAAGCGCTTGGGTATTTTCTTCCTCCTTGACATTTCCATTTCTAGGATTTTCCCATCCATTTGATCCCTTACGAGAACCCAGAAGGTCTACCAAGCCCGCAACCGCCCGCTGAAGCTCTCCTATCTGCTGCGTTGTTTGTGCCGAGTGATTCCTAAATTCATCCCTCAGAGAATTTACGTTTTCCAAAAGAACTTCTTGCGATTTGTCTTGTCTGTTCCTATTAGCTATGGATTGATACATTCCACTCCTTCTGAACCTACTGTTTTGGGGGTGGATCTCTGAAATTGCACGGTATACCCTTCTCTTTACAACTCGTACACGGCTTCAACTCGTCACATTTAGCCTTAAGAGAACGACAACTGTCACAAGCCTGTGCTGCACGTTGAGGTTTTCTCTTGCTCTGGTTCCCACTATTCTGCGCGTATGGAGGTTGCACATTCACGTATGCATCGCGTGGCGTTTGAGGAGGATGCCCGTAAGGAATGTTCTCATATCCTGGGTTACCCATTGGTGTCTGCGTCATGGGAGTCTGGGGCTGAGATGTTGGATACGCAGGTGGTCGATACTGTGGCGCGGGTCCAGGACCTGCTGGAGGATCATAGTGCATTACATGGTATCTTCGGTGGTCGTCGGCGGGGTGTATACTATTAGCATTATGCTCTGGGCCATTGCCTGTGGGCGGCGGCCGATGGAGATGCGGAGGAAGAGGCTCGTCAGAAGGGTCTCTCTTCATCTGAGGTTCTCGAGGATGAGGTCCAGCATATGGATGTTGGTGGTGGAAGGGACCCGGCAGAGGTCTATGGTCGGGATGTTGCTGCGCGTAGTCTGGTTGTTGTTCGAGGTGTCGACGGTCGTCGAGAGGATGTGGGTGCGGGTGAGGTGTATGTGGTGTATGCGGCTGGGAGTCGGGTCGTGAGAAGGGGGACGGTCGCTCGAAGGGAGGGGGCGGACCAGGACCGGGACCTGGACCTGAACCTGGATGAGGAAGATTGCGTAGATGCGGCGACGAGTTAGACCACGGTCCTGATGTTGAACCTATTCGAGGTCGCTTGGATTCTGGCGGCCCAATGTCCATCATGGCGACTCGCAATGAGTTGGGGCGACAGACAATCAAGTAGTCACGGTAACAGAGGCCATGGATAGAAGCGGTCGAGCGCGGCGGCTTCTTACAGGCTCTCGTAGAGAGACACAAGGGACGTTGGAGTCTGGTAGATCATCTGCGCCGGTACGTAGGGTGTAGGCGTGTAGGCGGTAGGACAAGCTGTCAACCACACGCACAGGCTGCTGGCACACAGGTAGACGGGACTACTACTGTATTCTGCCTCCAACGGTATGCCAGTGCTCATGTGGCTATGGCAGCTCTAGCAGGAGGATGCTATGGTTAACGATTTCCCGCGCGGGCCTAGAAAGTTTCGTATTTATGGATACTATGCTTTATGACAAGATTGATCAGCATGTGTGTTGGCACCTAACGATCGATCTTGTGTGCCCAATATGGAGATGGGGATATGGCAATATCCCATCAGGGTGGAAGGTGGAGGGTGGCAGGAATGTCTTGGGGTTTGGCGGCGTTGCGTTGCGGTGCGGTGCGGTCGGTGTGTGAGACGCGCGCAAAAGCAGATATCGGCAACGAAGAAGCTTTGGGAATTTACCTGGACAGGATCTACTCGGCAAAGCAACACAGACGCAACGCACCGAGCGAGCTACACTTTGAATGCTGTGCTATGCGAGACGCTGCAATGCGAGGCGCTGCAGAAAGACGCTTGTTTGGTTTGGAAATTGTAAGGCTGTCGGAACGGAATGACTGCCAATCTTTTTTGGTTTTTGCTTTCGGAGGGAAGCTGACTTTGAACTCTGCGAGGCTGTTAAGGGCTGTTAAGGGCTGTTAAGAGTGCGCGTGATGCCGTAAGTGGTCGTTGTCGACGCAGCGCTACTATGTTCTTGCAGATGTTAATAAGGGTAAGGTTACGCTTTTTCTTTTTCACTTCCGAGCGTGTGCGCGGTGTACAGTGCAATCAAGCAACCGGCGTCCAATGCTCTGTAGGTACCGTAGTAAGGTAATTGCCCCACGAGTGCTCGTCTTATGTAAATACAGTCCAAGTGCTAGCTCACGACGTCCAAGCTACAGTATGATATGCCAACAATCGGCCGCCAGGAATGCAACAACACGATTTGCCTCCCAACATCGATGCCAGAAGGCGCTCGAGCAAGCAGAAGTAATAATGGAAAGTGCAACGTACATTAAACCCAGAGAGCCGTGATCGTCGAATAGGGCGAAATAGTAAGGCAGTCACAGCAAGAAAATGGGGGGGAAGAGTGAGTGAGGTGCGTAGCCAGCCGTTTGTGATGTGATTGAGCCCAGCCGGTGTTACAGCATCACGGGTTATGACCGACGATAGGCGATGGATCCTCGATTCAAGGGTCTGACAGAGCCTGCAGCGTCGCTTCTGTACTACTACTTTCGTAGGGTGGGGAAGAATTATTACTGTACAGTATGCGAGAACTCTACGAAAGTACGTATGGCTAATAAGGCTAAGGGCAGAGAAGCGCGGCCAGTCACAGGGGTAATAAAAGTGCCGATGAGGCTTGATAAACAGGCTTGAGGCCTTGCGGCGAATCAGAAGCCCCGGCACACACAAGGCGGTACTTTTCGCAGAGAGAGCTTCACAGAGCTCTGAGAGAGGGGTGGTCAGTGGTCACTACTGGTGGCCACCGTTAGTGGGCATCTGGTAGCGAAGAAAGGCCGCTTGTAATAATCCTTGATTCACGCATGCTGAACATGGCTTTCCGACCGAGTATCCTGTACTGTTCCTAGGGTCTGTACCCTTCCAGGCTTGTCCCTACGAAGCAAAAAAGGTTGTACTGGTCACGAGGTTGACAGGCCGCGGTCGTGGCTGATGATTTGTGGGCCACTGTTCCGCAGAGTTACGGCGTTCGAGAAGCCCTTTCATTGCTGACATGCTCTTGTATCACATCGAGGTACCTTCTAACTGGGCCTTTATCGCGACAGCACCTCTATCCTACAGCTACAGCTGCATTACTATGCCATTCTCACTCACCACCGTGAGAATACAAGAGAACAGCACCGTCTGTAACTCCGCAATCCGAACATGAATCATGCTATTGTCTCTCAAAAGTGTCACATGAGCCTCGCCGTCGGGCCTGCGCCTCTAAAGGAGACTTTGACCGACAGTTGAAAGAGATAATTTGCCTGTTCAGGCCTTCAGGCACCCATTCATACGGCGAACAGCTATCATAAGCAAACTATTTTTGCGGCCTTTATTACCTGTCTAATAATTGCACCCTCCTTGGGTGCAAAGGGTTGAGATTATTGCAGGCCCTTTCCTAGTGAACGTCAAAGCTCGAGGTAAGATCTCCAAGGAACCGACTCCGAGGTCGTGGTATCGTCCGCCGTCTTCAAGTAGCCTCGCTAGATCAACCTGAACAGGAACGCCATTTAAGCCGTCGGAACATGACAAGCTCGGCTTAAGGAGATGGAAAATATGATGACGGAGGATAAAAACAGTCTAACACTCTGTATTTTCCCAGTTGTTTCCTTGGCTTGGGCCTTAAGGGAGGGATTGTATTGGTACTCAAGTATCATACTTGGAGAGAACTATAAGCGATCTACACAGTAGTTCGGACCACTTTGGAACGTTGCCCCTCGTGAAAATCCATCAGGGATTCAGAATAGTGTGAGGCAAGAGAAGGAGATCTCGATGTACGTATTACTTATTATTAACATACAGCTGCAGGTTGCGCAACCTGCTATGCTTCATTGTTTGCATCTAACGAGAGGTTCAAACACGTGTGTACTTCGGCTCCCATGTAATTTAAAATCCAATAATCCCCTACTATATGTTGGAAAGCTGAAGTAATTCAGTAATAGTAGTGCTCGACGGTGTCACTGTACTTGAAGGCTCATGGTCACCGCCACCGCTGGTCGGTAAGGGCCGTGCCCTTTCCAGAAGTTCTTTCAACGGATGGTTGGTTGACAATTTGACATGGTTGTCAGCCCTTTGTGCCTGACTTGCAATAGTTGGGACCCAAATGACCCCTCCAACAAAACTTGGATAGCTTCTTCTCGAGTCATGGTGATAGGCGGTGGAGGTGGAGGGTATGGCTGATTTCGCTCTACGCCACATATCAAAAAGGCAGTCAAGAGAAGACTTTTTGGAAGGGGATCTGATAGACGACGCCAGTGCGCCATAGCTACACATCTGAAACTCAAACACATTTTTTTATCCCGAATTCTCTTTTGGGGAGCGCATGACATTAGTTGTGCCGCAGGCTCTATGATTGTTGTAAAGGTCCCAATCAAGGGCTTTCATCCAATTTTCAACTCCAACTTCCAAGACCTCCCCTTAAACTCAAAGGAAAGGAAAAGACCCAACGGAAGAGAGGTATGGAGATCTTTTTATTGAATTACCGAAGCTTCGCCGACTCTTGCCGACGGCGAGATCTTAACAACGGCATCACGACGGTATCATCTCGAATTTCAAATGTCGTACTTCGTACGTACTCTACCGTACTCGTGGTGTCGACTAAAGTTATTAGTCAGTCGAGTCGCGGTCAGGTAACCAATCAAGCGCCACCTTCAAAATTTGTTCAACGTAAAACTAATGCGCTATGACAGATATTCCGACAGCTCCGAACTACCACTGCGAATAAGTCCTCAGTCCCGAGTCCTCACCGCTCTTGACGGGTCGATCGCTGTACCGTAACCCTATAAGTGCAATAATAAAGGTAGGATAATAATGGATGATAATCCTGATGCCGTGTCATCGTGTCATCAAAACTTTACGGGCGTCATGTGAGCACTTCATGATACAAACTGCTCAAGATTATCCCCAATCCCCTCGCCCAGATAAGACACGATATCATCAGAATTGATGCCCAAACTCGGGAGTACCCCAGTAGCAGTCAGACTTCAATGCGTAGAGAGCAGTTTTGCAAAGAGTCCTGAAGCGGGGATTCGACAACGCCGTTTTATGACAGGCGGCGCACAGATAAAAAGGCGAGCACATGGCCACCAAAGGCCGACGATCTCTGATTCTCCTCGCGGTTTCTCTGACTTGAAGGAAGCCACGGCTGACGAGCCGATGAAGAGACCGTGGAAGTCGTACGATAATTCGTATTTGCTTGCTTGGTATGGAAAAGATAAGGAATATCCTAGTTTACTTCTTTTTCTTCAAGACCATGAACCTTGGGACAAATCTTGGCACGTAGTTACGAGTACTGTATGGTGAGTCGGTGACGCTTGTGATGAGGGGAAGCGGTCAAACCTGTTGCACATGAGGGCCGACAACAAGTTCTACCAACGCCAAACTGTGTTGCCTCATATACAAAATATGGTGATGTCCAATTAATTTTCTTGTAAGTACTGCAGCTTCTCCCGCTATTCGACGGCAGGTCTTACGACTGCGCTGCTCACCGCACTACTCGACGGTTTGCATCTGCAGAGTGCAGAGTGCAGAGTGCAGTCTGCAGCCCCCAGGTCACACTCTTCGGAGGTTTCTTCAAACAGCTGAGAGTGCGGCAGGGCTTCTCAATCTGAGTTGAGGCCAATTGGACGCTTCAACGTTCTACGTATCCTCATTGTGGCAGAGTTGCCTTCTCCTGGTTAATAAAAAAGTTGTACAATCATCGTCCTGTCGGTTCCAAGATATTAGCGTTTGTGAATTTATCCAAATAGGACGTGGTGTGAAGCGAAAATGCATTGTACCCAAGAGCACGAGATTGAAATCCCGAATTTTGGATAAACAACGATGTTGACGCAACGCAAAGAATAAATTTCTAATCTCACGTCTTTGCGTAGGAGAGACTTCAAGTTGAAATATTGCAATATCCAAATGTTATTGTTAACAGTCGAATACTGGAGGTGGTCCTCGATACAGCCTCCACTAGGCACAATCCAATGAGAGGCTGCATCACTGTATCACTCATAGCTTGGGACATGCGGGATGCACGTCGTGTGTGAATGGAGCAGTTCGCGGCCAAACCAACAAGTATTTGCTATTTGCGGACTATTCCAGACCTTCTAGACCTTTCAAGCAAAGGAAAATCTGTAAGGTGGGAGATTTGCCGTTTCATTTATTTATTCAGAGCGTAACCCGGAAATGCAAAATAGAAAAGGGAGTTGTCACTTTTCGTCTGACATGCTGTATGCTGCTTGCTGCTTTTGAAGGCGCTTCTCCAGATTAACGAATTCCCAATGATACGGATCCGCAGCACGTCATGGCCTTAAAGTGGTGCGATGAGGCTTCAATAATGCGAGGGGCAGTCGGAGTAGATGCGCTGGCGGACGGGGCTTCACAGGAAGGTTGAAAGAACCTCCAATTTCCACTTATTACTTCCTCTGAAAAACACTGTCGATTTTGTCGTATTTCTGAGCGCGATGAAACTCTGTGTTGATTCTCGACCAGAAGTAGCGTATTGCTTTGATGTTTGAAAGAATCCCCATTGCGGGAAGAGACAAGGCTGACATTGATATTGTGACGTTGGATCTTTCCGGATTCCGGGGGAGAGGTCCCTAGGGATACAGGCATCTGGCAATTTGAACACTACTGTCATTATCTGGTTGACAGGCTCTCTTCGACCCTGGGATCTGGGAAACGAAACTGCTTTGGAGAGCTCTCCGGGCGCTTTTAGGTGACATCTGCGGGGGGCGGGACGGATAGCGTTGTCCTTGGTAATGTGAAGGACAATGTCTGAGAGTGAAAGATGAATTCGGAGCCCCAAATTCCAGAGAACAGATGGGGTTGTTAGCTACTTTATCCAATTGCAGAGAAAGTGTGGGAGTTGTCCAGATGATGACAAGGGTAGTGTATGCGCGGCTAAAACTTCCGAGCACTTTATCTACCATGCGTGATAACTGATAGAAAAGCAAAGTAGCACCGCACGCAAACGCAGCCAGGGCCTAGGAGAGATGAGGCGCCAATAGACAATCACTAATCTGATCTTTTTTGAGGTTGCTTGCAGGAACGGGCCCTGGCAAAATGTTGATCTCCACACAGATCCTGACAGCGCAGGGCTGTATATGACCTATCGAGGTGCTTAACCTTGAAATAGCCTCGGAAATGTTTTTTTTTTTTTTGCTTTAGTAGGAACGCATCGTGTAACAGCCGTGGCAAGATTCTGCAATTGGTTTTTGCAAAAGAAACCATAGACAGAGTCCGAGACAATTTGATGCAAAACGAAATTGGGATCCTTAATCATTGACTTCATCGCGGAGCTTTCGTCGCTTTGCGCGGTTGCTTGTGGCAACCTTCACATCTGCTATGACGCTGCGAGGCTGGCTTCTGCCAGAAGACGTCTCCGATGGGCGAGTGCCAAGTATCTCCTCGCCGTCAGTGAAAGCCAGGTCTCCAGTTTGGCCTAGTAATTCTCGTGTGCTTTCCTCCATCAGAATTCCTAACGCAATCAATGCCGTCTCATCCAAGCTGCGCCAGTCTCCAGCGCCTGCGTCTGGGGTAGCACGTGAGTAGAAATCAGATGTATAACAATGGACTGCCTTTAGCAGATCAGAGTTCGGAAGGTCCACGGGCAGATCCCTCTCGTTTGCAAAGTAGAAATCGGATTCAGCGTATCTGGTGGGGGCATTTTTCCCTCTGAATAACACAGATTCAGGGCCGACGGCAGTGGTAGATGTGGATGCGGTATCTCTGGTTGAAGATATGGCCACTTGCTTGGGGATGAAGCCTGCCGCAGAAATGCGACCTATATAGTTGTAAGCATAAGTATCTGCGAAAAGAATAATTTGGTGAAAATTACCTGCGACAGCATCGTATACTGTAGCCTGTCGCTGCTTTTGCCCTCTTTGCCTCTGACTTGAGTTATCCTGATTACTCGGAGGATATAGAAATTTGTTTTGTGACCGAGCTTTAGACGTCATACTGACTTGTTGTTCTTATGGTGAAGAAAAGAGGATATAAGACTGATGTGCCTAGGAATGTAACAAGTCCTAACCTGGAAGGTCTGGGACAATTCAGGTGATTTAAGATTGCTCGCCCAAGAAAGACGCGATGACGCGCGCCAGTCTAGCTAGATGAGGCTGAAATAATTATTCTTCAGCCTCAGCATCACGTCAGCTCCTCAACCACATCTACAACTACACTCATCCCATATCAACCTCTTGAGCTACAAATGTATGAATCAGCTGTTGTTTGATCGATCAACGGGCAATCTCGGCCCTCAAGCCTTTGCACGTCTGCACACGACGCAGCTGATCAATGCCGTTCAATATGCGCCCAAGTTACGTTTCAATGGTGGCGAGAAAGAAGTAGCAGCAGCAGAGCGGGCTGCTCCCAGCTCACATTCGAAACGAAGTGAAGATGGAAGTATAAATACAGTAGGAAAATCATGGGCACATCAAGCTGGCGTAAATGCGCTCTGTATTGATCGCTTTGAAGGGAGAATGTGAGCAGTTTGCGCCGAGCAATGTAAAGAGCGCGCTGACCTTGATCAGACTTTTATCTGGAGGCGTTGACTCAAGTATAAAACTGTGGAATTTAAATGAGGCTTCGAATGCGGCAGTAATTCATACCTTTAAGCCAACCGCGACGGTCTCTCGGTATGCCCTGTTGTTCATGACAAAAAGCAGACTCTTACTTGTTTTAGGCAACAGAGCGCAGCGCACAAATTTGGCATCACACATCTCAGTTTCTATCCGTTCGATTCTGCAGCGTTTATGTCCTCATCTTTTGACCATCACCTAAACGTCTATGAAACCGAGACACTATCTATCGCCACCACCTTTGACCTAAATTCAATTATCTATACTCATGCCATATCTCCGATTGCCAAACACCTGCTCGTAGCCTGTGCAACTCAGCATCCTGCAGTTCGCCTTGTCGATCTCCGCACCGGATCTAGCACACACTCGCTTGCAGGCCATAACGGGGCCCTACTCTCAGTAGCATGGAGTCCACAAACAGAACATATACTGGCAAGTGGAGGCATAGATGGCACAATCCGCCTTTGGGATATCAGGAAGAGTGGAGGGTCTTTGGGCCTGCTGGATATGGAAGATTCTACTGGCATTATTGATACAGACGGGATGGGGAAAGAAGCTAGAGCAAGAGGCACAGGAAAGGCACACCACGGCGCAGTGAATGGCCTTACTTGGACAGACGATGGCTCTTATATAATTTCGGCAGGTCACGATGAACGTGTCCGAGTATGGGACGCCGGTAGAGGAGCCAATACACTTGCGAGTTTTGGCCCAACCTTGAAGAACAGTCATCTTTCAACTCTTCCCTTACTCGCATCCCCAACGGCGATGGTTCTTGGTGGAAAGGAGATGCTCTTTTATCCCAATGAGCAAGAAGTCCTTGTCTTTGAGCTACACGAAGGAAGGCTGCTAAAGCGGCTCAAAGTTCCAGGTCCAGGCATTGCAGCACTCCATTCCAGGACCGGAGAACGCAATATTCGCAACCGAGTTACCGCTCTTACATGGAGGAGCGCCGCCGATGGTTTCTATTCTGGGCATTTGGATGGGCAAATTAGAGCATGGGTACCGCGCACAAAAGAAGATGTTATGCTGGACGAAGAGGAGGAAGAGAGTGCTGGGAAACGTGATGATGAGACGGAGGCTGGTAAGAGGAAGAGGAGGGTGTTGGATGATGTTTTTAGAGGTCTGACGAGGCAGAAAATTAGCTTTGGATGATCTTGAAAGACTGCATAAGTTTCGGTGTATTATTACCCGTAGTTCTTAGTCAGAGTTGAATGCTTGCCATTCTGTGGCCGTGCTGGGTTTTCAATTATGAAAACTGTGTAAACGAGCGCCCCTTTCGATAAATAGAAAGGAAACAGCTTTACTTCCACGGTAACTGTAAAATAAGCCAGAATCATCTGGTTCTATTACAGGCTTTAGAGACAATAGTAATAACAGTAGCTTAATGCACTCTCTATTGAAACAAACTCCCTAGTAACTACAGATTTCTAAACCCTTCTCTTAATTCTGCCCTTCAGCTTACTTTTCAACACTATCCCTTAAGCACGAAGATAAAATATAACAAGTAATGCTTTATAAGCTAATTCGTCATAAAATAGAGGCTTAAGTATACCCCTTATAAACTTTAACAACTAGCAACAGGTTTTATGTACAGCAGTACTTTAGGAGAGGCAATAGGCAGTTATTAGAGTTATGTAATATATTCTTTCTTAAAAACTTACCTCTACTATAGAATATAAGACAAAGCTAGTAAAGTAGTTACTGAGTTTTTCGGTAGGTAGGGAGATTTAAGATCTCAGTTAAGCTAGTACCTACTTTCGTTTAGAAGCTCCTGTCAATTGCCAAAAAAGAATAAGAATGAAGAAAACAACTAGAAATTTTGAGGCTAAACAGAATAGACTGTTACTTCAAATATCCAACAAAATTTAGGCTACAATGTGGTTTCTAGTTTTCAAGTGCTTTCTAGTCAAGTGTTTATTAGTCCTTGACTGATCACTTCAACCCCACAAGGACCCGCTCACATAAGCGGGAGGTTCATTCGGCCGAAGTAGCGACCTGTCATTATCTTGCTGTGCCTCTTTCTTTATAAGCTCCAACTTCTTATATTTCACTCATCATCCTGCCTTTCACAATTTACTTTCACATACCAAAACCTCATTGAAATTGCAAAGAAATTATGGCTTCCTTAGAAGAAACATTCCAAGCGACGGTTGACGACCAAATCATTGGAGGCGTGGTGCTATTGGCATGTGATGCATCTGGTGCGTCTCCCCTCCCTCCCATGCTTTGAGAATTCCTTAATTGTCTCCAAACCAAAGTACCAAAGTACCAAGAACTAACATCGGATCCAAGGTAACTTCAACTACTCAAAATCATTTGGCAACCAAACCCTAGACCCCTCATCGCTACCAATTGGGCTCGATGCAGTGTTCACACTTGCTTCCTGCACCAAGCTAATGACAACAATCGCTGCTCTACAATGTGTCGAGAAAGGTCTCGTGAAGCTGGATGAAGATGTCTCTCCTACGCTTAAGGAATTCGGTGATCTGCAAATTGTCAGCTTTGCTGAAGAGAGTGATGACCCTGTTTATACGAAAGCAACGACAAAGATTACTTTGCGGTTTGTACTTCTACCTTATTTTCCACTCCTTCCTTTCAATTCCCCTTCCTTTCTTCTGTCTTTCTTTCTTTCTCTTGGTGGATAGAAGGACTCGAATAGTGAGTGATACTAAGTTGATATTCACAGCATGTTGCTCACTCACACCTCTGGCATGTGCTACGATATGATGAATCCCAACATCATGCGGTGGCGCCAAAGCCGCGGTGAAGCAAGCGGTGCCAGCGGAATGCCAATACTACAGCGTATCAATACACCCCTAGCCTTCGAACCAGGTACATCATGGGAATATGGTAGTGGACTCGATTGGGCCGGTATACTAATCTCACGACTTACAAATCTATCTCTGCAGGACTACATGCAAGCTTATATCTGGGAGCCGCTAGGGATTAAAGACATGACGTTCCATCTGGAACAAAGACCTGATATGAGAGCTCGACTTGTAGCACTTGCAGCTAGACAAGGTATCCCTGATCCTGTTTTGTCTCTTGGTGTATACCCCAGAACTGGTAAATTGAGAGGTCTCGATCCGGGAGAGATATTGTATGATGATCCTACGGTGGATGAATTTGGTGGACAAGGCTCCTACGGGTCAGCTACCGATTATCTAAAAATCCTAACCTCCATCCTCAAAAACGATACCAAACTCCTAAAACCAGAAGCTGTCGAAGAAATGTTTAAACCACAACTTTCTCAGGCAGCAAAAGAAACATATGCAGGATTTATGTCAATGCCGTTTTTCAAAGATACTTTTGCTAGTGTTCCTGAGGGAACGGGTTTGGATTGGGGTTTGGGTGGTATGATAGTTACTACTGATTTAAAGGATGGCAGGAAGAAGGGAACGCTGTGTTGGAGTGGGTTACCGAACTTGCTTTGGACTATTGACAGAGAAGATGGGTTGGCTTGCTTTTTTGCAGCTCAGGTTGTGCCGTTTGGGGACGTGCAGGTTGGTGAGTTACAGAGGGCATTTGAGAGAGAGATGTATCGAAGGATCAATATGATCGAAGAGGGTGGGGCAAAGTAAGGCTAGATTTGGGGATTGTGTTGTGGGATGCTTGGTTAAATCTTTTGTTGTTGATTTGGTAATTAGTTCTCAAGCGAGTTCCGCTTTGCCTAGCAGTATTTTAGGGCTCCATATCACAACACCTTTTGATATATGCGATATTAAATTGAAGTCAATTGAGTATACCGTCCTCTTTACCATACTAGAATCCATAGATCTTGTCCCCTTGCTTAGAGAGCTAGTGTTTTAAGACAGCCGAGCAGGATAAGTGGTGTTTAGCGAGGAGAGACTTATTGTCTTTCACAACATAAACCCATGAAACTATAAAGATGGTAGTAACTTTAAAGAGTATTAATAATCGTCTTGGTTTAACAAGACAGACAAGGAGCAGGTTTTATCAAGGAATGGAATTTCAGATGCCAAGCCGTAGCACGCTAAGGTGCAAGGCTAATTATAAATGGGTTGCTCTTGAGCACAAGAATTTCCTATTCGGCGTTATCCCATCATTCGACGATATATTTTCCTCGCTCATATCCCACTTTAGCGGTTTTAAGCCACCCCAGAGCTGCCTAATGATTCGAGCTCGAGCTGCTTGGGCGTGGTCGCCAGAGTACAGCGCTAGCAAGTAACAAAGAAAATAGAAATATATTTCCGATGATTTTGATGTAATGGAATGAGATGAAAAAACTGCTATTTGGATGCACTACAATGAATAAGCACTGCTAGATAGGTTGATTATGCATGCTATAGTCACGAAATTTGGCTATCTGCTGTGAAAAAGCCTTATTCATGGGCCAAGTGTCTCAAACGCTTTGGGTATCAATTTGACCTAGTAATAATTCTTGAATCGTAGCCTCATACTTTCGCAAGTTCTATCAGGATCTTCCCGTGGCCATTCTGGATGAACGTATGTCGGAAGCTTTCTGTTAGGAGTAATAAAAAAGCTCCCATATCCTCCTAGCCTATAAAGGTATGCCTTGGCAAATCCAAATTCTCCCACATCAATTTCCTGATATCTAATTTCGCCGGCCTGAAAGAAATCCTTTGTCTCGAGAAACGCTAGTTGGTATGCCAGTGAAACGTATAGATCCTGTTCTACCAGATCGTCTGCTGTATCCACAAAGGCTTGGGACCGCCCCAACGCTTCTTTCAACAACGAGAGTCGGTCTTTTGCTTTTAAGATTGGGACTAACTTTGGCAGGATATGACGAGGAACAAATTTAGCGTCGGCATCCGCCAATATGGCCACTGCGTACGACATGATACGCTGCTGGTTGTGATTTTCCAATTCGTTCGAATCTTTTTGAAGAATACTTCTGATGGGTTCAGACCAGTCTGTGTCTGGTTGATTCAGAGCTAAAAAGCTAAGCCAAAAATCCAGCTCAGTGAAGTTGAAGTCTTCCAACCAGTCCCCACAGCGACGCAGTGCCTCTTGTAGCCACGAAAGTCGACCTATTCTCTTTAGTAGTAGGTAATATCTGTACAACCTTCTCGTGTCGGCCTCTAATCCTGCTATAACATAGCCGATGATTAACTCCTTATATTCTTTCTCGTTCCCAGCAGACTGTGATTGGTCAATACTCCAAGCTAACGCTCTCCATTTTGTGGTCCCTTGGTCGCTGAACGCAACAAAATCAAGCCAAGCGCGGAATGCAGATGCCTTAGGATCTCGAAGCAAGTAGTTATTTGCCATGACCAAAGGTGCTGTATCCGGAGGCGGGGGTGTGCTATCCTTGTCCCAACTTGGCCACCATTCTTCCTGGCCTAAAATCAAGGGACAGATTGGTGACTCGATACCCACTACATTTCGATACCAGAACATTTCGCTTAGTTCAGCGTATTGGAAGGGATCTTCAATGCTTCGATGGATGATGATACGAGCTACATCAACAATGTATGGCTCAAAGTCGTGTGAGGCATTCAGAGAAGCAAGACTATCTATTGCAGAGCTGACCCTCATTATACGACTCTGCGTGACGTCCTGGAGTGGTTGGTCTTTGTGATGTTGTGGGTTCATACAACGTCGTTCTGAGGCCAAGCAGTCACTACAGAGAGTATAATCTCCATTCGCGCAGATATTACAATCGTAGTATCTACCAAATTTTTTCGAGAAGCAGAAACTACATGTTAAAATATATGCCCCTGTAGCTTCAGAGGCCCACTTCAGTGGTTGATATTGTATGCCAAGCTGTCCAGGATCCAGCCCTTGATCGACGAGAAATTTGAATAGTTGGCAGAGGCCAGGCAAACTCTGAGATTGGGGTTGGTCGATATTCAGAAGAATCTCCTTGAAAACAATCTGCAGAAGGGACAGTTCGCCTATGCTCTCTGTGCGATCAAAAGGAGAGGCGCTTCTATTTGCAAATAGGAGACGAACAGCATGAAAATCCCCGCTCCGACAAGCAGTCACAATTGGAGCATCATGCCGGATTCCGTTTGAGACCCTAAGAATCGGATCGAACCCAGCATGGTACTGGGATTGCGACGTTGTACAAAACAAGCGGGCACGAAGGAGCTCTGGATCTGGATCAAGTCGAATAGTAGTGCTTGTCGTGGCGCTTAAGACATCATCGGCCCAGCTGTCCTTGGAAAAGTTTTTACATTGAATAGTCGTGGTAGATATAGTGACTGTGCCAAGAGCACGCTGGTATATCTTGTGTTCCGTCATTCGATGAACTATTTTACGTCGACGCAGGCCTGTGTGTACTGGCTGAAATGAATTTGATGGCCTTGGGGAAGAGAAGCCAACAGCCGTGGTAGTTTGAACTTGCCGCGGACTAAGTAAGTTCGGCTGTAAATAATACTCTACAAGAACGCCTCGGATGGTGTCCTTCGCTATGTTGACCAGGACGGTGGGAATGCCACTTGTATCACCGTAGCCAGCATACATATTTTGTATTTCAACATGGTACACAGCCCTCGAAGGAGAAGATCCTCTTGAGACCCTATTAACTGTACCTTGTAATCTGTTTTTTCTCTCATGAGATCCAGTCCGTGACAGTACTTGCACATCGCCAGGGGCCAGATCTCGACCTTCAGCAGGACTTGTTATTGTTGGCCATGGCATTGTTCGATCTATTAGAGCTGTCAAAGTGGTCGTTGCTTCTCTCGACTCTTGCGCGTGTCTTTGTCCCAGCGAGCTGAATTAATCAGAGTTAATACTTAGCCAACTTCTGAAGGACTATTCGTCTACGTACATAGCCATGTTTAGTTGACAAGCTAATATCGATGACCTTGCCCTGCCCAGAGTTCTGATATGCTTCATGACCGTGTCCTTCCGAACAATTGTGCGAAAATTATTAATCCATTTCCAATTCGAATTTCCTAGTTTTTGCACTGTCGTTTGCAATGTTCTGATCGCTTTGTTGCAATATTCGAGGGCAAGGCGAGCATCTTCATCAATGTGGCCTTCGCTGACAAGGCGTATTCGGAAGGAGTCCAGAGATGTTTGGAAAATAGCCAGTTCCGATTTCAATGTTTGTATATCCGTTGGGGCGTCTTTGATATCATCGAGCAAAGTACGGATGAATATGCAGCCTTGCAGAATACTTCCAGCAAGTCCGACGAACGTGAGGACAGAAGCTCCAAGACCTACTGCCTCTGCCATCTTTCACTCTCTTTAATGACTGTCAGAGAGAGAAGCAAAATTTTTGGGTATCCGCGGTATTTCTGAATAGTCAAAACGTCAAAGAAGACTAGTCCATCAATATACACATATATGCTACGTGCAGGGTGACGTCCTGGCACAGCCTCAACATTATGCATGCAAGGTGAAAAAGAGACGAGTAAACGAACATGTATTTATGGGAAATACCTCGATGTAAGCCAGGCGAACTGCGAGGCTGCGCGGAAGAGGCTGTCTTTAAGTTGTTTTTGACCTCTGTGACAGCTCCATGATCCATCCTCGTTGGCTCAAAGTCTTGAACACGTCACTATGTCAGCCACATGTGCAACAAACTCGATGAATGTTACTTTGAACTGATTGGATTCGCTTTGTACACATGATCTCTCATGCATGCACAGCGTTCCACTCGTTTCCCAGACGTGGACTGATTCAATTTTCTGTAAGCTTGAGTCTTGCGATACACTCATCTATCACCACCAGAGTACCAGAAGAACTTAAATATCTTCCAACTCTCAAAGAAATCCTGCTGTCGGATTGTCAGCTTTCGCACTGGATGTGGACTGCCCGAGCTTATAATCTCCTACCTTTGTCATAAGACAACAATGTTGCCAAGATAATTATTTCCATCAATTCGGAGGGTTTCCCGCTATGAAGCCTCTATACAGTAAATGCCTCCATTGCTTGAACAAAGCCTGTTTTTATCCGGATGGGTTGAGTAGTGCGAATGGGAGACCACTGTTCATGGGCGTGGACATGTGATGTTATTTCGAATGGTGTAACCTTAGAATGAGGCTGTAGGTTCAATCTTCTATTCTGTGTCAGTTATAACAGCTCTTTGTCAACTAAATTGTGAGATAATTTACGGATATAGAATCCAGCTCTACTATATTTTCGGTTGTAAAATCGAGGTACTGAAGAAGTATGGACGTTGTTGAAGTGGTTGTTTCGAGTTCCATGAGGCAGTCTCATTACTCCTAATGTATCAATTCAGCACAATTGTCTTTATTCAGACGGAGACCACCAGAAGGGAAATGCCTGATCTTATTACGCATAATGATACCTCTTGCGTCGAACGCAGCAGCAGAGGCCTTGGTTCAACAACTTCAGTCGAGTTTTCAATAACAGAGGCAGTTCGATTGGTTTGCAATAGTTAAAAGAACAACATAGTCGAGCACGGCTGCCATTGTTAGGCTGTCCGCAACAGGCGTTGATCCGTTCATATTCGTCCTGGTTCTGATATGTGTGAACTTTTCAAGCTTTGGCCCGTTGGCAGGCAAAACATGGACAAAGTCATATCCGAATTGACTTCTCTTAAAAGCATGTGCTACATCATATTTTCTGGCATATATCTTCGGCACCTCGTTTGCGACCTTGCTGTAACCGAACAAGGAACATTGAAAACTGGGCTCTGCATTGCCGTGGCTACTCTTCTCCCAACCGGAGGATATTGCTGATGAGATTCTTGCAGAAGTAGTCGGCGTCAGTGAGGTTCAATTAGAACTCATTCAATCGATATTGAAACGGAAACCATATCGTTCATGCATCCAGTGGAGTCCTTGTAGAACGTCTAATAAACCTCTCCCCCGCAATCGAGTCTATATATGATGGATCATTCAAACGTGTCCCCTCTTTTACCCCGGCTTCTCTAGCTAAGGCATTACTTGCAATTTAGAATGTTAGACGTGGAACTCTTATACTGTCGTCATATCTGCAACTCAGATAGAGGCTCGCTTGATGCCATAGCTGAATGGCTCTTTGGCCTGCGTATCCCAATGACTGGTTTTCAAGGTAATCTGCTATATGAAAGTGAACAATAAGGCGATAAGATCCCCAGAATTTCGGGTTTCAGTTACACCTACACAAGACGAGGTGCCGGACTGCTCGAGATGAGGGATTTTATTCTATGAAAGTGCAGATACCCGAAGGAATCCTCCATCTGGAGGCCGCAAGTCGCTTAATTCAAGATAAATAGTGAAGTGATTATTCTGGTGGCGAAATTTATGGGAGAGCGAGTGGACGAACAGCTACCGTAATTGGCATGCGTGATGTGGTTCGAACGGGGATGAGGCTGTGCAGCACCAATGGTTACAGCCACCGCGCTCAACAAAACAAAAGGCCCACGGGTCCGTGTGGCAGGATGTAGATAAGGAGAGAAATCTTTTCAAGTCGTCATAGTGATTTACTATCATATGGTAAAGGATGCGTCAGTAACATGACATATTAGTTTTCGGAACTCGAGTCGTTACAGAAGCAAGACTTACCAAGATACAAGATCACACATCACGATGCGCAGATTTCCCTTGCGGGTAACACTTGCTAGTACAGTACTCGAGTACTTTTCTGCAAGAATAAACTTCCGGAGGAACAGTAAAAGGTGAAGATTATTGTACCGTCTAGGTACAAAAAGGTACGAGAATATGCGCTTGCTACGGGTGCGGGAGTGCCCGATGCGAGAATGTGTTTTGAGTGGCAAAATCTGCGAACTTAAAAAATAAACCTCTGCTAACTCTCCAAAGGAATTGACTCTCCTGGCATCCTCGTAGGCCATTCATACTACTATATCTCCCTCTCTCCACGGTTCGTTAACTGTAGCTCCCCCACATGCCCCAGCAAGCCAATATTCTCATATCTTAGGTAGTCGTGGTAAATTTAGACCGTATAACATCCTCGGTTAGTTATTGCACGAGGGAGTGTGAACCAAGCAAGTCCATAGGACGACTGGAGATTTTAGCTGATGAGCTACATGAGCCTCCTGCGGGAGTATCCATCAGATCTGTATTTTTGTTGGATAAGGCTGGAATTGGCGCATTAATGGCAAGATCTCGAAGAATTAGACTCAGACCTAATGTTCAGGTGGTCAAACACACAAATCATAAGAGCCAATCGCATGGAGGTCGTCAGCCACCCCTATTCTACCTCGAACTTTCAATGCGGCACAATGTAAAACAAGTGTCTTAAGCCTCCCATTTCAATAGTGGCCTTTGCGCTGTGAACTTATATACTGGCGAAGAAAATCAATCGACTTTTTTTAAACACAATTGTGCAGCTGTGCTGCGATTTCAAAGAAAGTGTTCTCTTCATATTCGATTTTATATCAATCTCATTGATCTTTTTATGACCTTTTTATTTCATTTCTCTCTATCAATCGATCTTCATATCCAATTCGCTTTTTTTCTCTCTCAGTCACCATGATTAAAGGCCAAGGACCCGGTATTATTGCTTTGTCAGCAGTCTTTCTCGGCCTCAATATCTTCTTCATCGGAATAAGATGCTACACCAAGGCCAGAATCTCGAATAATTTCAACTACAATGACGTGGGCATGATCGTAGTTGTGGTAAATACATGATAGCAGTCCTAGAATTTGGTCACAAAAGCTGATGGAACTATTATAGTTGACATATGCAAGCTTGATGGCTCTTCTTATCCTCGGTGTTGAGAATGGAATCGGCACTCATACTTCCACAGCTACTTTGACAGGCATTGGAAATTCCCTCAAGTACATTTGGTTTCTCGAAGTCATCTACGTTGCACTCACGAGCGTCATGAAAGCCAGTATCGCCACAACCCTACTCCAATGGGCCAAAAAGAAGCTTCACATCTACCTCCTCTGGGTAGCAATAGTCATCGATTTCGTCATCTGTTGGGTTTTCATTATCTATCTCATCGTGCAATGTACCCCCGTCAGCTACGCATGGACATTCATCGATCCAAAAGTCAAGGGACATTGTGCACCATTCGTGGGACAACTTTACATGGGATATGCTCTCTGTATCACAACCATCACTCTTGATATGCTGTTCCTCTTCGTCCCGTTCTTCATGCTGAAGGGTCGTGGAGTAAGCTCGAGAATAAAGGCTTACATTTATGGTATTTTCGGCTTAGGTGTACTGTAAGTGCTAACCACTTCGCCCAATTATCATTTGAGCAAGCTAATGAAATACTTCAGGGCGAGTATTGCAAACTTCATCCGTCTGGCAGCACTTGTGAAACTTAAGGGTTCGTCAGATCAACTCTGTAAGTCACCTTACCTCCTAGGTTCTCACATGACGGTAGCTAATTTGAGTGTCAAAAGTCGACGCGGCACCTGTTTTCACCTGGTCGGTTGTGGAAGTCAGCATTGGAATCTGTGTTGCCGGTATCCTCGAGCTTGGCCCTCTCATGCGAAAATACAACATGAAAGGCTTCGAAAGTTATAGAACCTATTACAGACAGGATGAAGACGACACGGAGCCGATGAAATTACAAGTCTTCGGGAAGTGATCTGGGATTGTAACGACATTAGATTTAAGTGGAATATAAATGCCTTTTCAGAATTCACTACCACATACGACCATAGACTGAGGAGAACTGGGCATCCCGTCCGCTCTGCCATACATAAGCCTCAGATCGGTAGATTAGTAGTTGGGTGGGTGACCACCAGCGAATACCTACTGTTGTATGTATTTTGCTTCACTTTTGTTGGCCCTCTTTTTGTTTTGTCTTTTTACTGCAAGGTCTTCCCGTGCTTGCTTAGGAGGTACGTATTATTCGTACGCGGGATGAAACCTGTTGAATAGTTTAGTCGAAAATGAAATATCAGTTTTAGATATTGTTCTTATGAGCTGCGCTTGAAAACGGTTGAAGGCTATTTTCGAGAAGATTAGACATACCGACCCTGCCGATATGAATGAGTTTTGACGGTAGAACTTCACTAAAAACTTAGAAGAATTTTTGGTACGCATCCTAGTGGTATGTCCCCATTTCTTGGATCATTAAAAATAAGCTTAAGAGTAAAGTTAGAGTTATTAATTAGGTTAGACTCTAGTAAGGAATAGATGTCTATTTTAAGCTGAGGAATTGGGGTAGGCCAGCAAATCGAGTTAGCTAGGTGGTGTAAACCATCACTGACGTTGAGCCGATATTAACGGGGAAATATCAAAGTATTCAATAGTGAAAAGGTGACAAGACTTCGGTAGATATGATTATATCACAAAGATCTAATCGGCTTTATTGTGATTTCGTTCCACATCACTCTGCCTCCGCTGCGAAGTCCACAGCATCTCGCCAGCACCACACGTACGTATATGCATAGTACGTCGAGCCAACTATACAGAATACACAAACTTGTTTCCACAAGCTCTACCCAAACCCAATGGAATAGCTTTCAAAGCCAGACCATTCCGTAATAAACCAATAGGCCGAAGCGCGTACCATCATTTTTGCCTTCCTACCGGAACCGCCGCAGCAGTCACCCAGACCAAACCGCATCCATCCCAAGCCACATAAAGTCATCATCCATTGAGGTGATCCCATAACGCCCAATGAACACCAAAACCTGAACACCAGAAAATGAATGAAAAGCAAATCCCGGGCATCCAACCCTGACCCAATGCATACTCCGCTAAAATGCAACCGTCCAAATGAAACCCAAAAATCACCCTTTTCTCCAATCCATTAAATGCATGAAAATTCATATGTACAACCGCTTTCTATTTATCATGGCTTAGTAGCGCCACTCGCCCAACTCTGCCTCTCCCTATGTTCCACAACCGGCAGGTCCGCACTCTCCTTTCGCTGCTTGCCGCGAACAATGTTCTGAAATTGCTTGCTGAGCCGTCGAATCGGCGTCAGTGGTCTCTCATCATTGCTCCGAGTAGTGATTCGAGGATCAACTTGATGTCTCACTTTCGAGGATGCGTTTAGATATACAGAGAACAGAAGGCAGGTAGCGAACAACGCAATGATAACACAGAAACTCATCTGGATAGTTTGACGATTGTGGTGCTGTATGGCGTACATGACCAGTGGAAAAATCGCACCCCCAGACACAGCAGCGGTAAGATATGCAGCGCCTGCTTTTGTGCGGTCACCAAGTCCACGGAGACCAATGGCGAAAAGCATCGGGAATACAGGTCCTTCAAAGAAAAAGAAAATGAGGGTCGGGGCGGCGACGATGTTTGGTGAGACAGAACCGAGGCCGACGATTAGCGAGGAAGAGAGGATGCCGCCGATGAAGATGATGAGAAGTAGGATACGAGGAGTTATTATGTAACAGAGGGCTGCAGCAAGGAAGCGGCCGGAGGCAAAGGTAACGAGAGAGAGGGTCGAGTAACTGATTGGTGAAATCGTCAAGGGGATGCCAGTGGTACTGGCAAGAGTTACGAGTAACCCCTGGAAATAAAATGATGCGCCTTGTTGGGCACCGACATAAAAGAACTGAGCAAGTACTGCGAGTGCCAAGGTCGTGTATACAACTGGGAATTTAGGGATGGAGAATTTCTCAGAAGAATGAATTCCGAGATTTTCGGCCTGTTCTCGCAGGTCATCATCAGAAGCTTCTGGTAGAGGTATGTAGAAGAAAATGACAGCCAAAACGACGCTGAAGAGAGCAATTGCGAGATAAGTCCATTGGACATCGATGAGTGAAGGGTTATTCGCAATTAACCTGGCTCCACGGAAGAGGACCTTTTCAGCAAGAACCTGGCTGGCGATACTACCGACCGCTTGAACACCCTGCGCAGTCAATAGCCTGACCTCTGAATAGCGCTCCGAACCACAAAGGGCAAGGAAAGGATTGGCAGCCGTCTCTAAAATAGAAAGCCCAAGCCCTACGACGAAGTTCGAAAGGATGAAGCCCGGATATGAGGTCAAAACAGCAGAAGGCCAGAACATCAGGGTTCCAACTCCATAGATACAAAGTCCAGTGATGAAAGTAGCTTTGAAGCCCCAACGTTGCAGAATATATCGTGCTACAGTCAAAGGGCCGATAAGGTAGCCGGCAAAGTACATACTCTCTAGACCAAGTGTTTGACCTATAGTGGTTCTGGCGACTTTCGAGATTTGATTGTTGAGTGTGTTTAAAATACCGTAAGAGAAGCCCCACAGGAAGAAGAGCGTAGTAACATATGAGCAGGATTTGAAAGATTCTCTGCAATTGTACTTAAGCATACTCTTTGGTCCATTCATGTTTACGAACCCAAAATAAACAGGATTTTCGGTTGCGGCTGTTCGGTGGGTTTGCGTGCTGGTTACACCAATACTCTCAGGCGCGGTCAAGAAGTCCATCAGCCCTATCTCCTGCTCTTGATTGCCTCCCAGCTGCGCAGGTGGTAGAGGGCGAATGCTTCCTAGCGCATGGTCCTCGGTAGCTATGGGAGAAAGGCGTATAGAATAGCGATTGGCATCGAGAGGAGCTTGGGACGCAAATGAGGACGTCTTTTCAGTGTCGGAACTATCATGACTTGGATAGTCTGTGATCATGGCAGGGAGGACTCGCTTAATGAGTGGTTTAAGGGTAGGAATATTTGCACATATAATGCCAACATTCACCTCCACAGCAGACCACATCAGTGCCAGACTTGCATTCCATGCAAAGTCTAATTGGCCTCCAATGCGTGATTGCGACGTAGTTCCGATAGCAACCTCGGTTGCTGACTGTTGCAAGTAGAAAATGCGTACAACATCAACTACTATGACGAAAACTCCAAGAGCGAATGTGGCAATAAGAATGGTCTTTTGTTTCCTAGGTAAGCGCATAGACGTGAGGACAGGAAGTGGTAGTACGAGTATAGCTAGATCTGTTATGATATTGACGGGCGCAGAGCAAAGATACACCGTAACAATTGAGAGGCATTTTGCGTTGGGGTTTTCGTTGGGGTCAAAGGCAGCACCTATAGGCGTGCACTGAAAGACATTTAAAAATGTGAGGACAGTTCCGGCTAGGACTACCACTCCTAGTGTGAGCCAAGAGGCTATTCGGAGGAGCTTGTTTGTGTTTCGTGAAAGTCGAAGATAAAAAGTCAGGATGGACGATTTCGTCAACACCAGGGCGACGTTCTGCATAATCAGTGTTAGTAGATAAAACCTCTTATCTCTTGCCTGTCGACATACGTATAAGACACTAAAGCTATACTCGGCCTTGAGCAAAGCAGGAAACCATTCTTTGTTAATATTGACATCCTTGAGACCAAGCCCTTTCGAGGTCCCGTAACAGACAGAAAATGACAATCCAGTAGCAACGACCTATAACCGCAATCAGCATCTCACACATCAAGTCCCTACACATGGTAACTATTCCTTACCCAAGCACATATTAGGAGATAATCATCGCGAGTAGCTCTCCGCACAATTCCAAAGCGAGATATTAAGCGCGCCGCGACAGTGATGGTTGCAAGTATCGCCGTTACGAGGGTTACGACCAAGACAGGCGTCTGGCGCGAGACGACCTCTGCCTGCTGCGACATGGGCGTATTGTCGATTTGCGTCGTTGTTGGAGGTGGAGGGGCTATGTGTCCTGCATCGTCCGTCTGCTATGATGTCGTCCCCGTTCCATTCATCCAATTCGATTCTCGCTCGACATTCCCATCAGCGACAAATACTTCGTGCTTCGGCCAGTTCTCCGAGGCGTCATTCGTGCACCCCGGTCAAGCTGGTGCGACGCCGTCTCTATAACCAAACGGCAAGATATTCGCATAGAGGTATGGTGTACAGATTCTGTATGAGATGCAGTATACAATGGAATTGTTATCAGTTGGATTGAGGAGTTTTGTTGGTGTGGTATGGGGATGTTATGTAAGGCAAATCCTGAGGGAGTTGAGGGTAAGAAGAGTGGACAGTGGATAAATACAAAGAAAGACTTGAGGTACTGCAGCGGTGGTCGTCCCTGCCGTGCTGTGCCATGCATGGGGGCATGCGTAGTGATGAAATTTGAGGCGCTAATCCTGGCCATTCGGATTCTCTCTACCCCAACTTTCGGGTGCTCTGGTGCGGTGTGGGAAAGTACAGTACAGTACAGTACGAAAGTGCCGTGTCCACTAGTAACTTACAGAGTAATAAGTACTACCGGCACTTACTGTACTTTAACAGCAGTTCATGGGGTAATCGTAAGCTAGCCACCCAGAGACCTCGCCTACGATTACACACTCGTAGGCGCCGATATATATTGTAGTGCCACAACAAGGTCATTGTTTACTCCAGTTCGTATTTCGAGGCCTAAAACCACTCTGCTTCGGGGAGTACACCGGCGAATTCAAAGTAGCGCGTAAGCTACTCTGTTCTCCGTCTAGCTCCCAAACGGCGTCAAAGCTAGTTCAGCCCGTAAACGCCTCATTCCAACCTCTCCGCCTTTTTGGTGCTCGTGCCTAGTCCAGCCAATCCTGTTTCCCCGCCACTTCGAAAAATCAACCACTCGTAACAAATTGTGAAAATCAATCTGAATGGGACGCCGACGGCTTGGGCGGGCACTGTAAATTAAATGCTCTTCCATGCCCCAATGCGCGACAGGCAGACCCCTTCAGAGCCCGAACGCTTTCCAAGAGTTCACAACCTCACATAAAAACTTTCTCTCGTCTGCAGTTGTGGCAGGCCATTAACTCGGTGCTAGTCCTCATCTGGGACTCATCTGTCAATCAATGCAGCACTTCTTCTCTGACTACTTCGTACCTACGTAAAGGTATTTTCCCTGAAATAATTAGGGAAGAAGCAATCACTCCAATCAGCTTGCTACCGTTGCGAACCCCTTTCATTCTCCTACAGTTCACGCAATCCAGTTCGTCTCACATTGTTGCCCTCGGTTCACAACCACGCCACCACCTTGACGCCTTGCGCAGCTACACTTGCTCGCCAACAGCGGAAGTGTCATAACTGTTACCGGTTTTCTGTAAAGTCTGCTTCATTACTCGGATAAATCACCTTATCTCTCGGATCCAAAAAGTTCGATGCGCGCGTAACACACAAGACTCGAGACGAGCGCGCTTCGTCGCATCCTTTTCGAAGACTTGAAAATCAAGGAAAAGGAGAACAAAAGTATCGCTTTGACGGACTAGTGAACAATTCAAACTCTGCCCAAGTTTCGCGTTCTGTTTGTTTTGTTTCCTTCTTCGCATGCACGAGCTCTCTCTCCAAGCTCAGTCCGAATTTGGGTGTTCGACCGACGTCCAAAGTTGACATCAATGTCATCTTGCATAGCCGCGTTGTTAGAGAGTGAATCTACCCGGAGTGGTGGACGGAGTCAAATCCTATTTGGCTGAAGCTTTTCGACGTCAAACATTATTAGTTGGCAGATAATATAATATCTGGAAGCACCTGACTAGATTTCACACTGGATCATTTCCAATAAATTAAGTCTGAAGTTGACAATACGGCTTAGGTAAGTTCATATACCAAGGCTTGGTGCCGAGGCGTACACTCTTCCCCCTACCTTCCCCCGCAAAATAAAGGTTGAAAGCCTAATTTTATGGGGAGTAAGGCCTATAATTATTATAGCGTGTAGGATTCTGAAAATAAAAGTTACTGCTACGAGGCATAGCCTATAACTTTACAGTGTAGATCCTACAGTTGAAGAAAAGTAAGGCATTTAAACGACTTTCGAAACAAATAGAGACGCGTCTTCGTCCAAGATAAAGTAGGCAAAAGGTCTAATATAAGAGCATTTACTGTAGAAACATTGATCTGAAATTTTTTGACTAGTAACACTACCTATTATATGCCCGTGACTTCAGATGTTCATCTGACGTCTGAAAAGCATTGGCCAACCAACACTTTTCAATCGATTATTCAGTATTTCGAGCTGCGACACAGCGCTCATGGCGTCACGTGGCTAAATCTAGTTAACAACTCACTAACTTCCAGCACCAATAGTTCCACGTGATGCCATGAGCGCTGACACCCACTGGTGCGATATGCAACAAAACCTTCAGAGCTTTGTCTTACACGTGATCATACAATATCCATTTTCTATCTGTAAGTGTGCCAATTTAGTTAAGTACACTGGATCTCACATACTTTACATGAGATCTAGTGTTTACTGGGTACTCACAGACGCGAGTCCATAATCATACCACGTGAAATATTTATCTCGCTTACGAAAAGGGGTAATAGCTCGCGTAATTATTGACTTCGCCCAATCGGCCCACGTGAGGATATTGACTTCTAAAAGGATCCGCACATGGCATGCAGAGAAACTAAATCTATCTATCCCTGGAACCTGTCAAATTATCATGTAGCTTTAGTAATCATCTTTATTAGTGTCAATGTATCTACTAGTCCTTATCTCGGTCATCTAGCTCAGTGATTAGATTTGAATTTCATGAAGATCTTACGTTGCAACTTATATAGCAGAATTATAAGAGAGAAACCCTTGCTCTTCTTTATCCTGTGCAAGTATAAATCCATCCACCCCATCAAACCTTTCTCTAAGGCCCCAGGTAGCTTCATCATTTTGAGAAGCATTCCCTCTCTTTGCGAATGGAAGACTCTGCGACGATCCTCCAGCCGCTCCAACCACAATAAACCATGTACTGTTCGTTGGATCAAAAGGTCCACATAGGTTCTTTCTGTTCTATAGCCAATAAATATATATGCGAGACCAAGGATGAGTATCAACAACAATGACGGTAGAGGAACCGCCGGAGAGACCCATGTACCATGACATCCCACACGCCAAATGGCATACGATCCCCCAATATTTCGGGATCCATATGCATAGTTAGCAGAATAATACATGTGCAAAATTGTGCCCTCATATTCGATAATACCCCGGATTGCTACTTCTAGGGATTGTGCAAAAGACACTGAGCCATTCACGGCGTGACGAGCGAGAAGAGAGTCCACTAGAACATTTCCCTATCTGCAGAACTTCTTATTTAAAAAAGAAATCTCGGTACGCTAATTTGTATAACTTACATATGTGGATACCACTCCGAGAATATTTTCCAGATCGTAGTGTGCGTCTCATTTGGCACCAAAGCACTACGATTATCAATGCTGACGATCTCTTGGTTGAAGAGCCCAGAATTTGAAGTGTAGGTCGCCATAGAGGTTGTGAGGCAAGGACTCATGGTGCAAGTTAAGTTTGGCAATACTTGAAATGTCACTATTTGCTTTGAAGATACGTAACCGCCGAATGGTCTGAAGTACAGTATGTAATCCTTCACGTCATCGTCCGGCTGGTGGTTAAAATATCCAGCATAGGAATTTGGAGACGTGGTTGTTGTTTGAGTGTAATCGCAACTAAATTGTATCAGTAATCGACAAGTACATTGACTAGAGATAGCAAGAGTTGACGACTTACCGCAGGTATGTCGAATGCAATGAAAGTGCTCGAATAAGCGTCATTCCATTGCCCAAGTTTGACACATTAAAGTACTTAGTGGTTTTAATACGAATTGAACTGTCTGTAGTTTCAGTGCAGGATACTTCCGCACATAAACCCTGCTGCTTAAGGATATAGTTGAAATTTGGGTAGGATGTCCCGTTTTCCCAGGTATTGAATTGAATATCATTAAAAGCCTAGATACCGTTCTAGCACATCATTAGTGGAACCTAACCAAAAACAGTTAAAATACATCAAATTAAAAGCTGACCAGCATACCGTTAAAACTACTTTCAATTGTCGAAAGACTGGTTCCTTCAATGCTGATATTCTGCTTGATCATGAATCAAAGCAAGCTATTGAGAAGGTACAATGTGATGACCGATAACACTGTCAACAGCACGGCCCATAAGGTAGCTGCGACTTGTGGATTTACTCATTACCAAAGACCAAATTTCAGTGGGAAAAGCAACCCCCGTATTTGCACTTGCACCCTAGAAGCCGATCGACGCAAAGAATATTAGGAGAAGGCCAATGCTATAAACTGAATACCAGACAACTGTATTGATTCTTAAATTAGCCGTCGGCATAGAGCGTCGCAAAAGAAGAAAAACATCGAAATATGCGCATACCTCTTATTTTATTTCTCCATCATACAACTTGACTTTAGTTATCAACGTATTGGGGATCAGTATGCAATTATCTTTCAATAGCTATGAAATCATAACCAACAACTTCGTGGCGTACATATCATAAAGTATCTCTTCTTTTTGTAAGTCTTACATGCGTCACATATCACAACTAATTGTCCGGACTTAGATGTGAGCAGATAGGCACACATGGTAGTAGATGTATACCTATAATCTATAGATCTCCTAGATTTATAAATGTTAATTCCAATGAAGAAAATGTCTTCAAGTCAAGTCCAATCATCTGGGTATAATGCCACCAACCATTGTACAAAACGCACAAGATAGAAAGCGGCTTAAACGAGATACTGGAGTTGTGCAGGGGTAGGAAAAATGGGGAACTTAAAAGCAGATGGTCTGTCCACCTTCTACAGTATCCTGTTTCTGCTGCATGCTCTAATGTGGACACATGAGAGACATAATTCTTTGGCTTCTGTAGATAGACTTGCATCAACTCTAATGTATCTATATTTCTCTTCTTCTAGGTGTCTAGTATCTAGTACATAGAATCAAATTACATAAGAGCCTTGTTCTGAGTCATAAGACCTCTAGATGCTGGAATTGGGCCAGGCATCTTAGGATCATTGCCCAAAATCTCCGAGATTTCCTTCATGACCTCATCCGTCAACTTCGGATACAGCTCAAGACACTTGACGTTCTCAGTGATTTGAGAAGCCTTGGTAGCACCAAGAATCGCGACGGAAACATTGGGGTTCTTGATGACCCAAGCGAGAGCAAGAGAGGTCATTGAGCCACCGAGCTTCTCAGCAACCTTGGTGAGCTTTCTCACTTTCTCGATTTGGGCCTTGGTCTCTTCCTTCTCAAACTTTGAAGCATCGCTCTTTGAGATCTTGCCATAGCGGGAATCCTCGGGGATACCGTCGTTGTATTTACCGGTTAGAATACCCTGGTACAGTGGTGACCAGACGGTTGTTCCGTAGTTATAGAGCTTGTAGAGGGGAGCGTACTCGGCTTCAAATCGCTCACGGATGAGCATATTATACTGTGGCTGTTCGACTACGGGACCTTGGAGACCTAAACGAGTGGCTACGTGCTGAGCGTGCTCAATTTCAAAAGCAGACCATTCACTAGTACCCCACTTCAACAAATTAATACATGTCTTTCTAAAATAAAAGGCAAGATTAAGAGCCTTAACACATGCTCTCAGAGTTGTGAGATACTTTTCAAGGGCATAAGAACGAAGACATATATTGCTTACGTAGTGAGCGTGGCCGTGTTCAATAAGGGTGTTGAAAGCGCGGACAGTCTCCTCCATCGGAGTGCACCAGAAGTCAGATCTGTGCGCGTAGACGACATCAACACTGTCGAGTTCAAGTCGCTTGAGAGATCGCTTCATGCCCTCGATAATATGCTTACGAGAAAGGCCATGGTTGTTTGGCCATCCGTTTCCTATTCATAATCAGTTACTTTCAATACCAACCTAGTCACCCATTTCTTAACTTACCGTCTCCAAAGTGAAGTTTGGTAGTAATGACGTAGTCGTCACGCTCAAAGTTGCATTTCTTCAGAGCCTTGCCCATGATAATCTCGGACTTGCCCTCGGCGTAAATCTCAGCGGTATCGAAGAAATTGATCCCGTGATCCCAGGCTTCTTGTAAACATTCTGCTGTCTGATTGACCTCACTGACACCCTGATCACTTCCGTACGTGAGCCATCCTCCCAGTCCTAAAACTGAGACCTTCAATCCTGTGTCTCCCAAGTAGCGGAAGAGCATGTCCTTAGGCTCGAAGCGCTTGCCCTGCTGTGGATATCCTTGGTCCGGCATTTTGATGGCTGGAAATCTTGGTAGCTATTGTATGAAAAGCCAATCGAAATACGTACTCGTATCAAATTTGTGATTCTTCAGAAATTGGTTGAGTAGAGTGTTGCGTAGTTGTACTGCTGTGAAAAGACTTCTGATGCTTTTGCCTTTTGAAGATGGGGTACGACTCGCTAACATGCCCCAGCGCCTCATGTCATTCGTCTCTGAAGTCAGAGAGTTTCGGAAAAACATTCGTATTCGCCCACCTGCCCAAAGAGGAGTAGCCTGACATTCTCGATGGCTATGTATTGTCAATAGCTCTTCTTAACGCCGATGGAGATAAGCAAACACCGACTCAACTGAGCTTACAACCATCAGAGTAGTTGAGCAAAGACTTCTATTGGGGTTATGTAAGGGTCAATTGATTTATTAAAGTGGAGGTAAAGTTGGATATACAAATATAGTGATTTAATTGATTAAGTATGTTGTTTGTAAGTTTACTTAAGCAACCTGCAACTGTTACTGTAGACCCCAAGACATAGTTATATCGTAGTAGCAAAAATGGATAGGAGTTGCTTTATAATTAAGGTACCGGAAGAAATATTAAGTGATGTTTGTAAGCAAAATGGCGTACACCATGGTTAATAGGGCTATAACCATGAATTATAGGTAACCTCCTGCATAAACGGCGCTAAGAAAACCAGAAGTAAAAAAGCGTTTACTTAATAAATAATGTTTTGATTATTGAGTACTAAACTATAAAGAATGTACATATAGTATCTTAGAATAATAATTGAATGCGAACGGGCTCCGTACGCTGGTTGAAATAGCACAATTTCCTAAAAAGCCAGACTTGCTTTTCCAATCCCAGGGTATCTCGTTATTCCCATCACTGTTCTGTTGACCGTATTTTTGTTGACTCTCTTCTGATAGTTTTACATCATATAACTTACATTCAGCCATTAGTCGTAAAGGGTTCGTTGTAAAAAAATTCCGGTAGAGGATCCATCTAGTACGGATTATCCAGCAGTTCTTCCACATCTGCTTTCGTACATTGGTCCTTATAAGAGCATCAGGGGAGCTAAATCGCGGCCTCCTGAAGATTCTGAACTTCTGATGGACCCAGTCAGAGCAAGCTCGCTGCATATTCCTGCAGTCTCCTGCAAATTATGGTTAGTTCTATGTGATAAAGGAGCGGAATTGGAAGTTCATACTAAATTGTGCGACGATTCTTGGGCTTCTATATCGAAGTATTTTTGAAGCGGCCTGTGACGATGCCACAATTTGTGTCCGAAAATGAATTTTGACGTCTTTAAAACCACCAATTATTTTATATTCTCACACGGGAAGAGTCCGGATTGTGTTGCTCCGAGAGTAATAGCGAGGGTGAATCGAGCCGTCTGGAGATTGGATCGGTAATCGATTTATCGAATCATCATCAGACGAGTCGGCACTGCCAAGTCTGAGATTTATATCAGCTGGTAGTTCCATTCGGTCGAAGGTCAGTTCGGTGATTGGTCTCTGTGGCGGTAATACAAATCCTCCCTTTGGCACGTTGTCCGGCCCAGACGTTCGACTCGGCAACCTCTCGAAATCGTCCAGATGAATTTCATTCTCTCGTTGTGACTGATAGTTCGTCCTCCTTCTTAGGCTTCTTTCGTGTAGTTTTGTCCTTGCACCACACCCACCGGCAACCATGTCCCAGTATTGCCGCCATGATTTGGTCGTGCCAAAAACGAGGAAAACGACGAGGGAGGCAGAGACTCCAGGGATAAATAGGATAATGTCTATAGTGGTGCCAGACACACTGTGGTCAGGGCCGCCTGATAATGCAATGTTATTGTTATTGCTAGATTGAAAGAGAGCAAACATGATGATGGCCAACTCGAAGACGCTAGCGTAGTTTTAGCAATTTTAACAGGAATATGTCGTCAGGTAACGACTCACGCTAATATAACGAAACCAATAGTAAACCTAGTCACAAGCGCTCGATCATAGATAGATTGTCGTGCTGATATAGGTGCAGAGTCATTCGTTGCAATGGTTTCATTTGTTACGGTCCCTTCGGATCGAGACCCTGTTGACTTTTGGTTGGAAGCCCACCATGGCGATCTTTCGGAATTTCTTGCGGTCAGGCGACGAGTTTTGAGATATTTGAAAAGTATCAGGACGAGAAGGACACTGCCTGCTGTTAAGTTGAAGAACACTAGAAATGAGTCAGCATGCAAGTGAATAATGATGCGGTACAGCAAGGTACGCACTGAGAATATTCATGATGATGAAATCCAGTGCTGGAACGTGGATTATGGCGTCGGTATTTGAAAGTCCGATAATGAGCGCGGGGAATAAGACACCAAAGATTTTTGAGATGAGTTCCATTCGCATCCGCCAGTCTCCAAGCCATGCAATCTGAAGGCCCCACGAAGCTCGGAACAAGGCCATTGTCCTAGTGGCACAAAATTAGTACTTGCTGGCGGTAGCATTAAACTGAGCATACCAAAAGAGAACCATAAGTGACATAACGTTGTAACAATAGAATTGGATCCAATAAAGAACAACGTCAACGCTTTGAGCAGCTCCTCCAAATGCTAACGCGGGCTTGCTAAGACTTGCGACTGCCTTATCATATTGAGCTTGTTTGACCTCCTCCCAGCGTGTGGCATAATGTATCTGTTGTGCGATTGATCCTAGTGTACTAATGGATGTGAAAATTGTGAGCAGCGTCACATCTATGAATGAATTAGTTTCCAGCTTAGTTGAGGAGTGACAATCTACAACATACATGTCCATCGTTCCCCGTAGCTCCAAAGTAGACATACGAGCAGAATGCTCAACGTCAAGCATAAATTCGAGTACAGCAGAACTCCAACTGATACTCCAACAGCTTCTGATGGAATACCACCTGCCATTGCATTTCTCTCGGCCCTATGATGATGTTGATTCTTGAATAGTAACGGGAGCTCCCCCCATCAAGCTTGTATCCCGCACATGGATGCTACTTGCGATATTTCGTCTCTCTACACGAACGACAGGAACAACAAAGGAAGTGGAAGGATGGACGGAAAAGAACCAAATACGGTCCCGGGAAAGACTAGGCTCGTGGATCACAAGTCGCAACTAGGCCATTGCTTTCCTAGCGGATCGACAAGATCAGATCAGGTACTCTACTTACCTGGGGAACGCTGTCGACAATTCGGCGTTTGATACGTGGCGGCGTGGCGGCATTGAATCCGAAGCTCCATATAAGAGCATTCATTTGATGCCATTGGTTCCCAGGAAGGCTCACAGCGATTAAATGGGCCGTCTCAATTCCTCCAAGACGGTCGCATGCCGTTGGAAGGCTGACATTGGTGGCAAGAGATTCGTGGACGGCGCAACTCTCGTAGATGCTCGGTGGAGAATAACCATAACCACACGTATAGTGCCTCATATATAAGACAAATAGCTAGGATTCCACGTGCTCTTATCCCTGTTCCGACGAGGCGAGCTCTCGAGAATCCACGCATGGGTCTTGGGATGCTCAGAGATCAGATGCACCGGCCTTCAGATCTTCCAGAACTCCATCATCCCAAAACCCAGAAGTGACCTTGCCAGGACCAAGACGTTCGAGGTGACCAAGATCAACCTTTTCACGTATGATAGTAATGCTGGCGATGCGAGAGAATGTTTGCTTCTACTTCGGAAGTAGATAAAGGCTAAGTGGTTTTGCCGATAGTTCAGCCAGAAATCCGCACTAAAAATTCCTGCTACCGTACCTAATAATGCACTTGAAACAGAGACGACTTGTACACCGTACGAAGCTGTCACTCCGAGGTTTCGCAAGCCAATGGGGGGGCCAAATAAGGCACACCATCAGTTCTGGATTTTATGAATCCAAGATTTGGAAGCTTTGGAAGCCATTCGTGGTCCTCACTAATCACACAGAAGGAGCTACAGGAGCCTGATCGCGGTAAAGAAGAGGAATAGGAATGGATCCAAGAAGGGGCACTGCTGAGCCATACGTCGTGCGACGGCGTCCTTTGCGAGGCATAGTACGAGTCGCAAATGCAATGTGTGAATTATCATTGATCGAGGACAATAAGGTTAACCCTCGGTATTTGGCGGGACAATTGCGTATCCGTGAAGGTTGAAGCCATCCCCATAAGTCAAGGTCTGGTGAACAATAATAATAATAATGGATGAGCAAATTTATCGCATTATTTCACGACAGCCACGTTTGTCATGTGGCGTTAGAGATCTGGGAATGAAGCTTCAGCTGCTGCGAATGCTTGTGGATACCTGAAGGGTCAAAGCGGACCTCGCGTATATCACGTGCTAATATTAGGAACTTGAAGGGGGTCTGGCATGTCTGGATTCACCTTCCGCTCGCAAATACACACCGGTACTCCATAATGTCTCTCAATTCAGTTCTACTAGCATATCGCTTCGCAACTCCCCCTTCCACCTATTCAGATTGAAACTTAAAACCCTTTTTCAAGCCCGGAACAAGAGAATAGCGTCTTTTCTTGACTTGCTCCGGACTCGACGGAAGGAGTACGAATTTGTTTTGAAGGTTTGACCTCATCCTGACTCTGCCTGAAGTTCCATAATAATCAGCTTCGGACTCCGATATCTGCCTTGTTCCTTCCCGTGTATGTCCCGATATGCCGTACACGTGATTGAGCCAGGCTTTAAGCTGTAGAGCGCTGCTTCTTAAATAGTACAGTACTCCAGCCGTCTCGACGCTGGTTTGGAATCAGGCTTGCCGTTCGTCAACCATAGCATAACATACGAATACAGATTCGCGTTTCTTGCGTGCATAAAATGCAAAGCTTCCATTGCCAAGACGCATATTGAGTCTAGAAATTTAGCATGCAGTCGTTCGCAGGCTAGGACTAGTGGGCTCTACGACGACGTGGACGACCATCTACCTTCGATGAATTTCTCAAACTGAATTCAAAATTTGCAAGATCGGGGATGACCCCTTTGCAACACGGATCTACAGCAACTCCCGCTCCGTGTTTCCCCAGACAATCATTGCTCAACGTTGTCGTTATATCATTTTGGGACATGCTAGTCATCTGACTTGAGCTCGGAAGTCACGAACAATAATATTGCTGTTAAACTCTTTGTTGGATTGAATGACCTCGGTTGTGTATGTCAAGTGCATATTCCCGAGCCGATCGAGGCTATTGGGAACATTGGGCCTCATTGGCGTTGTTTTAAGACTCTCCAAGACTAGAAGCAACTGGCATCGTTTTCCACAGCAGAGATTTTGTGATGCATTATTCATGGCTTCGAGAAAATCAGCAGAAACATGCCAGATGTGAAATTTATACTTTAATGCATGGTCGTCTGCAAAGACCCTTGTGAAGTCACGCTAGCAATCTCCACAGCATGAAAGTTATTTGTACTAGCAAAACTGATTTCAAGACTTCCACATAACTCAGCCGAGCAAGTGTCTCAGGAGTAGAGCTCTTGCAATGCAGTAAACCTATGCAGAAGAGATCACTGCGCAAACTAGGTGCTCGTGGGCATTTTCAATAGACAACGATTTTAAAGAATATCTCGAGGGAGGTCCAAATAGAGTTCACTATTTATGCATACAAGGGCCGCTCATCCATCCCACTTTCAGGGAGCGACTGCAGCATAGCACTTTGGGTCCTGATAATTTTCAAGGCCCAAGAGCCTGATCATATGCTAGTAAGAAGCTTAGAACTTCAGTGGCCTTTGACCACCGGCATTGTCGAAAATGTCGCGAGTCGCTTACTTCTTGTTGAAATCGTCTGGCTTCTCAAGTTTGTACAATATCACGACACTTACTGCATATTTCTGAATGCAGGAGGTATTGCTCTACTGGGCACATACTTGCGTTTTATACAAGAATTTCTCGGTTGAAGCGATTTAAACTTCTGGGGCTGCTACTTCTTCAAAAGTAGGTGCAATCTCCTTCATCACAATTGGATGGACTTTAGTACCTTGTCGTAGCTATAACAACTGGCAATGGTTGCGCACACGGTGCAAGACCTATGAGTGGTCCCAACAGCACTCAATTTAGAGCTAGTAGGAATCCGACAAGTGGCAGAGGACATGGCAACAACCATATGATTAGCAATCTCGTTATCTACCTCTACCTACATCTTCTTCTATTTGCAATTCCAACGTCATTCACACTAGTTAATATTTCTACAGTAGGTGGCAGTAGATTTTCCCCTAGTAAATCAATACTCAAGTCAAGCAAGTTATCCAGAAAGTAAGCTCATCAAATAAGTGAGTTACTTAAAATAAATAATTGCTCAAAAGGTAAGTTATCTTATCCCTGTTAAGCAAGTGGTTTATTTAAGCAAGTGCCTTAAGATAGTTATCTAAACCAAGTCACTTACTGAGCTCAACCATGTCAGTGACAATTGTAGTCACTCGCCGATGTCTGCAGTCCAGAATTATCAAGGAAAACGACATCGGTCTTAGCTGCCGCTTTTGCTATACTAACACTTCTATATAAAGACCAACAGATACAATTTCTATAGTCGTTCTCGAAAATCTCGCCGCAACTGTGAATGGGTCTAGTTGCTGCTTAAACACAAACTGCTCAATCTCCTTGCCTGCTCTCTGTCGTCTTTGTTTCTTGTCTAAGCAATTTACTTCCGCGAGCTTATATGCATTCAGCCATGTAGTCGAGAACTGCATCTGATAACTCAATCATGTTGGAGGGTAGCAATTACGGTGCGGAATTTACAACAGTACATTTCGTCAATTGTAATAGGTGCAGCGTCCCTGCCCAGGTCCACGTACTTTTCTCCGGCTCGATGAACCCGACCCCGTGTTTTAATTTAAAATTTGTTGATAATGTAAAAACTGTTGACAATATCACAGGTGCCAACCTCTCCTCCAACTTGGGTAACTCATTTGTCCTAATCAAAATACTATCTGATAGACTAATATCTCGCCTAAATTCCGCTTTCTTGCTTTCCCTGTGTTCAATCTCAAAGTCTCGTCGCAGCTCGACTGTTAATGGATCTAGTTGCTGAGCACGCACAAACTGCTCTACTTCCCTGCTTGAATTTTACCTGAGCGCTAGGAAGGGATGCTGTGGCCTCAACTATTGATGAGATGTTCTGTGTCGTTGGAACAGTCTTCGGGGACACTATTCTCCTAGAAGGCAGTGGATACGGAAAGGAATTAGCTTCAGCAAAAAAATAACCTTACTTAAGTGAGAAGGAGATATGTAGTTTCCCCCAACCCGTTGAAGGCGATCTCGTGTTTTATTCCAGAATTCATCTATAATTTTCCGCGCTCCGATCTCTCCATCAACTTCTGGCCATAGATCTTGTGCCAACACGGCGATTCTCCTTACTGAGATTACAGATTTCGCCTATTATGCATGAACGAAAACTCTCACGAGACTATTGATTAGGAGTCTTGTTCTTTCAAAGCGGCCAAGGCTTCGAGGTGTGCTGTTATGACTCTTTCGCTTTTTGTTGATAATATCTGGGTTGTCCCATCCGCCTGGCATTCTATTATAAAAGAACGGAACTTCTCCCTCTTCTTTGACCAGTCCCAAAGATTTTAGTGTGAGTGGTTCTAAAACTCCTGATGTTTCTTTTACTTCCGAGCCCTCAGCTTTCTGGTTCAAATTAACGGCTTGTTTCAGGCGTTCTTTGCATTTTTTTTTTTGGATATATTTGTCAGGATTCCTACGCTAATAACTGTATGTCTTCCAGGTTTACAATCGTAGAGATCTAGATGTTGGTAGCACACGAGTAGTGCAGTCGAGTAGCTGCTACTTACAAAGTCGCGGGACGAGAATTATCAAAATTGATATGTTGTCTTAGATCTGGTGCTGCTGATGATGGGTAGTTCACTTCCGATCAAAGATAAATGTTGAGTTTGACTGGTAAGGGCTTGTTTAATTTCCTCTAACACATTTAAAAGGAATGACAAAGGCTCTGTATATGTGTAGTAGAGTAAGGCTGTTGATAGTTGACAATGAATCCTTGTCTGTACTTGTACTTTTCAAAGCTTAGAAACAGAATTTGCCATCTAACCGAATAAAAAGAGTTATTGAGATCCAGTAAATCTAAACAAGCTCAAGTAATTCCATTCACTGCACCCAAATCTGACTAAAGCATACCTCCCTACTGGCCACTTAAAATATTCTGTCAGCCTCGTCCCCCAAACAGCAGCCTTGCCAGCCTCGTGAACATCAAAATGCCCCACAATTCGCAACCTCACAAGCTCTCCATTGCGACAACACCACCTCATCCTTCCAGCATGGAGGCCCAAATATGGGAATCGACAATCCCCCTCCTCCTGACTCATCCCACATCCCCAATACCATACCTAATCAACATCCCGCGACTCTCCTACCTCCCTCTCCTCCTACCGCGCCTAACCTCCTTCTACTCGCACACCAACCAATATCGCACCGAAAACCACAACAACAACAACACACAATCTGCCTCTGCCTCCCAAACAAAAACCGACACAAACCCTGATACAAACACAAATAGCAATACCTTTGAACCTCTCCTAATAACATCCTTCTCATACGAAGGAATCCAACTCAAGAATCTACCCGTCGGATTATTATACGACTTGTATCAACCGGACTTACCATGGAGGTTAGAATTGGGAAATGGACCGTTATTCGATATCCATGATACGTTTTATAATAGTGTAAAGGAGGCTGATTTTGTGAGGAATGGGACTGCTAAGGGGATTATGTCTCTTTCGAAGGAAAATTCGACGGATTTGTGGAATGCGGTGCAAGATAGTATGTCTCTCTTCTTGTTTCTCTTAAAGGCCAGTCCTCTATTTTGTTCAAGAAGAGACGGGAGGAGGAGGATTGTATTGGAAGAAGGATTAAATTGCTAACTTGATATTGTAAATTTTCTGATAGATGATTACACAACCTTCGCCCGCATCAAATCACTCCTTCTAAATCCCTCCCACAACACCTCAGGACCACGCAACATCCCCCTTCGAATCTACATCCCATCATCACCAACCGAATCCGCAACGCTAGGATCCTTCAAAATCGTACAAGTGCTAGTTCCTCCCACGACAGAATCTCGTATGTCCCCCACATCTCCATCCCACCAAATTTCGCGTTTCTCTCCCCTACCCGAAACCCAACCTTAATTTTGAGCTTGCTAATTCTTTTACTTTGTGTTTTGTGGCATAGGTGAGATACAAACTGTGGGAGGCGCTTTACATACTATTCTACCAACTCTTTTCCCTAGTCGACGTGATGCCATATTAGCGGAACCAGTGTTACATGGTGCTGCTATACCTTTTAAAGCTCCATTAGAGGAGATTATGCGTGATGCGGCTTATGCTGATGGCTGGATACATTTATGTGTTGAGATGTTGAATTAGTTTCTTCAATCTTAGTTGCTGTTCTTACGAAGGTATATCAACTTCGTGGAGGAAGACTAGGAGGGCGCCAGAGCAGGAGGAAGTGGGGAGTTGAGGAAAGAAAAGGGAAGGGAAACTGGATTGAAATGCGGGGCCATGGGACGGGACTCAAGTAAATCCTTGAGCTTTGTTTTCCTACGACATCTCAGAAACGAAACCAAAAGGGGATAATACGCTACGAAAATTCAACCATCCCCAGGATTTTAGATGTCCTGTAGTGGTACCTAGGATACACGTCTCAAAACTTTGAGGAACACATCATTACTTTGTTCCTATAAGGCGTTGAACGAAATATTCAATCCAAAAGGCTGTCACGCACACCCGCGAGGAAGAAAAAGGGAAGGAAAGGCTATGAGGAAGGAGATGCCTATATGAAATGATATGGCTGGTTGATGAAGGGGCCTGAGGGTAGGAAGCAAGAGTTTAGACTCATTTTCGAAAATAGAATGAGGTTCGAGATGTTGTTGACCCGTTGGCGATATATCTCCGCAGATGGTGATGTCAGGTGACATCTGATATATTGAGAAGGGGATTGGAGGTCGATTGATATAATGGGCAACACTTACTTCTTCGAGACTTCGAGACTTTGAGACTTCGAGGTTTCAAGGCTTCGAGGCTTCGGCGTTTAAAGAGAGGAGTGAAGAGTGGAGACTATGTACCTCCGTACGAGGATTGTGAATACTTTATTAAGCAATTGAGGAGGTACTTAGTAACTTGGTGGAAATGAATTCTGTCAACTTTGATTGACCGATTGATTGACCGATTGAGACTTGAGGCGTTGAGAGTGGGTAATAAATAAAAAGTCTCCATGATTGTTATTCAGAAACGCAGTATTGGTATACAAATTAGTTCTTTAGATCAAAGTCAACCTGGCTAGCTCTAGCTGTATACATTGTTTTAGAACATTTATTTACAGCAGACAGGGCAGCGACCCAAGTCAGAAATAGTAAGAAAGTTAAGCATTACCACTAACTATCTAGATAATTAACTCGGATAACTGTCTTGCAGATCCTGTATCAAGTCCCAACACCCAGACAGAAAAAGAGAGAAACATCTAAATAGCCTGCTCAGCCCTATACTCATGTGTCTCCCCAACCTTCTCCTCAGGAGCCTCCTTCCCCGCAACATTGCGATGGGTAAGACCACCCTGACCAGCCTGACTATGGGCTCTAATCTCCCTAAAAGTAGTAGTGGGTACCCACCCAGGACTCTTACGAGCATCCTTAACCTCATCATATAACTCATCAATCTGTTCCAAGGTCAAACCCTTTGTTTCGTAAATCATGAAATAGACGAAGGTTATGCAGAGGAAGCAACAGGCGAACCAGATGAAGAAGATTTTGGATTGGAGATTTGCGTTTCCTGGACCCCAGTTTACTAGGTACGGTGTTGAATAGGCGATTGCCCAGTTTAGGAGCCAGTTTGTTGCTGTTGTCATTGAGAGCGCTTTTGCTCGTACTTTTAGGGGGAAGATCTCGCCGGTTACGACCCAGGCTATGGGTCCCCAGGTTGAGGCGAAGAAGAAGATGCTGTTGGGGAGAGGTTGTTAGTGAGGTTTCTTTGTGGTATGGTTGAAGGTGAGTTGGGAAGCAGTTTTCTGAAGCTTTGAGACTTATTCTTTTGAAAAGAGATATGCCTTATAGTCTGAAGACTTGCATTGGAGACGCTTTAGCTTGGTAATTACTTACTAGATGCAGACGAAGGCAATAGAGGCCTTTTGAGCAGCAAGGTTCTTGACTATGATACTCCCATCAGGGTTTTGACCCGTTGTTGTCGTGCCAATGATGGCGACGAGAAGTTGGGAAACTGTCATTCCGATTGCTAGATCTTGGAGTAAGTCACTGATATACAGTTTTCTTGAGATGCTGACAACTTACCTCCCCAGAATAGAAGGGGTCGTCTTCCCCATTTATCAATTGCGTACAGACCAGGCAAGGTTGATACGGTGTTAACACTACTGGTAATCATGCTGATAATGAAGGCGTTTTTGATTCCAGAATTCTTGAAGTATTGGGTTCCGTAGTAGAAGATGAAGTTGATGCCAGTTAACTGCTGTAGAGCTTGTAGTAAACAACCCGTCAGTAGTCTCTTCCTGACACCACCACTAACGCAATCGATGTAAGTTCCTCGCCCCATGGTCATCTCATATTCGTGATTAGCTGCAATCTCACTCAATTCGTCGACAATAGCTGCGTGATGTTCTGGAAGGCGGCGCAGTTTAGAAAGAGAGTGAGCTGCTTTCTCGGGCGCCCCTTGTCGAATAAGATAACGAGGTGTCTCTGGAAGGACTATCATGCCGGCGATGAGGACAAGTGCCCAGGCGAACTGAACAGCGATTGGAATACGGTAAGATCCAGAATCGTTTCTGTTATGTGTAGCATTGTCCACAATCGCTGCAAGTAGAAGACCGATTGTGATTGCTAATTGATAACTCCCCACGATGACACCACGAATCCATTTCGGTGCTGTCTCGGATTGGTATAAGGGAACTGGAGTATAACAGATTAGTTTTTGTGCAATGGGTAATAGATGAGAGAAGTATAGTGACTCACTTAATGCGGAAATGAGTCCAACGCCGAAGCCAGCAAAGAAACGGCCAGCAACAAACATTGGCACAGCTGTGGAGGCTGTCTGCAAAATGACACCGAAGATAAAGACCCAGCTTGAAGCGATCAAGCCCAGACGACGACCGATGATATCTCCTAGAGGGGCCGCGGAAAGAGCTCCAAAGAAGGTTCCAGCGGAGAGGATAGAGACGATCTCTGCAGACACGGATGGAGTGACATTCAAATGACCACTGCTGTCTCTGTAGCCGGTTGAGAATTGGGTTTCCCAATAATCCATGGCAAGAATGCCACTGATGGTTCCTGTGTCATATCTGTTTGTTGCTTGATTAGAAGATGGGACGAGTAGAGGGCTTTGGGTCTGCTTACCCAAAGAGCACACCACCAAACGCTACAAACAATCCCACGAGAATCTACTCCAAGTTAGCATGATATCTTGAACAAGAGATGTTCTAACACTTACAGCAGGCCATGATTTACCAGGCACATCCTTCGGCTTTTTCAAGGCGAGTCCCATCTTGATGTTGGTGATTTTTCTCAGTCTCTACAAGGTTTGTGAATGAAGTAGTAATCTTACAAGAGACAAGATACCGCATGAGAAACCAGCACCGTGGGGTCGGGCAATATATAGGTGAGAACTGCGAACAAGCTCGACACATAAAACGAAACCGATAGACTTTTAAAGTCGGGCCATTAAAGGAATAGATGTCCAAAGAGCTGACAATCTATTGGACCCAGCCCAAGCGCATCTGCATCTTGATACGTGCCCCAGCAGGGAATAGAAATATTTGGTGTAGGATCGCCTCCTACAATTTTGTACGGCCGACATATAGGCACATCTCTGGTACTACACAAAAGGGCCGAATGATCTGACAGCTGATGTTTGCGCCAGATCTTGTGATTGCATGAGGTGCTGGTTCTCGTCCTACCAACTTTACGGCATCTCAAAGACGTCTGGACCAATGGCACGACTACAACAATCAGAAATCGTTGTCGCAAGTTGTTGCTTTGCCATGGGGTTGCAGATCTACCCCGCAACAACCCTTACTCGGTACTTCGTTAAGCATCCAGGGACTCCATAAAAAGCTTCATAACTTCTTCAGTAAAGCTTGCCAAATACCCTCTCCACCCAATAACCATAGAGACCTAGTGTGGTGTTGGTGGCTTGGATTCTAGAAGTATGATCCAACGAGAAATGGCCGACCTTTTCAGCGAGCCGCACGCATATGTGGAGTAAGGGGGTTGGCGACATGGGGCATTGGGGCATTGGGGCATTGGAGACTCCACCATTTTCGGGGTATCCGTACCCGTTAATCATAATATCGCTGTCCATTACCCATTATTCATTACAAGAGAAAAATAAAAAGACAAGACAGCTGAAATAAAACAGCAACCTTCGTGACAAATATAAGTGCAAATATTTGCTGGTCTTAGTATAACAAAAGCATCGAGCCGGATGGGAATTGTTTGAACGACATGAGGGAGATTGTTGTGTAACTTGGGCCTCTACCGTTCCCCAGAGGTCTGTGAGTAAGGTCTAACCACAATAACCGACTCCCGTCAGTTTGTACCCCACATCACGTGTACTTTCGTATATCTTCAGTCCCCTCTAGTTCCATACCTAGGTGGCGAGATAGGTGGCAAGATAGGTGGCAAGATGGCAAGATAAGCGCCTTGCAAAGAGAAGCGCTTAACAGAAGTTAGGATATTATTGGCCCCTGATAGTATCGAGGATGGATATGTGTTATCCTAAAGAAGAATGGGCTGACGGCTGAAAACGCAAATCGCCGAGACCTGATGGAATAAAAATCAGCCTCACCTTCATGTATCATCTGAAATCCTGAGACATTAATCAACGTTTTAGCTCCGAGAAATGTGTAATCTTCAATAATATTTTCGTGTCTGAAATCAGTCACCGAATTAGGGCTGACCAGTTGCACCAAAAATTCCCAACCTGCCCCCTTCGTTACACCTTGAACCTGAAGCCTTTCTTTCCATCCTCTGTGGTTGCGGTATTTATTGCACCCTCAACAAATATTCCTTGCTCAAGCTTCTTGTTCAAGCGCACGAGGATAAATCTCATCAATGTCGCTGCTAGAATGGCTACAAACGATGTGGCACAATTGACGCTCATAGCCACTACATATCTAGGTCCTGGTCGTTTTATCAGCACTTGATGCTAATTGAACATGTGAGCGCGGACACTTACCAGCTGAACTCGGATACATATAGCTTGCGTATATTGACGATGTATTCGAAATGGCATTTATAAAAGCCAGAGCAGCGGCTCTTTTTGCAGGTGGTCGGGGAAGCGAATTGCTAATCCAGGCCAGGGCCACCACCTGTTGCAAGTTAGTCCGCTGTATTTAGAGGTAGAATAAGCCAGTAATACATATCCGGTATACACGCCTGGCACCATAAACATCATTGCGAGGTAACGGGGAGCTGTCGTTGTTGTGGCGGCGGCGAGAATAAAAGCGAACATAGCAAAGTAAAGTGGAATGGTGATGTGGAAGTAGCGCTCGCCTGTCTTGTCTGCAGAAATTTAGCAAGACACTCGTATCCTTAGGGATTATGAGAGTACATACCAGCGTGCCAGGCATTGGCATATGCGGTAATCGTTCCTAGTACATATGGAGGTACCGTTAGGAGAAGCGAATTGATATCGTTGTATTTCAAGGTGGCCACCACCGTCCTACTCTTGTCAGCAGAGGATCAAGGGGAAAGGCTCAGTTTGCTGACGGAAAAAAGTTTGTAACTGAACCAGAAGCCACAATGCCGAAGAGCAAGACCATCAGGATATAGGTCTTGATATCCGAGAATGCCAATTTTAAACCTACTACGAACGACTGATGCTGGCTATCCACCCAATCATCCTGGCCAATATCCTCCTCGAGACGCCAAATGGCTAGCTGGCGTTCCTCTTCAGTTAACCAGGACGTAGTTCGAGGAAAGTTGGGGAGGACAAAGAAGGCCACAAATGCGATTCCAATTGTTATGACACCTTCAATGATAAAGAGCCATCGCCATGCAAGCATGCCACGCGTACCATTCATATTTTTTGTGATACCAGCCGCAATGAGACCAGAGAAAGCACCACTCATCAATGCACCAGAGTAAAGGATTGCTGTCCGGAGGCCAAGTTCTTTACGCGTGTACCAGCATGAGAGGTAATATAAACAACCAGGCTCGAATATGGTTAGATGACAGTTCAAAAAGTTTGCTGGTAACTCACAAAGTAAGCTGCCTCAACAAAACCAAGCATGAACCGAATAGCAACAAGTCCACCGAAACTGTGAGTTGCAGCTGTCGCGGCTGAAATTACCCCCCAAACAATCATACATGTTGGCAAGTAGATAGCCGGTTTACCGATTTTGTTAAGATACAGGTTGGATGGAACTTGCATGAGGACGTACCCGACGAAGAGAATACTGACTGACGTCTGGTCCAAAGTCAGCATGTATGATTAGAATATAATTCTCACAAGCTCTACAGACCTGATACTGTACTCCCACAAGCTTTAAATCTTTCTCCATCCCTGCCAGCCGAGCAGCGGCGATGTTGTTCTGGAGAAGTCAGTATCTGTGTTGCCTGTATTCATATAAAACACTAACTCTATCAAGGTAGTTCATAATATACATTATCACTATCATCGGCAGCAGTCTTAGGTCAATCTTTCTCTTGAGTTTTGCTTCCACGGAGAGACGGTCCTCAGGAGTCAAATTTCGGATCCATTCAGGCGCCTCGAACCTGCTTGAAATGGTAAGGACGGGTGGAATATCGCTGTCCTTCTGGTGTTCATCATCCTTGAGGTCTGCCATATTTTATTACTGAATAAGCTAAGGAATAACCCAGAACTGCCAAAAGTTCTGGACAAGCTAATTGAGTTTGTCGTTCGATGTTTATTCTCTGGAAGGTGTAACTTCGAGAACGTTGGAGAACCGATTAGGACACTACATGTGCGGAGTCTCGGAGATATAATATATGGGAAAAGAGTGTTCGTGCCCCAACAGCATTATGATATTTACCCAGCCAGTGAAATCAATGCACTCCCATCACAGCATAGGACAATTGAGGCTTCACCTACTGAGGGTGGGGTAGAGATTGCGGGGTTACACAACAATTACTGGGCAATTACTGGGCAAGAATGGCCGGCTTTACTTACGAGTACAGTACGAGTTACGAAGTTGGTGAAGTGAACAATTGATTGGTCGCTTAGAGGATCGGCAACTGTAGAACCCTACCGCTCATGAGGTCATTTTGTCTACCTACTGTATGAATGCCCTCAAATGAGCGGAAGGAAGCAACTTCTCAAATTCTTGGTCCCGGATACTCTTTTATGGCCGAAGAGCAGACAATAGGTATATTGATATTGTTGATGATCACGTGGGACGTGTTGCCTAGTCAGGTAATCCGACAAACAGAGGACAGAAAGCCTATGTGACTGAGAGTAAGGTATATCAAAGTTTGGATTTCTGAACCGAGATCTTCTCGAGACCCTCCTTCAATCTGTCGTTCATCCCATTTGCAGCGGGTCGTCCCGTCGCTCTGTCGACAAAGACGTGAATGAGCTCACCCACTGATTTAACATCCTCTTGACCACGTTCAAAAAGAGCTATCTCATAGGTAACACTGCTCTTCCCTAGCTTGTTGACACGAAGAGCGAGCTCAGCGACTGCGGGAAAGGCTATGGAGCCGAAGAAGTCGCTATGGGAGTGTACAATTAGGCCATATTGTTTGGAGGACGGTGGGTTTAGCCCACAATGCTCGATCAAGTATGCATTGACGACCGAATCGTACCTAATACATCAGTTAGAGTAAAGAAAGTAGGGTGCCCAGAGCATTAAGCTAAAGGTTCAGCTGACTTACAGGAAGTTATAGATACTATTATTCATGTGGCTACGAAAACAGCACCGTAAGTATTGTTCGGCTCTCAAGAAGGTTCCCTAAAGCTGTTGACACATCTTAAGAACTAAGATGTGCCTCACAAACCCCATACCCTAGCGTTTGCTATAGATAGGAAATTCTGACGTACTCATACATATCATTATCGGACCTGTTGTCGATTTGATTTTAGCACCACAATCAAGACGAAGGGGGAATCTGAAGTACCATCGTGTCCGGTATTCAAGTAGATATTTGTAGTCGCTTCTTGTTCTTTTCTTCAACTCTCCATAAGACATTTCGAAAGCAGTCAGTTGATGACGTCGGCGGGTCGTGTATATTCGTCGAGTGGGACTTTTGGGGCCTAGGATCCGGATCTCTAGTCGCGTGATGCAACCAGTAGAAGTGGTAAGGATCTAAATTGAGGATATACCCACACACAATAGTTGCGTTGGTTAGATTGGTAGGTACTTTCGTACGAATTCTGGGGTTTGTCCTTGACTCCCAAGTGGCCGAGGTCCAAAAAGAGGGAATGACGCGCTTACCCGGGGCCCCAGCAAGAATGCGGCTGATTTCTGCCACACCGCTTTCCCTTTCTGGAGAAAAATAAACCGGATGGCTCCAAAAAATTAATGAGCCCACTTTGAATTCGACCCTGACCCTAACCCATCTTTCGAAAAGGAGAAAACCACCACAATTCTCCGCGCCGTTACACCGTTACACCGCTACACTCGTGGCGCCTTCACCGCGAATTCTGGCTCTTCTTGCCCGGCGGGCTCGAATGACCAAGGCCACAATGGCACTTGTTGCTGTCCCAGAACCGCCGCGAGAGGATAAAGAAGCTTTCCAAGAGCCTCCTGCAACAGTAGTCACTCCCTCAGACCCTTGGCCACGACCCTATTTCCTCGAGAATGGTCTACGTCGCGTAGCGCCATACCACTTCACGTATACTACTTTTTGCAAAGAGAGGTGGCGGGGACGAGGACTGCTGGAGATCTATGAGAGCGAGTTTCGAGACCGACCTATAGAGTACTACGTAAGTGTGGCCCATAAATGTTTTGTATTCACATACTGATTACTATCACAGAAAGATGCTGTAGAACGTGGTGTCATCGTTGTGAATGGGAAGCCAGTACCAACAGACCACATCATCAAGAACGGAGATGTCATAGCCCATACGCTTCATCGACACGAACCTCCTGTCTCTGCACTTCCAATAGGAGTACTGCACGAAGACGAGGACATGATCGTTATCAACAAACCCTCTGGAATCCCCGTTCATCCCGCAGGGCGCTACAATTATAATTCTGTGGTGGAGATTATGCGAGCTGAACGTGGCCACCAGTGGAACCCGCTACCTTGCAATAGATTGGATAGACTCACCAGTGGTGTAATGTTCATTGGTAAGCATCCAAAAGCTGCAGAAAAGCTGAGTCTACAAATACAAGGAAGGACAGTAAGAAAGGAATATATTGCACGAGTCAAAGGGGAGTTTCCAGACGGGGAGGTGGTCTGTGATATGCCCATCTTACAGATATCGCCCAAACTCGGTCTCAACCGTGTGCGCGCCAATGGCAAGGCTGCTCGTACAGTTTTCAAGAAGCTTGCCTATTATCCACCTACGGAGAAGCCAGTTGTTTCTCCTAATGAGCTATTAGCCGAGCAAGTGGCATTGGAGGCAAGACCGTGGATGAAGAAAGAAGGCTATTCGATTGTCAGGTGTCTTCCAGTCACCGGAAGGACTCACCAACTTCGAGTACATCTTCAATTCTTGGGCCATCCGATTGGAAATGACCCCATCTATTGCAATCAGCGTGTATGGGGGCAATCACTTGGAGCAAACGACGCAGATGCAACCCAGGATACTGATGAGGATATCATCACTCGTCTCTCTCGCATGGGAAAGTCAGAGGTTGCGGATGCAGTAGCGTACCACGACGAAATGGTCGATGAGTATAACAAGAAGAAAGCCGAAAAGATGTCAGGGGAGCTTTGCAATGTTTGTCAAACGCCCCTTTATACGGACCCTGGGGAACAAGAACTCTCCTTATGGCTTCATAGCCTGAGGTATGAAGATGCTGGTGGTGCTTGGAGTTATGTGAGCCCTTTGCCAACGTGGGCTCTGCCTCCTGCAGGTTTTGAGGGACCACGAGAAGTTGGTGGGATGGACGAATTGGTTGCAGCGGTGAAGGACGAGAATCCTGAAATCGCGTGAAGGTTTGCCTGTAGGGCACAACCTCACGGCTTTCGAAACTGCGGCGCTCATGCCACAACTACCAACTCAGACCTGGCTGGAAGTCTTGGACATGACCGTTGGTTTTTACAATTGGCACTCGAGTTTCCGATATATCAAGCCCACCAGAAAGTTGCGATCGTCTTGGATGGCCAATCGTTCTCCTTATCTTCCATTTTCAACTGGTGATTTTTAACGGGTAAACTAAAGGCCAAGACCCTTATTCCACGAAGTAGGAAGTCCAGCCATCCACTACCTTACTGATGGATGCCTGACAATACCATGGCACAGCTAAGAGTTCGTGGGGAGATTCTAGGTTCTCAGGTGTCTGGATAAAATTTAACCCCGTTTTTGGTGAGGCATTTTCCAATCATGACTGACTGATGGTGGGCTCAAGCTACATGAATGGCATTATTCCTTGGCCTTCATGGCAATTATCAAAACACACCTGCTCGTGGGAAAGAGGCAGGAGGGGTTGAGCTGTAGGTACGCTAAGAAGTCGAAGCTAACTGCCGCCGTTCGGTTAAAGGTGAATAATAATGTTTAGTGCGGACTGAATAGTCCACCTGCACGGTCTGCGCTTCATTCTGTAGGGTCTCCTGGTCTGCATTTACCGCTGTTCTTCCTTTCTCTTGTCACTTGTTACCTGAATTTCGGTAGCATTTAAGCTTTCCACTACGAGGCCAGAGGGCATGTAGGGTGTCAGGCTCAGCGTACTCGGACAGACACGGTGAAGGCACTACTATGATCTTGGAAGTTGGGGGGGTACGCGATTCTCACATGTCAAGATGTGTGTGGTCCAGGTACATCAGCTCGACCAGGTAGTGAGTAAGTGAGGTCGCTCTCTCAGTCCCTCCCCTTACTCGATCTCTGCAGATATTGAGTTAGCGCCCACCTTCTGCAGACTATGATGCTCTAGAAACCTGTCTCAAATCCCCAGGATAGCATTTGCCATAGTTTCACCGTTAAATAGTTTACAACGTATTCCCGTACCAGCGAGCTTAGACCGAAAGTTTATTTCGGAGATTCGCGCGTAAATTTGCACACAATACGTGGAAGTCATACACCTTAACCGGGACTCTGAGCTCCGATAGTTGTACTAACATTGAAGGTAAAGTTGAAAGGTTATAAAGCTTCCATGCTGCTTCGTACGGCGACAGCGGAAAACGCACCGACCCCGCGAAGAAGGTAGAAGCACAGAAGAATCCGCCTTCGAAACAAAGTCTTTCAAACTCAAAAGATCCCGGACAGGAGATCACGATCTGATATTTTGAACGAACTTCAAAAACGCCGATGTGACTGTTCCCAAAGAAGTTACCAGCGGAAAACACGCTTGAACCCTAAAGACCCGGCCCCGCTGCCGAAACTTGGCCAGTCTAAGTACCCGGGAAAGTACTTGGGTGGCCCTTCATGCTCAAAGCCAAAAAATAAAAAAATGATACATATGAAAAAGCCTACGACGTTGGCGCGAAAAGCGGAGCCCATTGAGCATCTTCAGAGGATGTCGGACATGCTAGGTCAGAATATGTCAGATGGGAATAACGACTCGCAATCTGACGGCGACAGCCACTCCACGCTGGATGCTACAGGTAAAGGAGGCAACAAAGGTGGACCAAAACGCAGAGGTATGGCTGGCCTTGATATGATGCTCTCTGCTGTGCATCGTTGAACTTGACCCAGTTTGAAATAAGGGTATCTGACAATGACAGCATCTCGTGCTGGTACTCGCAGTGTTGCTACTCTCTCAGAAGCACAATTAGCCCGGAAACGAGCGAACGATCGTGAGGCCCAGCGGCTGATACGACAGAGAACTAAGGATCATATTGAACAACTCGAACGAAGAATCCAAGAACTATCTGGTGGCCAACCAGACGATGGCGAACTTCATGAGCTGCGGCGACGCAACTCGGAACTAGAGAAGGAATTAAAGGATCTGAAGGAGATCCGGACCTTATCGCAAGCAAGCATTGCTCCTGAGTCTGCATCAAGAGGTAAGTACTCTTCTTTCCCCCTCTACCTGCAGTCACCACTGTGGGAAGTCCTAACCTGGGGCCTCGAAGTTCATGACAATGATTGTGATGTGCTATGATGTTTTTTGAATGTCCTTAGCCACTGTTCAGCGTTGAGTGCATCTTCAGGTTGTAGGTCTGTCTCGAAAGCATTGCTGATGCGCCTAGCTACAGGTGGGAGAGGAGTAACAAGCCAGGCACACTTCGCCGCACCCACCTCTTATCCAACATATATGTCTGCCGTAGATGGTTCGGCATCCGCTTCTCCATTATCTGTAGCCGACAACTCATGGCCTCCACACACTTCGCCATATGGTTCTATGTCAAACCCACCTTCAAGCAGAGGTTCCTTCAGCCCACACAATTTTCAATTTGATACTGGTGACATGGTCGACTCATCAATGGGTGGCGTTTTGGGCCCTTCAGCTGTTGATCCAATCCTAGCTGATGTAGAATCAGGTAAGTGCTATCTTCTGCAGTGCATAGATCTAAACCAACCCACCTTTCCACTAGATAGAAACTGGCTACCAACTGGCTCATCGAGATCTAGTCCATCTGGCAATGCAATACGCGCATCTATACCAGCACAGCAACTACAATTACCACAACCTATAACCTCAACACCATTTTCCAACCAACCACCTGTACCTGCGTGGGAAATTCCCATCCGCACCACGCCGCCAACGGAACCGCTGGAGAACATTTTACTTGGAGTTGTCCAACAGCAGCGTAACATGGCACTCAGCGGTGTAACTGGAGCACTTATTACAGGACCCTATCACCCGAGCATGAACATGATCGTTTACCCCGAACAGCAACATTTAACCTCTCACCCAGTGTCATCAATTCTATCTGATCTCTTTATCAAGACTGGACTACCACGTCTACCTGAGCGAGCAGCCGCCCTATTCAGCACTTATCACTTCATTCAGTGGCAGATCTATCCCTCGAAAATGACATTTGACGCATTGTTTGATTGGCAAATCCCAAGGACTTCGCAACTCCTAACGCCGCACCCGATATGGGCCAGTCTCATTGCTTGGGGGAAATTACGCGACGCCGTGATCAACGACCAAGCAAAGTACGGGACAGAAGAGTTTCAGCACATTTACACTAGCAGTCTCAATCTAAATTGGCCTTGGAGAGAAATTGATTGCTTTTGTTTTGAAAAGGGGGGTGAAATTAGGATTAGCGACGAGTTTGAGAGGCACATTAGCCAAATTTCAAATTGGAGTTTAGATGAGCCGTTTGCAAGGAAATATCCGGAGTTGGAATCAGTCTGCAAGTTTACCAAGGCAAAACCAGGGGCTAGTTCAGGTGCAGGGCCCATGGGTGTATGAGATGGACTTTATGAAATAAAAGAGTTCTTGAGGGTCATGAGTTTGATCTTGATCTTACGGTCAGCGTCCCGTTGCTTTGACTCTTCTATGGCGTTTCGCGAACGAGTCGATAAGGCCTAGAAGGCTGTAAACGTGGCAAGTCAGGTGAAACCTCTTGCGCTTCGTCGTCCCATTCGTGTTCTAGTGTCCCTAGTGTTCTAGCTCACAGTCCGTCCATTTATGTACAACATCGACACGTGGCAACTAAACATGTTTTGATATTTTCTAGACCCGCGTGTACCGGGGCGTGCAGCGTGCGGACCAAGGGACCTAGTACATTAGTACATTAGGTGCAGAGTAGGTGGCTGCAGTGGCTTGTCCGCTAGTGCGATGTAGTTTTCAGGATAGTTGACGGGATATTACCACTTACCGCCTCGATTCCATTGACGAGCTAGACGGGATACCTAGCATAGCACTCGCCACCCGGAACTTCAGGTAACGTGATCTGGCGCCAATATTCGGGGTTGGAAACGCGATTTTCGCGACGGACAACCCCGCTTCATCAAACAGCAGTACGCCGCCGTCGCAGATATGTCGCTTATGAAGCGCGGTGAAGGCTATGAGGAGGAGCTGACATCAGATGAGGATGATATTGCACGTCGGCATGGGCGAGGCAAAGCTCTTGCCACGACGGATGAATACATTCAGAGCCGGTGCCTCTTGCATATAAAAAGCATTGAATGCTAGCTAATCGTCAGTAGAGATCACTGGTGCCACCGCCTCGGACAGCGCGACCGACTCCGACGTTGAGATCTTATCAAAGCCCAAGGAACTGAAGAGTAGCGTTGGGGAGAAAATTCGACTCTCAGATGATGACGAACATGGCGGAAGCAATGGCAGCCAGACAGATATTGAGATCACGGCCATACGGACGCGAGACGTAGGAAAGGGTAAGCGCAAAGCTGGTGTGAGGATTGAGTGGTCGGATGATGATGAGGGCAACAACGCGTATGAGACATTCAAGAATAGGAAGGCGGCTAAAAGGAAGAGGACCGCAGCTGTGAAGAAGAAACTAAATGCCAAGAACAAGGGTACTGCGGCTAGCAAGAAGCAGGCCAAAGAGAACGGAGATGCCTCGACACAAAGAACCCAGAAGATTTGGGGAGAACAAGGACTAGATGAAAACGATGATTATAGCATGCTCGAAGATTCTCTGCCGGACTATCTACAATCACGAAAGAAGGACTTCGAGGACAGATACAAGGAATTGAACGAAGAAGGTCTTCGACTCCCGCCAAAATATGATGACATCTATTTCTCAGACAATGAGCGACTTGCACGTGTCGAAGAACGACCTGCGTTTCCAGATTCCATCAAGCCTTCGCGGCCATATGAGGACATTGTATTGCCACTCTCTGCCGGTGTGATCCCGGCTTCTATAGCTCAATATCTGCGAGACTATCAGGTCAAGGGAGTAGAATTTATGCACGAGATGTTTGTGTATCAGAGAGGAGGTATCCTTGGAGATGATATGGGCTTGGGGAAAACTGTTCAAGTGGCTGCGTTCTTGACAGCAGTTTTCGGGAAGACAGGAGATGTCAGAGACTGGAAACGTATGAGGAAAATGAGAAGAGCAGGCGCCAATCGATGGTATCCCCGAGTGCTTGTCATCTGTCCGGGCTCATTGATCGAAAACTGGAAGGCCGAACTTGGACGTTGGGGATGGTGGCATGTAGAGTCTTACCACGGCGCACAAAAGGAAGCTGTCCTTCAGTCTGCAATGTCCGGCCGGCTGGAAATAATGGTAACAACCTACTCAACATACAAAATCAATAAAGGTAACATCAACTTGATCCCGTGGGATTGTGTTGTGGCAGATGAATGCCACATTCTCAAGGAGAAGGAATCACAAACAACACAGGCTATGAATGAGATCAATTCGCTGTGCAGAATTGGCCTTACTGGTACAGCAATACAGAATAAGTACGAGGAGATGTGGACGTTACTCAATTGGACAAACCCGGGTCGCTTTGGACCGCCGTCCACATGGAAATCCAGCATTTGTGAACCGCTCAGAGTTGGACAATCGTAAGTAATCCTCTATCTGCAATATGTGGAATGTTCTGACGTCAACTATAGCCACGATGCAACAAATTATCAGTTAAAAAGAGCGAGAGAAACAGCAGAAAAGCTTGTCAAGAATCTGCTTCCACAGTTCTTTCTTCGTCGAATGAAAACACTCATCGCGCATCAGCTACCTAAGAAAACAGACAGAGTTGTCTTCTGCCCTCTCACTGACATCCAACGCGAGGCATACATTCGTTACACAGATAGCGAGTATATTGAGATGGTCAAACTATCTGCGGAGCCTTGTGAGTGCCGTTCGGGGAAGAAGAGAGGTACTTGCTGCTATGCGAGACTGCCAGGCACCGATATAAAATGGCAAGCCTTAGTATTCCCAGCTATAGCAACCCTGCAGAAATTATCAAACCATCTAGCACTCATGCTACCGAACTCCAATGATTCTCAAGATAAGCAATTACGAGACTTGGAAACTCTCAAGGAAATGATGCCAGATCAGTGGCAAAAGCTCTATGAAAACAGAGACTCGTTGCTCAATCTCGGAAATCCTAAGTTTTGTGGGAAGGTCGGTACAAAGCACATTATTCCTTACTCGCTTAATACAACCCGACTAATATATTCTAGTGGGCTATCCTAAAAAAGCTTCTTGCTTTCTGGCATGGGAATGGTGACAAGGTCCTTATATTTTCACACAGCGTCAGGCTATTGAAGATGCTCGAAATTATGTTTCGTAATACGATTTACAATGTCAGCTTCTTGTCTGGCGAATTGGGCTATGAAGAAAGACAAAGGGTCGTGGACGACTTCAATTCCGACCCCAAGCAATTTGTATTTCTAATCTCTACGAAAGCTGGTGGTAAGTTCAACCGCGCTCTAAGCCTCAACTTTGTCTTAACTTGACCAGGTGTTGGTTTAAATATCACCAGTGCAAATAAAGTCGTGATCATGGATCCAAACTGGAATCCGAGCTACGACTTGCAAGCTCAAGACCGTGCTTATCGTATCGGTCAATTACGAGATGTTGAATGCTTCCGACTGATCTCAGCAGGAACTGTCGAGGAGACTGTCTATGCACGCCAGATTTACAAGCAACAACAAGCTAACATAGGTTACAATGCTTCACTGGAGCGACGGTATTTCAAAGGTGTACAGAATAATGCAGCCCAGAAAGGTGAGATTTTCGGGCTTCAAAATCTTCTCACCTATCATCAGGACGATATTCTCCTCCAAGAGATCATCAACAAAACCAACATAGCAGAAGCTAAGGCTGGAATTCGAATGACTGACATCGACATGGACTCCATGCTAGACGACGAAGACAACCCATTACATGTCGATGATGACGATGGTAATGGTGCTATGTCCCAGCTTGCTGCACTTCTCGGCGACGTTGATGACAAGAAAAAAAGACCCAAAACGCGATACAGCAATGGCAACAGCAAGAAGAGTGATCCTATCCAAGCCATCCTTGCATCAGCTGGTGTTCAATACTCGCACGAAAACTCGGAAGTAGTCGGCTCCTCCAGGGTCGAAGCACAACTCAGTCGACGTGCAGAAGAAGCTGGTAACGATATTGGTCTTGGCGATGAGCGCTTGTTTGCAGAGAGCCAAAGCCAACATGATACCTCAGGGATACAATATCAGTACCAACCCCCGGAGGACGTTATGATGCGACAGTTCTGTACAATGGCCAAAACTTTTGGGTTTGAGAATGCCACTGAGTTTGCGCTTGTTGTTGAGGGGTGGACACAGAAACAGCGGACGGACTGTTTGGAAAGATTCTATTTGGAGAGAAAGGACAAGCTTGCTGAGTTGGAATCACGCCATGGGGAAGAGGAGCAAGTTGCAGAGAGCGTTCATTGGGGTGGAGAATGGAAGGTCGGTGAGGAGAATAATGCATTGGATGTATTGGATCAGGAAGATACCGAGGACGATGATGACGAACTTTGATTTCTTGTTGATAATACCCCTGGTGTTCTGTGTCTTCAAATTCGGCCTTTCTTGAAAATTACGTTCGGTATCATGTCGGTATCTTAGAAATTCGGTATTTACTATATGAGATCTTATTCTATGGTGTCTTGATTCGAAGTATGTCCAGGTTCCTGTTCCAAAGACTTCCTGTGTCTTGAAAATTCTGCATGCGTCATTGCATCTACACTACGAGCCCAATTCCATGCTTGGCGTAAGGCACTTCATTTCGATCCAGGTGTAGTGATTAAGTGTTAGCGTCTGCAATCCACAAGCCGGTAGTGTCTTGGAACCTAGAAAATTCGAAATTTAGGTGCGGGATGGAGAAGATTCGACGTCGGGTTGCGAGTCTTGTGATTGTTTTCCTTGCGATTCATCCTCCTTGCGATGTTAGGCTCCCATGGATGGTTATCTGGTTCAAGGAGCTCCCCGTCACTCTATCATAATCAGCGTTGACGTCGCGTAGGTACAGTAGCTCGCTTGACGCATATTGTCCTTCAATTCTTAGCTCCGGTCGTTGTTGGTTGACTCAAGAGATGGCCCAATGGAATTTACAGGTTGGGTTTCTTCCCAGATTTCTCGACGTCTGCGATCTCAAGAGCCAGTAGTGCTTTGACACAAGGGGATTTAGATCTCGATTAAAAGATAGATCGCTGTCTCTATTCTCTTTGTCCGCGTTATATTAAGAGTACAGCAGAGTACTGTAAATGGACGTTTAAAGAAAGTCGTATCAGGCGACGAGCATAATCGTACGATTCAATGGCTTTAACTTTCTGGGCGTCTTCGCACAAATGGTACCTATAACAATTGTGTGCTATAGTTCCCCCAGATTTCCAACAGTACTGTGTATTGTACGATTTTGAGTTTTGGGACCTTTTTGCACTACTGTTGTAGCTAGGATGGGGTGGGATGTGCCGTCTTTGACATGGGGATTAACTTGGGGAGAACCAATTATAGCATGATTTACTGGTTAGGATACGATCAGGAGAATTTCTGAGCATGTGTTTTTCTCGTGGCTAGGTAGGGATTTTGGCTCGTGGCAGGCGTGGCATGGTAGGGTTGGTTGTTGAAATAACTTCCTAGAGGGGGATGGCATACACATGGCATACTATTACTTAGCTGCATTGTTGGGTTCAGGGTTGACAACTCTTTTCATGCTTGGGGGAGGCGGTAAGTGAAAGGTATGGTTACCGTAAGTCTTAGGCTTTTAGAATAACGCTTCTCTTGCGTGTTAAGGTCAAGCGGTGAATGCACGAAATGCCCAATGATGTACTGAATAACAAATGAAATTCGTAATAGTCGTAAGACTCTGCAAGTTAGTGTATTTCCCACGCGTACCAAGTAAAGAAGCTTCCCTGTCCTCCTCGTGTTCTAGCTTCGCTCATCGCTTCTAAGGCGTTCTAAAGTGCAATTTGACATCTGAAAAGTGGGATCTTCAGAAGGTTAAATCTAGTAGAAGCTAAATCTCGTATCACTCTGAGTTTTTACAGTGCAGTAGCACACTTCTTTCTTCTCTTCGAAAACGTGCTCATGCATCTTTGAGCGGGACGCCTAGGACGCCACAAGCCACTTAGAGTAGTGTAAACCTGGGGGAGCATCATCCAGGGTTTCTTGGTTGTAAGGATGATTCTAAGGAATATGTAGATATCGTACGATGTTGAGTTTCAAGGGATCTGAAGGCTACGGCAATGGCGGCTGCCGCTTGTGCATTACTGTAAAGCATCTTTTCGCGCTTTCTGTTAATACAGGGAAAGTCAACCCGCTCTTGGGACCTTTAGGGTTTTGTAGATAGGTGAGATCGTATGATGTAGGGGGTCTATTCGTCACCTTGTTTTTACTTGGGGGGTGTGGCTTTGAGACGTGGGATGTGTTTCTAGAAGACTTAGTGGAAGGGTCATATTCACTAGGATTGTCGTGGCTAGGTTTTTTACGCCAAGAGGTGTAATATTAGAGGTTTTATAGGAGCGTTTCAGTCGCTTAACTTTGGTGGGTTTAAAGGGGGAGGAAAGGGGAAAAGGGGGCTAAGCAATTAAGCGAGAAGTCTCTGGATGTTTGGTAGCTGGAATTCATGATCAATTGAAATTTTTTATAAAAATATTTGAGCATTGTGACGATGTCTGGCCTAGCTGTTGTCTTTACTAGGTTGGTCGCTTACATAAGAGAAAAGAAATAAAGTATCAAATTTTCTGTCCACAATATTCTAGATTGCTGTGAGATCCTTTTAACAATGGTTTCTATCCAGAAGATCGTACGAAAAAGTAAGCCAGCGGGTTCACTATACCTTCATTGAGGTTCTTAAACAAGGAATAACATTCATTCTTCCCTTCAGGGAGATAACCCTTGGATCTTGTCCTTTTCTTCTGTTGCATTCAGAATCCTATCTTGAACGAGTAATTTCTAGTGTATACTACCCCTAAATAACACTTCTGTAAGCGAGCATTTTGGAAGAAGAGTAGATAATAATGCCGTATAGGCGTAAAAACACAGTGGGGAACCGATTAAGACATTAAATATGTTCTTGAAGAATTTTTCATGCGATAATCACGATTGATTTTTGGACGTGGAGCTATAGCAAAGCTCCCCGTCTGACCCTCGCCCTACCGCTGGACCCATTCTCCAAACAAAATCACCTGAAAACAGCCTAGAACTACTCAGTCCCTTCCCATGTCTAAGGACGAGTATATTCTTGAATTACTTTGCGATATAGGCCTATAAATTGGTACAGAGCACCTCTTAATCAGTAAGAGCGGTTGAAAAGTAGCTATACAACCGGCCCAGCACCATGATGTGGTGATTCTCGAGGGAATATATATCAGTGAAGACCAAATACATCCCCCGTGGCGCAAAAAAAAACAGGAGAAAGCCTCTAGCGATCTGCGGTCGTCGCTGATGGAGTAGCTACCAGGCTTCCAGGTTGCTTGCCCCGGCACTCCAGTCGCTCTTGGTTGACGACACGCTCAGAAAGCGCAAACCCCTCTAGGCTTAAGCCCTCACATCCTGCCAGATGATTAGTCTTGAAGGGGAAAGCCAGTACTGTACCTGTAAGACAGTAACGAATTCTTCAGCGCTGACCCACTTTTGGTAGCAGTCACGAATCACTCTCTACGCCCACGCCCTACCGAAGCTCCATGCTGGCCCCGTCGCAATAAGTACAGTAAGGACATAAACCTGAGTAGTTGGTGTATCTAGCATCATCTATGAAATTGGGCTTTCGCTGTGGCAGAGCACTGTACGGGTAGAAGGTTCAAGCCAAGGGGCTCTTGAGAAGACAAGAAAAGCAGAATATTAGCTTAGTATCTTGCTGTATCGCACACCAAATACTTGGGGGGATACTACTATTTGACATGTATTCGCATAGACTTCATGTTGAAACGAAGGATGGGAGAAGAGAGATGGATTACTAGGAGAACGAAGCTTACTTTATGGCGCGCATAGAACCAAGTCTGATCGACCAGTTCAATTCAAGTCCCCCGTTCCATGTTTTTGGGGCCTTATTCCCGATAGGCATGGCGGAAATCGCTCGTGAGATCAGCTTGCTTTCAGATCGGCTGAACCTGCGTTGCGCGCCCGTGGACCATGTCCCACTATTCTTATAGCTGGTAGGGCTGCATTTATACTGTTTTTAGCGTTCATCTTAGATCAAAGCATGGTGGTATTTCCGCATGTCCCAAGAAACTGGGTCGGAGAGATCTCCGATCGTCAAAGTCATCAAGTACACCCCTAGGGAAAAGATAAGAACTCATGATGCCGTGCGATTTCTATCGCCCTTGCTCACTCTTAACTCACTGACCTCCTAGGATTCGGCAAAAGCGCGGCGCGGGAAACATTGATCTCGCGCAAAGCTGTTCAGCAATCAGAAAGATGACCTTTCCGCGGACAATCAATAAAGGCTACAAATGATATTCACTTTGCAGACATGTTAATTTAAAGAAGCTTTGTATTACTCTGTACTGACAGACTCAAATTAGTAATTAGAACTTCTTAGAGAGGAGTAGCTACCCATCTGTTCGCCATAATTGATCATGACTCGGTTATACTAAAGCTTCCCCTGACGACCTCAACACCACGCCAAGGCGTTCGGCCACCGAAAGGGACAAACCACGGGTTAAGATGTTGCCACTAAACTGTGGCTGTCACCTTGTCCTGCATTTAGAGCGTAGATCTCTAAAGCTTATTATCCATTGTAATCGTGGGGTTATATACTAGTTCTAGGAAAGCTCCGACGCCACACTGATCTACTTAAATAACTCATTTATTGGATGATATTGTTGTCACACAATGGCGGAATGGGATTCGTTGAAACATCTCCGGTCCTGTTTCTGGTTGACGGGTAAGGTGGGTAAGTCGCTTTTTGAAGCACTACCGCTTTCGACGTTTTTGTGATGCCGCTATAGTTACTTGACAGAAGCTTACCTAAACTACTAAGATATAAATGCTCCTTGTATTTAATAAGAATCGATCATCAAGTACATGCTAGAAGTAAGAGTCTAAAACAATACATTAGGACATAGGGTACAGAACTTGTTGAATGGTTGTAGGAAGCAACAATTGAAGTGGCGGATGTGGGAATTTGGGGCTCTATTCTGTGTTCTGTGAAGAGCGAAGTAGTCAGAGCATCGGCCCATGCGAGCCTACGTGATAGAACTCCGAATAGTTATTAAGTACCAAGTGAATGCTCAGTCACATGACTGCTACACACTTCACTGTGCAACAACATCTATAGAAGTTAGAAGAGAAGAAAGTAAATGCAAGAACTAAATTCCTTTCTAGGTATATTTATAGTAGTCAGTAGTATATGCAAGCTTATTAAGAGTTTAATATATTCAGTTAGATGAAAAAGAGGACGTGTTTTGCAAGAGAAAGTGATGTCACGGGACGTTTAGAATTAAGTGGGTAGACTTCTATATTCTAAAACTTTTACTTCTTTGACATGCTATGAATATTCTATTAGTAATTTTTTGAGGGAGGGAAATTACTACTGATTTACTAGCACATAGTACCTTAGCTAGTAAGTATCTTTAAGACAAATTACGTGATATTATCACGTGATCGCGCCATCCTCTAACTTATCGAAGCGTTTCATTCGAGAACACGACCTCAGCAACACCTCCCATCGATGACATCTGGCGAGACAGCCAAGCTATTTTTCAAAAATGTCTCTGCATCAGGAGCGGCCTTGGCCGGTCTGTACCTACGCAATTCTGCTGGGACTGCTTACATTGCCGACCTTCCAAGCGCATGTTTACCTTCACAAAATCCAGTTGACCTGGTTTAAAACCCTCGACATCCCCGAAACCTCTGGCTTTTTGTGTAATCATGTCGCACCATTTTCAATCAAATCCTCCGATGGCGAACGCTTGTACGCTTGGCATATTCTCCCCGTGGAGCCGTATCGTAGGCACGAACTCGCTCTTGTCGCCGAGCCACAGGCTTCGTCTCACATTGCATCCTCACTCGGATTCCAGCTGTTACGTTGTGATCCTGATGCTCGTTTAATCATCCACATGCACGGAGCTGCAGGGACTGTCTGTTCAGGCCATAGAGTTCCAAATTATCGTGCACTGTCAGCAGGGCAGCCTAGAAAGATTTATGTTTTGACATTCGAATATCGAGGTTTTGGGAGTAGCAGCGGTACGCCGTCTGAGAGGGGGTTTCTGCTTGATGCCATAGCAGTTGTCGATTGGGTATTAAATGTCGCTGCCATTCCCCCATCTCGGATCCTGATCTTCGGTCAATCTCTAGGTACTGCGGTAAGCATTGCTATTTCGAAGCATTTTGCGCTGCTATCTCCCCCATGGTGTTCGCTGGCACTATTCTGGTTGCACCATTTGTCGACGTAGCAACACTTGTATCGACTTATCGTTTAGCAGGCTATATTCCTGTCTTGTCACCGCTTGCAAAGTTCCCACTGTTGTTCGATTATCTCTGGAGTTTTATACAGGATAGATGGCTGAGCAAGGACCGTATTGGAGAATACGTACATGCTAACAAGGCCACTGGCAAGAAGTACCGCCTGACCTTGATACATGCTGAAAATGACCATGACATCCTATGGCATCATACTAATGTTGTCTTTTGGCACTCCGTCAACACTACATTTCTTGCAAGGATCAGCTACGATGAACTTGAGGAAAAGAAATCGAAGTCGAAGAAGGATCTTGGTGCTGCCGGAACGGTCACGGAATGGCGGACGGAAAACGGTGTCGTTCGTGAGGAGATACTGAAAACCAGCCTGCACGACGTCGTTATAGGTATCCTGGTTATTGCCATGGCGGTTATGCGTATCTTCGAAGTTACGGATCCTTCTTTTAGATGTTGAGTACGAAGTAGAATGGTGAAAGTCTAGGGTGAATTCTGGCCGGAAGTCCGGCATGTTGGTATAAATTATTGAATTGCTGCGTTGTTTGGCCATAACCCCTTAAACTTTACTACCGCGCTACTAAATGTAACAGTGACCAACTATTCTTGTTTCTTCATTTCTAGGCACAGCAGCATTGTGCTTTTCGCGACAGTCGACAAGAGCCTCTGGTCTAGCCCTCAAATGTCAATATACGCCACACACTTCATGGTGTCGTCCTAATCTTAAGCGGTCAACTTTACTTCTGTAGGCTAGGATCTGTAGCTAAATCACACTTTAAACAATGCGACCTGCAAATACTCCACACTCAGGCTACTAGCAATAGCACTTACATTGCTCTCAATCGATTCAAGATATAGCCGGCAATGTTAACACTAATGATCCGGAGACAAAAGCTGTTATGATACCAATGACTCAAAGGTTAGACAGGCCGTGCTGTTAGAAGCTGTAAATAATAAGGATAGGACCGGGAGCACAAAGTGTATCGAGTACATAGTATCAGATTACTTGAGATCAAAAAGCCATTCTACTTACCACAGTTTCTGCTACTAATATTCCTATAAAATCAGACTTGAAAATGACATCAGATCATTCCACTAAGAACACATAACAGAAATACAATTATAAAATGGGGCGCAAGTGAGACGTACACAAGTAGGAGCAGGGTCCGGTTACGGCACGTCAATAACACCCACTGGATCAAAACCATTTAAGCCCTACTAATAGGAAAAAAAACCCTCTTTAAAATACTTCTACTTAGTATAGATTAAATGCGATTAATTTAAGGAGTATTTATATCACTCTAAAGATAAATAAAATATTATACTATTAAGATATATTAATATTAGTAAAGTTATTAGAGGGTTTCAGGTGATATTTTTGATATGTAGAGAGGCCCGCATCTTCCCTGATTAGGCTTAATGGATGCACAACTTTCATAATTTATGTATTGTTCCACTTCTTCTTGTATACTGTATAGGCAAGCCACACACAATGTGGAGGAGCCGGGCCTTAATGTACCCCATAATATAAACTTATACCCTAGGGCAGATCAAGTAGAAAAATAATATGTAGCTTAGCGAGGCAGCCAGACTTTCTAATTAGCCTACTTAAGGACGTACTCTTCGTCGATTTTAAGTCCGATATTATTCGGATATCTTTTTTCTTTTAACCTATGCTCCCTGTATGGTATGCTTCTTTCGCTAAGGAAGCTAAGTCTATATATTTAAAATATCAATTGAAACCCTCTATTATCGGTAGCTAGGTTATGCAGTTCCGGGGTCTTATTTCTCACTTAATAAATACAGGCTCTATACCCTAAAGTTATAGGCTATACCCCTTAGAGAATCCCCTATAAATATAGGCTGTACTCCCTATATAAGGAAAAATAATTGTATAATTTTTTCGGAGGGGCATAAATGGTTTTGATCCGGTGGGTATTACGACGTGCCGTATCCGGCAAAGATATGATTGGTCAATGGAACTGCCGAGCCTAGGCACGGAGAATATTTGAACTCGGCAGACTTCAAAGACACGGGAATTTTAAAAAGCAGGAAATTTTGGCGTGGCGGGTATGATGGAGAAGTTTAAGAAGTACGTCAGCAACTACCACTAAAATAACCGATGCGGGGAAAGTTATTGAAGAAAGGCATGTGAGCCTATTACTGCCGAGATATGTAACTAGCCGAGTGCAGTACAGCTATGAGGAGTCACTCTACTCTTTACATTATATAAGGGCACGGAATTACTATTGCAAGAAATTTTCATTTGGCTACTATTAGGTGCCTTCTCCTGGACAATAACCAAAAGAGAAATCAAGAGGATCCTTCCCTACCTTCCAAAATGTTCTTGATAATTGTTATGCTACTTATAGGCATTGCAAATGCAATAGGTATAACACACCATCGTCGTTATAATATTCAAAAACAGTATGTAACCTTTGGATAGTCTCTGACAGTTTATATGCCTCGTTTCAACGGTACACCAATTTTTCTGCAGCCGCCTATGCTAGTTCAGGCTGTCCAACACCTCCATACGGGGCCTCTGTTGTCGAGTACTTTGCCAATGAGACAACGGATACACACGCTACCTTGTTTCAAGATAGTTCTGCTGAAGAATTCATTATAGCCTATAAAGGTACATCGGACTTTACGACACTAATTGATGATATTAGTCAAGCGTTAGAACCTTTTGATACAGTAGGCGTTGATTGCTCTGATTGCGAAGTAAGTCTTTCTATTGACTTATGTCCGTCCAAATTTTCAGGGGCGTGAGAGAGGGTGAGAGAGTGAGTTTAGATTAACCTCCAACAACATAGGTCCAAGCATCCTACCTCAAACTCTGGAACTCAATCTCCACCACCGTGATATCCACCCTAGACACCCAAATGGCAGCGAACCCAACCTACAAGCTAACAGTAACGGGACATTCCCTCGGAGCAGGACTTGCAGCATTTGCATCAGCTTCCTTCTACGGTCTCGGCATGAATTTCACAACTTATACATTCGGAGAACCACGTGTTGGAAACCCAGCTTTTGCAGATTACATTGATTCTATTCGTCCGACGGGGACTATGTATAGAGTCACGCATGCCAATGATGGGGTTCCTCAGGCTAATCCGACGGCTTTTGGGTATAGGCATCATAGTACTGAGTTTTGGCAAGAGGATGCTACGACTGAGGATGCTGATGATACTGTAGAATGTGTGGGACAAGAATCACCTGTAAGTCTGCTTTTCGGATTTTATTTCTCTCGTTGAGGTTGAGGTTAATGATTGATAAATGGATAATTGATTATGGAGATAGGATTGTAATAATTCGGAATTGGGTATTGGTATTGGACCTGAGGGGCTTGGTATCAATGCCGCGCATTTGTGGTATTCTAATATTGTGATTGGAAATCCTTTGGATGGTGGTGCTACGGCATGTTCTGGATAGGTTTGATATGGCGATTTTAATATAGGGAGGTATATATCTTCCGTATAAAAGTGGCATCCAAGTCTGTATATATCATTTTTTGTAAACGCTGGCCATTCATAAGCTGGACTGCATTATACTATCTCATTTCGATGATCTTTTTGGTGCCATAACTCTACTTTCTGAGATTTGAATACTTTGGCTCTCACACCCACAGAATATCTTAAAAAGCTTGTCGTCACCAAGTTGTCATCCCATAACTATGGTTTGCAAAGTAGAAATACATAACTGAAAATAGGTAGCCTATTCCAACCATTACTTGCGCATTTAGTTTCCCGATATGGATCTAAAGACTTAGAGAATTCTGCGGACTAGCTTACATAGCAAATGAATTTCGTGTTAGAGAAAAGGGAGTTAGAGCTAAGAAGGTTACGGCTGCATCCAATAGCGTCTTTTCGGCCGAGATTGTACGAACTTGAGCTTTAGTAAGGACCACATCTAAATTTTTTTTTGAAAGTCGTGACTTACTACTTGATTCTATTCTAACAAGTAAAGTGTTGAATGGAAAGGGTATTTGGGAGCAAGATGTAGGCAATGTGGAGTTGTAATCTGTGTGGAACAAAGTGTGTGAGAAGAGCCTACTTATAGTAGCAGTCACATAACTATTCCTATATATTCAATATATTCAACATAAAGTGATCTATATGCTTACTTATTAGATATCGCGTCACGAATGTGTAACCTGCCTATACTTACAGATTTTGATGACTTTACGGCCAGCTCTTACATTTTTATGGAATAACTACTGTTTAACTGTTTAGTAGTTACAGGTTGCAACCGTACAATCTGTGAAGTCTGTATATAGGTAAAAGATGTTGTATTATGTACTGTACAAAACAAATAGAACTGAAAGTGATATATTTAGAGAGAACGGGTTATATGACTATTGGTAGAGTATATGTATATACATATCTGACTATTTATTGCTAAAGTTGATAATAAGAAAAGGAGATTCGCCTTCTACCTACTAAGTAGAGCATAGCATAGCACGGATATCTGCGCGTCTATGAGCTGGGTTTGCCTTTAAGAATTAAATTGTAGCCTAGAGGGAATGCGATTTGTGTGTTTATATAAGGAACATAGCAACTAGGTAGGTAGGCATACTATAACTAAGTGTCGGGTTGTGAGGTAGGAAATAGTGTACCCTATTGTCTTATTGTGTCTTCGCTAAGTTTAGATGCTTTTACTTTAGGAGAATGAAGGGCTGACATTGCCTTAAGTAATTTATATTACGAACATTAGACGTATTCACTATATATGCTTACTTTCTTACTTAGAATAGACTGTAGTTAAAGATTCAAGTAGGCGACTGATGGCTCCTAGCAAATAGTCCTCAACCAAGGAGTCTACAAAAGGAAAGGCAACCGAAGTGAGGTTAATGGAAGACCTCGAATGTATTAACAATCAACCGGCTTGTAGTTATTTACCAGCTGTTGTACAGTAAGCACATCATCGCTCATGACTCACTCTGATATCATATTTACTAAGCGACGAACTAATATGGTCGATTCCACCAGGTACTGTACCTCAACTTTTGATTATCACAGCACCTTTATGTCAAAATTCGGGGAATGGGCAAACCTGATGGCCGACGATTATTCTTTGTTCATAGTTTCGTGCTCTTGTCCGCGGGCCGGACTTAGCATGTATTGAACTCTTTTTTAGCTAGCCCTCGGAGTTAATTACGCTTTCTCCATTTGGAAGTCAACATGTCCGTACTACCTCCCTTGCATTCAGTGATATATGATCAACAACTTCATGACATCTCAGGAACCTCAATTAACACAAACACTACACTGAATTCTTTCTTCTTTCTATTTTCTCTCGGAAGGAACCAAAACTGATTTTCCAAAGACGTATCTAAATCACCACCAAAAACACTTCAACAATGAGCAAGATACTCGTCGTCTTTGGAGCAACAGGCCAACAAGGCGGTTCCCTGATTGACTATGTACTGAACGATACCACTTTATCCAAAGATTTCAAAATCCGTGGCGTATCCCGCTCAGTGTCTTCACCCAACTCCCAAGCCCTGCAGAAAAAGGGAGTCGAGGTCGTCGAAGCAGATGTAAATGATGCGGCTTCTCTTCGTAAAGTGTTGAATGGTGCGCATACGGTCTTCGGCATCACAGTCAGCATCTACGATGATCAATTGAGAGAAAGAGAATTTGCGCAGGGCAAGGCAATGGCAGACGCCGCTATTGCAGAAGGTGCAAAATATTTCATTTGGAGTACGCTCCCGAATGCTGGACGGATTGCCGAGGGAAAGATCAAGTATCTCGCTCATTTTGATGTCAAGGAGGAAGTGGAAGAATATATTCGGTCTTTGAAGCCTAAGGGTTTGAAGAGTGCATTTTTTGCTCCGGGTTCGTTCATGCAGAACTATCATGGTCCGATGGGACCGAGAGCTTTGGAAGATGGAAGTGGAACTTATGCAATTTCGAACTTTGTCAGTGCTGAGACGTTGCTGCCACTTATTGATACGGTCGGGGATACTGGGAAGTATGTTGGTGCTATTCTTGCTGAGCCGGAAGTTTTCGAGGGCAAGGTATTGTCTGCTGCTACAGCTTTGTATTCATTTGATGAGGTAGCGGCAATAATGAGTAAGATGAGTGGGAAGAAGGTCGTCTATAAGCAGCTCCCGGAGAGCGTTTGGAGATCCTTCTTGCCGCCTACTATGGGAGATTATCTTGGCGACATGTTTGTATGGATGCAGGATTTCGGGTATTACGGTCCTCAGACCCGAGAGAAGGTTGAGTGGACTGCTGGGAAGGCACGGGGGAAATTGGCTACGCTGGAGGATTATCTGACTAGATTCCCGTTGGAGATCTGAGGGAAATGAGTGCTAGTATTAGTTCCTACCTTCGGTCAGTTCAATCATAGTTTTTAGTCTAGTTTGAGGAAATAATTTGAAGGCTACTAGGCAATTTGTTCTAGAAGTCTGTCAAAGTATTAGCCTTATTACATCGCAGTCTGAAGCCGCAACTGGACTTCCTTTGGTCTCTTTCGGCCCGATTCGAAGTTCAACGGCTTCATGTGTTGCAGAAACTTGGCTAAATTGCTTTCTGAATTTGGATGGAGACGAGGAGCTTTCCATGAGTTCATTGCAAATGCTAAGACACATGCCTCCCATATGTTTAAACTTACAGAGCAGACTTCTGAATCTTGAGGATAAAGACCAAAAGCACTATCTGTGCAACGAATTAATCTACCCGTGTGGTCTTTACGGTGGAACGTATGGCTGTCAGGCGGTCGATCCATCTAATTGGGTCCAGTCTGTTCCAACTCCAAAACAAGAAATCATGCAGTGTTGGTGTACGGCAATAAGTATCGGTTACAAGACGTGACATCAAGCATAGACAGGAATTTCGACGGAAATGCAGCTCCCAGAGAGAATTCCTAAGCCCGTTAGACTTCCTGGAAGCCCTTGCCCATAAGTATGGCTCTAGGCTGCCTTTAAGCTGTATTAACAGGTAAATCTACGCTTCACTAAGCATATTGTCCTGTTATACATAATTACACGGTCCTGACATTTCATATTTTATTAGCTGAGTAACAAGGTTGCTGCAACCAGCTATCATCTTATAACTGTTTTCAACTAATCAGTAAGTACATTATCACCCTTCAAATAGTGACTGTTCATGCAATGTGATCTGCTTTAGTTCTAGATGTGAGACAGGAGGAAGTTTAGGTATCAACCCCAAATGTATACATGGGTTTTATTAGTGGACTGTTCCTGACCTTGGGTTATACGAGTCACTTGCTCTACATAAATCCACTCTGCATGACATTAGATGATAGTAAAAGAGGTCACCGGACACGTCAAAACACGTATTGCGCCAACCTCATACTTCAAACAAGTTCTTGGTTGACCCTAAAAACACCACTTCTGTAAATCTTCTGTATTTCTAGGGCTGTACAACCTTCATTGAGGAGAAAATGTTTTCGAAAACGGTCACCGTCAGTCAAAAATAAAATAAAAAGGTCAACACCAAAAATGCCATGGTTATATATATTCTATGATGGTGTTTTAAACTGCTTAGAAGCTTGACAGGAGATGATGGTCGTTCTCCCATTTTGCATCTTGATGCTGTCTGGTTCTAAGGATACAGATTTCTATTAATGCCTCATTTTTGCTTGAGCAAATTGGGATATGTAAAGATATGCTACATTAGAATACCTATGATACCTGCGTCCGGAGTGTGAGTACAAGTGGTTGGGATATTGAAATATCGAGCACTAATCCTTCACTAAGTTGGTTTAAGCTATCGCTCGGTTTTCAACAACACGCATTGAAGCCAGCAATGTAACGTCTAGATATCTGGGTATAGTGCAATTGGAAGTTCTCCATCTTTCCCTCCCCGAGTCTCACTCCCTTTCGTGACGATACCTAAAGCCCGTGACTAGGAAGCCCCCTGAGTCTAGTACTCGTAACTTACCGAACTTGGCAAGAATTCATTTCTCATGCCGTGCAGCCATAGTTACAATACATAATTGACATAAGAGAAACAGGTCACGTTCAGCCTGAAAAGGGTAAAGGAAATGTGACCTTGCCGTACCAGCGAAATCTGTACTTGGGAGAAGTAGAATACAACCTCAGAAATTGTTTCATCTCTTAAAAATCACAACACTTTTCAACACCATTCTTCCTCGTAGAAACCTAGGTGTCGTAAACTCTGAAGCATCACTACACTTATATAATTCTCGACATAAGAATGTCAACTGAGGTTGTTGATGAAAGAGTGACATTCGGTTCTGCTGTCCCCCTGATTGGCGGATAATTACAATGCGCACTCCACGCCGCGGCCCCCCCATCTCTCCACAATCCGCAACTCCAGCTCCTGGGACATCGCACCCCCAGTCCGGCGTTTGATGCAGCCCATTTGGAAGAAGGCCTTCGTGGGTGGAACAATAACTCCCGAGTGGTCCTGAGAGTCAGTTTTCTATTTTTCCATATACTCACCCTAATGAGATGCGCCGGAATCCTGGCAATCATACCTCGTCCACTTCCCCTTTCCACTACTGAACAGCCGTTGAGCTATCAGACCCGTCTGGCCTAAACAAACCTCCTCCAGGGAACCGAAACATATTGGTCGGCGAAATTCAATGTCGCCTGGTATTGCGCCAAATCCTGCTGTACAATTGCGACTGGAGGCCTGCACCGCAAATCCTCTGCTTTCGCTTTCTGTTACGGAGTATAGCCCGCAGGCTGTCTGCAGACCACGGGCAACGGGAGGGCTACAGGCTGTCATGTAGAGTTACACTTCTCAAACTACTGTGAGAGAATCCCGGTTCCGAAGATCAAGTCACCCAATACTAATTGCTTATACCAAAGAAACCCGTAATTTTCCTGAACTCCAAGGCCAACTCATCTCAGCTTCATAGAGCCTGAGCGAACTCTCTTTCAGCCATCGGGAACGATTGCGATGCAAGAGCTTGTTTGGCGGCTACTACCCTTTTATAACCGGCAAGATACCCAAATACATATACTCTCCCAATCAGTCCCAGGGCTCAACACTCCTTGACCGTTTCTCACACCTTTCGTTGAACGAGTGGAACGGGCATATGGCTACCAAGCAGCACCAAGCAGACCCGGTCCCAGCACCGTCGCGGCCACAGAGCACAAACGGGGTTATCAATGGAACAAAGGCCGGGACTGGAGACACTCGAATAGTGGTCATTGTGTATGGGCAAGGACAGGAGAAGATTGTGTCAGTTTTTGCAGATGTTCTTGGAAAACCGTACCGGCTGGCATCAGGTTTCGGTGCCGTGGGAAGTGAGGACCATGGGACGGTCATAGGTGTTGCACTTAATGATGCCAAGGTCGACGTTGGATCCAGAAATAAGATGCTCATGGTTGCGATTAACGCGCACTGTGTGAACTTAGGTATGCCACCGGATGTGGATATTTCCGCCGCTTGTGACTATGAGTTTTTGTACACCGAAAGACCGTTCTTTAGGAGAGACCTCGCACGGTTCATTGCTTTTGCCCTTGGTCAGATCAGCCACCATGAAACACTCATTACCAAGCCAAGGACATACTTCATATCAACAACCTTTCCTGACGTGCGAACAGCGCTTTCCAACTTGGATATTTTATCTGTCGGCTCAGATGCTGTTGAGATAAGAGTAGATCTCCTGAAAGAGCCACTGACTGATGGATCCTTCAACTCTGTGCCGAGCATAAGTTATGTTGGCGAGCAAGTCATGTTACTCCGTCAACGTACTGAACTCCCTATCATATTTACGACCCGATGTACGAGAGAGAACGGCCGTTTCCCAATGGACAACCCAGCTCTTTACTATGAGTATCTTTACCGAGCAATACAGTGGGGCTGCGAGTATATTGACGTCGAGATTTGGTTACCGGAAGATATCCGACAACAGCTGTATGAAAAGCGAGGCAACAGTAAAATCATATCGGCTTTCCACGACTTTTCAGGCACTTTCAAATGGCCTTCGCCCCAAGCGCAGATGATTTTTGCCGAGGGCCGGAAGTATGGTGACATAGTCAAGATGATCACTGTCATAAACTCGATATCGGAAAATTATGAGCTTGAATATTTCAGGTCGCAGATCAGAGCGAATAACCCCGATGGACCTCCACTGTCTGCAGTCAATATGGGACAACTTGGCCAACTCTCACGAGCCCTTAATACTGTTTTCTCGCCCATCACCCATCCTTTGCTGCCAATAGTCGCTGCGCCTGGCCAGATGAGTGCAGCAGAGATCAATGGGGCACTGAGCACAATGGGCCAGTTGCCCAAGAGGGACATCTATGCCATCGGGAGCTTTCGATCAACACCCCAAGCGACGTTCTTTGAGAAATGTTTCAATGAGCTTGGGCTACCACATAATTTTGCATCTGTCGATCGAGGGGTCAAAGGCTCCGTTGAAGCGTTTTGCTTGCAACCAAATTTTGGCGGAGCTTACATCAATCCTCCACTCCCAAGCTCTCAACCATACATACCGAGGCTGTCTGATGCAGCACGAACCATTGGAGCCATCGATACAATCGTTGTACGAGGAGAAGGTGCCGCCAGTTCCTTCGTTGGTGATAACGCGACATGGAAAGGGATAAGGGCAACCTTGACTCGTGACTTTGCTCCATCGGCATACAAAGATCGTGCTGCCATCATCCTGTCGAGCTCTTTCGATGATGCTTCATCAGCAATCTTTGCGTTGCGCAGTCTGAACATTGGCAAAATATACACTGTAGGTTTCAGAGCCCAAGGACCGCTGGGATCAGGAGTCGAACCATTCACCTCAATTGAATCAGTCCAGCGAGTTGATCAACCATTCGCCATCATCTCAGCACTGCCACCGGAAAAGTCGCATCTGGTCCAACCCTTGCTTCGACACTTTAGTAACGGTAAATCTGGAGCGAAGACGTCAGGTAAGGTGTTTGTTGATCTTGCCAATGGCCCAAGGAAAGGGGACCCGTTGGCGGTGGCAGAGGCTTCGGGTTGGTCTGCGTATGGCGTGGCTGATACAAGTGCGTTCACGACCGTGGAAACGTTGAGGTTGCTGATCGGACAGAATGTACCGTACAGCTTTGTGCGATTGGCAAGTGGGAGAGGACTTTATTGAGGGTGGTGGGGCGGCTTGGTGAGCATTTTTGGACGGCGTTAGTATACTCGCGTTTGAGCTTACTGGTTCAATTCGTACATCATTGTAGATTTCTGAAAGGGTCTACTTACTAGAGGTTAGGATATAGGGTATGATAGGTAACTTGAATCAACGGAAATCTTATTAGCATGTCATGTACACTGAATCGTTGATACCCGGGGCAGACTGGATTGAGTAGGTGTGATGGAATGATAAGATAACCTGACATGTACTGCCGGATTGCCACGTTTTTCAGTAAAAAGTATCACAACAAGAACTCTCGGATTTATTTCTTTTCTGAGTTCTGATATGGTAATTCAAAGTTTCATCTATACCATAAAAACGATAGATGTTCTGCAGCTTTTTGCCCGCTTGGCTGCAACGAAGCAACATTGTTGGCTTGGAAAAGGCTCCGCGGAGCTCATGCATCTTCTCCGGTTGATGTGCAGGTTCTAGAAAGAGTCTGTTTCCGGCTTCCAGAATGCTGCACCGAACACCAATAGTAATAGTATTTAATTATATAGAAAACCCTGACACCTTTTTGTCAGGGGAGCTACGAATCGGTTTGATGCCTTGGTTACACGTCTTTATTGCTAGAGTTGTGCCTGAATATCCCCCACCGGGAGGTCATTGTAGCATCGGCGATGGTAATGTGATGTGATGTTGGCGGAGTTGCGGGGAAGAGAGGGTTGTCTTAAGGTTGATAAATCTGTATTCCAAGGGATCCAGGTACGAACTTTGAATCGATCCCAAGGTCCCTCCAACCGAAGGGTGTGGTAACGAGAGGCGACTTGCTGATCATAAGACCTTGGTGCTTGATATCAGATTGAGATGATGCAACGACGACATAACATACTATATCGCAATCTTGATACCAGGACTTCTCTCTTTATCTTTTCGAGTCTAACACTCCTCCCTCTCTTCTCCACTCCTTTGCAGAAGCAGGGCAGAGTGACCTTCCTATAAAGTACCAGACATATACACATATAGAAGTTAAAAAACTGGTCTCTAGTCGTGATAACGGAGATAATGGGAATTTACGAGTTAGTAGTCTGGCGTACGTGCTACTGTATAGTAATATGGAGATATGTCCGAAAATGGCTCGTATCACCTAGCACTACCACGTTTTGTAAGCGAAGAGTAATTCATACCGTAAGGAGCCACTGGGAGCTTGCTTTCTTTGGGCCATGCCGGCAGTCAACATGCTTACTTTGAGTTCGCAAAGCACCAGTTCTGTAAGTGGGTACATGCGCACCAATTACCTGCAAACCTACCGGCTATCCGAGGCTAACCTTCAGGCTCATATTCATTGGCAGCCAACAGTTTCTTTGTCTTTGCAGTAGTCCCCTGTTTTGTTGTTGCACTGTACAGTATAGTGCAAATATGATATGGTACTGAAAGCTGCAGTTTTTATTAAGTGTACGTAACCTTGGAGAACCACTGCCAGGGACGGAGTTTGTCGGTATGCGGGGTGTGGTACAAGATGCAATGCATAGCTTTTTTCATTGAGCTGGTATTACTCTTGTGACCTGTAAATTACACATGCTGCGAAAGATGTAGGGTTTGGAGTAAGCTACATATGTATTCGTACCTAAAAACGAGGGCACTGATTTTTTTTTTATCAATTAAACTTGTTCGAAGGGAGTGACATCTTTTCATCTTCCGCCTCACTTATGGTTGATCTCTCAGTCTATGACCCACAGCAGGGCCAACCCCAGGTTTCCTTGAGGTTCCATAACGTCCGCTTGGCGATCACTACGTTCGTACATGAAGGGGCCTCTCTTGATGTGGAAATTGGACCGTGATTTCGAGGGCGCTTGCTATCCGTCCAATGTTGGAGGAAATTCAGACGGTGAGAGATAGATTAACTTTCGGCCCCCGTAAGCCTTAACCTACTCTTTCAAGCTTTCTCTACTTGTCGGAATCGCTCACGCGTTCGCTATTGACCTTGGTAGCATGGATCTTGTACGAACTTGCGTTCTTATTACAGAATAGGTTCGCGAAGGCCGCGGAGGAGCCTTCTTTTGAAGAGGATGAGGAGGATACATAAATGGTTCATGCTTGGAAGTTGTCGTATTAATAATGGCCTAGGTGGAGTCGTCGTTCGCTTTCTTTCCCCCTGTCCTGTCAGCACCAAATAAGTAGTGTGCATTGCCAAAGCTCCCCCCGCAATCTCTAAGGACCAAGGTCCGCTGTGCCGTACCAGAACCAGCACCAGCACCACTCTCTGCCCATGACCTCTCACCCTGCATCTTCAAGCTCAATCTCACGAACCTTGGAATATGGAATATCAAGCCATTACCTCCGTATCACAAACTTAAACTAATCAGTCGTGGGACCTCCGAAGTCCTTCCAAAATCTGCGACGTCTCTTCTGAAATGATTTTGGATCAAGACGATCTCGTCAGAGGACTCGTTACAAGGAAATACCGAGGCCAGCATCCCGTACCTTGTGCAGCAATCCGAGAGCCACCTACAGTACAGATGCGCTCACCGCGAAGGGCTAGCAAACCGAGCCTCTCCACTGTACTGAGTAGTAGCAGCAGTAGTAGCCAACCTCACCAGGCCTGTCTCGGCTGTACGAACGAGGCTTTGGGGGAGCAACACCGCCAGAGCATTTCCAGCGAAGATCCTGCCTATCGAACGATCCATAGAAGCTCTCGAGAAGCCTGTGGGGCAGCGCTTGAGCACCAGGTGACAGGCTTCTCACGCTCTTGCAGGCCCCCCGGTAGAAAGTTACTGCAGAAGCTGCCCCTCCCTCCCCCGGTTGAGCACGCTCCGTGAATCTCGGGCATCACAAACTGGCGACCCTCGCGATTCGATCAGCCACCACTCACTCTTCCACCCACCCGCCGCTCATTATTATTGTGGAAGCTGTCTATCTGGTAACTTTCTCTGGCAATTGATTATTGTCCTGTCCCGTTGGTCTTGTCTCCTGCTTGCAAAGAGAAAGAAAGACCGTCTCCTCCCCAATCCAATCTTTTTTGGGCTGCCCTCGAACCAGGTACCGTAGACCTCGACAAACATCACTTTTTTGTGATGTTATGCGGGTTATGCTGCCGTCGGTGCCAATGATGTGACAGCCTCGAAGCTTCTTTTGCATCACCCCACAGGACCTTCCACTTCTTTGATCTCCCGCTTCTTGTTCTTCTTCTTTCCATAATGTCAGGCAATCGGCCGCAGGCAGTTGGCATTGACCGACTTCCAGCACGACGAATGAGTAACGAGCCACGAGAATCAATGAACTGCAAGTCGTGTCGGAAGCGTAAGGTAGTGGAGCTGACCTCCTCGTATTTCTATAATTTTTCCGTCCGACTGACAGTTTTTCCAGATCAAGTGCAACCGCTTGCGACCGACTTGTGAAGCTTGTCAGGTCTTCCAATGTCCGTGTATATACGGTAGGATTATTTGTTTATATGACTTTGATATACAACTGATTGTCTCCCAGATGCTGTCCCCAAGAAACGAGGACCCAAGACGGATGTCTTGGAGGCGTTATTGAAGAGGGTTGATGGGCTAGAGAGAAGGTTGAAGGATGAGAAGAAGGCAAATTCTCCAAAGGATAGTGACGGTGGGACAAATGGACTTGTCGAAGAGAGTGTCACCGACGATCCCAAGCCAAAGCGGCCTCAACTCGACACCAGCATACTAGAAGAGTCGGCAGTCTACTCACCTGCATCGATAAGGTCGGTATATGAGCTGCAGGAAGGAAATATAAGTAATACTAACAGTGCATAGTGAGCCATCACCTCCAGCTGTACAACCTGATGTCCTCCTCGATACATATTTTACGCGATGCCACGGCAAAGCATACTACATTCTCGATGAGAGTTCGACCAGACAGCGGATTCAAGTCCAACAGATACCAAACTACCTCGTATATTCTATATATGCGGTCAGCGCAAGATATACGCCACATCCCAATGGATATCATGCCGCCGTTAGGATGAGCGAGGACTATGCGCAAACTGCCAGAGCGGAATTGGACATCGATGACCCTTCAATAGATACTCTGCAAGCACTTCTACTTCTTGCGATCGCGTTCACTGCATCTGGAAAGGGGAAGAAAGCGTATATGCTTCTATGTGCGTGTAGAAGTTCCCATCAACACAAATATACTAATTTCTCGTAGCAAACGCCATTGCTATGGCCATGGCTCTTGAACTACACCGTGATCTCGATTTGAAAGCGAGAATTACACCGGTGGAAAGGGAGATGAGGCGGCGACTTTTCTGGACTTGTTATCTTATTGACAGATTCACAGCATGCGGCTCGAAACGACCTTCCTTGATCGCAGATAAGTCCATTGTCTTAAGATTGCCATCCTGGTCGCCAAGCCCGCAGTCTCTTCCCATTGAAGGAGAGTTTTTCCAGAATGGATCTAATTTGCAGTATCATTCGGGAAGCGGCAAAAAGAGTCAGGGTAGCAGTGGTATGCTTATTGACATAGTGCGGATACTTGGCATCACGAATCGATATCTTGCAGCAGGAGGGGTGAAGGGTGATTCACACTTCCCTTGGCACTCGCTATCGAACCTCTCGAAGATCAGGCAAGATTTGGATATCTGGGCGTCTGGCACACAGGATGTCTTCTCCTCTGTCGACACACTCTTTGGACAAGCGGACAGCACGACGCTTGTACTGAGCAAGTTGATCTATCATCTCATACATTGCTTGATATATCGGCCATTCCTTCCAATTGACCTTGCAGAACTAGCAGGAACTGGACAACATCAGTCATGGCAGATTGAAGCGACGAATATGTGTTTCTTGCACGCGAATGCAATAGCGGAGTTAGTGGAATTGGGAAAGCAATCCGCAGCCATCGAATGGCCTGCATTTGTGGGGTATTGTATATGTACGGCCGGCACGGTTCATGTGCATGGTACTCACTACAAAGGAGGGCCTGGTGAAGTATTCTCAGAGAGCGCGGACTTTCTTTCCAGGGAAATGCAGCAGTTGTCCGAGTTGCGATATACATGGTCTTCTGTCCAGCACCAGCGTGAAACGCTGCAAACGATATATGGATGCCATTCAGAACTTGTCAAATCACTGGCAAGCAACCCCATGCGGTACTCTCCAGTCTTCCACCTTGAAGACTTCTTTGATCGGTATAGCACACTTGGGCAATTCTTTGATGGAGCACATATCTCCTTTGCCGACATCCTGGTCAACCCAGCCGAGGAAACCTACACTGGCCACGATCTCTATGCGCCCCGTGTTAATGGCGACAGTGCTCCACCAGCCAAGCGTAAAGCGTCATCAATACGGAAGAGATCCTCAATTGGATCACACGTCATGAATGGTCGCAAAGACAGCCGTCTCATCTCTCCTAATGAAAGTCTTCCAAACGACCAGCTCCAATTCAGCGAACCCAATCACATAATTCTACACTCGCAACAGCAACAGCCCTTAAACGACGCCTTCCCTAACTCAACGCCAAACATGCCAACACTCTCCACAACGCCTTTTTCGCCACCCTACGCTTACTCAAACGTTGACCTAGCCAATCAGCACGAATCCTTCGATCCTATGTTTGGCATGCCACAGATGAATGGCAATGGTGGATTCGCAGGCTTTGGGGAGGGTGGGCTTGGCGGAGAACCACTAGTTAGGACACCTGGTCAGGGCAGTAATAATGGGAGTACAGGAGAAGAAAAAGACCCATTTTTGAGCTTGCTTGAGCAGCTAGCCGAGAATGAACATAGCCGAGGTGGGCCAAGTGAATTGGATTTCTATTTAAGTGGTGGGGCTAGTTGATGATGTCCTACAAAACATTGGAATCAGCATATACCTCAAGAAGGAAGACCACGGGCAGAAACGCCATCATGAAGCTCTACGGGCATGCCAAGCTCGTGAATTGGTAGAGGTGGAGGAGGACAAAAAGGAAAAGGACCAAATGGATGAGACTTGGGTCATGGAGGAGCTCTGTGGACTACCGCATTGGATAGCCCTTAACTTGCATTGGGGTCAATTGACTGAAACAAGGATCAAGTTCACAACATGTGGAATATATGATACTGATGTCGCCCATATATACTGGCATAAAGCGCGGAGTTCTTTTTATGGATAGGAAAGGTTATGGAGGATAGGGAGGATAGCGTGTTTACTCATCCTTGCGGGAAAGGAAAATCCTTTATATCTGTATATACTTTAACGTTACTAAATATTGAATTTCTTGATGACCTCTTTTATTCTTCGCTATTCTTTTGCTGTGGTCGAGATGATGGTTTTGTTGTGTGGTCTCCTTTTGCTGGGTGAGATGGATTGGGATTAGCGTGGAAACTCAATGATGACTTTGCTTTTTGGACTTGACATTTTTAGATCTCACCCATTTAGCTCACCGTAGTTCCAACACCCAATCATCTTGAAGAAGACTGATTACCAAAAGCCAAGTGCTTCACAAGCATTTACTTTTCTTTGTGAATCCTGCTACGACATTGATGCAGTAGCCTGTGCTTGAGTGCTCGATCCAACCTCCATGTAATAAAGGAAATACCATCTCTACGACAACGATCGCAAAACTTCCCCAATTGAACCAGTGTCGAATATCAATTTCGCCTTGATATGACGACCTTGATTGCGAACTAGGCAGGTCCTGCTCAGCGATTTTGCTATTCTCTACTCTCACGTTAGCGCTCAACTGCTCATGGGTTTCCTCGGTGAAGGGCGAAATAATTGTTACGCAAAACTTTCTATGCCTTCGCCCCAATGCTTCACTCAAACAAGCTTCCAAAGCTACATCGACGAACGGACGGGCAGGCGGGATGTTCTTCAGCTGCACCTCATTGCCAGCCTATCAGGGTCTGTAGCACACCTCCAGAAAACTAGTAGCGCCCTGTGGAACCACACTCGATGGACGCCTTTTTCTATATCGAAATCTTCTTCGCACTATTCTGGAAGAGAATGGAAAGACGTGGCATCAAAAGTAGGCCTCCATCGCCTGAGGCCAGCGAGTTCAAATGAATTCGCCCTCCAGATCCCCCAGGATTCAAAAAGCCAAAAGAAATCCCACACACATCTATTGAGATGTGACTCTGTTTTCACGAATGATTGGTGCTCAGCTCTGGTTCGACATCAATTATCCCGATGGGGGCTACATTAGCTGCAGTTCAGCTGGTAAGGGCCCTTGGGCTCAATATTTAGGATGGGGAGTCAGGGACACAAAGTGCGGCTCCAAAAATGCAAACCACCCAGCCTTGTCTATATATGGGTCAGGTTAACGAAGACTACCCCCAGAGAATGCTTTTGTAATTCCCTGATGTACCTTGTGTTCGCTTGTTTAAGTTCCTTCGCTGCATTTTCTTCCTTGTCGCTTGCTATTCTCTTCTTGCTGTCCACGTACAATATGGAATCCAAGTCAGAAAACGCTCAAGCCGAACGGAATGACCAGAATGGCGATATCCTGCTGGTGAAAGCTGGACCAGACAAAGCAGAATCGTCACCAAGTGTTGGCCGTCGAGTTCAGATTGACAACTTTGAGTCGCCTCGAAATGGGCATCTACCGGAGGTCGGAAATGACAAGCCACAACAATCTTACAACGGGCAGCCCAGGCCTCTGGCTCGGGTTTCAACTACAGCATCGATAGAGAATACTAATGGGCACAGATCGTCGCAAGAATCAACTCCTGAAGTAGCCAAATTTATGAATCAAAGGGATAGGAGTTTCTCTACGAAGCAGCCGGAATCCCCTTCCAGCAGAATGGTATGTCTACTGTCGTTAGCTTCAGCTCAATATCAGTCTAACTGTACCAAAGACTCCCGCAGTACAAGATAAGTGGTGGAAAGTTATTAACACGCTTCTGCGTAAACGCAGGGTTAGTCAGCTTGCTCGCAAAAGTCAATTTTACTATTAAGCTAACAAAAACGTCAGGTTGCGTTATTTTTAGAATCGTTTTCTAAAAGCGCTGGTAGCCCTTGTGAACGATGTGCATCTATGAAATTGACTGAAGCCAAATTCATAATTTCCGAATTCTCGAAGCATACCCGGATCGCGAGAGCTGTGGATGGACGTTCTGATCTTGCTGCGAATGATAGCCTCGGGCCTGAAGGTCTAGAGTTTGGTCCACACGAGTTCAAATTGGGAGCGCTACATGATTTATATTCGAGACCGAAATGTCCCTTCTGCAGCCTTGCTACCAGTTCCTTGATCTATCAATGCGAGACTTTCGTGGGCCATGCATCAGATGGGAAGGAAAGAAGCAAAGATCAGTTCTACCAACAGGACGTGATCTGTTTCGCAAGTTGGCAACTTGATGGAAGAATTTTGATTCGTGATGAAGATAAAATCATCGGATCTAGAGCCTGTACGCGCCGAATTCGATTGCGTTGGACACCAGGCAGTGATTTCAGCAGTACGCTCTACACTACATACGTAGTCCTCATGGCACCGCGAAATGCTGAAAAGGGTCTGTTCTTAGGCAGAACAATGGATGTGACTAAGGCAGATGCTGCTCTTATACAGCGATGGATTGGCTTCTGCGAAAGCTCTCATGGTGACAAGTGCAGGGCTCAGACTCAAGACGTTTCCCTGTCCAAATCCTTCTTCGGCGTGATCGATGTCAAGGAGATGTGTCTGACTAAGCTTCCTGACAACGAGCGGTATATTGCCTTGAGCTACACCTGGGGTAAAAATATCGCCCCTTTCGAGACCAAGAAGAAAAGCGTAAGGGCACTGATGAAATCTGGTGCGCTCCGTAGTCATTTCTACGACATTCCACGTACCATTAGGGATGCTATTAAATTGGTAACCGACCTTGGTGAAAGGTATCTATGGGTAGATGCACTTTGCATCATTCAAGACAGCGAGCGATCATGGGCTTTGAATTCAAGGGTGATGGACGTGGTCTATGGTAACGCCTACTTTACAATCTGTGCAGCGGATGGTGAGAACGCAAATGCTGGCCTTCGCGCGCTGCATAATCCTGGGAATTCGCAGACCATAAAGCAGTACAATCGAGATATTCGCTTGATGTGTACTCAGCCTGCAGAAAACTTTATTCAACATTCGGAGTGGAATAAGCGTGGATGGACCTTCCAGGAGCGGCTTCTATCAGCACGCAATCTCATTTTCACCGCTGGTCGTATGTATTTCCAGTGCCGGTGTACCGCAAGATCAATTGATATACAATCCGAAGACGAGTCTATGGGTTGGTCAATCGAGTTTAAAGATTCACCGTTGCTTATGCTACAGAAGCTCTCAAATCGACCTTTATCTGTCTACAAACAGGCACTTGGATTATATATGAAGCGAGAATTGACACATTCAAAGGATATTCTTGCTGCGTTTACGGGAATTGGAAATTTGGTATGTGGTGCACTTGGGGGAAGTCTAGTTTATGGACTCCCGTCCTCTCATTTTGACTGGGCACTTCTGTGGGAGCCACGCGATGCCGCAATCCGACGCAAAGATGTAGGAAGTGAAAGATTTCCTAGCTGGTCTTGGTGTGGTTGGAAGGACCAAATCATGGAATACAAGGAACAGAGATTGTCCGGTTGCGAAGATAATCTCCATGACTGGCTAATGTACGTACCCAATATCTCGGGGAAAATTTGCCCCTTTCGGCTCTATTACTCCCTCTTGTTTTAAGTAACTCTCTTGTTTCGAGTAACTTGCTCCTGAATCATGTTTAAGTTACTCTTGATATTGCCCAGAACAAGTAAACTAACTCCGAGTTTCTGAGTGTATAGGAACCACACATGGATCACTTGGTACATCCGCGATGGAAATGGCAACCTGAGATTGGTTTGGAACGGCGATTGCGGGAATATGGCCTCTTCGAAAGTCGACTCGACTTCAAGAGGGTATTGCAAACCCGATCGCATGGATGAAGAAACTCACGATAGATACGGTCGCTTCATTCCTCCTTGCGAAAGAAAAGATCGACGTTGCAAAGACTTCAAACAAATCCTCGATGAATGTCCTTATGACGTTGACTTTATCGAAACCATCGACAATCAATCACAGAACAGCACTGAAAAGGACATGCCGTACCTTCAATTCTACACCTGGGCAGCTTTCTTCCGCATCCAGGAGGATCGCCGCTTTTCACACGACGCCTCATTTGGGAAGAACTTCCGCCGTTATAGCATTTTAGACTACAAAGACGACTGGTGCGGGACGATCCTGCTAGAGAAGTTCTGGGTGCGCGAACGAAACTTGAAGATGAACCTGGAAGGGCATCCAGACCGGAATCAGGAAGAACTTCTCGAGTTCATCGCTATTTCTGACGCGAAACGCTTTGATGACGAAGAGTATAATGATTGGGCAAACTATATTCCTGTGGATCGCGTGGAGTCAACCTGGGATCTGTATTATATACTCTTAGTTGAGTATAAGGACGATATCGCGTATCGGGTAGGCCTAGGCAAGGTGTTCAAGGAGGCTTTTGAGAACTCGTGTAAGCCTGAGGGGAAACAGTGGAAAGAGTTTATTTTGGGTTGAGATTTTTATTATTTGAGTAACTCATTTGGCTAGGTAACCCACTCGATCTGAGGAACTTAATTGTCTGGGTAACTTACTTGGTTTGAGTAACTTACTTATATAAGCTAGAAGAGATAGACTTTTATTATACTGCAAATAAGTATTAATAAACTATTAGCTAATAAATGCCTTTAATACTTATGTGAATGTAATTAACTATAAGTAAACTTCTATACCTAGATAATACGACTTCCTAATTCCAAATCTCGAAGATATTCCGTTTCACTATTTATCTATCGAGAACATCACTTCCACCTCAACAAACACTCCAACAAATGCTCGCTTAGCTCAGTTGGTTAGAGCGTGGTGCTAATAACGTTTAATAAATGTTATGTTACGCCAAGGTCGCCAGTTCGACCCTGGTAGTGAGCACGCTTTCTTTTTGCCTTTTTCTTTTTTTGTGTGTGCGGGTGGTGTGGCAGGACAGTTTTGTGGCGGAGATGGCGTGTAAGCGAATTTAGGTAGCGAGGACTGTTAATCGGCTCAAGCATTTGCCGAGGAGGCTTATTTATGGTTATTTATTTATCTCCGTAGGTACCCGGTAGTGATGCGGGATTTTTACCTCAAGTATAGATTGCTTTTATGAGAGCTTAAGAAGAGATTCTAGATTTTAAGAATCGTCGTACCTTGCTTATACTGTATATATATATGTTCCTCTTTGAATTTCATGTATGAAAATAGTCTTTTAATATATCTTATAAGGTCTGCGCGATGGCTCGGCTCTTGGCGACCGCAGTTGCAAACATGCTGTGCCGCCTCCTACCTAGCCGCCCAGGATACCAGGCACCTATTCCCGATGGACCCTGTTGCTCAACATTGCACCACGTCTAAAATCTCACCATGCGTGCTTATCTCTTTCCTTTCTCTTCTTTTCTCTTTTTCCTCTCCTTTGCTCTCTCTCGCGTCCTGTCAATAAAATACGTGGTTCCTCTACTTCCAACAGCCGAAGTTTGTTAATAATGCGTGAATTGCTGTTTCTTCTATTTCTAAGCAGTATCTGTAGAATTTCGGCCCTCGATCAAGACGCGACATGCTATGCGCCCAACGGTGTGGCAGCTGCTGGGAATTATCCGTGTTTTCTGGATCAGACTGTCAGTCCATGTTGCGGTAGTGGATCTATTTGTGAAGCATCAGGACTCTGTCGGACGGCTGGCTCGGTGGGCGTCAGTGAGTTGATTCGAGGAACGTGTACGGATTCAACCTAGGGTTCAAAACTATGTCCGCAATTCTGTACCGGTCAGTGACTAACCTCCCTCTCCAAAAGTTACGGACGGAGTACCCAAAATTAAGAATGAAAATGTTGTTTACTGACTTGAGCGACAGATGCGGATACCGGAGGCACGAATTTAATAAGTTGTCAGAATGTAACGAATAGCGAACTTGATTTCTGCTGCGATCATACGAATGGTTGTTGTGATTCGGGTATTGGACGCTTCCAAGTCAGTTTGAATACGGATATTGTTACGTTAGGTTCCTCAGGAGCTACAGTTTCTACGTCAGTACCAACTAGTACTTCGAGTTCAAGTTCAAGTTCCTCTATAACGACTGTAACGACGATCTCCTCAAGTTCCACATCTTCTACATATTCTATACCTTCTAATACCGCAACAACTTCTAGTTCTCCGAGTTCTACGCCTACGGGGAGTTCGGGAATTTCTACCGGTGCTAAGGCGGGTATTGGTATTGGATGTGCGATTGTTGGAGTTGCGATCATTGGAGGATTAGTATACTTTTTCTTACGGAGACGGGCTGCTATGAAGAAGTCGGAGTCGGAGTCGAAGTCGAATGATCTGAATCATATCCCTGAGATGAGTGGCCATTCTGCTGCTCCACATGAAATGTATACTCAGCCACCGGAACTTAATAATCATGGTGTGGATGGTGGTAGATATGGGAATGGGGTACCGGGGAGTCAAACTCTACATGAGATGGAAGCGAGGTAGAATTCATACTTGCTTGCTAGGTTTTGAGTTATGCATTGGTTTTATGGGATCAAAAATATATTGGACTGGTGACGATGCTTATGACTATATTGTATATCAATAATGACTGATTCGAACGGTTTCAAAGAAGCTAGTTCATTGTAAAAAGACGTATGCTATCAGAGGACGAAATCTTGAAAGTTGACAATGACGGATCTTGTTTTGTAAGATCTTACTTGTTTTTTTATTTACGGGCAAAGATGACTTATTACCTAGGTCAAGATTCGAATACGAAACGTACATAACTTTTAGGAGTATATCCACCTACTAAACTCTAAGTCTAAGACATGTCGTAGAGTCCTAATAACTTACCACCGTATTACAACATTGGTACCTAAATAATGACTGACTAGGTATTAGTAATATATTTACTATATCGAACTATAAATTCGTGAAGGAGTTAGCACTTACATATATCAAGACCAAAAGCATCCGAAATCCAATAAAGTAAAGACTAGATACTTCTTTCTATATCTATCTCCTATACGGTATAGATCTAGGTTATGGGTATAGTAGCATGTGCTCATTGCTAATCAGCAACACTTGATTTAAGTAACTTACTTTCTAGGTAATAGCTTACTAAACTAACCTGATAATTTGTAATTTAAAGCTTGTGATTAATACTAGACTAAAGCTTAATTGACTTAAGCTTAATACTAAGAGCCTGAAGTTATCATTCCTTTGAACTATGTACAAGTGATGTTGATATTCTCGTAGCAAAGAATGAGATGGCTACTATTGGGTTGTAGAATATAAGATTAAGCGAGCATGCAGTGTTCACGAAAGGATAGATAAGTGCAAGTATAAAGTGGTCTGTTTGATTACTTATTTACTCTTACTTCCAGCATGTAGAAAGTTCGTAGGGGAAAACTTTTAATGCGCAAGGACTGAAAACGGTCGGGCCTATAGAACAGGACTTGGAATTATGTATCTTGAAAAGCTACGAAATATTTAGTTCTCGGCTAATGCTAGGCTGGCCTCCTAACTCCGTATCAAAACGCTATAACTAGCATAGGAATAAAAGTTCATGATCCGGCTTGAAGGCTGCTCCTCCACTTCCCATAAGTCCCTGGAAATATTCCCTTTTTATAAACACCCCAAGCCCTTTCCACTTCCCCCACAGCATCATACCCCCAAAGCCAAGACTGAAAGACAGGATCCCTCCACTTATTTGGATATCCATCGAACGGCTCGTCCTGGTACTCAATCAACTGCCTATCTCTCTCCTGTTGTCGATCACCATCATGCATATGAAAGACATCTTGATAATGCGTAGATCCCTTCACGACCTTGGTACTGCGTGCTTTACGAATGGCTTCGTAGATGACAAGGACGTCAGATAGTTGAGATTTGGAGGATATTTTGGATATCAAGAGGCCGAGAACTTCACCATCTTCGATAGCCATTGCTGCTCCTGATGCACTAATCTTCTCATTAGTAGAGCGAAAACGATTGGATATGGACAGAGGTACGAACAGGTAAGGCAAAGTAGCATGACAAGAGTCTCCCAACAATGCAAACTTTCCAGCATCATGACTCCATTTCTTCATCTCCTCACTATTCTGTAACCGCCACTTACTCGTATCCTCTACCAAACTAAGCAGCGTCTCTAACCTCAGATCCCATCCCTTGAACACATCTCGCATTTCCTGGAGGTCAGCCTTTGCTGTATTAACTAACGTGGGCAGGTTATCCGGGCATGCTAATACCATGTTGTATAAGCCGCCTCCCTTGAGGAGATAGCCTACGACATGCGCATCGGGTCCTAACCAATAATTGATAGCGGGGTTTTCAGCTAGATCAGCTATGTTGGCATGTTTCTTCATATCTTCTGCGCGAATAAGAATGCGGTATGCCAGGTTTCCTGTGAAATGTGGAGGATCTGGGCGGCCTAAAAGTGCTTCTCTACAGATGGATTTCAGACCATCGGCTCCTATAACTAAGTCTGCAAGAAATTCGGATCCATCGGCGAAGATTACTGCTGGCTTTTCGAAATCAACTCCTGTAACTGTGGAGTTGACGCGTATTTCCACGCCAAGTTGCTCTGCAGCTTCAACGAGTACACGGTGGTAGTCTGCTCGGTGGATGTGTAGATATGGAGCGCCATATGTCTTCTCGGTGTACGGTAGAGTGTTTTGCGTTGAAAGAATCTTGCCATCGCGATAAGAACGCAGATGAAAGTCGAGAGGTCGGACGGAGTGGGCTTCAATTTCCTCAAGGATTCCCCAGCGTCTGAGTATATTCGCCGAGTTTGGAGGTATCTGAATGCCGGCGCCAACCTGGAGAGGTGTGTCAGTTAGTGCAGTGGGTAATAGATATGGATGTACATACTTCACCGAGTGCTAGGGCTTGCTCAAGTATTATCGCTTTATGACCTGCTTTTGCTATGCTAATTGCTGCTGCTAATCCACCTAAACCCGCTCCAACAATAGCAATGTGGAACTGTGGTTTGGGAGGACTGGTGGCCGATGGCATTGTCAAGGCTCTTGTATACTGTGGCAGATATAGGGAAGTAGGGCGAGCTCGTGGAATAAGTTGTAGAATAGAGATGAAGAACATATATGCCTACCTTCGAGGGATGCGTAGATGAATATATAGAAATATTGGAAAGTTACCTACCTTTACATACTTTAATCCTCCCGGCCATAAACCCCAGATACTTTGACTCAACAAGTGAACTCCCGACCAAGACTATTCTCGGCTTCACGACAAGGCAATGCTCCATGGGAGAAAATGTTGTTGAAGGGCAAGTCGTATCGTGGAATTAATCCTACAAGAGGGTGGTCGTCAGTTTGTCGAGCAGAATAGTGTGTTGTTCGACGATACCGGAGTCTCTGGCATAGAAAGTCGGCAGCCCGTTGGCGGTTAAGGACTCTTCCGACTTAAATGGCTTCCACGTGACGGTCTTCTACACCTTCCAAAATTTCGGTGATAGTATCGGCGTTTATAAATACTTTTCCGGGATATCAAAGAGTAGAAAGTCGTAACGGTTGTTTGCAATAACCAACATGAAAATGGTGAAAATGTACTAAAGGGGAAAAGCATGAGACGTGGCAGTAGAATCTCATTTCCAACGCTTGATTTGAACAATTCGCTGGATTTGCGAATCTGATTTGAGTTTGGTAACTAACTGACTGATTCAACCAGCTCATTAACTTTGATTTAAGCAACATGGTCTTACATAAATAAGACTTTCTTGTTATAAACCCACCTATACTTAAGTATTAGTAGAACTTCTAGCAAACAGTAGAGTAACACGATGTGCAATGAAACTTCACCATGCTAGGGCACTGCAAATATGACCTTTTTGGTAAGCCTTGAAGAAAAGTATAGCATTATTAAGCGACGGGCATAGATAAAGCTGTACTGAGACTGCACTTCCAGAATGTTTCCACAACTAGCTACGATTTTTCTTCCTGCCACCAGTCTGTCGATGGCCCAATAATTTTGCCTCCCGTCCACACCCCCAATCCCAATTTTATCATAGATTTCCGAGGAACTGTGAAGCACCTCTCGATTTTATCATTCGGCTTTCCCAAATTATTATCCAATACACTCATGTCCCTCTTGTCCGGTTCCTGTACATATAACTGCATAATGAAATGAATTGCTTGAAGTAACGTCGTACTAACTACATTCTCATCGTTATGCACTCCAAAGCTCTCAAAGTAAATTTGTTGATCTATAAGTCCTGTACGAACCAAGAGGACCGGCTGATTTTCAAAGTCTGTGATGCCGTCCAAAATAATGATGAGACCTCAAAGTAGAGGCTTGAGATGATAGTAGTCGATCTGATAGCTACTCTTCAACTACCAATCTAAGTAGGGTGCCTTTCTTCCTCACAGAAACCCCGTTCTTGGGCAATTAAACAGGCTTCAATCAAGGCGTGATGAACCTTAATTATCTCCTGTACTGCAGGACGAGATCTGTTTTCTGGGGTCTAGTCAGGCCTTTGGACGAAGATACGTTTCGCAAAGAATCTTGAAAATTCGATGTCCTTTTTTTTATATCGCCATGTGACCATTCTTTGAGTACAAAGTTGAATAGATCCTCTGGGGTCCTCGTCCCTCGGGCTGCATTTTCCGAAGGCACTGTGCAGTACATTACAGTTGATTTGTTGTTGAGGTCTTGAATATGCTCGACATTAAACTCATTGAGATCGCAGCCGTGACGTGGTATGAGACTGGGGAGTGGAAGTTCACATGAGAGCCGTAGAGGCGTGTGTATAAACCTATGAGAGTTGAGGCGGCAAAACCTGTCTTCTCTCTGGTGGCGGAGTCCCCGAAGGGTTTATTTATTGTTTTTGGCTGCAGGGCTGGCCATGTCTGGCAACTAAAGAGCAGAACTAAAATGGTTGAGCAATATGAACCGGCCAGGTTGTCTTACCAAATGGCACTGTAAAAGTTGACTTTTCTCAAAATAGTGTTGGAGACTATACGATAAGAATAGAATTGCATTATAGGAGAGGGTTATAGTTACCTACCTAGTGCTCCGTAGGTAGGAGTAGTACTAAACCACTGGGACATCTAACGACAGACCATCACCGGCCGAGGGTAGGGCATACTTGACAGCCAGCACGACTATAGTTCAGGATGTCAGCTCATCTCATAATAAAATATGCACCAAAACCCGATACATGATGTTGTCCTCCGTAAAGCGACAAGAACCAGACTAGCCTACTAAAAGGGAGTCGTATACCAACTTAAAAGAGTAAGGCCTTGCCGTGGGTCATGTGATGAAAATTTTCAGTAGAATGCGGGCTTGATGGGAGAATCAATCATTTAAAGTCGTTACGTGCCATTGGCAAAGTTCTTTACTGTAAGACCAGTCCTATATCCCACACCAATTCCACAACAACTACACGTGACCGACATAGTAATCAGACAAAACTTCTCAAAATACGACATGCAACAAAAACCCTTCGTCCCGCACCTCACCTCATGATGTCAGTCCATTTCACAATGCGACATGCAACAAAACTACAAACCCTTCATTCACGAGTCATATGATCCTACTATCTCCTGTGGAGCTACCGAGTAATATTTGGACGCATTAGGCAGTCTGACTGGTTTGCTAAATGGGAGGCCGCATACACGATGTGCAACAAAAGCCTCCCGTCATACTATCTGACGTACCAAAGGTACTTGATTGGGCTGTGTCATGTGATTTAAAATGGTCAGGTGAGAGGACGCTTTTGTTGCATATCGTGCAACGGCTTTTTTTTTTTCACTTGAGGGCCTGTTTGCCAGCGGAATATGAATGAGAGAATATGGGCTCAGGATATGGTTTTCGTGGTTCGGAATATTCGGAATCGAAAAATCGTGTTTGGCACCCGGAATATAGGTCTAGAATATAAGTCAGAATATAGAAACCAGAATATTTTGACCTCAAATAAAATAGGTGCTCTGAGAGGGAGAATATGTTTCTAAAAATATAGCCTAGAAGCCTATATTACTAGTACAGCTTGATATTTATAGGGAGTAAAGCTTATAGCTATAGGCTATTATTAAATTCATTACTAAACACGATTTTCGATGGGAAAAACTAGTAGTTTTCTATATTCTAGAATGCAAAGTATTTCGTGGTTTCTAGTTTTATATCCTCTTTCCATATTCCGGTCTCAGATTCCGCTGCCAAACGGGCCATAAGTCGCTAGCGGGAGCGACTCTTAGTGCAAAAGCGGTCTTAGTATAATCGTCAGACCTTACGACCTTATTGAACAGAGGCTCGATTAAGAATACTCAACTTATCCCTTCATATAAATATTAGTTAATTAATGCCTATGCTACAGAGACATGTAATAAGGTACGTACGAGTATCAATCAAAAAAGAAAAGTAATTCTAGCTAATAAACTTCCTGTATTTGCCGTAAGATGCAGTAAGCGATAGTAGACGACCAGATTACCTACCCAGATAGCTAATATTCATAGAAAGGGTTATATAAACTGTACTTTCTCTTTTATTTAGAATTCTATACGTACCTTTTCAAAGAAGATAAATTTTTAAGTATATTAAAGAGAAGTTTTCTCTTATAATTCTAGCTTTTTATATTAATTAGCGAAGTATAGTAATATAGCTGTATTGTATATCTGTACATAAGGAAGACAGTCTAAAATGGACTCATTTACAAGGTCTAAGAGACAGTAAATAAGGTCAAATCACAGGCTCATCCTATATACTTCACTATTCAACATTGATTTTATTCCCTACCGTTACTTTAGTTGAAACTCTCATGTATTTCGCTTTCTAACTTCTATGCTGCGCTTTACCTTTGACATAGAACCGTAGACGTTCTAGCCACTCCCTATTAGTATAGGCCAGACGTGAAAACAGAAGTGTGTAAACTTCTATTTTCCGCTCCTTGAAGTCGTCGTAGAAGCCCAACCATATATCGTGAACCCAGCAGTGTTCTTTGCCCGCACTATCTTCATCGCATTTCGGCTTGATGTCAACGATAACACTTTGTGATAGGGAGTGTCAAGGTTCAGGCATAGATCAATTAGAGAAGTGTAAAAACTTGGTTTCCTTTAGCGCCACATCAGGTCTCAGATCTCGTAGTCATTACCTAGATAGTCAAGATATTTTATGGAGCGAAATTCTCCTATTAAGAGATTATAGCGAATATGAGGTAGAATTGTGCAGTCTTTCATATAGAGATCATTAATAATCTCCATATTAGAATTTCATGTCTTGGCTGACTTAATGGCGTTATCGATGCGATTAAATTCCTAAACCGATGGCTGTATAAAGACAAGTTGAGAGCTAAGGAATGGTTTGTGAAGCCAATATGCGCGAGGCATAACGATGGGAGATGGTGATAGGAGGAAGAGTTCGTCCATACATTGGAGGATTGTAGAATCGGAATCTAAGCTGAGTACTCGTTCGTATTGCGTTAGGTTGAAGGCGAGAAACTTGGTATAGCTATCAGCCGAGGTAGCTCCAGCTATTAATTTATTAACATAGGAACTGTAGACACATAGACTATACTACTTACGATCGCCGTTTTGGTGCTGAGCCTGTATGGGCATCAGCTTCACTCTATACTCGTTCTTTGCTTTTAACAAAAGTCAGCTCTCTGTAGTCTCTGCGCTCTTGTCTTGGAAACCCGCTGGAAATATCATCAATAGCAATTTCCATCTAACTGATCACCTTGAACTATATAAAGTCTATCTAGCACGATTCTCACGTTAAAAGCCACATTATTAAAAGACCCATATGTAAAGCTCTAATACTATTTTTGTCTCTCTATCTTTTGATAGTAAAACATCAGATAAAATGCAATGCAAAATCTATCAAGTTCAATAACCATGATCACCATCACCATCTCATAAACGCCTGTATCCTCAGAGTCTCCCACGCTGAAATCAATGCTCTAAGTGGTATTATACAAAACAAACAAAAAGAAATGACTCTCAGCCGACGCGAGATTTATCGTCCAGTACCTCCAGAGGTAGTTGGGTGAGTGCCAGCTGGCATATCGGTGAGATTCTCATGGTTGACCGGAATGCCTTCATCCTGGAAAAATCCACCCTCACCAGCTTCGGCCTTCTTTTGCACGCGGCCATTCTTCATCTCGAGATGCATGGCATCGGTATTGATGCCTTGACCCAAAGTGGCTCTAAGCTTATCATCGAATTCGAACTTGCCACTCTTCCTTGGAGGAATATGAAGCAGGTACATGGCATCAACCTCCTCTAGGGTGCGCCCAGATGATTCGATAAGGAAGAAGTAAATGACGAAGAAAGCGGCAAAATTGCAGCCTGCGAAGACATAACCGTATTTGTAGTTAATATCGCCGGTGATAAACGGGGTGAAGAACGCAAGCATGAAATTCCAGAACCAATTGGCTGAAGTCGCGAACGCCATAGCAACTGCTCGATAGCGATATGGGAACATTTCTCCAATGCATGCCCAGGCTAGAGGCCCCCATGTTGTGGCGAAGGAAACGATGAAGAGGCAGGCAAAAACGATCATGACAGTTCCGGCTGTTTTAGCTTTTGAGGATCCTTCTGCAGCGTCGTTGAAGATGAAAGCTCCGATAGAAGCGAAGACAATGAAACACATGGTTTGCCAAAGAGCTGCGATCCAAAGAGATTCACGACGACGGCATCGTTTCGCCATCCAAACACCGAAAAATGTTGCCCCGACATTTACACCCCCGAGAATCATAGCAGTGACGAATGAGTTTGATATTCCGACGCCCTTGAAGATCGTTGTGCCATAGTAAAAGAAATAGTTAGCGCCGGTCAATTGCTGAAGCATCTGGATACCCATTCCCAAAAGAACTCGGTAAAGCATTCTTGGTCCGGTGATGGCCTCATACCAAGGGTGGTCGCCTTTGGTAGCTTGCATAACCTTCTCAATTTCGGCGGCTTCCATCTGAATCAATTGACTGTCCTCGGGCATCCCGTAAAACTTCGCCATGGTTGTCGTCGCACGATCCGATCTGCCGTGATTCCAGTCATGTCGAGGAGACTCTGGAAGAAATATAATTCCAACACCAAGGATAATGGCCCAAATATATCCAACTCCCATCGGGATACGGTAGGAGCCTGTATCGGTACGCGTCTCGGTTCCGAAGTTGATGCAATCAGCGGTGAAGATACCGATAGTGATGAAGAGTTGGTAGCAACTGTAGAAGATTAGTAAGAGAAGAAGTGCATGAGTGCAAGTAAACTTACGAGATGACAGCTCCTCGGACGGGAACTGGGGATGTTTCGGCCATGTATAGAGGAATAAGAACAGAAAGGCCTCCAACACCTAAACCAGCAACCCATCGACCCATGACAATCCCAACCCACATTCCTGATCCAACTGCCAACTGGACGGTAACACCAATGCAGAAAATCATGCACCATACTGGAATGCACCACTTTCGTCCATATTTGTTCGCAAAAGGTCCAGCGATTAAGCATCCTATGAGTGTTCCGATGGAGAGCTGTAGCAAGTTAGCATATCTGCAGTTTATATGCTACAAGAGAAGACTTACAAGTGCAACAATCAAGCCTGACCGGACATTGGTGAAGTAGTATCCTGTAGTATGCGTTGCTGTAACGGGACCTAGTTCGCCAAAACGTTCAAGAAATACATCCATCTCCAGGAAGCCAGAAATTTGTCCAGTGTCGTAGCCAAAGATAAAGCCTCCCATTGCAGTCAAACATGTCATAATGATAGTTCGCAGAGTCAAGGTGTCCGCCTTGCCGATCCCACTCCCATTCTTCTCGATATCTCCGTGTTTTGCATTGTTGACGCTCGCAGGCTTTGGTATGCCATTGATGGAGTTAGCCGTCGAAGGTGCTGCCGTAGATGCATTGCTAGAGTCGCCATTGCGGCCTCTGGGTAGTATTCGATTCATGCTAGCGATAGGAATAGTGAAAATGACCTATTGTATATGATACAATTAACTTTTTTTTTTTGACAGGAAGGGTACACCTTTCTTATATACATACTGAGTTCAGTGGAGCCCCAAGAGAAAACGCTTGAATCATGGAGGAAGGGAAGGAATGAATACAGTACCGTAACCCCTGCACCTACTGAAGGAAGCTAGGCTCCGTGGACTCCACGGCTCCATGAGTACGAGTAGTACCGTAGGCAGTATGACGATGTTTCTTTTTTGCCCAGTGACTTCCAACTCTTGCCAGAGCCAAGGTTGGCGGTCATTGGGCCAATTCAAAATTCGAAGGGCTTGGAAGCAAATCACCAATTGTAGCTACTCGCGGTCCCCGACTGGAGATACTGGAGGACTCCATACTGGAGAATCCGCACGTATCGATCATAATAATTGGGGCTCCTCTACGTCATATTTCTAGGCTCAATGTTGACGTGCGAAAAAAAAAAGAGGAGCTGAGCCTCCGAGGGCCGAATTCGTAGTCTCGAGAAGTCAAAACAAGCCTCACACGTGACCCAATTACTCATGTTCTTTCCACTTATCTACGACTTTTGGCGAATAGCGGCGATGTCTCGGCGTCCAAGGAGAAGATGCTTCATATCTCATCCCATTCTCGAATTTCACAATTCGGGCCTTTGTCACGACTCAAACGCAAGGGATCCTGAAAAGTGCTTACTACTGTACTGTACAGCGCTGACGGATTCTGCGGATCTGGTATCATATCGCAGGATGTGTCGGGTCTCCAAATTCTTTCTCCAAAGGTTCCACCTCCAAGACTCCAACGTTTTGATCCCCAGAGAGTGGAAAGAGATGGAGGAAGATTTCCAGTGGTTGATTGCGCGTAGCTGCCTTACGAGTACATGGCAAAAAAGGGTTACGATGACGTAGCTTAGCCGACCCAATAGAAGATTCTCTCCGGCAAAGACCACACGCACTCGAAAATCTTTTCTAGAGAGGCCGCCCGGAATACCCGGCCTTTGTTAGTTGCTTTGTTATTGAAGCCTTGGGCCTGTTTCATGGCTCGATAACTACCAGAGTTCCCTCCTCCTCTATTCTTCCCTTCTCAGCACCCATGAAAACTCTCGAGTGAGAGCCAAGGGCCCCTTGAAGCTTACTGTACCTTTCCGTACAAGACAAAAGGTCAAAGGCCGATCGGAGGATATCCCCTCACACGACGAACCTTCAACGCATGAATATTCAAGAAGCCAAAGTTTTCGTCAGAAGATCTCAGATGACGACGACGTCTATCATAGGAATAATCACAACGATAGCTTTGTCTCCAAAAATCCAAACCTGGGGAAGCAAGATACCGGTGTACGAGGTGTTGATGTGTGGGGTAACGAATCACATCGCCATCTCAAACTCGAGTTGATCAACTTTCAACCGCGCGCTCCTCCGTACCGTTCCATCAAATCAATTGGCCATCATTTCCCTGATCTCATGGATCTTGGGGAGAGTGACAACCCAAGAACCTGGGCTGAGGTGCGGGTAGCATGTGAAGATGCATGGGGCAATGGGATCTAGAAAGTGGTACCATCTTTCTTGTGGCGTTCCACAGTATTACCAGCAGCAGAAGTTAACGCACAGAGAATTCTATTGTTTGTTATTAAGCTTAGACATGGGGAAAGAAAGCCTCTTTGGAAACGTCTGGGGTACGGAGGCGGCGGCATTTGATGGAAAGTATGATATGGTACCACTTTCTTAGTATGCTATTCTTTTTCGACTGCTGACCTACAGTATACTCGGGGATTGATTGATTAATTGAGGTACCGTAGATAGAGTTAAACTCACTTTACTTACAGTAGATCTATAGAATGAAAAGCTTTTGTCTAATGTCCTTGTCCTTGAGGTCAATAACATGTAGTAGAAAGTATTGGTGCCACTTTCAACGCCTTCTACCCCGCCTGGGTCCCCTCTCTCCCTAAAAAGGCAAAATATTACTATACTAAAGCTAATAAGTAAAGTGTTAAACAATAAAGTATATTCTAAAGCAAGGCTACAAGTACTCTTACTTTCTTGCCTCTCTTTGTACGAAGGCCAGATTTATTGGTATAGAGCCTGGTCCAAGCGTTTCTTCACCCAAATCAATCGATTTCATAGCCGAAACGCTTGGACGAGGCTCTATACCAATAAATCTGGCCTTCGCAACAACAATCGCTTTGTAATAGAAGTCAACAAAATAAGACTCTCATAGAGCTCTCAGCCCTAGGTACATAGACTATCGAAATAGAGTTGCTACCCCGGAGATAACCTTCGATATAAAGTATATCTAAATGTTAGAAATAACAAAGCTAGAACAACAGGGGATTTCATTTTCTTAGATCCAGATAAACGTACTTTAAGTGTAGAGTAAGTAATACTATATAGCTCTTTATAGTCATCCTATATCCCTTATCTCTCAAAATACTACCTACACTATTAATATAACATCCCTAAGGGGTGCAAACAAGAAATGTAACTAGCTACTAAATAATATATTATTTCTTATCTGAGATCATATCTAGATCTATCTGTCAGGCTAAAGAAGCCTTTTAGGAGGTCGACTTATTGAAGTTCAAGTGTGAAAGCTAGAATATTCACATATTGTGTGATGCGTAATAGAAGTGTTTAGGAGATGGGCGCTCGGGTATGAGAATTCATTTGCTAGTAGTGACTACTTTTAATAACTTCTGCGTACATTTTTGGCAGAGACCCTCTCATCGAATCTCCATTCATACATTACAGCAACAGACAGATCAAAGCATGGGCGCATTTCAAATTGGCTGTTTCTCAACTTAAGAAACAAACATGACCTAGCAAAAAATGTCTACTCGAACTCTTTCAAATCCTTCTCAACTTGTGCCCTGCAAATTGGATGGTAGAAATCCCTATTCTTCTTGAAAGTAGCGACTGCTAGTTTGGGATCGGCAAGAGCTAACTGGCGATAAAGAGGACGTACAAACTTCATGCGACCAACTGTACCTAACAAGTCTGCAGCAGGTTGGTAGACGCTCTCATCCTTTGCGCTGAGTCCTATTTTGAAGTAGCGACTACTTAACTCGACGTTTCGGGAGCCTGAGAGAGAGTAGGCTTTCCCCATGGCTTGGGATTGCGTAGCTGAAAGAGGAGTCTTGAAGAGTTGGACACGTTCGAGGAAGACGACTACTTGGTTGGCAGTCCATCCTGCAATATCGGAGGGGCTGGGCTCGAAATCCTGGTTAGGGCGTTAGTAGAATCAGTTTGAAATGGAGACTAATAGAGGCTTGCCTTTGATGATTCCCATTTCGATGCCAGTTCATAGCATTTGTCTACCATGCTGGTATCAAACTTTGGCTTTGGTGGGAGGCCAGGCTTATAGAACCATGCGTCCCAGTCTACAGATTCTAATGCTTTGGATGCTTCTTTGTCCGAAGCAAAGAAGTCGAGAAGGGTGGCCTTGAATTCAAATGAATCGAGCGATTTTCTCTGCCAGGTGGTAAAGTAGTGGGGTATAAACTTATCCCAGGCTGGCTTATCAACAAGCTTCTCAAGGTAGTAGAGGAAGTGAAAGCCCTTTATTGAGTTAGCATAATGGATTCTGGCTTGTGGAGGTCAGGCGGCTACCTTCTCATATGGGATACTGCTGAATGCATCATCTGGATCCTTGCCTTTCAGATCAATAACCAGCTTCGTAAATTCATGATCGTGACCAAAGAGATTCATTGAGTCCTCTGTAGCGTGTTAGTAGACTTCCACTTTGGCTTCGCTTTGATGTTTTAAATGCTTATCAATTACACCTCCACCTTGTCATATCAACGCAGTGAGTAACGCTGCGCCTCTCACAAAAACGAAATAGAGAACTTACCAAGAGCTTTCCATCCAATAATCGCAGAAAAGTCTCTGTGTGGCTCTCCGTGAACAGCAGCTTGAAGTCGACGTTCAAGATAGGTAGTCCAGCCTTCATTCAACCAGAAATGCTCCCAGCTCGCATTTGAAACTAGATTTCCACTCCAACTGTGACTAAGTTCGTGGGCGATAACATCAACGTTCTCTCTGTCCCCACTGATGATTGTTGGTGTAGCAAATGTAAAGACGGGGTTTTCCCTGTTCATTATTAGTATTTTCAAATTGAGGTTCATGTTGTTGGTGAAGGAACTTACATCCCGCCGTACGGGAAACTTGGAGGGAGAACCAATACGTTGTATTGAGTCCATGCGTATGGGAAGATGAGATTCTCGGCGACTTCAATGAATTTCTCGGTATCTTGCTCCAGTTCCCACTTGGAGTCGCTTAATTCCTCAGGGCCAGTAGAAACTAAAGAGCGAGGACCAATGGAAGCAGTGGCAATATCACCAGAGGCAATGGCAAACAAATACGAAGGCATTGGGATCTCTTGACGGAAAGAGTACAACAGGGTACCTGATTCGCCATTCTTTCCATGTTCGAAGGACGTTGCACCAGTCGAAAGTCCACTGGCAATAACTGGCAGAGGGCTTCGAATGTAGAAGTCGTAAGTACTCTTGACATCGGGGGTATCTTGACAAGGGAATAGAGAGCGGTTATGGATGGCCTGGCATTGAGAGAACATGTAAGGGAATTTCTTGTTCGAGGTTTGAGCTGGCTCCATCCATTGCAATGCTGTGCATTTGTCTGTCGTTGAGACTGCAATCTGGAGAGAGATTATCTTGCCCAATTCTGCACCTCCTGGGACTTTAACCTGAAGCGGGCTTCCATATGCCTCTGTCCGCTCCTTGACATCCCACTCTTTGCTCTCGATACCATTTACACTAATTGTAGTGATATCCAAGAAACTAGTGTCAAGAACAACCTCATCAGATTCCTTCTCCGTGAGAGACTCTAGCTGGAGCGTTACGGTTCCTGAAAGACGCTGCTTCTTGAAGTCGATGGCGAGGTTGGCAATGGTATGCTTTGTCTTCCAATGGTTGTAATTCGACAAGGTATTGGGATCACGTGGGGTCTTCCCTGATGAGGCCATGGTGCGGAGAAATGTTCGTTGGAGCTTGGTAGATGGTACTAGTCGTCGTGTTGAGGTGAACACCGCACTTGCAAAGGTGGAGAGAGAATTCATGTATAAGTGCTTGTGCAGATTCTGGTAGTCCGTTACAAGCGCTTAGTGACGGGATTGGAGGGTAAAACGATGGTGTTGTGTTAGTGGTCACGATGGTCACGATGGTGTTGAATTGTCAGCCTCGTCGCCGCCACACGACGTTGCATATGAGGCCTAAGGCTGTAAGGCACTATACGGACCGTTACTTACCTCGCTTAACTTTGGTCAAGATAAATACCCCTTTCGTACCAAGCATCCGTCTGTACGCAGGTACCAATTGGGAAGGACGTCAAGTTCCAACCACCAACGTCCCGCCCTTGTCAGACAAAGCCACCTTCTCTTGAGTCCGAAGAGCTCCAAGCTGCATACCCGACCCTGTTGAGGAACAACAGTGCTGCGGGAAGATTAAAGTCCTAACGTTGTACTTGTACTATACTTCGTAAAGGATGACAACGGGAAGCGAATGTCTGCCTAAAAGGATGTTCTCAGCAATTCTGAGTTTCCGGCCAAGGCACCAAAGCACGTAGAAAAATAGAGTTGAGAATGGAAGTGCTCAAACTTGGCTGGAACTTGTCTCTCGGGTGGGTTTGAAACAAGCGGCATGTAAATGAAAAGAAGGGACAAGAATTCCAGAGCCTTCGTAAACCCGATTTCAAAGACGAGGAGCTTCTAAACACCGAGGTTACCATTCGATATTTTGTTCTGGAATATTGCCAATTGTAAAGCAGTTCGTCTCCAGTCCTTTCTGACCATACTCTCGCTGAATCCATAATCTTACATTGGTGGAGAATATACGTTTCAATAGGGATTGACCGTACCGTGTTCTTCAAACAATACTTCAAAATCCACAGACACCCTTCTTTGAACCAGGCCACTGGGCAGGAGGGTGACGGAGGAGTTCAGGAGCCACGTTTCTGATCCTGGAAAATTTCATCCTCCGTTGTGATGATCCCGTATCCGCCGTTCCCCGCTTGGTAGGCCGCTGCCACGCTGGTGGCTTGCCCGAGCCTGCGCTAGGTCTTATAACTTTATATAATCAACTTTTGATTATTATACATGCATAAGAGATATACAACTTATGTATAAGTCTACATAATAATAGGTTAAAATACTGCCAAAAAGACCTTTATTCTACCTTAATAATCTAAAAAGTTTAAAGTAATACAATTAATCTAGCTAGAGTAAGGAGATAATTAGAATATAGTAATCGTTATATATATTTTTATACTTAGAAAAGCTACTTTCGAAAGTAGAAGTGTATTATTACTATTATACGATTATGTCGTAATAATTAAATATAATCTATTTTTGACCATTATTATACAAAATATATAATCTAGTTCTAAATCATATAATTTACCCATCCCTAGCTGTGTGTGATTTAATTTTTATATTCCGTCCCTAGCTTGCACAGTGGGAAACTTGCAAGCGAGCAGAGATCGGATTTGGCCAAACGAATCTGAACCTTCTTGAAGCTATCCGGACTCCGAGTATGGAGATTGACAGATCTGGCTGCAACCTAACTCTTTTCACCAGCAGAGATGAGAAAAATACGAGAATGCCCTCAATTCGTGAATACCGAGGCTACAGTAACATGAGAAAGACGATTTCATTTCCGCCTCTGCCCTTCTGCAGCAGCCATCAGCTTCTAGTACGAAATAAGGTCCGTACATTCCGGATGTTAGCCGAAAGAAGAGGAATATCTGCATTAATTCATTTCTTTCATCCGTGCTTTTCTGGAGACGAGAAAGCACGGGGCACAACGCTGCGAGAAGAAGTTTAAGAGCACATCTTGGCAAACAGAGCACGAAGGCTCTATCACATAGAATCCTCAATCACCTTCAGTCACCGCATATTCTGCAAGTTAAAATGAAGATCGTGGTTGATCCAGTGGTTAAAATCACTGCTGCAATGCTCAGTGTGATTCCCTCAAGCCAGCATGAATTATCACAATCTCAAGTTTGTTTGAATAGTTCGTCCAGTAATCTTTTTCTTTGCCCCACGATTTCGATCCTCATCGAGCTCATCTCGTCTTGAGGTTTGTGGCTTCCTATTCTCCGAAATCCATCAGGTTTCGTGAGAGGAAGCCGTTGTTTCGGTCTCATGTCGTTTTTCTCTGAACCCAATCACGGCTCTACACCCCGAGCGAAGCGGGACTAAGCTTTCTCCCCAGGGGCCCAGTCAACTCTGAGACCTGTCCCTCCCTTGTCAGTCATCCTTGGTCGATACCACGATATGTTATAGGGCTATAGGGCAGGGATGCACCATTTTTGTGACATTAATTCGAGATCTTGCATCGCACAATGGTCGGCACAAAAAAATGTATATTTCTTCAACAGGATACAAGCAGTTCATGGAGGGGAGGTAACCCTACTCTATCGTATGCACGGTGGGCGTTCAGGTTATCCTCAGATGCGGGGCACGACAAGAACAGACAAAAAATCCTTCAAACCTGACCGAGTAGGTATGATGCGCCGCAAGATTAGAAGGAAAGTTACTGAGTTCTGAAAATCTGATGCTAATCGATGTAATCGAATACCAAAGTCTGGAGCAGTTTGATATAGACATCATTTCGTCACGGCAAGTCTTAAATCTTATCATATAGGTCGCTATTATCAGGCATAGATTAAACTCGGAGAATTATGAAGCTATTTATGCAACATATGCATGTATCCAGCAACTCCCAACCTCGATGGTGGGTCGAGGCCGCGGGCGAGGACTCGAGGGAAGCAAACTAAAGACTACGCTGTTTGACAGTCGATCATCATCACGAATCCAGAACCTCCCAAAACCGCTAACCTTTAACACCTGTTTGAAAATCACTATATCCCGAACCCGGCATTCAAACACTTGGGAATGATAAGAATTTGTGAAGAACAATATAGAGTAGTTGCTTCACTGCCGAACTGTAGCCATTTTCAGGGACAGAAATATTGTGGTTTTGTGTGTGAATGTGTGACGGTTGCTACAGAGTACAGCTCGTCTCCAGTTCTGCGCAGAGGGACCTTGTCTCAAGGTCCGCTCTTTTTCCAATACAACGGCGTTTGGCGGGTATTACTGGTCGACAAGTGACTTTGACCCCACCAGTTGTTTAAAGGTCGTAGCGACGATCTTGAGCAATTTGGAGTTTATGCTTATCCATGGGGCCTGCAGACCCATGAGGTTTCGGTATATCAGAGAATTATGCAAGGGAAACATTTGACGAAAAGTGGGAGTCGTCGCTTGTGCCGTCTGAATTGGTTTGTCTTTGGAGATGATCATCAACGACCCGCGCTTTGGGCCCATCTCTGATTTTGACGGAAGGCTTGATTTTAAGTTACAGTTGTTCTTGACTCTCGTAGAAGATGAAAAGTCACACTTCCGACGAAGCTACTTTATTAATGATTGAGGAATGTTAATGATTGTGGATGACTTCCATTTTTACAGTACCAGAGAAGCAGTTGAAGTACCATCATATGATCCACCGGTCCGCTTTATTACTGTAGCGTTGTGAAAATGGCTGCTTTCCCGCTGCATGCTACAGTGGTTTTTTTTTTTGCCTTTTGGCTTGGGATCTTGCCTGCGACCACGCCCAGATTTTTGGCAAGCTAAATCATTCTCCTCTTCTACCCGACGGACATTTTGTAAAAGTGGTATCACATATTTGGGGGAAGCAAAACGGTTTTGTTTCTTCACCTGTTTTACTGTAAGATGCACACTGCAGCCCTTCGTAGAATTTCCCACTCTTGACATTTTTTGGGTGGGCGGGGGGAACGTACATCATGTACATGTACAGCGGAACCAGGTACTTTGCTTCCTGTACAGGAACTTTGCAAATGGCACTGCAGTGCACCCTCACATTCACACCATGGAGTCGTACTGTAGTACAGTGCTGGAGGATTATGAGCTTTGACATATGTATTGGTACCTCGTGATGACGATCTGAGGGGAGGACCATCGTCGACTCGATCTCAATGCGCTCGTGCAGTGAAATCCTTTGCCTCGTGGGTTTGCAGCACCCAGAGCCAGAAATTAATCTCACGAAGCACCTACGTTCCTCTCCACCTGAGATCATTCGAACCCCGCGGACAGCAATGCTTCCCTGCCGTAAGATATACTTGACTCAGGAGGAGGAGGAGGTACTCGACAACTGTTCCCCCTATCTCTTATCGATTATGAACACGGGTATCGCACTGACAAGTGTCTTGGCCTACAAGCATCTCGACATCCCACGATGAATCTTAGACGACAGCGGTGAAATAGAGGTAAAGGGCCATGACGCCCGGTATGATTCGGAGTATCTCCGACCCCTCTTTAAATCTTAAACATCACAAGCTTTTTGAAACAAGAACGACCAACTTCTTGTTTTTAACTTTTGGGTTAGCATGGTCTTTTGACAACTTTGTTTCTGTTTAAGTTGCTCCCACATTGTTGGTTGTATGGAGTTGGGACCGAGTCTTCTCAATTACTCCAACATGACTTGTAGAAGAGAAGGTAGTGAAGATCATTGAGATTGTGAGAATCGAATCGAGACGTTGTTTCTTCAAATAGCAGTTTGCAATCTTATTTTACCCGTTCTCCATCCCGCTGCCACGAAGCAGTGCCATAATTGATGTCATTGTACCTTTTGTACGACCCTACTTCTAGATACCGCAGCACCTAGAGCTGGCGTTTTGGCTGCCAAAATCTAACGGTGTTGCAGACTTGCAAGCCGTCTTGTCTTGTCTTGTCTTTGCTGCAGAGCAATGCTAGTCCCTATGATCTCCGTGTTCTGAATATAGGAACTAGGCTTGCTGACTGGCTTGCCCTAATACTAAGGTAGCAGCTTTGGGGAAGGAGCCGGATGAACAGCAGGGGAGCTACCGTTGACACATTACGACACTAGGGTCAGCTTGCTCTTAACTGAGCCAATTATGACAATGGGCGAGAAACCATCTTGTTCTTGTGTGCAATATACTTGCACCTTGTACACCCTCTAGCAAGCATGTTGAGCCACACCTCAATATCGTCTGTGACCACAACGGTTTGAGTCCCGTGTACTTCACAAATTATTGATGTGGAAGACTAGACTTCTTGTCGATTAGTTTCCTGTACGAGGAAACAAATTTGGATTGGGTATCTGAGAATTTAAGAAAGGCCTGTCGGGTGCACAGACGAGGCCCGGAACTGCTCCCATTTGAGGCGATAAGCCCCGCGGTACGAGTAGTAGCTTGCCACAGTTGTGTGTTCTGCTCTCTGCATGAACACAAACAAAATAAGTTTCTGTGCGGTAATTGTGCAGCTGCGAGTTCGGATTATTGCAACTGCAAAAGCAAAGGAGAATTCTTTGATGGAGGCGAACAAGTTATTGAATTCGTTTCCCCTGAGGAAGGGTGCTTGGTACTTGGTAGGTTCTATCCGCGTGAGTGCATAAAGGATGTCCCTTTAGTTAAACGGAAAAGCTAGTTGAGCTGAGAGGTTCGCATGAAGAGTGGAGATGTGATGTTAGGAAACACTCTGTAGAAACATTGATATCGCATGGAGGAAATATCGTGAGGTCGAGTTGTGAATCAGGTTGACTTGGATGAGGTACAAGCAGAAGATTGGACAAATGTCACGCTGCTATGATGCTGCGGCTATGTCCGTAAATGACTCGAAGCCCAGCTTTGAGCTCTGCCCATGTTGCAATCCAGTCGTCAGTCGGTGTCCGGCGAGTTTGCTTCCATCGAAGACCTTGTGAGGATTTACTTTTGTCAAAACGAGATGCAAGCTAAAAGATACAAACGATGCACCAAAGCTATTTGAGGACCACTATCTTCTGTGCAAACCTTGGAGATTCCTAAGTTCTTCCTCTCTCATTCGTAGAGTGAGACATGCGTGTTAAGGTTAGGATGCGGGAGCATGACGGAATATCATCGCAAAGTCTATCGTGAAGTCAAAGTCATCGAGCAACTGGTGATCCAAATCTTCTTCGCCACCATGTCTGAGATTTCTAAGCCTAGAAAAATAAAGAAGGACAGAGACTCAGACCTGGACCATATCCACGGTCCTCGATTGCTAGAATACAGTGAATCACTACTATACTGGTCAAGACGAGGAGCAGTTGCAGACTCGCACTGCAACCTCAGTCAGCTCTCCTCTCCACTCAATTATATCCCAACGTCTGTGCAAAAAGGAACAGAACTCACTGTTCTCCTACTCGGCGAACAATTGAAAGATAGATGCACTGCCTTTTGGAGTTTGCTTGAGTAATAAGAAGTTTAGCCGACGCTCTGCTATTGTATCCTGGGCCTTGCATGAATTTCTTACTTCCCATGCAGCAAAATGTCCTCGCCGACCCCACCATGTTCTCGGGCCCCAGCCGATCCCATCATCGCTTCTGGGCTGGCTCTAACCCCCCTAGCATGCTGGTTAAGCTTGCACGAGACGGTACCGGCATGGGTCCCATGCTGTTGTCCAGGAGTGAACGGCGGGGCAGTGGGAAATCTGCCGGGAATAGGGGCTGCCCATGTCTGAAATCTCGGAGCTTGTAGCCTGTCATGGACATTACAGCGGTTTCAATTGAGCCCGGGCTGCAGGATCTTTGTTTTCAACCTCAACGCCTCACACAATTGGGGGGCACCAGTGAATGTCTGCCTCATCGCTTCGTCAACGCTGCTTGTGTGTGCCTGATGGCTTGCCCGTACAGCCCGCTGGCGTTGTGTCTCAGACGCCACAGCGTTCACGTTTATGTAGCAAGGGACCCTGTTGGCATTTCCAGCCGGCCGACCTCGTCCGTCGCAGGAGCTTTGTTCCTCGACGAAGCTAGTCAGGTATCGCTCTCTCCCTCCCATGGTATCCTGGCTCGCTGCAGACCCTGTCCTATATGTGATGGTAGGGGATAGCGATTAACCATATACTTAGTCGCTCCGAACCTTCAAAGCTTGGTCAAAGTGTAGGTAGGGGCCTATCCAGTATATCTTGAATCTTGGATCCAGTCAACCTCTTCTCTTTTTACCATCTGCTGTATTTGCGGATTGAGGTCAGAGACCTTTACCAAACTTCTTCTATTCTATACTTCTCTCCACTCACGAACGCTGGCCCATTCCGAGGATAATACTTAAACATGGCTCACATCGCCGATTTCATGGTTAACACCAACAACTGCAGCAACGTAGGTCTGAATAATTTGATTGCCCGGGAGCTATCACCAGATTCTTCATCGAGCAACTCGTCCAGGACAAATGTAGGCATTTGCCGCAGAGATCAAGCACCGCAACATACTAAATTTCACCAACAGCTCACCGAGACAGCTCCAACAACCGCCACCACCACACCCACAGAAGAGAAGGAGAGATACGTTTGGAGGATGCACCAACCCAGCGAATCACGCAAATTCACATTATTCCCAGGGAAGGACAAGCTGCCAACAATATCAACTATGACAGGGAGAAAAGGATCAGATGCAGAAAGGGCGACAGAACAGACATTCAGCCAAGGTCAGGGAGATGGAAAGAATATTCTTAGGAAGCAACAAAAAGAGCAAACGTTGGTCCGCCGGAGAAAAGTCAGTGTACCTGAATTGGGTCCCATGACCACAGTACAGGAAGTTGCTATGGATTCTCGTAAGTTCTTTTTGGTCTGAAGCCCCCATATCATAAACTAACCGTGGAAAAGCCACGATCCCGGGCCGGCCACCTCTTCACGAACGCTCAATTAGCGCACCGGGGAATAGCTGGAGACAGCATATGTTCGGTGAGAGCATGATATCATGTATATCAGGTCCAGCACTTGACGAAAACGCCGAACTCGAGAACCTGCCTGGACAAGACTATATGGACGCCCCAAGTCGGCCTGGTTCAACCTCACCAAAACTTCCACCAATCTCGCCCAAAGTCCTAGCTCCCCTCGTCATTCCCAATGTTCAATCTACAGCTCCTCGTCTGCTCCGCTCAAGGTCTTACTCCAACAGGTTAAGATCTGATAGTGGTAGCCGAGACCCATTAGCTCCAGATGTTCCACCCAAGACAGGTCGGATGAATATGAGCGTCTCACCTCACCCCAAAGTACCTTTCACTCCCCTCTCTTCTACCAGCACCCTCGTCGAAACCCCCTTCTCCGCCCCAGAAGGCCGTGAACCAGAGAGGCCATGGGAACAGTCGGCAGGACGCAGCAGAGGACAATCAGAAGCCACACATCAACGACCTGGACACAACCTTGGCCACCGAAGAGGAGAGTCGGAATCGTCAGCATCAATTATGGATCGCGGTCGTCCAAAGAAAAGACAAGAGACGGGAGGCAGCCCGATGAAGCGAGCAATAAGCAAGAGCACGCGTAGCCCGTCTTCGGAGAAGAAAGCTTTTGAGACACTACCTCAAGGACACCGCGCAGCAAATGTGAACACAGTACTGCAGCGACAAGAGTTAGAAGCCCTCAGGAAACAAGCCATGGGCCAAGCATCTCGCTTCGAAGTCCTTAATTCTAAGGACGTCGATGCTCTATCAAGAGTACTTACCTCATCATTCTCTTATCAAAACCATAACTAATATTTGATAGGAACTCCGGGCTCTTGACGAACGCTGTGACTACCTCCGTAAAACTCATAAGTCCCTTCGGTCAGGCCGCCGCAACCTACATGATAGAATCTGCTCCTACCTACGATCTCCACGTGTAGCTCGATTCTCACACGAATCGATTTTGAAGCAAGAAGAAGCCCTCTCCGAACTCGACACATCCATCGACGACTGGGCAACCAAACTTGAATATGCGGAGAACCGACGAATGCGAGTACGCCAAAAGTTACTGGAGCATGTTGCTGCAGCTCTGATCCTACCATCTAAACCAGAAGAAGAACATCAGCAAGAGCAACAGCTGGGAGGACGTAGTTACGAATCTTCAGTCCATGCACTCTCTACACCACCACGCTCACCCACCAAACCTCAATCCCGAGTACCAAGTCCCCAACGCTTAGCTGAGCCCGTTCCTGTACAAGTAGCTTCACCTGAACGCGAATTCTCTCGCTCAAGGAAAGATGTTCAGTCCATGGCATCCATCAAGATCTACGCTGACTCGGACGTCTATGCTCTGTTGGCTGATGTCGAAGAGGAGATCACGCGTATGGGAGATCAGTCTCAGAACTCTGAAGGTCTCGCTCCTTCGCCCGAACTCTCACAGGATAATTCGGGCGAGATGCTCAGTGCAACTACTTTTCAACTCCCACAACGGACATATCAAGCTACAACAGCTGGATTTCTCTAAGCTCCACAACAAGCAAAGCAAACTTGATCCAAGTCAAAACCCGAAATTATAATTAACAAACAAGAAGATGAAAGACGAAATGAAAGAATTTGACGGCCTGTTCGACGACGATTTCTACCTACTTTTACAGCAATTGCAGCTGAGAGAATGAGTGTCACCGATGTCACGATATGAGAGAGTTTGATTTTTTGTTTTATTTGGCATAGCCCTGCGATATTAGCGAGTTTGATATTTCCTTTTTGTTTGGGAACAATGTTTGTTGATACCAACATTTTCAGGAGTTTTTGTATTTGGGGGTTCATCGTTGGCAAAACGACCAACTTTTCGCAGCTGTTAAAAAACTTTGCTGCCTTGCATATCATAGCATCTACCCTTTTTATTTCTATACCTAACTTACCTACCCTTGCGCATTCGTTTATCCTTTTTTTCTTATTATGTACTACCAACCTACTTATTCATTACTCTTCTTGGGATCGGCGCTTGATGGCGTTTTAAGGGGATGGATTTAGATGCAGATGATCATAGAATCATAAAATATCAGTCACTTGAACATCATATATGTTTTACCAATTGTTGCTTGTATCTCAACTGTGATGATGTATTTATATAGTACAAAGAACTATATCATTGTCAAGTTTATCTCTAATATGTCAACTGAGATCCATTCAAAGAGGTCTCTTGGAAAAGCAATTAATACTGTACTCACGACCGTTCATGGTTTAGAGAATATCAATCATATATAGGAGAGGGGGTTAGCGACCCCAAAAAGACCCTAACTGCCTCTGTACCCAGAGTCAAACATACACCTGTTTCAATCAAAACAAAAATAAGGTTAGAGATGAGGTGGAATTTGGTAGACAAAACAAGAAGTCTTATAGATATACAGGTATCCAGTATTACGTAAATTTAGCACAAATGCCCTTGCTATCTTTCTCCTCCCCGCGCCAACCCAAAGCTTCTCTACCTTGCTTTGCAGTAGGTAGCAAATGCATCCTTCATCACCAATACAGGTATTGCCCCTATAAGCCAACAAGTCTCCTCATTCCAACATTATTCAACGTCCTCCCCTCACTTCCCTCAACCACTCCCTTTCCACTCAAAGGCTCTCCATCACCCATTGCCAAATCCGTCAGCACTCTCGCCAGATCCCTCGTCGGACACATTATAGAAGAATATATCCTCATAACCGGTAGTACCACCGTTTCAACAGCCTTCATCATTCCTGTTCTCTGAGGAATAAACTTATGTATCTCGGTATGTGCACTAGAATCTACAGCTCCAGCTCGAAGGGAGAAGGGTTTGAACGAAGCATGACTTTTCGCGAGCGCGAGAAGTTGTGATTCTGCTCTTCCTTTCACAACGCCGAAGAGAGGTGTGAATCGGCCTGGGGTCGTGGTTGCTCCTTCGCCGGAAACATAGACGAATTTGAAGGGGGAGGTCAGGCTGCTGAATGCTTCTGCTGCGGCCATTGGGTAGTCGTAGGTGATTTTTTCATATTCTCTACATCGCAAAATCACCAATTAGTACTTTATCCATATTATTTTCTTGTTTAAGGGTGTGTAGCACTACTCACTCCTTGGCAACTTGACTCTGGCTGATACCCTGGGCCCAAACACAGCCCTGAGCACCCTTCAATTGCTCCAATATCTCAGATGGATATGTAGTGAAGTCGGTCTGAATTATCACCTTGACCTTTTCGTGTCCTTCTGCTTGGGGAACGGGTCGTCGACTTAGTACTGAGATGGTGGTTATGCTGGGCTGAGTTATCATATGTTGTAGGACTGCGCTGCCTACAAGGCCTGTAGCTCCGGTCAGGATGAGATGCATGGCTGGTGATTTCGTAGAAATTGAAGGCTTGGATGAGAAGAATGTCTATGGAAAATAGAGGTCGACATGGTGGCTTATATATGAGGATCAGGATGAGGATGAGGATGTAGAGAAGAGGAGTTAATCGAGGAGTTAATCGTCGGAGTTTACCTATTGGAGCAAATGCAATCTTGGAGATGCGGTCGCATGCGCCTTGCTGACACGCCAAGACCGGCCGCTTACTGGCGCATCAGCTTACATCATAGGGCTTGCAGCCGGCCGCATCTCGCTGCAAATCCCAAGAGAATCGTCTGCTGGAGCAGGTCACGCCTTAGGTGAAGATATACTCCTACTCACCAGACGGTAGGATATATTTCCCTTTGGGGATTGCTATTATGCCTCGTCCGTTCCAGGTTCTTTTCTCGTCGAGCTTGGCACTACTTCTTCACTGGACGCCATCGTGTTCCTTTTGGTGGCTCAGTGGATGTACTCATCCTCGCTCAGTTACTTGCTCAAACCCCTCTTACTCAAATTAACTCATATTCCCCTATGGAAGGTTTGATAGTCAGCTGCCTATCCTTTGGATGGTAGCAGGACTGCCTGAACCTAGAAGAGCTTTAGCCATGCTTTCCCACCTGGTCATACAAGTAAGCTCTTACCCCACTACTGCAGCAGCAGTGCTGCTTGTCGGATGTAGGGCGCGTTTGCGGCATAACTACATCCCATGTCCTACATCCTCAGCGGGTCCATAAGTATGTAAATGCTTGGTGCAATACTCTCAATTCATCAACTCAGTTGCAGTAATTCGTAGCGAGAGCAGCGTGCCAACATGGATTCTTCAAGTAAGTACACTCTCACTCTCAATCCCAAGCAAATCCATCAACTAACAATCATAGAACCCCTCAATATCGGTGTCATCCTGTTCCCTACTTTCCAAGCCCTCGACGCCTTCGGACCACTCGACGCCCTCAATATCCTCTCCACAAAGACCCCTCTAAATCTCTTCATCCTCGCCGAAACGCTCGATCCAGTTTCCACGGCACATACGAATCCAGTAAATAGTCCATTCAACTCCAATTTCGGCCAGAGCGTGGTCCCAACCCACACCTTTTCAACCGCACCTCCCTTAGACGTGCTCTTGATACCAGGCGGAAAAGGCAGACGTGATGCATTGACAATTGCCAGCGTCTCTACCTTTGTCAAGGAACGATACCCGAGTCTTAAATATGTACTTACAGTCTGTACGGGTGCATTTCTTATATCACAAGCCGGTATTTTAGACGGGAAGCGTGCGACGACTAATAAAAGTGCTTGGTCTGATACTAAGGAACTGGGGCCTAAGACACATTGGATTGCTAAAGCCAGGTGGGTCGTGGATGGGAATATTTGGACAGCTGCGGGCGTTAGTGCTGGCATAGATGTTGCTCTTGCTTGGATTGGAGCTGTTTGGGGAGAACAGATGGCAGAGGAGGTTGCGCTTATCATGGAGTATAGTCGCGCACTGGATTCCAGTGCGGACCCATTTGCGGATAAATGGTCCATTGCTGATGTTATTCCTCAGTCATAATGGCTACTCCTAGAATGGGGCTAGTACAATATGACCTCAGGATTGACGAGGATGATGCGCTATTCAATGCTCAAAGCCCTCCTGACCTGATCTAGACTTGCTTGCACAATGTTTTGTTTTATTTTTATTTCATTTTGTTTTCCTCTTATTTTAGAGACTTCAACCCTGCTCCACAATTTAGTCACTCTTCTTTAGGAACAGGCGATGGAAGTTGGGGTCGTAGTAAGCCACTTTATGAGTACTTCATTGTGTTACTAAACATTTTACGTACCTTGGTTTGCAGGAATTCTAAAAATCCTGAGATTGTATATTTCAGTTATTGTGCGTTTTCAAAGCAAAGAAATGAATGAATAAGAGCAAGTGTCTCTGGTGATAATTCAATAGTAAGGAGTTCTGTCGCTTAGGTTCATCCTCGGCCGTAATAAATGTTTAGTATAAAGTATTACTTGCAGCAAATCACTAGCCAGCTGATGAGCCACGAGCTCTGTTAATTGTAGCTCTAGAACATTGGACGCCGCCGGAACCGAAGTATACGTGTCTTGTTCGATGTGGCACTGCGCTCGTGACCACGTGGCGTAGAATAATCTTGGAAGGGTAGGTCGAAAGTTGTGAAGCTTCGCTTGCAGGATGCTATTGATCAACATGAAGTTGTCCGTAGACAGGTCGGCGGCGGCAGCAATGAGAAGGTCTCGTTGGGCTGTGAGTGTCTCAATTCTTTGCACTTTTCGATTGTTGTCTTTAGTGGCGGTTTGATTCTCTTGGAGGTTGTAAGGTAATTCTCTGGGGGGGGGGTGTCGCTGAAATAACCCTCCTTTAGGTTAGAGAATTCCTCTTTAACGCTCCGCTGGTGGTCGCTGAAGCGAGCTAGCTCGTCGTCGGTGTATTGGTTTTTCGTCATCTTGCACTACTGCATGATCTGCAAGACAGGTGTATCTTTATGTTCTCAGTTTGATACCCTTCGGTCGATCTAAGATGCAATCTGCAGCGAAAATGAGAAGTCTCAGCAACTGAGTCGCAACAAATAAGCGACGTGCTAGCTTCTGTTTAAATTATTTCTTATTTTCTTTAGAAGGATCGACTTCCTGCTGCTGTCTAGAGACGCTGCGCAAAGTTGGTAATGCTGAGGTAATTTTGGTAAATTGGATTCAGTAGAATCAATACTTCATGTCTAAACCAACAATACTAGACATTATTTTGAGTTGAATATAGTGAGTATATGGTAATAGTCATGTGACCACTTACCTTAGCTTGAGTAACTCACCTGGGTTGGGTAACTATTCGAATTTACCTGAGTATCTCACTTGAGTATTTCACTTAAACGTGATAAAGCACAAAATCAATGTAGATCATTTCAAGCCTATAAATCAAGATAATCAAAATCACGCCTTTACTTCCATATTCCTCAAAATCTCCTTGAACTGCTTCCCAAGCTTCGTCCTCACAATAGTCACATCAGGGGCCTCCGGTACTTGTCCCAACACCTGTTGAGGATCCACAGTACACGTCCACTCTTTCTTCGCTTTCTGATGAAGTCCCGTTCCTCTTTTATACTTGACATCCTTACCTCGGCGAACAGGATTCGTACCCAAATATGCTGGTGTGATAAGTGTTTCGTCGAGCAAGGATTGCCATCGTGGAAGGTACATGCCTGGACCGTGCGTTGTAGACGAAGTGTTGGCAACAACGGCATTCATTTTCGACGTGGAGAAACCATTCAGTGAGTTGAGGTAGGCGGAGTGTGCATCTACCGATTTCAAAACCATTGTCTGGTCCGCGGGGGAAAGCTGGGAGAATATTGCTGTGAGGACTTCTGTCATAGAACCTGCGGCTCCATTCCCGGCATTTTCAGTAGTTTTCTCCTTGGTTTCCAGCGAATCATAGGCAGGTGGACGACGAAACTCAGCCAACAAATCTTTTGCGTAAGCGATGAAAGTACCAGCTAGTTCGGGGTCATTTTTGAGAACTTGGCGATAAAAGCCAAAGATACTAGCTTTGTGTTTGTGTAGAAGCCTGACGTAGTCTTCTACTGATGGAGGGATATATTCCTGTGCATCTTTTGTACTATTCTCCGTCTTCTTGTGCTTACTTAGGACGATCAAGTCGTCTATAAAATTCTGTGCATCTGTCACAGATGCGCTGAGATTAACAGCATTGTGAACGGAACGGATGAGGGGTTCAGCTGTTGCTATCACGTCGCGGATAGCTTGTGTAAAAAGATCTGGACTTTGGCTACAGAAGACGTTTGAAATTTCTTGACGGTCGCGAATAGACAGGTGTGCTGCGTAGTATTCGAGAAGTTGGGTATGTTGTGATTCCGAGAGGGAATTGACTAGATCCGGATTGTAGAAGTTGAGGATTACAGTCACAATGGATTTTGACTGCTCCATACTGATTTTACGTATCTTTTCGTGTGTTGCCCGCGGCTCCTGGATGAAGGTCTTTATTGCTTTCAGGTGCTCTTTGCTTGGCCCGTTTTTATCCTTCTCAATCGCTGCGGCGTGGTCCTTGAAATCCCCCTCATCCCAGCCCAATACTCTGGAGAGAATTCTAGAAATTTGATTCCGTTAGCCAACCAACCCAAAGTAAATATCTTATGGGGATTTGCTCCATACTCTTGAAGTAAGTTCATTCCTTTATCTGACGACGTTTTACTGAGTCCCAAAGAGCTCGCCAAACCATTCACACTCAATTTCGTGAGCAGCAGTTTCATCATTCCACTTATCATGGTTGCCGCATTGCCAACATAAAGCGTCTGTTTGATCATAGCATAAGGTGTTATGCGGTGGGTATTCTTGATGAGTTTGACAAGATATTGGCCATCGGGAGATAGCACGAAGATGTAATGCATAAATAATGCCATGCTAAGCCGAGCTATCAGTTATCAAAATTTACAGAATGAAATCGGTGTCTGAACTTTGGGACTCACATAATGATGACGTATTCACAAGCAGCCTTAGCCATAGGCGAATGATCTTCGACATTCCCCGTTTGCAGTATTTGCTCAGCGAGCTCATCAATCAGATCCCCGTACAGACATCCCTGGACAGCAGTGTCCCAAGCTCGCATGAGGTCATTTGGATTGGACATATCGTACGGGAGATTCCGATTACTAGCTGGATCAATTGGACAGCCTCCCAAAGCGCCTCTGGCGACATTTTCGAAAACGACTGCATAGGCAGTAGCAAGAGTTTTCCGTAAACCCATTGCACCTTTATCATAACTCTCCGATAACTCAGCTTCTCCCAGCTTGGAGATGAGACCTTGGATCCTATCGTGCCAAAGTTCTGGTGTCACGCCCTTTATACCGGGTGTGTTTATCACGAATTTGCAGAGGAGAACCTGGAGGATTGGTGAGGTTGTTTTTACGTTTACATCTTTCTTGAAAGGATGTCCGTATGAGTTGATTGGTTCTGGCCATTTAAAGTCTTCGATCTCCGAGTAGGTTTCATAGTGGGTCAAGATATCGAAAAGTGCTTGGAGCTGAGCTGGTGAAATTTGAGCGTGAGACATGGTTATTGTAATTGAAGTGTTGTAGTAGTATTGTGGATCGTATCGTGAAGTTGGTTGTTGGTTGAAGTCATGAGAAGGCAATTGCGGAAGGGATATCTTAAGGCATTTATATCACGTTCGCATTTCGCAACGCTTACCTTATATCCTGAAAACCACGCTAGCCAAGCCCTGATAGAATCATAGTCTAATAGCCGATTCCAATATTTTATAAGCGTGACTTGTACAAAGCTTGAATTTTTTTAATATGTGTTGCTTATAAGATTTATGTATTATAATATTTAACCAACATATTCCCCTTTCGGAACCTCTCGATTTGACATTTAGCATGTGCTAGTCGCTTAATTCAGGCGCTTAGTGTAGATCAGGCCACAAGCAAGCATTGGTTGCCATTTCCAGGTTGCGATGCGAGAATCTCGCAACCATTTTTCGCAAGCGCTAGCTGAGCTGGCTATGGTAAATTTCATTGTTCTCTTGCAAGTTAATTGATATGTTTTGTGTATTGTACTGTATCGATCTATTTTTATTTTGTTTTCTATCAAGTGCTCGGATTTCACATAAAAATCAAACCTCAAAGTTTCAAGTTCTCATGTAGTCTGTTGTTTATTTCATGCTAAGATTTTTTTTGCGATGAAAGAATTCAATCTTGCTGGGGTTGGTTTGATTTGTTGTATGTTTGGATGATTGCGATCTTCGAAACATATCAAATTTCTTGTGAAATCTCGTGGATGCAATTACCATTGGTCGTTGAATCTTTTAATTCTTTTGCGATTGGATTTGGTGAGTTCTCTTTCAGGTTGGTTCCTGTATTCATCAGAACGTGCTCTGACACTGTACAGATATCAGCTGGAAAATATGCAACTAACAAGTAGAATTCCTGTCTGTGCAATGTTCAGATTGGGCGATACATAGTCGGTTCGTGACATAATATTATCGTCTAAACTCACATACAGGAATGTTTGCTTGCCGGGGGGCAGGGGTGAATTTGTGTGAGACTTTCGCAGGGGCTTAAACCCAGCGTCTTGTAACTGAGTAAAGACGGTACTTGTGGTGTTAAATGCCAAACCTCGAACTAATCTCTAAGCCCACGATGTGCCATATGCATATATTCACATACTCGTAGGCTCAAAGTGATACAAGGCCGCGCGTTTTAAGAGCTCAGAGAAAAATGCAGGTCAAACGCTTTTTTCTGTTATTGCCATACACAAGGCTTGCTTGGCTTTTCTAATTTTAGAAAACTGCAGTTGAATACAAAGAGTAAGTGCACAAAGCCTCTCCTACGTTTCACATGTCTCTAGATTATCTCTGCCGACGAGACGAAGCTCGATGCGCTATCACCACTTCTTCCTCTTGCTTTCTGCCTCGAAGACAAATCGCGTGGACCCTCGGTCACAAGTACAATCACAATCTCGAACATGGCATGCATCTTTGTAATATACAGTACCCGTGTCAGTAACCTTGAGCAAGATTTCCAATGAGACCCACTGATAATTTCATCATGCTTGTGTCAAGCAGTATACGCTTGTGAAAAATCCGCCTGAGATTTTGAACGAAAGGTACAAAAGACAACCATTTAAGAAAACTTACAGCAAGAAGGCATTTTTCTTTTCGCTTGGTAATTTCAAAGTGGCCGTGTCAAGAAATATACCCGTGTCAATAACCGAGCAAGTTTTTGGACGAAGGCAACCTGGATAGCATTGGAATGAGTCTAAGAATTTATTGGTTTCTGTAGAGGACATTTCGATAAGGGCACATCGTCAAGCGTCATCAGGACTCTCTAGTTGATTGGGATTTCTTCGTCATGGGCTTGAATATCTACGACTGACGTTACTGCTCTGATATGAGATGTTCGGTAGCTGACACATAATATTGTTACTTATTCTGGTGTTTTTGGGTATGTCTAAGAATTTACTAGTTGTAGTTAGTAATAGTTTTGTTTTAACAAACTTTGGATTCTTGGTCTACATTACTAACTTGTTTACACAGATGAGAGATAAATAACAAGCAGAGGACGCTCTTTGTACTTAAATGTACTTGTGCTCATAAATGTAGTTTGAGAGATCTTTTATGCGGCTAATAGATATTCCGTGTATAAAGAGAAAGAGGCAAAGGACTTCTACAGAATTCAACTTTATCTATTGCCCATTTCAAGTGAGTTACTTTGCCTTAATTGGCGAATTCAGGAAGGGTTTCATAAATCAAGCTAGCTATTCATAAGCTTGTCAGTACATTTCGGAATTTTTGCTCTGTACAAGTGTTTTAACTTAAAATCCTCTTGTATCTCGTGTATATGAGTAGAATGCACTTCTCTTACAATTACCATTATAGCTAGGTAGCTAAGACTACTATCTTAAAGAATTCGTTAGATGCTACTGCTAGACTACTATTTTGGGAAAGCAATAAACGTATAGCGCAATAACGAATAGATTTGAGAGCGAGTAGAGTACGAGAGAAGGAGGAGAGGCCGCTCTTCATACAAGGCCGTATTACATAACTAAAAGTAAAAGAATTAGTGGGAGAATCTGGGAAAAGAGCAATATAGAACACAGCTTTTTTTTTACTTAATCTACACAAAGGTGCTTGAAACTAATAGCGCGTGTTTTGTGGATCCTAAAAACTCGTTGTGTATGCTCAAGAAGCTTGGTTATGGATTAAGAAATGCAAAATGTCCCAAAAGCTGCGGGCAAAAGGAATTCTTCTATTATTATTATTTTATTGAGAAGACATCTTCGGAGCTCCGACACAATTCCCTCGCTTAAACAATTGATTGATCACACTGGTGTTCAAACCCGACTGTAATATAGAGTAAAGTTCACATGCCAGCCAACAGCAGAAGTACACGAGATCCTTTGAGCATACTGAAATGTACAGCTTATCATGCATCTCTTCATGTATGGATTTGATGGAAAACATGCAAATGTACTGCACTGCCACTTGTACAGTACATTTGGGCTTTGGCTTTCACCGCCTCTAGACCACTGTTCTTGCAACAGCGCGGTTTTTGCTGGTAAGCCCTTTTCCGAGAACTCGCCCCCCCTTTTCCGGCTCCCGTGTGCTCTACGTATGTCCGATTTTGACACACCTCAAATCGGACATTTATTTCTCCTTCGTAGAGCGTGCGATCTCGCTCGCTTAAAGGTTGCCCATGGGGGAGCTACTGAGTGCCGAGCACGTGCTAGCTGTCGGCATTCCTCGCACCGCACTCAATTTCAACGACATCATCAACTCATACCTACAGCTTCAATTCAATGTGTGGCACGGCCATTGGAATCATCAATTCACCTTATCGAGAGAATATAGCCCGTGCAACCAACGGAAGCAGTAGCAATTGATCGAGGTACACCATGCTCGAGATATCTGACGCATCATTCCAGTCCATCAGCATGCCTCACCGACGGCCAGGATGGTTGTCTAGAAGCGGCAAAGCTGGTAAACGGCGGACACAACGGAAAAGACGGCATCTACACGGGACCATGCCGTCGCCACAAATCAGAAGGGCCGGATCTCCAACAAGCGTTGCAGTTGTCGATGATTTTTGCAGGCTACGGCCTTTCGTTTTGCCTCTTTCTGCCAAGCCTGAGCTTGAATTTTGCCTTGTGGGTTCTGGGTGGTGGGTTGTGGATCTGAAAGTGTGGATCCTCTTGCTACCTTATCAAGTATCTTACTCAGGCCGATAGTCGGGCTTTGTTTCAACGATGTACACGATTATTTTGGGATATATTATTCGAGTCATATCCTTTCTCTCGTTTTCTCTTTTTCCTTGGCTGTATATATATCCCCATACCTCTGCTATCCCAATTGCTACTCTGAAAGTACTTTACGGTCAATTGGAGAGGAGAAGGATATACCGTTCTTGCCTTTCATGCTCGAGATTGACAAGGAAGACAACCTTGAGCGCTATCTCTTAACGTATTATGACACTTTCCCACCAAAGGCATCTCAATTGATACTCCGAAATAACCATGCCTCCAAGCCACCATGAAGTAGAGTCCTCCGAGACCAAAAGGTCTACCGAAGAAACCATTCAGAACCTACAACAGGACCAGACGGAATTTTTGGATGCCAACGATGACCAGTCAATCCATAGCGTCTCGACCAACAGTCTTCATCGACCAGACACAACATTAACACATATGCCTTCCCATCTTTCCCACACCCATGATGCGCCAATGCAACACTATACATCCTACATCACAATCCCAGACGAAGTTTACGATCGCATCTCGCCAGGCCACAAAAATATTATAGTGGCGCTTCTTTCGTTCTGCAGTTTCCTGGCTCCCATATCGAGTACCACGATCTTAGCTGCCATCCCAGAAGTAGCTGCAACGTATCATTCCACAGGAACCATCATAAATCTGAGCAATGCTCTCTATTTAATCTTCATGGGTCTATCGCCTTGCTTCTGGGGTCCACTAAGTCAAGTATATGGTCGACGAATAGTAAGTGCTTCCCTTTACAAGTTAATTTTAATGTAAAAATGAAATATAAAACGTACTAAAAACACCATCAGATCTGTCTCGTAACAGCGGCACTCTTCCTCGCTTGCTCAATTGGTACAGCACTCTCTCCAAACTTAATCTCCTACTTCATCTTCCGGATCCTCACAGCCTTCGAAGGGACCTCCTTCCTGACCATAGGAGCCGCCTGCATCGGCGACATCTACCGACCCACCGAACGCGCAACAGCAATGGGATGGTTCCTCTCAGGAACACTAATCGGGCCCGCCTTTGGACCATTCCTAGGCGGAATAATAGTAACCTTCAAATCCTGGCGGGTAATATTCTTTCTTCAAACAGCACTGGCAGGGACAGCATTAATCGGAGCCTACTTCCTCTTACCCGAAACAATTCATCACAAGAAATCCGATGACCTCGTTGGATTATCCAGGAGACAGAAAGCGAAGGTTTTGGGTGGAATGTTAAATCCTTGGAGGGTCGTTAAACTTTATAAGTATCCGAATCTTATTGTAGCAGCCTTGGCGAGTAGTAGTTTAGTTTGGAATATGTATTCCTTACTTACACCAATCCGATATATTCTCAATCCACGATTCGACCTCACATCACCAATTCAATCTGGACTCTTCTACTTAGCACCCGGTTGCGGATATATCCTAGGAACCTTCTTCGGAGGTCGATACGCAGATTACATAACAATTCTCTGGATCAAGAAGAGAGATGGGAAACGAGTTCCTGAAGATCGATTAAGATCTTGTGTTCCATTTATGGGCATTGCAATTCCTTCGGCTATGTTGTTGTATGGATGGTCTGTTGATCAAAAATTCGGTGGAGTCGCGTTACCAGTTATTATGATGTTTTGTCAGGGAGTATCACAATTATTTTGTTTTCCTTCTCTTAATACTTATTGTTTGGATGTTATGCAAGGACATGGCGCAGAGGTCATAGCTGGTAATTATATGATTCGATATATGTTTGCGGCTATGGGTAGTGCGACTGTTTTACCTGCTGTAGAGAAGATTGGTATTGGTTGGTTCTCTACTATTTCGGCACTGTTTTTGGTGGTTAGTAGTTTGGCTATTGTGGCTAGTATTAGGTGGGGTGAGGGTTGGAGGGATAAGGTTGATCGGAAGAAGAGGGCTGATAGGGAGAAGAGGTTTTTGGAGAGTGGGGAGAGGGATGCTGATATGGTGGAGGTTGGTGTTAAGGATGAGAAGATTAAGGAGAAGGATATCGTTTGAGGGAACTTATATAGTCTTTGAGCTGAATGCTAGAAAACTTATCTTGATGTATAAGGGATGGCCTACTTAAGATATGTGAGTTACTTGGTGACAAAAAACAAGTTGGTTACTTAAATCAAGTTAGTTACTTAAATACCAAAATAAGTGAATTACTCAAATACAGTAAGTCAGTTACTCAGTCAATTAGGTTACTCAAATTAAGTAAGTTCGTTATTCAGATAAGTAAGTGGATTATTCTAACCAAGTAGGTTTACTCAAAACATGTGGGCTAAATAAATGAAGTTACTCAGATGAGTAGGTTACTTAAATCTAGTGGACTACTCAAACAACTGAGTTATCCAAATAGGGGAGTTATTCAAACAAGTGGGTTACTCAAATCAAGTGGATTACTCAGATCAAGTGAGTTAAATTATATCTCCAAGATTCAGGTTAATTTCTTCCTTATCCCAGAACCTATCCCTACCATTGCCCAAGCCTGCAGGATCCCTATTACTAGCCGAATTCTCGAACCACTGCATCTTCTTCCTCTGCTCCTCAGTTGGGCTCTGCGACCTATATGCTTCCTTCAACTCCTCCCACCCATGAATGCTGCCAGCATCCTCTGCAACCCCGTGACCCTCGCCGTCCAGACATAAGAATCGTCCAGTAGCAGGCTCCCTGCCTTTGACCGTAATAATATGCCACCAGCAATCACTAAGATCATACGTGTACTCGATCCTCGAATTTCCATATTCCTTATTATCGAAGACCTTAGGTAACTTTATTTTCGCAGCAGCAATTTCGGGGGTTTGGCTGTGCTTGCGTCTATTTGTTTGGAACGCGTCAGGAGACCGCATAATATGGTGCCCCATAGCTGGGCCATCGAACTCAACGATACGAAGTAGATTCTGTTTTGGCCCACGATCCTTATGTTCTTCTGGGCCTGCCGACAATTGGGTAATTAGGCTTGGTAATGACAGATCTTCGGGCTCCGCGTTCGGGTCTTTGATTTGAAAATCGTAAGAGTGTGTTGAGGCATATCCGAAAGCTGTTTGGAGCGCTTCGTGCAGGTGTGCAAACGTTGCATTCGCGGGGCATGAGAGTGTTCGTGAGATGGAGGGGTTGGTGATGCTATCGCCCGGTCCATCTTGGATGTCGGGTGCGAGGTCAATTGTTAGGATGTAGTTTGGGGCTACGCAGACTTTCCTGTGGGAAGGCCAGTCTTGCTTTTGGCAGTTTGTGCCTGTATATATACATATTATAGTTAGTGGATTGATAATGGGCTGGTGGTGTCATATAAATAAATTGGACAACTCACCACAGTAGCTGATCTTTTTGCATCGTGAACATTGCAGGAGCTTCTTGGTTTTACTGTCTTCACTGCTCGTCTTCTTACAGAAATTACACTTGAGCTGTTGATTCATTGTTTCTGCCATTTTTCAACTGGTGAAATGGAGAGTTATCCAAATCAAGTCAGCTACCCAGATCAAATCAGTTACTCAGCGCAAGTCAGTTATCCAATGCAAACCAGTTACTCAAACAAAGTCAGTTATTGAGGTAAGGGCGCAGAAGATTGGTTGCAGACGAAGAGCCAAGGTAATTTGGGGTGAGATGGTGGACGCGAAGTCAGAATTGAGAAGTGCGGTGAAGCAGAGAGCGCTAGTGACACGAAGTCACGTGATACAGCATCACCCTGTTCTGTTCAGTTCGGCAGTTGGAGAGCAACAGGGGATGTAGGAATTACGTGCGCACAGGCCAGCCTCACCAAATTGAATATATTCAAGAAAATAGAGACATTTATTAATTATAAAATAACATCACCACTTATTGCCTCTGATGGGTTTCCCACTTGATCTAATAAGCTCTGCGCATCTTCTAGGCATATCAGCAATACGATGGCGTATCTCCTCCATACTAATTTTGTCCCATTCCTCTTGTAAGGCCTCCTTCATCTCCTCCTCAGAATCAAAGACTCTACGCCTTAATCTTTGCTTTATAATAGCCCAAATACCTTCAATAGGATTAAGATCTGGACTCTGCGTAGGATGGGAAAGGTTTTGGATGTTGTATCGCTTTCTATATTCTTGTGCAAGCCCTTGTTTTCGCATGCCGTGAGAAGGGTCGCCATCCTCTTGAAGAAGCCATGGTTTATCATCGATTTGCCTCATAGATTCGATGGCTTGACAATATATAGGTAGAAGACGCTCCACATAGTACTTTTGTGTCATTGCGTTGCCTTTAACCTTGATTTCAACCTGATGAGGCTTCCCTGCCTCCCATTCTTGTACTCGATATTGATATTCGTCTTCTGTTTCAGTCGTAGGGCGACGACGAGGCTTCTTAGGATAAGGAGGTTGCTCAATCTTATCTTCCTCATTGTTATAGAACTCTAATTTCTCTGCTTTTCCCTACTAAGAGATCCACGCTGCAATATGAAACCGTACACCCTTTAGTGGTGGCCTTTGCTCAATATTCTCTGGGTTATCGCGCGTTCCTCGCTCTCGAAGTACTCTGCCTTGGGGCTGAGATGTTGGATCTATGTGGGCTTCGTCCGTATATACGATATGATCGAAAAAACCAAAGAGAGAATCATAAACATGGGTAAGACCATAGGTTATACGATCATAGCAATTCTTCTCTGAAATAACCTTCTTAACAAAGGCACAAGTGTACCGTCCACCTCCCTTAGTATATTCCTTCAACTTATGTTGTAATTGGCGCTTCTTAACAGGTATATCGTGGTATGAAATCTGGGCTTTGTATGGCTCTTTTCGGACGGGATTTCGAGAGGGAGAAACAAGCATTTTACACATCGATTTCGTAACTTTAGATGTACGCCCAAGTACCTTAGACCTTTGTCGAGTTGGCTTCTTTGCTGTAGACCCTAATTCGACCCATTGTTTCTTCCATTTTCGACCACAACTCTCTGAAATCTTGCAGTCAGCTGAAATACGTCTCAACGACTTTGTCTGGCCATCTTTAGCTAACGCGTCAAAGAATCTATACTTCCTTCTAGTTGTAGCTTCTCCTCCAGCAAGAGGTTCGGGGGATGGGGTTCGGAAAGGATTTAATCGAGTTGGTGGAGCCATAGTAAGGGAATAGGTTGTTGTTGATTATTTCAAGGGAATCGTCGGTTTCGATTTTTGGTGTTTTCGGCCCGTGCGCACGTAATTCCTACACCCCCTGTTGAGAGATCAAGTCAAGATTTTGCGGCTCAACGTTTATGATATTTATATTATATTCTATTATATTCTATGATATCTGTTCTCTTCCTGCATATATGCTTCCTTCAAGAGTCTTACCATCATCCCCAAGTCCACTACCGATGTAGTGAAGGGTGGTGCAATGATGACGTGGTCCCCACGAACTCCATCCACTGTTCCTGCCCCAGGATAAACAGCCAACCCCAAGTTGAACGCGTTCTGCTGGACATTGTATCCGAAATGGTGAGAAGCTGGAAAAGCTTCCTTCGTTGCCCTATCCTTGACGAACTCAACGGCCCAAAACAGACCTCTCCCTCGAATGTCACCGACGAATTTACAACCACTAAATGTATCAGTCAGCAACTGCTTCAACAGCATACCCATCGAGGCACATCGTTGAACGAGATTGTCCCTCCTCACAATCTTCTGGACTGCAAGTGCGGTCGCACATGTCACGGGGTGAGCCTGGTATGTATGACCATGATTGAAAGCCGCTGAACCAGCTTTAAGCATGTCTACAACCCTTTTAGATATCAGCACGGCAGCCACTGGTGCATATCCACCTCCTAGCCCCTTGCCGACGGTGACGATATCTGGTATCATGTTCTCTTGCTCGAAAGCAAAATATGTTCCAGTTCTGCCCATTCCGCACATTATCTCGTCCAAGTGGAGCAGAATCCCATATTTGTCGCACAGCTTGCGGACCGAGGGGAAGTACCCTTTTGGTGCTGTGACGCACCCGGCTGTGGCCCCTACGACGGGCTCAGCAATGAAAGATATGATATTTTCCGGGCCAATCCGTTCAAATTCGGCCTCCAGCTCCGCAATCAAACGATCAACATACTCTTGCTCTGTTTCGGTGGCGTGTTGGTATTGGTACGGATATGCAGGCGAAACAAACGACACATTCGGCATCAAGATATCCTTATACGGCACTTTCCTCCCCAAATTCATTGAAATTGACATGGCTCCAATCGAGTTCCCATGGTAGCCTTGTTTCCTCGAAACATACCATTTCCGTTGCGGTTCTCCTTTTTCATAGAAATACTGCCGTGCAAGCTTCATGGCTGCATCATTCGCTTCACTCCCACTCCCACAGAAGTAGGCCTTTTCAAGTCCATGCTGAAACCCTCCCGGTGGAACTTCTAAGATGAAGTTCGCAAGATCTTCTGCCGAAGAGGTGGTATAGGAGAGTGTGTGAACGTAGGAGACTTTCTGCATCTGGGAGATTGTGGCAGACAGCACTTCCTCGTTGCCATGACCGATGATAGCAACGGCTGCTCCCCCACAACCATCTAGGATGGAGGCTCCCGAGGAGAGGTGCAAGTAACTTCCTGTTGCGCTGAGGACCTCGTGTGGCATCTCGGTAAGGGACCGGTGCATGAGGCATGTGTTTTTGCCTTTTAATGTGTGCGGCATGATGGGGGTGGTCGCTACTTTTGCTACGGTGTTGGACGGGATGGTTGTTATATCATTATTCGAGGACTCCTCCTTGAGGAGGATTGATGGCGCCATGACGAGTGCTGGGTAGTAATCGTCCAACTGACTTGGAAGACCTTCTGCTTTTTATAAACGATTCGCTTGCAATAGTATGCCGGAGTCTTCATGTCATGCGCTAGGAGGTGGTGACTAGAGTTGGAACGGCTACATTTCCTAACTCAACCTCGGGCTTTCAAAGCCTACTGTCGTAGTTCCGGACAGGCCGTAGTGTGGTTCGATTATACGCTTGCTGCTAGGGTATCGGGTTTGAACGTATTTTACCTTCGCGTTTGAACCGGCTTTCGATTCGATCCCTCCCCCATTTTTGGTGTCATACCACACCCTATCTCTGACATTTTTAATTTGACATTTCGAGCTATCTAGAATTTACTGAAGATTCTATGGATGATACTTATTTCCGCTATCTTGATTCTTGCGCTGGGTCGATAAGAGAAGCCGTACTGGATTTATATGTAGGCTGACGACGTCCTTTGGGGAAGCCAGTTCTGTGGTCTTTCTGCAACATTAATCCGGCATTTAAAATGTCTTTAGCAATTGAAAATGTCACTCGCGCTGATACTGTTGATCGGGAGAAGGGCGAATTGGTTATCGATCGTCATGCCGACTTAGGACTCCAATTTCTTGCCAAGCATGGCCATATTGAATACTCGGCTGAGGAAGAGAATACTGTGCGTTGGAAGATTGATCTTTGTTTGATGCCGATCGTAAGCCCGAATCCTTGGAATTGGATTTCTCATTCTGAAAATACCAGTTAGCCATCACTTTCGGACTTCAGTACCTTGACAAAGTCACAATTAGTTATGCTGCAGTTTACGGCATGCGTACAGATCTAGACATGGTTGGCACGGAATACTCATGGACCAATTCCATCTTCTATTTTGGATACCTTGTTGGAGAAATACCGTCGAACTATCTTATGCAGAAACTCCCAATTGGAAAATTTGCATCTGTCAACCTCCTTATTTGGGGTGTGTTGGTTATGCTCTGCGCGGTGTGTAAGAACTTTGCTGGTCTTGCTGTTGTTCGTTTCTTGATGGGTGTGTTTGAGTCTTGTATCGGCCCTTGCTGGGTTACCATCACAGCTATGTTCTATAAAGGACAAGAGCAAGGCACAAGGTGCACGGCGTGGTACTTTATGGTCGGAGTCGCTGCTATTGTAGGTGGGCTTTTGTCATACGGCATTGGCCATATCAATTCTGTCGCAGTCAAACAGTGGCAACTTGTGGTAAGCCCTCAAAATATCAGGCTTTGAAGTGGCACAATCTGAATTTCTTTAGTTCCTCATTTGTGGCGGTTTCACGGTTGCGTGGTCCATTGTTGTATTTCTGTTCTTGCCTGATTCTCCACTGAATGCCAAATTCCTCAATGAGCGACAGAGATCTATCGCAGTTGAGCGTCTGCGGGAAAACCGGACTGGTATCAAATCATCGCAATTCAAATGGCCTCAAGCTAAAGAAGCTCTTCGAGATCCTCAAGTCTGGATGATCACATTTTGGGCCGGCATTGGCAATTTACTTAACATTGGAGGATCATTCCTTCCACTCATCATCCAAGAAATGGGATTTTCAGGTCTCACAACGACGCTTTTGACATTACCAGTCGGTGGGACGGAATGTGTCGCTATGCTCGTGGCAGGTGGCTTATCTTGGTACTTCACCAACGGCAGAACGGTCATTATGTTTTTCGTCTCACTCCCTACCTTCGTTGGTACAATCCTACTTCAAGTGCTTCCGCAATCCGCAACCTGGGGACGCATGGTCGGCGTGTGGTTTCTATTATGCGTACCAGCATCATACGCCATTCTTCTCAGTCTCATCTCTTCAAACATTGCAGGCTTCTCCAAGAAAATCACCACCACTTTCCTAGTGTTCGTCATGTTCTGCGTTGGTAATATAGTTAGTCCGCAGCTTTTTATTACTTCAGAAGCTCCACATTATGGGACTAGTTGTCGGGCTATGTTAGTTGCTATTTGTCTTTGCCAGGTCCTTTCGGTGGGGCTTGGATGTTATTACTACTTTGAGAATATGAGGAGGGATAGAGTTTTGGCGGCAGCACCGAGAGAGGTTGTTGAGGCTGCTTTGGTTGAGGATGAAGAGTTCTTGGATAGAACGGATAAGGAGGATTCGTTGAAGTTTCGATATAGGTGGTAGTTTTGATTGATATACGAGAAACACTTTATGATGACCTGACTTATGATTTCACTTGTAGAGTTGAGATGGAGGTTCTAGGTATTAAAGTGTGGTCAAATATCTTGTAATCTTAATGGTATATCTTGAATTATATTCACAGACATGAACATATCTTCTTCCTCGCGTAAGAGAAATTCTTTGAGCATTTAGGAACATCACACTGTTATCGCCACTCTTCAATGGGCTATTGAAAGTCTCGGCACAAGGAATTTCAGTCATTAGCCAGGGTAAAAGTGATCTTACCTGTTGCTACTACAAATTGACCATAACTTTCATTGCAATTTATCTGTCTCTTAAACTGCATATCAGCTTTCAACCTATGGTCTTTGTTTGTTGAATAAATGGACCGATGAATCTACATAACTTTCATAGCAATCTCCGCATCTACATCTTCAACATGTATCCCCTTAACCCCGCCTGTTGTATCTAAACCAGGAGTTAACAATTCACTTCTCCTAATACATAACTCAACACTCAAATCAGCAAGATCTCCCACAAGATCCAACTCATTCAAACGATCCCAAATCTCATATCCCCTTCCCACATCCTCCTCTCTCCTCATCATCTTAGCGCCACTCTCCTTAAACACCATCCACCGATTCTTCTCCTCAAACCTCTCCCATGGTTCTTCCCCATTTGCAAATTTCACCCACGCTTCAACCATGATTTCTCCTATTTTCTGATGTCCTTTTGGTACTGTATGTTTTAATACGGACCAGATTAGGACATTATCAAATGAATGATGTGCCATTCCGCCCCATGCATTATTATATGGTGATGGAACATCGAAATGCCATGTATAAATATCCGGAGAAGTTGATATTGAAGATATTTCTGCAAAATAATTTAATGCAGAATACATTCCATGACTTGTAAATCGTTCCAAGGCTGCGAAGGTCTCTTCCGGTGTTGAAGTTTCCGTGATGCCATATAAATCTGCTATTATCTTTGATTTTTCAATCCCAAGAAAAGATTCCATCTTTTTGAGAAGGAGTGGTGCTGTAGGTGAAGAGAGATCTGCATTCTTTGTTGTCATTGGAATTGGTGATAGGTTATCCCAACTTTTATTCCAGATTATACATTCGTTTAAACAATCTCCTATCATGATTCTTGAACACCATTTTGGAATCTTAAATTCTTTGTATGATGATGATGTGGGAATTCCGGAGGGTATGAGAACTTTGTCATCGCAGAGTGACATTGTAATTACTGGTATTATGAATACTGGGATCATCGCTGCTGTAAGTTTGGCGGTATCGACTTCGAGGAGTTGGGTAACTCTTTCGGTAGGTGGAAGTTCAAGACTTATTCCAAGCTCGAGGAGGATTTTCTCGTAGCAAATTTGGTATTCGTCTATTGACATGACTCCGCATAATCTAATTAATCCAGATTGTAGTATTGCGGATGAAAATAATGGTTCGTCTCGAAAGAGGTGACAATGTACTGATACTGCTCCAGCACTTTGTCCAAAAAGTGTGACTTGTTTCGGGTCGCCTCCAAAGCCAGAAATATGTTTTTGGATCCATCGTAGTGCAATAACTTGGTCCCAGATTCCATAGTTTCCAACTCCTGACTCTCCATTCGTCTTGTTGTATGATTCTAAATCGTGACCAGCAAGAAATCCGTAGACGCCGAGACGGTAGTTTAGGGTAATGATGATGGTTGGTCTGGAAAGAACGGTGGCTGAGGTACTGGCTAGAATCCGACCATCGTAAATGGGAGAGGAACCCATTGCATACGCGAAGGCCCCGCCGTGTAAGAATACCATAACAGGTAGTTGCGCGCCGTCTTGGGAAGGTAATCTAGGAACTGAAATGTTGAGATTTAGGCAGTTGAATTCGTCTGCTATTGGCATCTCAAGCCATGGTCTTTCAGCCGAAGGGATGGGATAGAAGTCCCGAGGTGGCTGTGGACAATATGGTCCTAATTTTGTGCCGTCATGCTCTCCATTCTTCCATGGTGGTGAGGGACTTGATTTCCGAAAGCGACCTGGGATTTCTGCGTATGGAATTCCAAGATACTGACATGTCTCGTTGTTGAAGGAGAGACCTCTGTCTAACGAATTAGTTTTTGTCACGTTCTTGACGATTCTTCATCTATACTTAATCTTGCCCAGGCTTGGAATCTGGACTTCGACGGTGCTAATTTCTGGGATCTCGTCTGATTTCATGGCTGGTTGCAACTATATTCTAGAATGTCTGCACTAGAGAATCGGGACTTTTCACTGATCAAGAAGCCTTGAGTTGCCTTTGAAGATCCCATCTGATGTGAGATACAGTATGTTTATTAGCCGACACAAACGCAATGAGATAGCGAGATAGCAAGATAGCATCTCACACGGCCCAATCCACCAGAGCGTCGGCTTTCGCTTAGCTTCAGGGCCCCCTAATTCGACGATCGAGATGCTGACTCGTATCTGCGGAGAGATAAATTTACCTTGAGTCCCCGAACCGAACGGAAGATCCGACAACCAAGGTCCAGCGAAACCCGAGGAGCTTCAAGGCCAGATGCGAAGTGCAGAAGGATTCAGAAAGACCCATTTTGAATAGGAGTGGGAACTGCAAGCCGACATAGAATGGTACGCACGACAATTGCATGTGCTTGGTGCAGGTTCGTGATTGCAACCTTCTTCAAAGTGCGAGAAGCGGCAATGAGGGGCTAAATTAAGAATAGGAAATCTAAGATCAAATGTATACATGAAGGAGTAGCACCATGTCGGAACTGTCTTAGGACCGGACGAACATCTCAAGGAGAGTGCTTTCTGTCTGGCCCCAACATATCCTCCATCAGGAGGAAAAGACATAAGACGCCCTTGCAATCTCAAGCGCCAACAAGTAGTACTGTTGAAGTTGCTCATACGGAGGAAATTGTTGAGGCTGATAATGCGACCTTCATCCCGAGTCCGTCGCCAATAATCAGCCCAGATATCAGAGCCAATGACATTTGTAAAATTACACCGAGAACCGATATTCTTCAAGCTGCTTTGCACTTTCATCAGAAATTCCCCGAATTGAGCTTTCTGCATCTCGGAACATTTGATTCTGATTCTGAAGACGCTACGAGCCTGCTGTTCAAAGTTGCAATTATGGCTCTGTGCTCTACTACTCACCAGGATGATTATGCAACATATGTTAGAACCCGGCTTCCCGGAGTATTACTAGAACCGCCAAAGCTGGTTACAGTCCAGACTCTCCTCATATTCGCCATGTATGAGTGGGGAAATGGGAGGGGATATGGAGCATGGATGACGACGGGTAAGTTTGGAATCGTCAAGATATTCTCAGAGTCTGGGGATATGCACGGTCCGTAGAGTATTACTGTAGCTGCTGACTGACAGTTGTAGGAAACGCAATACGAATGATACAATCTCTGGAAACTATGAGGGGACCGACGAAGCTTAGTGAATTGGAACAAGAGATTTACAATCGTACATACTGGAGCTGCTTCATCATGGATCGACTTGTTGCCTGCGGAAAAGGCCAGCCATTCACTCTTCCCCTCGAGCAGATGTGCATTCATTTACCTGTTAGAGATCAAGACTTTGCCTTTGGGCAATCCTCAGACCCGCGGGTTTATATTAGTGATATTCACGAAGGTCTTCATAATAGCATTGATTATAGCTACAGTATTTTGGTCAGAGGATTTGATATTTGGGCTTGCATTCTTAAGTGGGTGACCAATGGTGGGAGACGGCAACCTGGGATGACAACTTTAGCAAACTGTCCCTGGACTCCAGGATCACCGTGGAAAGATCTGTATGATAAACTGGAAAGCTGGAGAAAGATGCAGCATCAGCGAATGAAGTATCCAGAGGTTCATATCGCTAGCCATGTATCACTTGGTCATGGAGAAAAATTTGTTTTCATTAACTTGGTTTACTATATCAGGTAAGTCTTGCAAGATGTGATTGGCCTAGCTGTATTGACTGTTATAGCATGCTGTTTCTGAGCCGAGAATATATTCCGTTTCTCCCAACTCCTCAATCTGAACCCCAAGGTCCTGTTGATCCACCACATTTAGAATCCGCTGCTCCTGAGGGTTGGTGGGCAGATAGAGCTGATCAAATTTTTAACTCCGCAACGCAGATCACAAAGTTGCTGCAGCAATTGGATGAATTTGGCACGTCTTTACTTACACCGTTCACTGGATTTTGTGCCTTTTCTGCCGCAATCATGAATGCCTATGTATCGAGTTTTCCGCGAATGAACCATGGGAAGTGCATACCATTCGCAGCAAAATCACTCGAAATCAATATTCAATGGTTGTCGCGTTTTAAGAACACCTGGAAAATGGGAAACGGATGGGTAAGCAATGAGGACTCCATTGTATGCTTGTTATCTAATACTTTGAGTAGTTCAAAACCATCATACACACTCGAAATTTCTACATCAAAGCTAGTAAAGATAGTCAACGTTTCCAAGGTAAGACACGAGCAGACTTTGAAGCCCTTGAGGCTTCTATACACGATCCTTCGGGAGTTTCTCCTATCCAAGAAGAGGGCGACGCTCGGATCGTGGAAACAGAAGATCGTGAAGTCCATAGAAACACAGGTCATGAAGCTGAGGCAGCAGCGCTCGGTTTACAACAACTATCTCATTCGCAAGATGTTCCTCAACAATATTCACAACCGTTAGAAGATATGGAGTTCCCACACGAGCTCTCAATCTCGATTTTTAACCAGTGGAATCAGGCATGGCCACTTTGGGGAGAACAACAATCTGGACCATCGACAGCTGGAGGTTTTCATCTTGACTATAACCTCGATATTCCTAGTCTCTGAAAGGATTTTAGGGTTGTTGGACCCTAAATCTTAGATATAACCGTGTCAACTGCTTTTTAAGAGATCATTTTGAATGCCTACTTATCTCTTGAGATATAAGAGAGGGACTTGAGTAAAATAACTTGACATATAGTCTCAATCAAAATGATCTCTTAAGTACAATTGCACGATAGTCTACCTTAATTGGCCTCCTACCGAAAGCTATCTCATCGTCTCAAATCTACCCATAGACCTCCAACTTTCTCATTGACATCTTCCAGCCTGCGTCTCAATCAACCAATCAATAGACTCCTTTCTAAAAGTATCCTCTTCAGCCCAAGAGTCCTCATCCTTAAACACGAAATTAATCCCATTCACACTTTCATTATAAGCAGGCCAATAAGTGAAATTCTTCTGACCATAGGCATGCCACAAGTTCCTTGACCCGAGCCCTATCTTTTTGGTCAAAAGGCCCGCTGCCGATGATAGACTCTGCAATTTCGAATGCTTAGGTCTATGTTCCGTGAGCGATAGCATTTGGCGCACACAGAAGTGGGATGTGCTGAAGGTGCCACGATAGACATCTAGACGGAAGACGCAGAGAATGTAGGATATGAAACTAACAATGCCCATCCATCAATGTCCCGTTCTCAAGCACTTATCAAGAAAGGGGGTGGAAAGGCGATACAGAGACTGAATACTAGTAGGGTTGTAATTTCTACAGTTATAATTCATGCTCTACTTAAGGCCAACTAGATAACTCTGGTCTTTACATATTTAAGAAAGAAATCGTTTACCTTTAGGAATTGTATACCCTCTAGTATCCTAGATAAGAGTTATACTATAGTAATAGTACTCACTCTATAGAATAAAAGCGAAATATAAACATAGGTAGGTAATTCCTATAAACTACCTTACTTTAAAGACGTAAATGCTTATTTACAAAATAACGGGATATTCTCCAGACTCCAAACTAGAGCACTACTAACAAGCAGAACAAACAAATAAAGTAAGACATGACTTTTATGATAATGCAGGCGAATCTCTGGGCATTGTTCTGTAACTGATGAGATGTAGATCTTATTTCATCTATCTATTCAATCAAGGGGAATACCCTCGTACTCGGCAAACCCGAGAGCTAAGTTCATGTTCTCTGCGATGTTGTTAGTAAGAGCTCAACAAGAGCGAACGGGTAGATGGGAGAACATACGCAGACATTGAGTAGCAGCACCCTTCAACAGATTATCAATCGTCGCACAAACCACCACTCTCTTTCCTGAGCTATGTACACCAAAGCCACCAATCTCAACACCATGCTTACCACTGATGGCCTTAACACTAGGCGCCTCACCAATAACCTTGACCAACTTCTCGCCTGCATATCGCTCCTGATACAAGTTTCTGATATCTCTCGATGTCATAGACTTAGCCAGGGGAATGGAGATCGTGTGGTGGATACCCTGGAACCAGACAGCAACGTGAGGAATGAATGCTACTTCAGTGCCGAGTTGGTTGCTGATTTCACGCTCGTGAATGTGGTCGGTAAGCGAGTATGGGATGATGTTACCGGTAAGATTCTCGACATCGTTTTTTGGCGAAGGCTTAGTGCCAGCTCCCGAGTAACCCGAGACACCGAAGACGGTTGGAGCAGCACCGAGGAATGGCACAAGGGGTGCGATACCGAGTTGAGCAGCGGTTGCGTAACAACCAGGGTTAGAAATCCGCGTCGCCTTGGAGATGTCGGAGCGCTTGACAAGTTCTGGGAGACCGTATGTCCACTTGGAGTCGAATCGGTAGTCCGCTGAGAGATCGACGATGACACTGTTGTTGGGGCCCTTTCCTTCTTCGACGGCGGCGACAAATGGTGCGCAGACACCGTTCGGAAGAGCCATAACCCAGCAGTCGATTTGGCCTTCCGACTCCATACGACGGACGTCTTCTGGGGAGAGATTCTCGTAGGTAATGTCACGCTTGGTATAGCCCTTCAGCTTTTGGCCGGCCAATTCTCGGGAAGAAACATGGCGAAGGTCCATGTTGGGGTGTGCATTAAGGAGGTTGATCAAAGCCTGGCCAGTGTATCCTCGTGCTCCAATAAGAGCTACCTTAGCAGGCTGGGTATTAGAGGAGTTTTGTTTGCCAAAGGGAGGGTTAGGGTTGGTGGTAGTAGCATAACCACGTGATGAGGACACAGTTGGGCGAGCAGTTCGGGATGTTTTGAAAGCTGGTCGGCGAGCGCTGGTTGAGAAACCACGAGCCTGTTGTAGTTGAGGAGCAGCTGCATTCTTGATAGACGCACTCATTCCTGAAGCAGCTCTGGCAGCACGGTGAAGTCTAGCCTCAAGATTGGCATCACCAAGCATGGAACGACCATGTTTGGCGAATTCAGTTATCAGGTCCTTGACTTGATCACCGCTCTCAACGCCGTACCAGAACATCACCTCACCATCCTTGGAGAGACTGCCGTCAGCTTTGTCAAAGAACCAGGTCAAGTTCTCGTCGTCCTCCTTGACAGTCCAGACAAGCTTTGGGTGGTCTTTCTTGATCGCAGCAAAGACATTATCAGCGACATTTGTCAACCAACCGGCCTTAGTGATTGTGAAGGTGGCCAGGTTTGCAAGGGATGTCTCTGAGGATGCGGGAAGAACAATGGCAAGAGCGTCCATAGGCTCATCAAAGTAGGCCTTGAACTCCTTCTTAACGAGTCCATCGACATATCGGTCAACGGTAGCTCTAGCATCCAATCCCTCACGATCGCGCACAAGAACATCCTTGAGTTTCTGAACGTCTTCGAATTGGTCCACGGAGGTCTTGGTAGAGAGTTTGTTGCCTCGTCTGATCAGAGTGCCAGCTCCGGTATCGGTGAAGAGCTCCTTCTGGAGATCCGCTGGGTGGATAATGGCCACAGACGAGGTTCTTGGCAAACCATCAAGTAGACCCTTGACCTCCTTGATCTTGAGGCGTGTTCCATATCGGCACCACCATTGGGACATTAAGTAATCGTACTCCTCATCCAGATTGATTGCAGAAATCTTCTCATTTGTATCCGCATTGAACAGACCTCCCTTCTCGGACAAGTATACGATCTTCAATGGCTGCAGTTCGCGAGCCAGCTCTCCAGCAGCAACGTCTGCATTGACATTGAGAACCTGACCTGAGGTTGTCTCGGCCATAGATGTCAAAATTGGCAGGCACCCAGCATTGATAGCTGCCTCAATTGGACCCTTGTTGACCTTGTTGATCTTGCCAACAAGATCGTACTTCTCCTTGTCCAAGTAGTCTGCGCCGAAAACTCCAGAAGTGATAGGTCGCGCACGAACTCCCATCTCTTCGAGCTTCTCAACAAGCTTCAAGTTCTCCTCCAAGAAGAGCTTTCGCGCAACTCCCAATGTCTTGCCATCTGTGACTCGAATGCCCTCCTCGAATTGTGGTTCCACTCCTGCATCTTCCAGCAACTTGTTCAGTTGTGGTCCGGCTCCGTGGACGACGACTGGGAACAGGCCCACATGGTTAAGGAAGGCAAGCGCTGATGTGAGCGACTCGAGATGCTCTGTGATAATAGCTCCGCCGACCTTGATCACAGCAAACTGCTGAGAAGAAACGGAGCTAAAGTGTGACAGGTATTGCTGCACCTCCCTCTTGGAGCCAATATTACTCAACAATTGCACAACGGTTGATCGGGTCGAGAGGGGCTCTGATGATGCAGCTACATATTGTCGCGAGTGTGTGAGAGCTACTGCCGCCGAGGCTTTTGGGAGAGTTCGAGCAGAAGGAAGACGTGTGGCAGCTGTGCGGGCCCTCCTGGCTACAGCACCCGCCGTGGAACGTAGAGCCAGCATTGTGAGGTAGAGTGAGGGGATCTGGAGTGGAGATTCGAGTGGTTGGAAGGCTCGTCTTCCAGCTCCTACAGAGCAGCGAAGATTTAATCGGGATCGCAAGCAAAGGCGAGGTGGACGATTTTATCTCATGAAAGGCGGGGAGAGCTGTCGAAAATGAGCAGATGACTGTTAGCACTCTTCTCTGCTTGTGTATGTATCCCTTACTGGGCAATTGAAAGAAGAATAAGGGCAGAAATAACATACCTCGAATGTTCAATGGACAGACAGCAAGGTTGTTTTTGTCCAGCACACCTCATCTAAGTAAACTGTACAAAGTTTTGCACCTCAGTCTTTGTTCAGGCTCTGCTCTGCTCTGGGTGGTGCTTAGTAGTCACGACGCAGTGCCTTGCCAGGGTGTGGAGTCGCTGGGCTCCCGCGCCGATACTCTACGATTGGATCGCTAAGGGGCATCACCCCCCCCGCAGAACTAAAAGACGCAGCTCGAAAAGCCCTGGGCTGGGCTGGGTCTCAAAATTCTTCACCATCTCATGCGCAAGGCAAAATCAATTTTTCCATCCTAGAAAGCTCTTTTCTTATACAGGGTGGCAACTATTGTAATATGCACGAATAATGTAGAGGACTCGGCCACTTGTATTTTAATTATGAAGCAAGTGCTTGCTTGCCGCCCGTCAAATTATTATAATGCGTCAAAAGTACGAAGAAGTAAAGAATACGACCTCGATTGCCTCCGTACTAAAATCACATAATTTCTATCTGTCACGTGTCTAAGATTTGAGATCTAGGTAGGTAGCAAGCTGGAATAATACGCTTCCATTCAACTTCAGCATTCTATATCACGCTTCTCTCTCTCTCTCTCTCTCTCTCTCTCTCTTCTTCTAGGCCAATTCGTACTGTAGTGAGCTATAGATAAGACTCATATGAGGCCGCGGCGTACATTAGACTCCGTCCCTCGTCTATCAGCCACAATTGCAGACGAAAAAGCATGGAACCTTGGAATAGCCAACCGCCAGTCGTATTCTCAGCCCATTGCTATCACGAGCCTGATCACGCTCAGGGGAGAAGCAACCCTTCAGCCAACACCTTCGAGCACGGTGTCATAGCAGCGAAGGATACGATTGAAAACTTCGATAGTCTAGAGATTCAGATCGCCGATAGAGGCCAAGTCTATTCTGCCAGAAAGCGTGGAAGACCAAGACTCGACGCTCCTGGCGCAGCGGTATTGTCCCAGGTACGTAGTTTCTCTGACAATGATTCCACGTCTTGTTTAACGCCCGCAATAGGAGCGTCGAGTACAGATCCGACGCGCACAGAAAACATATAGGCTCAAGAAAGAAGCGACTCTCCAAAGCTGCAAAACACATATAGTCGAGCTTGAAAGGAAAATCGAGAAAATAGCGGAGCTGTTCTCTGAATGTAATAATATCGCGATCCAGTCGGACGTGCACATCGCTCATCCAGACCTTTTTATGCGCCTACATGAAATGCGACGCCATTTAGCTCCTGAGCTTGAGCAACTCAGTCGAACTTCGACACATCAAAGCCCCAAGAGCAGTGTCGGCCCAGATAAAGGCGCTATACAAGCAAACGACAAAGGTAATCATAGCGACAATTCCCTAATATTTGGTTATCAAGTCTCAGACAAATCTAGCGGCAAAAGTCCAGAACTGCATCTAGCCCCCGAGCATACACAGAGTAGAGAAGCTCGAGTACAGAGACGCTACTTATCGGGTCCCATGAATAAGGAGGAGATGGGAAGACCTGCGTTTCCGGAATTTCGAAATACAGAAAGACTACTTGGACAACGTGTTCCCATTACATACAGTTTCCATGAGACAATATTCTCTCGGAGACTCCATCGTTATTCTTTAGAGCATGCATACCGCTTGTTCATCGATCCTGGCTCGGATCCAACAGCCGTCTACCATGTTTTCCGGTTAGTTCCTTGTATACGTGACAAAATGAAAATGTCTCCTTATTTCAAGAAACTTATCCGCGCCGGAATCAAAGATCCGCTGGAACTTCCGACCCTCCCGTTCTATTGTATTGGGGGAGCTGGAACACACTACCCGCGCAAGGATGCTGGCGGACATCCCATTTATCCTTCGAATATGCGTCTTCCTAGACGGATACTCGGTGTCTTGCCAACAGGTGAGACATCAAAGGAAACAGGGTCAGAAACCCCTCAGACCTACCTCAAACTATTTGGATTTGACGGCGAATGGTTTGATTGTCAAGACGTTCAAGGATATCTGGAAGAGAAAGGGGTCATTCTAGACCGGTCTTCCTTGTTTGCAAAGATATGTGTTCCTGCACTCAATCAATCGACGTATACAAATGATCATAGCCTACGTGACGAATTAGACAAGCCTCTCCAAAGCCCAAGGTTACCAGGCGAGATCACACTGACAGGTAGTAGGCCTTACGACAATTTCGAGTTTGAAATGATTACTGACTGGCCTTAGAAACCAGAAGATTGACCTCTCCCAGCGTATTGCGATACATTCTTGATGTGGAATGCTTCTTTACTAGTGAGTCCAGTCACAGCCGATACCTCTCTTCTAATCGTGGCAGTCATTGTTAATAGATATCAGTGCTTCTAAACGGGCTTGTCATTTTAGGCCGCGCCCCAGGCTTCAAACGATCTGACGTAGAGACTGCCTTCAAGTCAGCATTGCAGATACAGACTTAGTAGATGGACCATAAAGTTTGTACTATGTCTACTATTAGACGGATCTTTGTCGTAACGCTATTTAGGCTTAATTTATGATCTTGGTACTTGCATCAATAGGCACTTCTTCCACCTATTCATGACTCTCCTCAGATATCGACTGATCCGTTTTCTACTGATATCAATGCCCTATAATTATCGATCTCGCTTAGGCCCCTTGAAATTTAAGAATTTTTCTTAAGAGAATATTATAGGAGTGGAGGTTTTGTTAGAAAAATTTCTACCATTTTTTATATAAAAGAAGCATTTTTAGATGTGGCTTTTTTATATAAAAACAATACACAACTCACTTCCCTACGTAACTTGCTTTCGCCGACTAAAAACAAAACGCATATTAGGAAGGCTTAAGCGAGACCAACGATTAAATTCGGCAAGTTAGTCTCCTTACAATATCACCTTCTGTCAAGCCATGAACTCAGAGCAAGCATATATCACTATAATATCGCATTGTACGCTCTCTCATCTCAAAGTTAAGAGCATGTAACAATAAGAATTGACATATAACAAAATTCTATCGAAGACATCCTACCTCTCAGTTTACTAAGTCTCTTTCCCCGTACACTCGTCCCTGGGAAGAGTATTAATAGGTGCCCAGCAATCTCTATATGAATTAATCTTTGATGGACCCCCGTCGCGTATATCATAATTTTTGGAGAATCCCACTGTAAGGTCGGCGCCGATATAGAAGGATTTCCCAGCTCCCGTCACCACTATTGCTTTGATTCGATCATCGGAGTCGAAATACTCATACGTGATCACTAGCTCCTCGATCATCTGCTGGGTGACGGCGTTGAACTTCTGTGATCGATTGAGCTTAAGCAGGACCACTTTATATGGGCGACGAGTCTGGAACATGAGACAGCGAAATCTCCTTGAAAGGAAAGGAGGAGTAAGAGTCTGGAAGAACTTTAGATTTCACCATCTGGGTGCATGGTTGTTGGTATCTACTTGGCACTTGCTACTGTAAGAAGAGAGAAATAGGATATAGTAGTTTATCGTCGCAAGCCCATCTCTCTTTTAAGATACTGGCAATGACAAGTTCATATGAAAGAAAGACGAATGTAGTTTCTCCCATGGTCTGACAGAAGCCGATAGATATATTGGTTGAGACTCATAGATATTATAATCGAAGTGATGCGGGTCCGTGCCGAGATAATATAATCCGGTAGGTACGAGCCTCGGCCCCCAACAGAAGTAGACAATTATATTGCGATTCATGCATATTATAATCAAATACAAGTATGAAATATAATGATCTAGAAAGTTAGTAGTAGCCTCGGCTAGATTTGCCAGCATACGGAGTACAGGAGACGGCGCAATTCCAGCCTACTAAGTCTTGCGTCAACACTTTGGTATATATCACCTTCAGCCTCTCCAGCCATAGCAACATCTGAATCTTCATATCCTTGGTCTTCTTGAAGGGATTTTAAGTCTTCGTCCACCATGTTTTTCTTACAAGCAGCCATTACTGCGACTATTGATTCACTACGCAAGGGTTCCTCTATCTTCTCCATTTTACTATTCGTATATCTCCTATCAGTGAGATTCCTCAGAAACAAGCGTGCAGAAAAGATCAAATCCGCTTTTGGCAATGGGAAGAGGCCCTTATCAAGCATGACTACAGAAGAAGCATACAACATTATGACTCAGCTACAAGAGCTCGAGTTTCCTTATGCATTCAACAAGGCCCGAACGATATCTTTGCTCAAGGTCCGTTCTACCCTCTTGAAATTTGTATATACAAGTTTATTAACTGAAGATCTAGGCCGGTGGAATCCCGACCATGTCAAAACTTTTTGCAGCTACTGGACAGAACAATAGGAGAAATGGTGGCAAGCGGGCTGTTGATACGGAAATTCTGCTACGAGAGGTGCAAACGAAAGAACGAGAATCAGTACGCTATATGCAGGCGATAGCTCGGATGAATTATTTTCATTGGAGATATCGCAAGGCGGGGAAGATCTTGGACGAAGATTTATTGCACACCTTGGGCTCCAGCATAGTGGAATCGTTTCGGATTGTGGACAACGAGGAGTGGAGAACGCTTACGGATGTGGAGAAATGTGCTATTGGGATATTTCATAAGAATTTCGGTGAGGATTTGGAAATTCCCTACACGCTTCTCCCGTCTGAACAGGTTGGCTGGGACAATGGTCTCCATTTCGCGGTAGAGCTCAGAGATTGGACCATTCAGTATGAAGCAGCCGTTGCTAAACCAGTACCAACAAACGATCAGTACGTTAGAGTGTATGTTGACTCCGCAACTTCTGCCATGCCTCAAGTTACCACAAACCTTTTGCGAAAGGTAGTTGGCTTTGATTTGGACAACACTATGCGAGTCAGCCTCTGGTAAGTTCCCTATGCTCCTGGAATTAGATAGGATATCGAATCGCTGACAAGAGTTTCTAAAGTCTTGAAGCTCCTGGGCCGATTCTCAAGTCGGTTTTGACAGCTGTTAGATGCTTTCGGAAATTTGCTTTACGCCATCTCAGTCTTCCACGACCCTCTTTCCTTGCGGTAAAGCTAGTCGACAATGATCCAAACCCACTAACAGGATTATACAACTTCAATCACCATAACTTACGGCCTTGGTATGTCAAACCAACTTTCTGGAAGACGTGGGGGCCCCTGGCGCTACTTATGAGAGTGGTCGGTGGCAAAGCTCCGGGAACACAGGGAGACAAATATTATCCCCAGGGATACGATTTGAAAACTATAGGTCCCAAACCTCAAGAAGGAAAAGGATTCGATGAAATGAGATCAACAGTTGAGTTCTTGAAGGCGCGTGGCTCGACTAGCTGTCCCTTTCCACACCACAGGAAGGATTAAGGGTGCTCGGAATCAAGAGTTCTTTCTCTTTGGGTCACTCGCCTCTGGACAAAATGCTGTGCGGCATAGACAAGTTGAAGATGTCTTGGCTAAGAGTTTGGTTTACTCCCCACTGACAGCAGCCAGCTGAGAAGAAGGATAAAAGTAGTGTCGTTGGATGGATCTTTGTTAGTACACTCTTTTAGCAATAGAGGCTTGGTTTAGAGGCTTTGGCAACAACATCAATAAGCACTTCTTGCATCTTGAATATTCTTGTTATTTTTGATATCAAATGTACCAGTAGTTTTGCTCCAAATATTGATGAGGACAGGGGATTTGCCGGGTTGGCATTTTTTTGTTGTCAACATGAGAATGTTATTAGATATTATTAACAATGAAGGGAACCACCTTAAATTTTCACTGACATACATATATGATACTATTCGTGGTGCGGAGGGAAAGATTAGGTTTTAGGCTGGAGTAGCCATAGAAAATAATATTATTCTAATTGTGTTAGCTATCCCTAAGCTGTCTTATAAGAGAGTTAGTATAGACTAAGTAATTATATAATAGAGTAATATAACCAGTTATCTACTAGATAAATTATATCTCTAAAGCTAAATAGAACTACTTAACTTAGGAACTCTATATGGTAATGTCAGCCACGAATCACGTGTACGACCAGTATGACCTCATTTCCACTGCCCGCCATAGCCTCTAATTTGTGGAGGATTGGTGCACTAGTGGCTTAATAATTTGACATCAAAAACAACTCAATTAGTATAGAAAACAAGGCCTCTGCCATGCTCACTTCTTGTATATATAATGTAGAAATTCCCTCTGAACAAGGGGCAAGACAATACAAGATCCCCCCTCAATTACCTAGTTTCCCACATTTCACCATTTACTACTTATTGATGCTCGAGGGTTCATAGGTAATAAATAATAAAGATAAATAAACACTTAGTAGCTTATATTTGACTAGTGAGGGATTCATTATAGAAGTAAGTCCTTAAAGCCTGTTGAGTTTTTGCAATACGTCAAAAGTACGAAGTACCTAGTAAGATTTATTGATAGAGGCTAGAGCCAATGATCTAATATTAGAAGTAGAATAATATTAGACCTGTTACAAGTACAAGAAATCAAGCTCAAAACAGTACCAAAATTGCATAAGCTTAGTTCAGCTCTATATTGGTTTTGTGGATCACTAAGTTAAATGAACAAGGTGTTCATATTGTATCTCGTACAAGAAGAGGTACAAGAGGTCGGAAGAAGTTGCTCGTTAATGCAACAAGATGACTTATCGTCACAATGCTTGGAATATTCTTCTAAGCCTTCACTTTGAGTACTCACTGCCACAATGCAACAGCACTACAAACCTTCTATAAAGTGTATGGTGTCTCTAGTAACATATTAATTGCATTGTAAGAGATCATTTTGAATAGCTATCTATCAAGATATTAGAGATGGAACTTGAGTAACCCACTTTGTAACCCATTTACCCTACCTTCGTAATGAAAGTGATATTTTACAAATTCATACAGTGGTAGACCCCTCATTATTCCTTAAGACTCCTCAAGGACACAATACTCTTCTAGAGGGTTTGTTCCACAGCGTAGCTACTAAAAACAAAGGAGAGTAACACAATAGGGTCTCTAAACCGCCTTTAACGCTTAAGTCCTTACCCACACAATAACAAACATCTCCAATGTTATTCAACCCCCATAAAGCATTCAGGTGACGAACTAATCTTATTCAAAACAAACGCAATATGTCTCATTATAGACACCCAACCTTAAAACCCCGCACTCAAAGCACAGACTGCGTAGTTAAATTCCCTTACTCAAAACCTCCCCCTTCCCATACCTTTCCACAACTACCTATACACAATACCAATAAAACCCCAATAAAACCCCTTTAAATTTGCGGCGGAGAAAAATTCCATTGCTACGCAAAACGTTGTTGCCAGTTTTTTGATTTTGGGCTATTTAAGATGAGTAGTACAGGGTATATATCTTCCATGTCTCATCATGCTTCTCTACTACCCTGTGATTTTGGATATTATCTTGTGTGGTGTAGCGCTTTTATCTGGTCCTTGAGCTTCTACTACTGGTCCATGGGCAATGGGAAGCTGTTCGTGTGATTGGAGGTGCTAGGGTATCATTAATGTGATCTTCAAGATGGATCATGGACATGAAGGGGAGCGGCTGCTGCTCTACTTGCTGCCGAATAAACTAGAGCCGTTATCCCATCAAAGTGTCAAATGAAATATTGGTAACTTCTTTCAAATACAAAGCATCGCAAATCCATACCTAACTTACATACATAACTTACAGTCATACTAGGTAGCAATCACAAACCCCGAGGCATAAACCATAAGTATACCTAGGTTTTCATGATATCTCAATTACCTCCAATTCCTACATACAAGGTACAAAAATGCTGCCGAGAGAACTTCGCACACCCCTTTCCCTAGCCATGTGTGTATCATCGGCAAGTGAGCAAGGATAGTGTTTCCCCCCTCAACAGTGTGGTATGTGATATGTGATATGACGCCGCCTTTCATAGGAACAAAAAAACCAAAGCCAACGTAAAATCGAAAATCGAACAACTCCTGATTCCCTTGCACTCTTCAAACCGTGAAGTGGAGGTGTGATCCTGGAGTCTCTGCTTGCTCGTAGCCCGCGAGTATCGCATTGCATGCAGCTAAGGCAGGATCTCTCTCCACCAGATTGCAAGATTCGTAAAGCGCTTTATCAACCGTATATCCTTAACTGGTATTGCTCCCCTCCAATTTCCCAATTCCCGGTCCGTGGTACCCAAGGTCTTCATGGTATTCGTGATTTGATTTAATGCTTGGTTGCGACGACTTTGTTGATGTTAGTAGGCGGCGGGGAGGACAAGGGATGAGAGGACTAACCAGCTGGAACAATAATGACGATTAGGAGAATGATAATTCCGGCAATCAAACACATTCTCATCTTCATATCCTATGCGAATACCGAGATTAGCACGGTTTGTTGTACGAGGAGAGAACCAGGATACAAACCTTCCACCACATCTGCTTGCGCACTCTGTTGGCACCACGACGGAATCCCTGGGCAGAAACAGCAAGGTTGTCGGTCTTGTCTTGGAGGGAATCGAGTCGTTCACCACGTTGAGAGACTTTGTTGATATTCTCGCGCATCACGCCAACGGTATCATCAATTTGCTAGAAAAGAGAGCTGTCAGCAGAGCTCATCCACATTGTATCACGACCTTAGAGCTGGACATGGGGCTGGTAGCTGGTAGCCGGCAAATTCAGGACCATAGCGAATAATTAATTCGACCGTCCAGATAATTATCGTAGTCCTAGGGGTAATTCAATTGTCGATTGCGATAGCCTGTGAAGTTGATCATCAACCGCTGAGGTGATTCTGAAACCATTCCCGCGCATCCTGCTAGCCCCGTCTCCAGGTATGTGTAGAACAGCGGCGACATCGTTTTCAAGACGCTGGTTTCGCTCATAATCATAATCATAATCGTTGATCGCATGCCGCCTCCTTTTATTATCGTGTTTGATTGTGCTTGCTGACGTCGCATTCAGGGTGTTCGGGATCGTGAAAGGCCAGCAACCAGCAACCAGCTCCTGCCGCAGCTCCAACTCCAGGGACTCTTCCCATCCATCGCGATGCTTAGATGAAGGGTAACTTACTGCTTGTAGCGCTGCTGTTCTCTGGTTGCCACCAGCACCTGCTTGAGCACCGGCACCTGCACCTGCAGCAGGCGCTGCCTGGCCAGATGGGATGTATGGATCATACTGAGGTTGTTCGGCGGCCATTTTGAAGGGAGGTGGTTTGTTGTAGAGTATCAGGGGTATTTTCAGAGACGCTCGACGTCGCTATGGGATCTAGAAGAGTAGAGTTTTTGTTCGTAGGTTGTGTTGTTGCGAAGGTTTATAGTGGTTGTATTGTGGTTGGGAGATGAAGAGGCAGGTATTATAGATTGTCCGGGGGATTCGAGACGCCTTTGGAACCGAGAGGCGACCGTGAGCACTGACAGAAAAACACAGCCACGAAACAAAGAGGTCTTCAACTCCCAGGTCTAAACGTCGGGAGATGGAGGCACGAGGGAGATAATTCAATGCGAATATTTGAATAATGCTGTAGCAGAGTTGAGAGATGAAGGGTTGGGGTTGGGGTTGGGGGTTGTACAGGGTGACAGTATTTAATTTCTATTGAAGAAGAAGAATGCTGCGCAAAAGTCTACGACATCGTCTCATCGCCTTCGCCGTGGCCTCCGGATACGACAAAAAAGCACGTGTTGAGATACAATTAGAACTGCTGGAACTGCTGGAACTGCCCTGTGGCAAATCAGACAATGGCTGTGTTGATGAGGCTTAATACGCCGTATTAAGATGATGTCTCTCTGCCTTCTGTTCCTGCACCCGTTCCTCATCCCTCATCCCTTCCTTTCATAGGGATTCATTATCTAGCTGTGACCGTATTGGTGGAGGACTCGACCTTATTTCGCACCGTCGGCCTAGCTAGCAACTCGTCCAAAGCCAAGATTAGGAGCTCACAGCAGCCAAGGTTGCCCAGGTCCAAATATATCCTGCGCTTATGTCACCGTGGTCACCATCCACCAGATAGCCACGATAGCTACTGCCAAGTGAAGTTTCAGAGTGGCCTTGGATCGTGTCCAGCCAGTTCTTCATCATCCATTGATATCGCGACATAGGTACAGATCTGAGCATTGGCAAATGTGAATGAATGGCTGGTTGACAGCAGCAAGCAGCAAGCAGCTTCTATCCAATAAGATCTTCAGGCACCGTACTGTACGCTTGACAGCGGAGATCTCCCGTTCCCATCATCATGCCTTCTTCACCATACACTGGCACCTGTCCGATTGAGTTTTCTTGGTTATCATCTTGTCCTACTTTGCAAACCTTCCACCGGTCCGACTTCACACCAACAGACCAAAGTTCGTGCTAATTGGCAGCGCTACGTTCACTACTCCTACAAGTCATGAGGAACATCAAAAGGCCATCACCAAAGCCGCACCGTCTGAATTTGGTCTCGACCATTATTTCCCCAGATCATTTCATGATGTCCTCTACCAAAAATGCACTATGGGCTCTTCCTCTGCATTTGAGGCCTCGGTGTCGAGGTCCACCACAAGCCCTTTTGCACTTCTGTGTTACTCTTTATCGCTTCAACTATTCAATTTCACTACTTGCGGTTTCTATAATGATTCTTTTCTCCTTTTCTGCCGCTTTCTCGCTTTCTCCAGGTCCTCATCTACCCCACGTCATATCGTCCCGCGAACTACGATCACCATAATCCGGGGGACAGCTACTCTGTTAGCCGGACACTGAATGCACACAGAGTCACTTTCAGAATATAGGCATATGTGCCTTGCAGTTCATCTAAAATATTGGATATGCTCTCGTGATTGGCAAGATATATAGAGCTACAATTTTTGCGACTCTTTTCGAAAGGAGTTTTGGAAATAAAAGCTTCTGGCGCACCGAGCTGGCGAGGACCCTTGAACGAGGCTACAAGTATTTCGGTTTCCCATTCAATCACCATTTGAGCTGCAATTACACAACTACGAAATATCATGAGGTTATCAAGATCTCTGGCGAGTGTTGCATCACTTGTCCTAACTGCTGGGGGTCATGTCGTGCAAGCAATTGAGGTTGATTGGACTTCTGAAGGTATGTAGAGGAGCAACCTCTCGCTTTTCACTACAAACAGTTTCCTAACAAAGAACCAGACTCAATAAAAGCTGCTGCGAGTGGAGTTGCATATGGTATGATGAGTCATTACACCGGTAATAACACAGGAGATACCCCAGGCAATTTACCCGATCCTTATTACTGGTGGGAAACTGGAGCAATGTTCGGAGCCATGATCGACTGTACGTGAACTGATGGTCAATAATATCCACTCCCTCTCCGCAAGTACAACTGCTAAGCTCTCATATCTGCAGATTGGTACTACACAGGTGATACGACCTACAACGAGGTGACTAAAGAAGCCATCCTTTGGCAAATCGGTCCAAAACATGATTTTATTGTCCAAAATCAAAGCGCGAGCACAGGAAATGATGATCAAGTATTTTGGGGATTAACAGCAATGAGGGCAGCAGAAACCGGCTTTACAGACCCTTCTCCAGGTACACCTCAGTGGCTCACCATTGCGCAATCAGTCTTCAACAACCAGGCATCGCGCTGGGACGAGAGCAACTGCGGCGGTGGATTGCGGTGGCAGATCCTCCTCACCCACAGCGGCTACAACTATAAAAACACGATCTCTAATGGTGGTTTCTTCAATCTCGCGTCACGGTTGGCCAAATACACCGGTAATAAAAAATATTTGGCGTGGGCGAACAAAACCTGGAATTGGATGGAATCCATCCACCTCATCGACTCCGATTACAATGTCTATGACGGCTCCAGTACTGTCCTAAAATGTGCTGAACTGAATCATCTCCAATGGACCTACAATGCAGGTGTTATGCTTCTTGGAGCAGCAAATATGTACAACGCCACAAACGGCAGTGAAATCTGGAGAAAAAGAGTTAATGGTCTCCTAAGCCGAACCGATATCTTCTTCACCAGCGAAGACGGTCTCACACTACCGGGTGTTATGATGGAGGTAGCCTGCGAGAATACCTATGGGTGCAATACTGACCAAAAATCCTTTAAAGCCTACCTCTCACGCTGGATGGCCGCAACAACAAAAATGGCCCCCTTCACCTACGACAAGATAAAACAGCGACTCTCAGTCTCTGCGGCAGCAGCAGTTCAACAGTGCATTGACAGCGGTAAAAAATGCGGGGTAAGATGGCAAGATGGACCAAATGCCCCTCCGTTTTCAATAACAGGTGGAGTCGGAGAACAAATAGCTGTTTTGGAGGTCGTTCAAAGTAACCTCATATCACGAGTTCATAGTCCTCATTCTGAATGGAAAGCGGGTACTGATTGGACTGAACCAGATGCTGGAGATGGCAGTAGTGACATTCCTAAACTTCCGTGGGAACCTACTAGGAAGGATCATATTGGTGCTGGGATTTCAACTGCTATTGTTATTGTGTTGTTTCTGTGGCTGATGGGATATATGATTGCTAGTGATAATTATAGTAAGGATATGTTGCCTACTAATAGGTAGTGATTTTCTGCATTTCTGGACTCAAAGCATAGACCTTGGGATTTCTTGGGCTTGTGTATATTGAAGATCTTGGTTTCGAAGCATTGGGAGGTCAGTATGTATAAGCGCTGGTTCGGATAAAACAAGATGAGAAACAGCGCATCTTGGGCACGGAAAAGGGAGCTGGGGAGGGATCTTTACACTGGATTTGAAATTGGATTTGGCGTTTTGGATGGCACTGGATGAATGCATACCTCGCTACAGGGAAGATTGGATCTGGTGGGTTCGGGCCCTTGGAATAGAGATTTTCTTTTGAGTAGACTTTGGTTGCGAGTTCCTGACCTGTTTGTATAGTATACTCCATAGGTGGACCACCTGGTAGGCGGCAGACACAATTCTTTCTTCGTATTTGTTATAAGATGTTGAAAGATGTTGCTGTTGGATGTAGATGGTCATTTAGTAGTATAGTAACCACTCAATACATAACTAGTCTATCAATAAAATGCATAATACAATCCCCTCTCTCTCCACAACTCCCAAAACAACCCAACTCCCACACTAGCCCTCAAAAGGAGCAAACCGACTCCTCCTCCTCAAAGACTTCCCAAACCTCATAAAAAGGAAAGGAACCGGAACAGCAAGAGCAGCCACACCCCCAAGAACACTCATAGCAGGACCAACCCCCATAGCCCCAAACATAGGTTTAGCAACCAACGGAAACGCAGCCGCCAGCACCGATCTCAAAAAAGTATTAGCCGAAACAGCAGAAGCTGCATAATTAGAACCATAAGTATCAACAAGAAAATTTATACATTGTTGGAATATAGTGTTGAAACCTGAACCAATGAAGATTGTTGATACTACACAAGCTGGCCAGGGGATTTGAGGGGTGGCGGTCCAACCGAATGTGAAGAGACCTATTGTGAAGAGAATTCCTCCTAATGCCATTGGAGGTAATCTTGCTTCGGGTACTGGTTCTCCGTTTGCTGCATCGGCTATTCGTGCGTATCGGGCTGCGTTACCTAGGTTTATGAAGACGGCGAAGAGGACTCCTATGAAGAGACCTAGGAAGGGGAGGGTACTTGTTAGGAGGGCCCAGTGTCTGTGTTCGACGAATACTATTGGGAAGACTTCGAGGGTTAGGTAGAGGAGGGCGTAGACGAAGGAGGCGTAGAATGCTTTTTTCGATGTTAGCTCGCTGTTGATACTTAAGAAGAGGGAAGAGGAAGAAGAACAAGAAGAAAAACACAACGTTGGTACATACCAATACAAGTAACCATCGGTTCCGAAACCAACATCAACAAGGGCCTAGAAAAATGCTTCGTAACAACCGTCCTAACATCCAACGCAACCCTTTCATGTGGATGCCAAAACGTCTCATTTCCAGTTTCCCTCCTCCAAACTCTTGCCCTCTTCTTCAAAAGCACAGGCGCATAAACCTCCGGTAAAAACACGATTCCCATCGCAGTAACAACGAAAACCCAAATTGCCAAAATATATTCCGTCCATCTCCAACCAAGTTTAGTATTAATAGTTAAAGCAGCACCAATAATAGGTCCTAAAGTAGGACCACCTACAACAGCTACTGCATAGAATGTAACAGCTATGCCTCTTGCTTTTGGTTCCCAGATATCACCAAGACAGGCTGAGACGTTTGATACGGGTGCTGATCCGAACATTCCTCCGAAGAAGCGCGTTATGAAGAGGGAGGTTGGCGTCTTTGAGGTTGCGGTTCCGATGCTGAAAAGGCCTAAACAGAGCATTGGGGGGAGCATACTCCAGCGACGACCCCAGATTTCGGAGATAGGTGCCCAAAGAAGGGGTCCAAATGCGAAGCCAATTCTATAGTATTATTAGCAAAATAGTCCTCATGATTTCAACATCCACCCTTTGAATCAGCAATCCTCCTCTCCTTTTACCCACAACCACCCCAAAACAAAGAAAAAGACAAAATGATAAAAACACAAAAATCACAAGAACAGATGAGGGAAAGGGAAGAAAACACATACATATACAAACTAATAACCAGAACCACAGCCTCCTGACTGATCCCCAAATCTTTGGCAATATCATCCTCAGCAGGCGAAATAATAGAACTTCCCAAACTAGCACCAAGAGCCAACATACCAAGTTGAAAAGTAACCCAACTCTTATAAGCCGTTGACCAATTTCGAGGATTCTCTGGATCGTTGGGTGCCCATTTTATGAGATTGGGATCTTCTTGTTCTTGTTGTTGTGGACTTGGTGGTGGTTGTGGATTTGAATCGTTTATATCATCTCTTGATAATCCTTTTTCTTCATCTTTCTCTTCGTCTTTCTTATTCCCATTCGTATTCCCATTCGCATTTCCATTTGCATCGAACTTAACAGACTTCACACCGCCATTCACACCTCTCTCTGTACCTGTACTCTCTTCTCCAAACGAGTACCCATCAACTATCTCTTTCTCCTCCTCCTCCCTATCGACCTCACTACTACTACCACTCCCACCACCCAACGTCCCATCCTCAGCCTCCTCAGCCTCCTCAGCCTCCAACCTTATCCTCCCTACCATACTCCCCTCTAGCCCCAACTCACTTCAAATTAAGCCTGCCAAGTATCGCCAAGTAGTGCTGATGCCAAGATTGCCAAAAACCTCAAACTTCAAGCCCTTTCAAGCATAAGTTCGAGCCCTTCGCCAAAAAATTCACCACCTAATCCCACTCTTCTCCATTCAAGAAAGTTAAGTATCAATAAATAACCAAAAACAAAACAAAAGCAAAAAGACTTTTAAACTTTTCAAAACTCCGTATCTACGGACCTGAAACCTTACTAAACTCAGGTAGGTATTCCGTACCTACCTACAGTACACTACTGTACTGACCAGACATATTGGATAGTGGATAAGTCGGCACAATAGCCGAACAGCGACATCGGTCATAGTCGGCATTTACAAAAGAGCGATTCTTGCGATCCAATGAGTTAATGACCCTTTACAAGCATCTCCGGTCAGTTCATACGAGACGTACCAGACTGTCTGTCCCACGAAAGATACGAAGTACTTCCGAGCAAACAAAACATATGATGACGCAATAACTCACCAGACTCGCTGTAATCAGTGTCGCTAAACTTTTAAAGTCTAATCTTTCAATCGCTTACTGTACTGCATTATTTTAGCAAATCAAATTCATCTAATCTCATTCTAGTAATATAATCCCGAAAGGTAGGTACTGTACTTTCGTACCTACTTGAGTAACAATCTAGACTAGTAGATCGTAGCTTTTATGCCATTTTGTTCTACTTTGAGTATTTATACTTTGTGATTGGGTGAGGAGGCTAGCTAGTTATGCAAGGTCTAAATACTACAGAGGTGTTCTTGTTTCTAAGTATGCAAGTGAGAAATTGTTCCAGTAAAACCTAATGTGATATCAATAAAGTGAAACTTTGTAAGGTTAGCCTAAGAACTTAGACTCGTAGAGCTTGTGAAAATAAAGGGGAATAGTCCTAGTCTATCACGATTTGAATTTGATTCTGACGGGAAACGAGTATCCCTGGTATGTAACTCGAATTCACTGCGAAGCCAGTTCAAGTCTTTGGACGGGTAAGTTAATCAATTTCATCCACAAGGGTTGATAAAAGTAGACTTCGAATGGTGAAGCTTCATAGGTCACCTTGACAATGTCTCCCACCCCTCAAACGCCACTCTTCTAGCAATACTCCTTGACTCCATAATCCTCATAGACCCGCAAATTAGTCCTCTAGTTCCGTGTATTCCAATCGCGACCTGCTACTCCATCTACTCCAACACCATTCATAGTCACATCATTCATTATCCTTACTTATACATGGTCGGACTCAGAGTTGACGATACCATGCCCGGTCGACTCAACTTCAACATCCTTGACAGGTCCCTTATAAGACTCCCGCCCTCGAACATAATAGTAAATGGCGCTGAAAATCAGAACGCCTCCTGTGACAACAATAGAGTAGTTCATCGTATTGGCCACTACTGGTGTCGCTGCGGGCCACACGCTCCAGAAGATGACGAACACCATATAAACACAGGCGTACATATTGTTCATAATTCCCAACCATCCACCAATACGCCATGGGCCCCACATTAGACGAGGTTCCCAAATTTCGGGTTCGTGGGTGGACTCTGGCTCGGGAGTAGTGACTTTATGCTTTTCATCATGTCCAATGGCTACTGCAGGCTCAGTAACCTCACGGTTTCCGTCAAGTCCCTCAATACGACCGTGCTCGAGGATGTTGTCCTGGAAACGGTGGTAGAGGAGTAGTGCACATGGAGCAAGGTAAGAGCCGTAAAACCCAGTAATGGTAAGTGAAATCACATCGTTGAACGCTGCATATGAACCGATGTATATAAGGGTTAGCAATGCGGCAAAAGCAGTGACAACAAACACTGCAGTTTTCGGGAACCCCCTCTTGTCGTCGTGCTTTCCGATATAGTTCGAGAAGGGCAATCCCCTGTCGCGGCCAAAACTCCACGCCATCCGACTAGCCGCAGTTGTTATTCCGGTAGAACAACACCAAGTCAAGGCAAGAACAATAGTGCCCATAGCTACGGCACCGGGAACTGACTGAACACTGTTGTAGAAGACTTGAATAAATGGAAAACCGGTCTTGCCTTCGAGAACAGACTCGACATCTCCGAGGCAGAAAAGGATCGTGAGCATCATCGCCAAGCCAACGGCACCGTTTATGACCATACCATAACAGATGGCTCGAGGGATGTTCAGCGAAGCATGTTCGACTTCTTCTGCCATATGGACTGAGGCGTCAGCTCCAACAAATGTTGCCACGTTTCCAAGGAAGCCAACACAGAATGAGAGACCTTGAGTTGACCATCCGCCATTGTTAAAAGCCGTAAGAAAGACCGCCGATGCCGTGCTAAATTGTTCATTTTGTGAGGTTTTCACAAGTAGCGAGATCATTATGCCGAAGAAACCTCCAATGTGAAAAACCATAACGACCATCTCAATATAGGGTAGCGCGTCCGGGAGTGCGACGTTGGTGAAAACGTTGACGCAGATAACGAACCAAGTTAGCAATGTACCTTGCCACTGCTTGGCCTCATAGCTTGGATAGTTCAGAATTAAGAGACCCTGGATAATGGTTCCAGCAAATAAGCTCTCCGTTGCAACAGTGGCAATCCAAGCCAGAGTTGTCAACCACCCAACCAAGTAACTCCCGATTACCCTGTAACTGGGCGGTGCTAGCATGTATACCCAATAGTATTGACCACTGGCGATGGGTGCCATGGATGCCAGCTCCGAAATGGTAATATACACCGACATGGTTGAGAACCAGGCGATTAGGAACCCCCAGATGAGACCTGCCGGGCCGCCATTTTCAAGGCCTTGAGAGAAGAGGGCAAGAACCGTCTCCCAAGTGATGAGTTCACAGACTGCGAAGGCCAGGAGGGACCAAAAGCCGAAACGACGCTTGAGAACTGCCTTCTTTCCGAGGAATGCGAGAGTTTTGCTATCTGTCGACAGCTTACTACCGACGCGGCTTATTGGAGCAGACATCGTGGCGTTTCTGTACGGGTGTCGTCGTAGCGGCAAAGGTGTATTGTCTCTGTATTGTACATAGACTTCGAAGCTGAGGTAACGAGTCTGAGGAAAATATTTTCAGTGACGTGGTGAGGTACGCAAGAATGTACCAGAGAATAATAATATCTCGACGAGGGCATTGACATATAGGTGAGGCCGGTGGTGATAATATTGTAGGACTGTTGTAGTTGATGGAAGAATGAAGAGAAGAAGAAGTAAACATGAGGAGGAAAGCCGTCCTGGAAGTAAGCAAGAGCTTGTAAAAATAAGTGCATGAGACATGGGGAAGGAGCCTTACCTAAAGCGACAGGTAGGCTTGTAGAGGAACAAGGTAAGTAAGGTAAGCGCGACCGTAACGGCACCCAATGGCCAAGGACAGATCTCTCCGCCAAGGAAACCCGCGAAGCTTATCGTCGGGTCGACTCCATCGCCCAGACCTGTGGCTTTTCGTGGGGCTATTCCCTCGCTTACGAGTAATTGAGGAATTAATAGGTAACAGACGAACGATAGTGGTCGCTAAAAGGTAACACTGCACAACGACGTGCGAAGGAACATTGTCTCATGATAGCAAAATAGAACTCAGTGGATAAATCAGCCATCTAGATTGTGCTGAGAAAAAGCAATGTGAGGTGACCTGGGTAATCAGCTTGGGAAACCAAGCCCCTTGTCGTAGGAACTCAGATATAATCTTTAGAAATAATCTAGCTGGGTACCCCGCGAAATCGAAGATGTTTATTAATTTAACCATAGAATAAGACTGTCTTGCAGTCATCGGTAAGACTCTTTAGCTTATAGAAGGAGCTAACTTCTGGAAATTAATTGTATCGGCCAATTATGCCTCTGATTACCCATACGAAACGTTCGACCACAGCACGCAGTGTACAGAGAATTCAGCCTCAGCTGAATTGAATTCGTCCTTTACGACAGATGATCATCTGGTCCTTTAGTCTTAATATTAATTGGAACCACAACCATGTCACCGACCTATTGGTTCCAAGGCACGGAACTCTTAGGGATCTATCGAGCTTTAGGTGGCCGAAACATTTCCAGAAAGAGGATCTTGGGCCTGGCTAGGAAACCGACTCTATGGATAACCCGCAACAGTGACAGCTGCGATAGTGTAGAGATACCGGCTGTGGCGTGTGTCATGTTGTATCTGTGGAGCTTATCGGGCAGGGGTGAAAGATAGGAAGGTTGAGTTAGTGTGGCTGAAAAGGGTAACTCGAATATCTCGAGTGACGTCAACAAGTCTGGTGAGGTTGCTTGAAAAGTCACATGCAAAATGTCAACCTCACATGTGCATCGACTCAATAGACTGAGTTATGTTAGGATGGAACCTTAACATTCCAACTTCTTTGGGTTTCTTCTTTCAATGCCAAGTAGATTTCGGGACATGTAGATCCGCTGTATTAGAATATAAGCTGGCAGAGAGTTCTAGATTATTTGTTAAGACTAAATACGTCTAGATTTATGAAAGGGGTTGAATGAGCAGGCTTCAAACGATACGAACAAGGCATTGAAATCCGTGGCGAGGATACAACGATACAACGATATTTATTATTTATTAAGGCAAATGTACTGTATATATTCTGGGCGCTGTCATTGAAAACTTCTGGGTTTGGTTGAAACGGAATACAGTCTTCCGAATTATACGTTCAAGATGATGTAAATGAAATGGTGAGAGTTCTGACTTGGGCGTCTCCTGCAAGAGAGCAAGCACTTCCCCAATTCGCCAGAGATTCCTCAATGTCACAGTCAAACGGATGGAATTTTCGTCCTTCAGCTGTAGCTTAAATTTTTTGAAATAGGACCCAGTCAAAGGATAACTGTGATGTCTTCATACTCTACGAGCTAAGAGCACTTTTGACGATGGGAATAGTAGTAAAGTTCAATTAGGAGTATTTGTAGTGCTTCAGACCTTTTCTCTGATGAATTGTGCATTTCTTTGTTTAAGCCTGAAATAGTGCCTTTTTGGGTGATACCATGATCTTGATATGATCATCCGTATTCGACAACAACTCTTCAAATCCCTTCTCAACAACATCTTCAAGCAAAACCCGACTCGTAATCAGCTTTTCAATCCCTGGAAATGCACCTAACCTAAAGTAAATACCCAAGATTTCCTAATCTCAAAAGCAAAAAGACGCTCTCGAACAAAACATACATACCTATACTAAAAGCATCAACAGTCTCTTTAAAATCCTCATCATTATAACAGAACGAACACTTAACGACAAGTTCCTTGGTCATGAAATACTGCAATGGAACGATGAACTGAATTCATAATCAGCTTCTACAGACTCCATGTATTCAAATGAGAATGGAAGGACTTACAGGTGTAACCCAACTTGCAACATTAATATACATCCCCTTCCATCTCAAAGCATCCATACCATCCTCCAACGCCTTCCCAACTCCCGCACAATCAAAAACAAACTCCACGCCCTCACCTCCAGTCTCCATTCTACACTTATCACCAACCCTCACCTCCCTCGGATCCATCACCAAATCCGCCAACTCCGCATTCATCACCCTTCTCTTACTCGTAGGTTCGCTCACAAAAATCCGTCCAGCGCCTTTCATTCTCAAAATAAGCATAACCGCAATTCCAATCGGTCCACCACCCAAAATCAAGAAACTTTTCCCTGAGAATTCAGAAGATGGTAGGTTGGTAAGTTTTATAGCGTGTAGTGCTACTGCTAATGGTTCAATCCATGCAGCAATATCCAGCATCTCTTCAGGAATTGGATAAACCATTGAGGTATCAACAGCTATGAATTCAGATAATCCGCCACCTTTACCGTTATATCCTCTAAATCCCCATTTCTTACATCCATGTGTTTCAGCACTCTTACATCTAGAGCAAGATCCGCAATATAATCGCGGATCAACCATTACTGCTTGTCCGATTTTCAAGTCTGAGTTTGAGATTTGGGGAATTTGAATGATGCGACCGCAGAATTCATGGCCGAGGGTTGATGGAAGAGTTTCATGTGTTAGGGGATGTGGATTCCCTGGTTTGCGACATGTTGATGGCCCTTTTTAGCCTTGTTAGATCATATTCTGAGTCCTTTGAGGCAATAGAGTGGCCAAAAGTTTAGAAAATATACCATCTGTAAACTCATGAAGATCAGAACCACAAATCCCACACCATTCAATCTCAATAAGCACCTCATTTTCCTCCGGTACAGGGATCGAAACCTCATCAATTCGAATATTCCTATTACCATAGAAACGAGCTGCTCTCATTGTGCTCTTCTCCATCTTTCACTTCGTCCCACGTAGCTTATCCTATCTATTTTCTTTACGTTCGGAATTTAAAAGCTCAATAATAATTTGCAAATTAATTTCTCTCCTCATCTTCCGATTTGAAATTCCTATTTACGATTTGTGATGGATGGATTCCGGGTCTTGTTGTGTTTTTGTAGCACCTCGGAATTGTATAACCGTATTCCTTCACATGCCCCTTCCCCTCCCATCAGCTCGGGTATGCACATCGCCATTTACCGTACGTAAAGCTTATTACCTGTACTAATAGGTCAGCTGAGTGAGATGTGTGTACCTTCAAGATAAGCTACGAGAAAGTCAATTTAATGACGTCTTTAGTATATATGTTCTGGAGAATGATAGGCAGCACCACGTGACTACACATAAGAGTCTGTAACTTACTTAACAACTTACTTAAAGTTGGTTTTAGGTAAATGACTTGAATTAAGGTAATATTTTCGCTAGTATAATACTTTCAGCTTCTAATGAAACCAGGGTACTTCACTCTTACGTCTACAAACGACCCTCTGATTCCTTTCCGCTCACAAGGTATGCTCTGAGCTAATAGTCTAATTGTGTAAGTCATGCAGGCAATCTTTAACAGATTGAAAGAAGCCGAGACATTACTTATTCCCTATACTGTATCTGCTATTCTTAATTTCACTTTAAAATCAACATCCACAACCAGTGTAATAAATTCCCTGTACTTTGGCTTCTCGCCCAGGATGCCAATTGGATTGAAGCGAAGGATTAACTCTGAGAACGCAATATACTGCTCAATAAGTGATAGACTAAAAGGCCAAGAAGAAATCATTAGCTACCACTTAAGGATTAACTGAAATACTTAGGAGTGGTTAAGGACGCTTACGTTTGACCAATACACTGTCTTGTACCTCGAGATAACGGGTGATAATACCATAACATCATGGATGTGTCTTCTACTAGCCACCTCTCTGGAATAAATTCGAACGGTCTTGGAAACACAGACTCATCATAACATTCTGAGAAGACAGAGCCGCTGACGATTGTTAGTAAAGACGCTGTGTATATGTTGATTCTAATACGCACGCCGGGTCTAAAATGATGACCTTCAAAAGTCCAACCTGCTTTTGGTACTATCCATGGAAGCCTTCCTCTCACTGGGCAAGTTAGACGTAGACTTTCCTTCAAACAGGCTTCAAGTAGGCCCGATCTGTGACAGTTGCTTAATTGTGCCATCACTTTAAAATCTCATGTTGTGTTTTGTATCACCCGGAACCGTACCTTCGTATTCTCTCGCATATCCCATCTGTCCCTATCAGCTCGGGTAAGAAAGGGTATGCACTTCGCCATTACCCTACGTACTTGTACAAGTACACGGAATTCCCAGCAGTTTCGTCCCGACCCGTCAACTGGCTTGATATTTGGAATTCAAGACTTGGTCTGGTGTTCTTACTGGCTAGCTGAGTAGGCTGTGTGTAACTTCGAAAATGAGTTGCGGAAAACCAATTCAGTAGGTAAGAGCAGTAGTAACTAAAAGTCCAAAGTCGGTAATATACTGGAACTTTACTAATTCACTCTGACTGACTTTCAGATAACTCACTTGACACCTAGATAGTTATTAGACATGGCTGAAACGTTGTATTTTGTACAGTTGCGAGAAATCTCCAGCGCTTTTACTCTGCCAAAAATCTGTACACTTATAGAAAACGAAACATGAAAATATGTACAAGAATAGAAAGTGTTCTGGCATCACCATAGACGTTCCTTCTAAGACTCATCAACAGTCCGAGATAACACTGCCACATCTAAGTTACTAACATCAAGTAAATTACCTAAGTCAGGCGAGTTACTCATCTAACATCCAACATAAATAGCTAAAGCAAAACGATTAGCACCCACGTCACTTAACAGACCAAAGATCAAACATACCATTAGCATAAAGAGCATAACTATCAGCATTGAGAACAGCAGCAGAACTACTCAACCTAGTAGCAGCAGCATATCCGTAACCATAATCATCCGTTCCAGGAGAGTAAACAGCAGGAGCGTGGGTCAGTTCATGAAGAGTAGTTGTAGCTTGATCTTGCTCATGGCAGGTATCAGTCAAAGCTGTCAACTCGCTATAATAAAGAGGGCAGTTGATGACTGCACTCTGGGTAGGAATCGTATAAGCGAGGACGTCAGATTCGCAGTAACCGTAGATATCTGTACAGTAGTAATCGATGGCGTCTGAAGTAACAGAGCTACATTCGGAGGCGACAGCGGACAACCGGGCGGCAACGACAGAGCGGGTCGAGGTACTGGTGGTCTTAAAGTACTCGGAAAACTTGGATGATGAGCCTGAAGTGGCGGCAGTGGAGGCTGCGTTTGCAAGCGACGCGCAGTTGGCAAGCGCTTGGGTGGTTGCTGAGTTTTGAGCGGAGGAACAACCAGATTGAACGTCGGCTCGCTTCAGGGAAGTGGGAATTGTATAAGGAACTGCAGCAGCGGCGTCTCCATCAACGTCAACCGTGAGAGCGTTGGACTTAAAGTAGACTGCTTTTCCGCTGAGGTCGCTTGAGTTGGCTTTGGCATAAGGGACGGAGCCTTCGGCAACGAAGGTGTAGGCGCCCGTGGACGAGATATCGTGCACAGTGGCAGTATCAATGGTGGTCTCGTAAGTGGCTCCTGCTGGGAGAGAGACAAACGACTCATCAGCAAGGCCTGTGCTCTTAACTGATCGGAGAATGCCGGTAAAGGGAGAGGCAGTTGAGGAGTCTTAAGAATATTGATTAGTGCTATTCATAGAAGAATGATATCGTAGTATTCTTAGTTACTCAAGTCAAGCGAGTTACTCAGATCAACTTAGAAGACTAGCAGTAAGAAGGACCAATGACTCACTTGCAGCAAAAACATTAAGTTTCTGAACAGGAGCAGAGTCAAAAAGGGTTCCATAAGCGAGCAGCTTCAAGTCTTCAGCCCCCGTGTTAGTAACAGTAGCCTTAAAAACCGCATTGTCAACAGCAGTTAAAGTGACATCGAGTGGGGAGTCTCGCTTGTAGATATCGACTGGGCTAGTTGAAACAGTAATTGAGAGGGCCGCAATAGCTAGTATTTGAAAGATGGCGTGCATTTTAAGCTATTGTGGTGCTCTGGAAGCCTAAATAGAAGAGAAGAGAAGAGAAGAGAAGAGAAAAGAAGAGAAGCTAGTGAGGGTAGGTGGACAGTAGAGATCCGTGAGGGCGTTGGTCTAATTTATAAATCTGCATTGGTATGGGCTGCCTATATTGTAATAGCGGAATTCATGTAGCAGCTTTTCATGGCCGTACCATACCATTTGTCCTTGGCCAAACAGCATGACTGGTTTCTTGGAGCTCTTCTGGGGCCAAATTTGAAATTGAAAGGACGAACCGACGATTATAGTCGATGATTGTGGGGGATGTGAGAGTGGAGTGGCCACTTGACCCGGGTTGTACTTGCATTTGGTTATCGAGAATTCCAGTACTGCGTCTTGGGAGAACTGATAAGCACATTGTCGAAATAGAAGGCAACAAGAGTGAAACAAACAAATTAGGTTGTATAAGCCAATACCTGTGAAGATAGAGAGTGTAGCCAAGAGCCTTTCCTTCTTTGAAACGAAACGCGCCGAAGTATGATATATTAAACCTGAGGGTCACGCTCAAAGTCGTCCTGGGTCTGATACAACTGGGCATTCTATCTGCTGATAGTGATGGTAGGCTCAGGTAGGTAGTTTAGTCTACAGTACTTCTTCCTTGTCCTATAAGTATTGGCACGGACTTGGCGCAGAACGCAACCGAATAATCTCTTGGCCCACTTGGCAAAAGGAACGAAAGGCGATGATAAGACCAGCTTTCGCAGGCAAGCATTGTGGTACTGCAGTAAGATGGCAATGTGTGTGCTATTCTCATGGCTATGTAAACTGTGAAGACGTAAGAAAAAGACGGTTATGAATATAAGCTTTAGACTTGCCGAATTTCACTACTTCTGAGTGTAGTTGCTAGTATCGTTGTCTTTTGGCGACTGCTTCCTGGGACAGAAAAGTCCCTGTGAAGTTTTGACGGCTTATCCAATTAGCAATTTCAGCAAAGTACAGGACATGGTGGAATGGGTACCTATGGCTCAGATAGACAGTGCCAAGTCCCTATAGCACATCTACAGGTAATGCCAAGGCCATATGGGGTCGCCCAGGTGGTGGATTGGCCATTTCGCTTTTCAATCTTCAAAGCTTCAATGCACGACATCTAGAGATTTGATGAATACGCGAGCGGTTGTGTCGAGAAAATTTCTACGAAGTCCTGAAACAATCCGAAGTCTTGACACTTGTTTGATGGTAGGGAACCATTGGTTACTCTGGCCATAGCTAAGTCGACATATGCATAATCCGGGGAAATTGATGCTTAAAAGGTTATCTTATGCATAATACAAGATCTTGATCTCCGGCGCATTATTCCTCTCATAAACAGAAGGTCTAAAGTGGCGTCTATCTAAATCGTCGTGGTCTTGGAGATAAACAGGTTGGATGTGATAAAATTGCCCCAGCACTTCCTACAGTGGTATTCCTCGGAGCAGTCAGTTCTTCACCCACAAGTCTTTTTTCCAAATATCGAACCGAATGTTCGACATTCCGAAGTCTCTCAAGATCGTTATTGTTGGCATCATCTTTATCGTTGTCACAATCAAGCTATTATACTCAAATCCAGCAGTCACCATTTTCCCGGCAAAAGACGCCAACAGCAAGATGGAAATCCCTCTCCTCGTAACCATCACCGAGATCACACCTACGCCACCCAAAACTCCATCCGCCCCAACTGTCAATCTGAAAGTCATAATAAAGAACACAAGCCCCTCGCCAGTGTCCTTTCTCCGATGGTCGACACCACTCGATCCCCGAGCATCAGCAATGGGTATCTTTGTCTTCACATCCCAACAAACCGGCATTGACGCGAGATGCCTGGATCTCAAACTTAACCGCAAGCTACCCGAGTCAGGGGTCTTCGAGGGCGAGAACGTAGCCACAATAGAGGCTGGGGGGCAGCTTGGGCAAAGTGTGGAGATCAAAGCGCCGGAAGTGTTGTTGCAAGCTGGTGAGAAATACTTGGTTAGAGCAAAGGGTAGTTGGATGCATGTGAAGATCGGCGACGACGCACCTATGAAAGCAGAGGATGGTGATGCGCTGAGAGGGGAGTTTGAAAGTGACTTTGTTGAATTCCAGGTTCCTAGCTGAGAGATGAGAACAAGTAGCTCTTGGGCTCCGAAGCAATAAAAATTCTATTCGATTTCAGTGATCGACAAGGGAAATTATATGTTGAGTTCTTTGGACAAGATATTTGTATGAAGAGGACGTGAAAAATGTCTCTTGATGGCGATTTTTATATGTTGTGGCGACAAGGACTGATTCTTCCGGCGAGAAAGAGCGACCGCTGTGTCCAGTATATCCGTGATTTCTTTTCCATCCAACCGGTACTTAGCAAGAATGGGGAGTGGTGATAAAAGAGAACAGCCGCATATAGACCCGGCATATTCGAGAAATCGACCCAAAGCGAAGCCTGTGTTTGTTCTGTGATGCTCTGAGCTCATCTTGTTAGATAAACTCGCTAGTTCAATGAGATCCGTTTCCAAATCCCGAAGTTTGGAGCGAATATATTTCATGTCTTCCTTCAGGTCATTTTCCGTTCTCTTCGTTCGGGAATCTACGGAATTCGTGGAGGAACTGAGAATACAAATTAGTCGGATTGCACTATATAGAGCATCATAGACAGAGGGCGACTCACAAGGTCATACCACCAACCGAGAAGTCCAGAAAAGCTTTGGATATCAAAAGATTGTCTCGGAATAGTTAATCTCCTTGTCTTTGAATGCCCACGTAACATGCTTCCAGATCCGGATCTTCAAAGCACCTTCCCTTGTGATATTGGAATAGCTATGCAGTGTGACTGTAAACTCTTCGAAGACATCCACGCAGTTCTCCATAGGTGTACGGAGACACTCGCATAGCGCGGGATTGCCAGCCAAGTCATTCTGCAAAGGGCCAGGACTCCAGGGACCTCGTAGAGCGCCTTCAGGTCCGTAGATATTGCTGCAATATCATGCGGCGCACCTCGCAAACCGTCTATGAATTCATACAGCCGCTTGGCACCGTGAAGAGCGAAGCCTAAAACTCCTGCAACGCTGGCAGTGATAGATAATGGGCCGCTCATGACTATAGTAGTTATTCATCTATCTACCTCAGTACAATCTTGTCTAGGGCGAGGCTATTCTCATGAATGCGACAGCTGAGCCCACTCGGGCTGCAACGTGTAGAAAGTGTACATATCCAGGTTATTTTACTCCTGCCAGAATTCAATCATCCCCGCTAGACTTTGTATATATGTAGCGACTTTGGTGAAATGATATTTTGATTTGGAGATTGTTATGTGTTGTTGACGAGAAGTTGACGGCTGCCGAGAAATGCCCATCTCCCCACGCTTCACATCTACGACACAGAAACGATGTCGAACCCTCACAACGTGCAGCATGTCCTCAAGGCAACTTTGAGCACTACTGGGTATCTCTCCCGACCATTTGCTACTATCATCAAGCCTCAAAGATGCGCGTCAACATGCTCGAAGAAGCAGAACAGACTTCCTGCATCCTACTATCGCGGCGGCACGTCTCGAGCAATTATCTTCAACCAGTCCGACCTCCCTGCAGATCGAAAACAATGGGATTCGATATTCTGCGGAGCGATAGGGTCTCCTGATCCAAATGGCAGACAGCTAGATGGGATGGGTGGTGGGATATCCAGCCTTTCGAAAGTCTGCGTTGTGGGACCCTCCACACACCCTGATGCGGATGTCGACTACACATTTGCTGCAATTGGAGTGAAGAACTGGGATGTTGACTACTCGAGTAACTGTGGGAATATGACAAGTGCTGTTGGGCCTTTTGCTGTCGATACTGGGTTAGTCTCGGTCGAGGAGAATGGCTTGGCTACCGTCCGAATACACAACACGAACACAGGAAAGATGATACACTCTAAGTTCCCCGTGGTCGAGAGGGAGGCTGCCGCAGATGGCGAGTTTTCAATTGATGGCGTGTCTGGTACCGCTGCCAAAATAGAACTCGCCTTTGTCAACCCAGCGTGAGCATTCAATGGAATACTAGCTGTCCTTGCTAACTACTTAAAGTGGCTCAGTCACAGGTCAGTTATTGCCAACTAGCAACGTTATTGATATGCTGGATGGTGTCCAAACAAGCTGTGTCGATGCAGGAAATCCTGTTGTGTTCGTACAAGCATCCGACCTCGATATTGATGGCACAATCCTCCCAGATGCTGTAGATGCTCATCCCACACTCCTCTCCAGACTCGAATCCATTAGACGGAAGGCATCGGTTGCAATGGGCATCACAATGGACGAGGCTTCAACTCCGGGTTCTATTCCCAAAATTGTTATGGTCTCACGAGCAAAGTCCCATCACTTGCTGTCAGGAGATATCATTCATGGTGATACAATAGACCTAGTTGTGCGCGCATTATCTGTTGGCCAACCACATCGAGCCGTGCCAATTACCGTGGCATTGGCTACTGCTGCCGCGGCGAATATTAAGGGATCTATTGTCCACAGCAATGTCTCTAGCAGCCGTGTTGATCCTGATGGTATCACGCTGGGCCACTCATCTGGGAAGATAGTAGTTGGGGCCAAGTTTGATGATCAGGGCTCACTTACCCACGGCACCGTATTTCGCACTGCAAGAAGACTGATGGATGGAAATGTGTATTGGAAGTGACAAATCTCTCCTACTTCGGAGGTCTGCTAATCAATACTTCTCCTGCTCCACGAAGTTTAAAGTTACCTGCAGCCCATGGTATAACCACCTTCTCTCCTTTGGCTATAGCAATGGTCTTGCCCGACTGGTACACCATATCAAATTTCCCTTCCAAAGCAATGAGTATCGCGAACCCAGGTTCACATTGCTCTTCGGCATCAAATGCTAAACGCTCCAGCCTGAAATAAAGGGTCGCCTCTTTTGGCAATACCTGCCCAAATTTACCATCACCCGTCACAAGACTAGCAATCTCGCTATCAGACCGTTTCGACTTGTTAACAGCAGTCAGAGCCTTCTTAAATCCAACACTCAGATGTCCATCCTTGGACCCGTCGATATCGAATCCTTCCATTCCAGCAGAATGCTGAGATCCTCAGGTTCTTGAACCTCTGCTACCATAACTCCTTTGCCAAATGCATGCAGAGTATCCGCAGGAACATACACTGTTTGATACGATTTCACCGGGATTCGATGTAGAAGTTTTAGCATCCCATCAGCGTCCTGCTTGTCTATGAGAGCTTGCAGCTGATCGCTCGTCACGTCCTCCTCGAGTCCTACGAATACGTCCCCCAGCGCCAGAATATACCAGCTTTCAGCTTTTCCGTGTGCCGTTCCCAGATGGAGTTTTGCTCATGCGTCAGGAGGATGAGCGTGGACGGGAAGGCGCTGGCTAGCATCAATTAGCTTGACAAGAAGCTTGGTGTCAACCCCCATTTCTCAATATGTTCGTTGCCCAGCCATTCCTTTGGATTCTGATTGATCTCCTCTGATAGCAATGATCCATTTGGAAGCTTGCTTTGGCCAAGTGTTGAGTGGCCAGCGCCGCTGGAGCATGTGGTCGATGCAACCCAATCCTCTGCAGCACTTGGCCCTTTAGGTTCCTCGCCCCGGAATTTTGAAATCTGTTCTCCACCTTTGTAGAAAGAACGGGTCGACTGGTTTGAAGGTAACTTAATTGGATCCATTGTCATTATGTCTTCATTAAGTCTATTTTTCAAAAAAGGAAGAAAAGGAAGTGAGTGATCTCAATTGAGTTTGAGGAATAAGATGTAGAAATATAGATACAGCTATGCCATACACATGAAGTCGAGGTACCGCCAGGGCTTTCGGATTCCCTAATTGGATGATTGTTATGTACCTAAGTGGGTCTTTAAATAATCTGACGTTTACACAAGATGCAGAATTTACAAACACAGAAACTTGAGATCGAGTGAGGTCATCAGCCACATCAACTGCTCTGGAGAAAAGGTTCTATCACGTGGTATTCGGGATACCTGCTAGTTCGTAGCCAATAACGAGGTTCTTACCTCTGATGAGGGATGAACAGAATGGCTGAAAGAATGGGAATTTAGACAAGGAAAGGATGCTGTACTAAATGTCACTTCCTAGGAGACTAAATCCCAATGTTAAGGTAGCTAAAGAGAAAAGTAGCAGTAAGTTCGAGGTTGGCGAGTCGTCAAGTCTCATTTAATGTTGACATAATAGCACGTAGTCCAACTACTTATTTGACTTTTGTTGCACGTCACATTTCGAGCGTGAAATGAGGTGAGTTGGTGAATTAGGTGATTTAAGAACTTCACGGGTGAAGTTCATTGATAAAGAGATTCTTCTTTACTAAGATTGCGCTGGCTAGATTTACTTCTTAGGATATATTTATCAGTAGCTAAGAAGAAGTCCACGACCGAATAGAAGCATTATGCCATATCTAGGTCTTGTAGTATTACAATAATAACTTGTCTCTTCTATATTGGGCTTTTGGGCTTTTACTTGAGATGGTTGCACCTTTTGTAACAAAGTACACTAGTGGGTCCAAACTCACGCTGTAAAGACGAACCAGGACATTTATTTCTTGTTGTATATTTTTCTACGCTTGAATGCATTACTCAAATCAATTCTTTGGCACAAATGAAAATCCCGTTGTTCACTCAAGCCAAGTAGACTCGAGAAGTCGAGGTAGGCTACACAAGTCACCCCGATCAATTTCCATCACGTGCATCTAACTAAACTTTGATTGAGGTAGTGCTTCACCTCCACCCGACTTTTCTTGTAAACTTGGATACTCCAGTTTCAAATAAACTACATCTTTTCTAAGTGAGTTAGCTTGCTTTATAACTTCGATAGATCCACCTCCGCATAAAAGCATAACACGTGATTTGCCTGACCACACGAGCACGCTAAACAACGCATCGTATCTATCGTACTCGAGTATTTGGAAATGGCTCGAACCTCGACATGAGGCTATTGCAGACTTGAAAGGACAATCCACACACCCCCAGCCATATCAGAAACCGTCCAATAAGAGGCCATGAAGCCAAGGAAACCTCACTCGAAAGTAAATCATATCGCACTGCTCTCAAATCTCAAAAAAGTTGTGCAGGAAGGCTAATACCAGAGTTGTGAACAGAGCCGTCTGGGCTGCGCTGAGTGCAAGCGTCGGCATACCAAGGTCAGCCATACCCTAGCATCTCCACTTCCTTCTCTATACTGACACTCATCAGTGCGATGAAGTTCACCCTACGTGCTCATCATGCCAACGCCTAAAAGTTCAATGCAACTGGCCAGCGCCGCCGCGAAGTGCTGGAGGTTCAATCTCGTCACCTGACTCCTCAGTCAAAACCCCGGGAACTCCGGAAACACCATCAGTTATCAATAACTTCATTAACATTACAACTGGCTCCAAGGACTCGGTTTCAGAGAAGTTGGCATTGGTTGACCTCAAGCTGTTGCATAATTTCACGGCAAAGACATATGCAACTTTGGACACGGTCACGTTACAGCGCGGGATATGGCAGGAGAACATCATCGAGCTTGGATTCCGGTATCCGTTCTTGCTGCGTGGAGTTCTAGCCGTCTCTGCCTTGCATATGGCTTCTTTGAACCCACCAGCAAAGGTTAATTTCTTGGTCCAGGCCGCGACACAGTACAACCGTGGATTACTAGATTTCCGCAATGTGCTCAACAGTGTCGATAAAGACAATTGTGGCGCGGTGTTTCTGTTCTCCAGTCTCACAGTAGTTCATGCATTTGCTGTTGCGCAACTTCAAAAGCCACTGGATCCCCTCGCCGATCTTCTGAACTGTATGCATCTCATTCAAGGCGTCAACACGATCCTACAACCGCATTGGCTCGCCATCATGGCATCTGACCTTCGACCGCTACTCCTAAACGGCATGCCTCGTGGCATTGCAGGAGAGATTCCCGAAGTCCTCCAGCTCAAAAACCTCGTCGACTCCATGCCTGACCTCGCAAACACCCCAATGGCAGACAAGTACAAAGAAGCAATCAGTAGTCTTCATGGCGTCCTCGTCGAGCTCAAATCCAGCGGCGACGAACAATCCTTCCTGTCGCTTCTGTTATCATGGCCTGCGGTAGTCAATCCAGAGTTTTTGAATGCATTGGCGATGAACCATTCAGTAGCTCTGATTATTGTCGCCCATTTCGCATGTGTACTCCAGAGGAAATGTTGGTGGATCGCAAGATGGAATGAGTACACGATCAATGCTGTCGAAGAACGACTTGATCCGAGTTTGCATGACTGGCTTGCTTGGCCAAGGAAGATCAGCAATCTTTCTGGTGGCTGTGAGACTCAATGAGTTGTGGATCAGTTGTTGGTGGTCGTTCTTCGCTGTTATTTTTTGTCAGATCAAGCCTTTCGAGTCGCGCTTCTGACTGGCACGACTGTGGGATACTATTCACGCGGATGTCGAACCACCAAGCAGTGTGTACCACCAAATGCAATCTTTCTTGAGTTTTCTCAATCCTGAATGTATCATATTAACTAAGTTATTTGGACAGGTTGATGCAATGGCATTTTCCTTCGGAATTACGGGATCGAGGTGCATGTTATGTGGAGTTGTCGATTTTGCTTTGTTGCTTTGGATTTTGGCGCATGGAGTTGGAGTCCTCGGGCTAAACGTGTATGTATATGAGCGATTGTAGATGGCCCAACGACGAACGTGGACAGAACAGGGGAGGAAGTACTGGGTTCTCGCTACTAGTGGTAAATCACCGGATGTAAGCTATCTATCAGTAGCTTACAGGTGCCTACAATATACCCTTGCCGTCAAATATACTTACTGGTTCACGTAGGACTCTGGTACAAAGCAGACATACTGGTTCCCATTTTCATTATCCTTCCTTTTCCAAGACCTATGTTAAGTGTATCTTAGGTCTCTCATTTCGTGATCGTCTTTAAAAAGGAGGCGAAAAGGCTTGTTTAGAATCTAGTGTGGTTCCAGCCTCGCCAGCTTACGCAGACCGCTTCTCAACCAGGGAGGCTCTAAGCGACGGCCTACAATTATCACGTCAGTTATATCGCAAAGCACGTCAGCCTCCGTTGTACGACTCTGCTTCCTCTCGACAGGAGTTCGTCGTTGGAGCCCAGTAAACAGAGAAAGCTTATTTGTCAAAAACTGGGGAGCATACGAATCATCATGCAAGGGATAGACGAGGATAGACATCGGACATTTGCGTTTCGTACTTCCGTCCTGAGTACATGGGATACCCTTATCGCAAATCCCTAGCCATGGATGTCGAGAACCATTTCCCATATCTTTTTAGATTCCGTGTCGTAGACTTCTATTTCATTCATCTCACTTGTGTTTTTGAGTCCAATTCTTGGGCTTGAATTCGAGATGTCTAACGAAGTCTCTGATAAAATCGTTGGCGGCGATGAGGAGGTTGCTGCGATAACTGTTGATGAGTCTACACAGCCTGACTGGAGTGAGGATGAGGAGCGTCGAGCAATTCGAAAGTAAGTACCGGTACCTATTTCTAAATCCATGAGCTCCATATACAGGCACTAAGAAAACCATTAGAATTGATTTCATCCTTCTTCCTATCCTCGGACTCGCATTCTTTGCCTTGCAGATGGATCGCGGTAACATTTCGAATGCGTTGACAAGTACTATAACTACGGATCTGAAGGTTACAACCAATCAGATTAATGTAGGTACGAGTCTTTTATCAACTGGAATTGTGCTGCTTGAGATTCCATCGAATATCATACTTCAGAAGGTGCGATTCCACCTTCCCAATTCATAAGATGACAAGATTTAACAAAGTTCCGGGCAGATTGGTCCGCAGAGGTGGTTATCAGGTCAAATTATTTGCTGGGGTTTGGTAGCGACGTTCCAGAATTTTATTACGAATTATGGGAGTTATCTTGCTACGAGAATACTGTTAGGGTTGTGTGAGGCTGGTTTTATTCCAGGTACGTAAAGAATAAGTCTTTTCAACGGATATTTCTTACCTAAAATATGGAAATAGGTGCGCTCTATACAATGTCGACGTGGTATAAGAAGTCTGAGACAAGTTCACGCATATCCATCTTCTTCCTTGGGAATATCCTAGCTGCAGCTACGATTTCATTGATTGGAGCTGGTATTCTCTCCATGTCTGGACGCTATGGAGTAGCAGGCTGGAGGTGGCTATTTATAAGTGAGTTCAATAAGAGATTCACCAATCACTCAAAACCTTAAATCTCAGCCGAGCTAACAATTTCAACAGTCGAAGGTATAATAACAATTGCCATTGGCATAATCTTCATCCTCTTCCTCCCCCCAGGAGTCGGCAACGGCTGTCCCCTAATAAGCGGCGGAAAATGGAGTTATTTCACACCACGCGAGAAATACATCTTAGTCCGGCGAGTCTTACTTGACGATCCTTTGAAAACCCATGGAAATCTCAAGATATCAGGATCAGATGTATCGAAAACAGTACGTAAACCGAGGATTCTGGTTCATGCACTTATTACATTGACATCGACTATTTCTGTCAATGCGGTGCAGACCTATGGACCTTCTATTATTAAGAGTTTGGGGTTTAGTACTGTGAGGGCTAATGCTATGGCTTCTGTTGGGAACTTTATCGCTGCTGTTCTTGTGGTTGTTCTTGGGTTTTTGGCGTGCGTACTTCCTTTCTTCTGTCTATCTTTGCAAATTTATTCCTTCCTTGTTCTTCGTTTCATGGGCTGATTGAAGTGACTTTATGTAGTGATAAAACGAAACGTAGAGGCCCTGCAGTTCTGATCGGTGCGGTCTGGAGTCTCATCGCTTACGCATGTCTCCGTGAATCAACTAAGGAGGATAAATGGCACCGATATGCTTCGGTCGTTGCAGCTATGGCAACAAACTCGACAATCCAGTATGTCACTCTTCCTGTATTTCCCAGTATCCTACACTAATGAAAAACTACTATTTAGTATCCTAAATGTTGGTTGGCTATCAATCAATTGCAAGAGTCCTCAAGAACGAAGTATCGCAATGGCGTAAGTCTTTTCCCATCAATTCTTTCACTTTCATCCTTCCTCAGCAAGTTTCCCTGTAACACTAATAAAACCCTTCGTCCTTCATAAATTCATAACAATTCCTAACATCTAACTTTCCCATCATAGTATGATAATTATGGCAGCCAACGCAGCAGGTATTGCAGGAGGCCAAGTATTCCGCACCGAAGACGCACCATTATACCTAAATGCTTTCACAGCAATGCTAGTCCTTTCAGCCGCTAGTGCACTCATTGTTATTGGTTTGATGTCTTGGTATTTCTTCAGTAATAGACGGATGGCGAAGAGTGGTCCGGAGGTTATTGCTGGACAGACGGATGGGACGGAGTTTAGACAGACTTGGTGGTGGATTTGGTAAGAGGAGAGAATGGTATTACCGTTGTTTTGGTTTGGAAAGGACGTGAACTGATTTTGGTTATACCAAGTGTTGTTTCTTGGCACCTCAATCAGCTACTCGAGTACAAGTAGAACAACCACCTGTCTTCTACAAACTCAATACACCCTTGCTCCTTTTCATCTCAGACGATTATTCTCTTAGAATCCTTAGGATGCTCGAAGTAGAAGAGAAACATTATATAATAGATTGATTTTCTTAACATAATCATCAAAGGGGGCAGGTTAAGCGAGTACTCGAGTATACTTCTCCTAATGCGGAAACCCGGACGGATAGGATACTCGCTGTACTTTCCCCCGGTTCAAGTTGTCCCGACATATCACCTCCACACATGCAACTCCACGTTCACAAAGTTTATTGGCATGAGGGGTTATGAATCAATATTTGGAGAAGACTCTTAAAAACAACCAAAACGGCACATCAAAACACTTTGAACTGCTTAGAAATCTAAAATTACATCAGGCCGTTTTTTGTCACTTATAAAATTAAGGTACCCAGACTTGAGATTTATATTGCTTCAAAAATCTTTTCTAACACGACTCTGTCTAGCAGATTCTACCCTTTCTATTTCCACTCTAACAAATATCTTGCCGAAGACATTCTCAATCATGGGTTCTTCACAGACACTGTTGGAGCTCTTGAGGACTCGTACCATTGTGGACTGTGATACAATGGATGTGGAATGTAAGAACAATAATAATTTCATTATGAACAACACGCCTATTAGAGTCATACGATAGACTTTAGTAACTAGGAGTCACTACTAAGGGGGTCTCGCCAGCTATTTGGCTCTCTCCAAATATTGAAACTTGACTTGATGGTGAAGAGTAGTAGTCCTGTTTCTATACTTCCCAGTGTGAAGTACCTCTAGTCATGTATGCCATCAAAAGCAGCTTTTCTTACACATTAAATCTCTAAGAAGAGCTTTATAAGACTCTAGCTAACCACGTCTATAGTCGTAAAGAACTTCGGACCCACTCAACAAAAATTCGTCGATTGTACTTCGAATCAGGTACCTTTCCCCATTAAACTCTCCAGACAAAATAGATAACTGACTGTAATTTAGGCCATCGCTTTCGGTGAACTTCAAAAGCCAAATCAGGCTAAACTGATCCAGGAATCTATTGTACTTACAAAGACGTTGACATCGAAATTTCCGGAGATAAAAGCACCGGAACTTGCTGGTGAGATTGCTGTAAGACTAGCTTTTCCTTCCTTGTCCTCCACATGGAGGTTGAATAGGCTTGAGTGACCATGCCATTCATCGTTTATTTCATTTGAATCACTCGAAGTCAAGTAATCTTACAGTAATTTAGATGGTAAAACTCCAACTCGAGATCTCCAAATACATTACCGGAAACGTGCACATCCAAACAAACCCCTTCAACGCCTATTCCGTAGAGAAGACAGTTAAAAACGCCAAAAGTACCTCTCTCAACTCCCCCCCTCCCTTTACCCTTTCTCTCCTTAATCTCAAAACTAACAAACAAACCCCAGGAATAATCCAACACTTCCAAAACCTTGATCCCAACTTCGACATGACAAGAATCTGTATCAAAATCCCAGGAAGTTGGGAAGGTTTCAAAGCATGTGAGATCCTTCAATCAGAAGGTATAAAGACGCTAGGAACGACTTTATTTAATATTGAACAAGCTGCTTTGGCTGGTGAGGTTGGTTGCCATTATATTGCTCCTTACGTTAATGAATTGAAGGTTCATTTTGATTCTACGTAAGTTTTTTTTTCTTTTTCCTCTTCCCCTTTACCCCTCTATTCAAACCCCCCTTCAAAATTTTTAAATGTACAGAGTTAAAAGAACGAGAAATATAGATTCAAAGACCAAAATAAAGCCCAAACACTCTGTCTCCTCGCCCAAAAATACTACACCAAATACAACTTTCAAACACAAGTCCTCCCAGCATCTCTTACTTCCACAAGCGAAATCATGGAGTTAGCTGGTGTACATCATATTACTATTGCTCCTGGATTACTTGATCAACTTGCTGGGTCGCCTGCTGAGGGGAATACTGTTGTTTCGCTTTTTGATATTACTGAGGAATCTTCTGCCTCAGTACCTTCTAAGTTTTCTTTTAAGGAGAATGAGGCTGAGTGGAGGGTGGCTTTTACGCGGAGTGGGAAGGGGGAGGGGGAGAGGAAGTTGAGTCAGGTTAGTTTTTCCCTCTTTTTGTAGGTAGGGGAGGGGTGGTCGGTTTTGAAACGTGTTAAGGATTTGGGTTTGGGGTTTTGAGGAGCTTTACTAACGTGTTACGCCGGTAGGCAATTAATATCTTTTGTGATATGCAGGAGAAGCTTGAGGTGCAGATGGCTGCTTTGTTGTAGGATGTGGGTTTTCTGAACTGAAAGGGTTGGGGTAGAGAAGATGGAGTTGAAGTCTTTCAAGAGAATTGCGTAGTAGATTTGTTGAATAGACTTCGTCTAAGAAGATCTTAAAGGATTAAAGGCTTAAATGGAAGTTGCAATGACAGTTGTACTTTGAAATAGGCCTCGGATTTCCAAGTTTCACAATCTATGAAGTACTTCAAGCTTTTTTCTTTTTACCTACGGGCGAGAAGTACATCGCTTACATATACCAGTATTGTAAGCACTCTATAAATCAAAATAAATGCACAAAGTCAGAAATCATTTCGCACAGAAACAACATCAACAAAATCTCCAAAATCCTTCAAAATCCCCAAACCAATGTCCAGCATCCAACCCATCAAACCCGCTCCAGCGTCGTCTGTAAAGCCGGAATCCTGACCCCAACAACCCCCCCATCTGTATCCATCTCAAAAACAAACAAATCAATCGCCACTCCACCATAAGCCAACGCATCAACAGTAGTCCAAGTAGCACAATTCAGGTCAAACACATTACTACTATCCACACCTCCCTCGAATCCCAAAACAGCTCTAAAAGCCTTCTCCGTCAAATTCGTCGTCTGATTAAAAAATTCAAGATTCGTAGGAACGAGCCGTGCCAATAAAGTTTGATTTGTGGAACCAGGTGAAATTCCTTGAGTTAATTCAATATCAGAAAAGATATCTTTTCCATTATTGGTCCATGTGTTGATAGAGATACCGAAACCGTTTTTCGAATCTGTTGATAGGGTAAGTGTGGACTTGGAGTCGTTTGTTGTGTTTAGTATTGAGGAGGAGGGGGTTATGTATGTTCCTGAATAAGTTGCAGAGGCTTGTGATTTTGCGGCAGTTTCTAAGGCTAAGCTGAAGGTTGATGCGGCCATGTTTGAGAGTGTTGCTGCTATGTCTTCTACGTTGCCGTCTGCTGTGAAGATACTAAATCCTGTGTTGTAGGATGGGAGAAGGGCGAGGAGGGAGGAGTAGACTCCTATGTCGCCGCCTTTGGTGTAGTAGTCTACGAGGATTTGGGGATTGCTTGGGCTAAGAATTTGGCGAATTAGAGAAGGAAGTTTGATTTTAGAAAAGAAGGAGCTGGAAACACTGGTGTACTATACTAACCTTGGAATTCGATAAATTTCCCACGGTGCTCCGACAGAGAGGGTTGAGGAAGATGTGAAGGTCATGGGTTTCATCCAACGACGTGTGGCTGTTGGTGATATGAGAGCATTATTTAGGATTGCGCGACCGAATGAGGATAGGTCGTTTGTGGAGGCGTATATTGATCCTGAGCTAGAGGTACTTCATTAGTATCCTTGAAATTTACTCGAGAGAAGAAAGTCGAAAGGGAATTTACGGGTCTGAAGCAGCCTCATCAAGATCCCAGCCACTGTAACTTATATTCCAAGGAATTATGCCATTTGAATCCTCAGCAGGTGTTGTATAAGAAGTCGAATTTAAATTTAACTGAGTATACATATTTGCCATCATATCCGAGAAAGATTTATTGGTTATTGTTTCCAGGGCGAAAGAGAGGACGCCGAAAGCGTTGTTGGAGTATACTGGGGATGTGAAGGGCGCGAAAACTGGATTGCGTTTGATGAGTTCTTGGAGGAATAGTGATCGTGTGCAGGCTGGAACTGAATCGTTGAAACCGCATGTTGGTAGTTCGTCGGCTGTTAGTGTTGGTAATCCGAGGTCTGTCCATGGTGCATTTATAGAGAGTAAGTCCGTTTGAGCATCTGCATTTTTACAAGTTAACAAACTATCAACTTTTGTATGATGCGAGGCACTGTACTTACCATCTCGACCAATACCCGAAAGCTGGCTGGCTAAAGATCCAATGGTAATATCTTCCCATCTGGTCGTTTCAATATTGCTGGTTCCATCAGAGTCCAACACAGCTACCGCAAGCTCAGGTACAAAATCCGTGATTGGTCGATTAAAGTATTGATCACCAGCTTCAGCTAGGAACAAATACACAGTATAAAGTTTTGAAATACTACCAACGCGATAAATAGAATCTGAGGTGATATTTTTACCTCCGTTGGAGCTCGATGCTACAGAGGGACCTGTGTAATGGTATTCGAACAGAGATTGGTTTGTCTCAGCTGAGAACCATTGAACTGAGAATGAGGTTGAGAGAGTGTTATTTACGGTCAAGGCATCGAGTTGAGCTGTTAAGTTTTGAGAAGCTGCGAGGATTGAAGTATCTGTTTGGAGATTGGTTGGTGCTGGGAAGTCGGGACCGAGAAGTGGACAACTTAGGAATTGGGCTTTGGTAACTAAACAAATACCAAGTAGGATGGTGATTGAGAAATGCATTGTTGGAAAGTATGGAAGTGAAATATTTGTAGTGAGTGAGTAAAGAATGAGGAATTTGAAGATATCGTAGAGGAAAAATGAATGTTCTTTATACCTTTCCTTCCTAATGCTTTCCATAATATTTTACGAGAAAAGATAATTAGTCATTCCCTAATCCAGATTAGACTTGCCATTGAGGCTATGAATGTTGCTATGTTAAATTGTTTTTTTTGTGACGCTATAGCTGCTGTGCCATAACACGTGCAATAGACGACAAGAGGCGAGGGGGCCAATAAAACGCCGAGAAGTGTCTGACTAAACACTACAGGTTTCATGAAGGTGATTGAGAATATATTGGTGATGGGTAGAAAAACTTGTATGAGATTGAATTTTGTACTAGAAGACGCATAAAGATACATGCCTTAATTAGAATTGAATTTGAATTTCAGTAAGACAGATAAGCGACGAATATGAACCTCTTACTCCGAAGTAAATTAATCCAAACAGCAGTAATACTGCTATCTTCAGTAAAGAAAATTAAGTCTTTACTTCTAATTATTTAGATCCTATCGTATAACACAGCTCTATAGATTGGTAGTGATAGCTTCATATATACAAAGCCACTCTAATTGCCAATGGTATGGTATCTCTAGAAAAAGACACTAATCCCCCTGAACTAAATTACATATTTCTATTGTGTATACGAACCATTCCATTCCACAATTACCCAACTCAACTACTAACATTCCACTGCGTAGTAACATGAATAGTGCTCCTCGGTTCATGTTCCTCACGTCCCTCGGAACTAGTATTATCATCACTCTCATTAGCACTAGCCAGATATCTCTCATTCTCATCGTTCCCCCTATCACTCCTCCCACTCCTATCATTCCTCCTCCGACTACCAGTAGCAACAGTAGAACTAGTCATCCCATGATCCTTATCATGCAAATCTGTCAAAGGCATTTCTCCATCTTGCATCCTCTCAAAAGTTTTAGAATCAGTTCCTCCAGTAGTTCGGTTTTTGGATCCGAACCAGGCTGATCGTCCGAAGATGTGTTTTAGTAGATGCCGCATGATTGGTAGACAGGCGTTTATTATTGCTAGGGAGGGTTCGGTTACAGTCCAGAAGACCGGGTTTATCATGTTGAAGGTTATGTCGTCGAAATTGAGGGTTGTCAGTGATTGCATGCGGATTATTGAGATGATGCAGATACTGTGGATAAAAAGCGACCAGTTAATACTGTCTTGCGGTTCGTAGTTGAGCAAGTAGGAAGGTCTTAACTGTGTTGTAGATAGAGACACTTACACAATACCAATAGCAAAGACACCGCAAATACCAATCTTAGACGAAATGGGCATCTGCAGTTTCCAAACTGTAGGAATCGGAAGGAGCAAGATGGCAACATCGGTAATTAGGTTGATAGCACCAATTGCTGTATATGCAGCTGGTCTATTACCACAAGTGCCGGTGATGAGGATGTTCCAGTTGAAGTTGAAGGGTGTGCATATGAGGAAGACTTGTAGTACGTTTGCCGTCCACCAGGCTAGCACTATTCCAATTACAATCCTGACTGCGAGGATGAAACCCTCGTTGACGAAAATTCGGAGGTAAAAGAATAGGTAGGAGACCTTGGCTAGGGCTTGGACTGTGCCATAGATTAGCTGGTATGCTACTAACATCTGGATCGCACTTTGTTAGTTTATTGCTCTGCTATTTATTCAAGGGATTGAAGTTCACCTTGAGTAGAACCTCAATATTCTCCAACGGTACTTCGGATATGTGAACTCGCATTCCAAATCTGGCGTCGGCAATCTGAATACCGAATAGAAAGTATGTGAGAAACTGATTTCTGTTAGCTTTCTAGTCTACCAGAGTATGGGTGCGGATTGAGTACCATACAAATCATAATAGTGTAGTCATCCCACCACAAGTTAACTTTCCTCGTTTTCCTCGCCATAAGCCTCAAGATTACTGAGCCCGTCGCGAACGCAATGAGGATTGTGTTAACAATGAGTTCCGACCGGACGAGTGGGATGGCGCCCACGGAGTAAGTTTTTAAAGCCATAGCTAACCAGTCCTGAACCTGCTCTACAGAAAATAGATGAAGTATAAAGAGAAGAGAAACCTAATCCTCAGGGGGGGAGTGTAGTGAGGAGGTAAACACGGGGAAGCCTCCCAAATCTTCTCCTGGCCATATCAAAACCCTCCATCTCTATCCTGCTGCACTGTCGCTTCAAACTCTTCGCCTAGTCGCAACTTGTAAGGAGTGGAAGCGATGCCCAATTTCGCCTTAAACGAGAAGCAAAGCGGAAGATCTGGTGTGATTCGTGTCGTGGCCATAAATCTGGGATATAACTCTGTGCGGCGCATGCACGATGTTACTAAGAACGGGTATAACAAACCTGGTACAGGGGACCTGGTTCATTGATGGACTGGAGAGGACCTTTATAACTGAATACAGCAAAGACCCACAGTTTCAGTTCATTTGGCTCCTGAGGAATGGTCTGTTCTATGGACTTTCTGAGCACCTGTCTAAAGTACCTAGCTCTAACCATAGATATTGTCTTTTCATAACTACTCTGCTACTCAGGATGGCCCCATAACAAAATGCAGCTTGAGTCGGGATACGGCAAAGACACCACCTTCATGCAACCAATTAAGTATTTTGATTGGTTGGAAACTTGCGGAGAAAGGGGAGCCATTTTGATAGCAACAGATGTGAAAAGTCAGGCACGGAGGATAGCAGCGGTTCGGGGTCCGGAGCCCCGCAAATAGCGGCGTAGTGCAGAGAGGCACAGCGGATGGCTACCCGGCGGTTGTTAGTAAAGGAAGTGTAAGATACAGACATTTAACGAGGCGAGGCGATGTAATAAGGCAGAATCGGTCTTCCGCCTCCTTCCATTCCAGTTGGCTTCGAACTTGTACTACTCTAGGGTATCGACTTCACATACTTCACAATCTCAAAATGTCACCTAGGGCAACGCTTCTTTATCGAGGATTTCGGCAGCGAGATGATTGCGATACAATCCACAAAAAGTGCCTAAACCCTTCCTTCTGATAAGTATAATGATCGAGGGACCAGACAACACAACACGCATGCGCAATGCGCCTGCACTCCACTCAAATAGTGATTGACCCTAGGGGTAGGCCCACAATCGATTGCCCCAACAGCCTTCATTTGGGAAAGATATTGAAGATGATCGGGTCACTCTTGGCAGCACTGTTCTCCTTATTTGACATTGGGTCGCCCTCTTCCAAAAGAACCTGGAAAACCACATGGCTGTTGCAGCATTGCGTACCAATAAACCCAGTTTCTTTCAGACATTTCGTTAACTCCTTACCCAAGAAATGTCTTCTCAAGATTATGATTACATAGTGGTTGGCGGAGGTACCGCTGGACTTATTGTTGCGTCGAGACTGAGCGAAGATCCACAGAAGAAGGTGCTGGTTGTTGAGGCTGGCTCGGATCACAGAGATGACCCCCGAGTTAATACTCCAGGTTTGAGGCCATTCTCCTTCTGAGCCGAGGCTAATCTCAGCAACGCTCTTTTGTAAAAGGCTCGACTAAAATGGAAATGCAGGTTTGATGACATCTTTGTACGAGGATCCTGAATACGATTGGATGTTCATGACTGTTCCTCAGGTATACACACACCTTTGTTGATATATCTTAATATAAGCTAACTGACAGCCACAGCCTCATGCGAACAACAGACAGATTGCATGTCCTCGTGGAAAAGCTCTTGGAGGCAGCTCGGCTATTAACTTCTCGGCAATCTTCTACCCATCCAAAGGCAATTTCAATGCCTGGGCCTCACTCGGAAACCCTGGATGGAATGGCAACGACATGGCTCCGTACTTTCGAAAGTTTCACACGTTCCATCCGCCATCTGAGGCTGTGGGCAAGCAGTTGTCTTTGGATTATGTTGATGCAAAGGCTCAAGGTCACGAAGGGCCACTACCTGTCATTTTTGGAGATGGATATGGACCTTTTAACGAGGCTTGGGTTGAGACTTTCCGTGAGCTTGGTTACCATCTTCCTGGAGACCCAATCAATGGCGAAAAGCTTGGCTCTTTTACTGTTCCACTTTCTATTAACCCACAAAACAACACTCGTGCTTACTCGGCAAGCGCTTACTACTCCGAGGAAGTCCGTAAGCGACCAAACTTGATCGTTCTCACAGAGACCGTTGTAGAGAAGATTGTGCTGGCGAAATCAGATGACGGGTCTGTTGTAGCCACTGGTGTTCAGGTGATCAGCAAAAGTGATCGAAAGACCATTGCTGCCAAGAAGGAAGTAATTCTGGCAGCTGGTGCAATCAAGTCACCACAGATTCTTGAACTCTCTGGAATTGGTGGCAAAGAACTTCTTACCAAGTACGGAATTCCAGTCGTCCTTGATCTTCCATATGTCGGTGAGAACTATCAAGACCACCCTTTCGCAGGCATCAGCTGGGAAGTAGCGGATGATCAAGTCACCGGAGATATCTTCCGTGATTCAAACATCGTCGCAGCAGTCCTGAAGCAATACCAAGAAACAAGAAGCGGTCCTCTCAATGGAACACCCATTAGCGCTTCTTACATGCCAATGGTAGATATCAAAGGCGAACTGGGCCGCGAAAATATCGAGAAGCTTCTCGTCGAACATCTCGACAACGTCGACTATCCAACCTTCCCCGGCCAAAAACTCCAATACAAGCTCCTACGCGAACAACTCCTCGATCCTAAGGAATCTTCTGGAGAATACATGTCTCTACCTCTCCAACTCAATATGAGCAAGAAGACAGACATGACTCGCCTCTTCTCCAAAGCATCAGAGGGAAACTACTTCACCATCATTACCATGATCAACCACCCCTTCTCCCGAGGAGTCATACACATCGAATCGGCAGATCCGCAAGCAAATCCCATCGTTGACCCACGCTACCTCTCTCACCCTCTCGACCTCGAAATTCTCGCCCGTCACACTCAATACCTCGAGAAAATCATCTCAACCCCTCCTCTAAGCAACCTCCTCAAGAAAGACGGACGACGAATCCCCGCTGGTGCAAACCCTACTGATCTAGCTGCAGCCAAAGAAATCACCAAAGAGAGATTATTTACTGCGTTCCATCCAAGTGGATCTTGTGCTATGATGCCGAAGGATCTTGGCGGTGTTGTGAGTGAGAAATTGATTGTGCATGGTACGAAGAATTTGAGGGTCGTTGATGCTTCTATTTTCCCTATCGAGCCGTTGGGAAATATCCAGGCTACTGTTTATGCTGTTGCGGAGAGGGCTGTTGATTTGATCAAGGAGGATTGGGTTTGAAAGTGGGTGTGGTTTATTTTTTGTAAACTACGTTCAGGTGCGTTGCCTCTGTGAGTTTAGCGCACCCGCTGCTTTTGACGATGTCTACAAGAACCTCCCTTCTTCCCTTATCAAAGCTCTTGATCGATTCCAAAACTTTCTACTTCACTCATGTGCGACTCTTTCCTTAACCGGATGCTAGCCCCTCTGCCTCGTCTTACCTTGATACTATAATAATAGCTGCGGAGGGTATAAGTACATTGGATGTCTGCTGTAGCACTAATATCTGCCCCGCTACAGGCCTGTTCCGCGGTCAGCGCAAGTACTGTACCTCTGCCCTCCTCGCCCCCTGGCGAAACTTCATCTGATGTTGTTATTGAGATTACAGGAGAGACCTCTGACTTTAAGAGAGTCTATAAGAGTCAGCAACTCGCCGACGCACAAGACGCTCTTCTCTCTATGAAAAACGCACCTTCTTATCGTCTTGAGTATGTTTAACAATATCAATTCGGACAAGTATCATCCTTCTGTTACGAGTTCGGTGAGCTAAAAGAGGCATATGGTGGTGACGAGTACTAAGGGAAAGAATATGATTATTTTAATGATTATTAGGGACTTTTGGGCGAATATATATCCTTATTTGACCGATAGTAGGTTTAACTGCGAGTCTTTTAGATAATATTATTGAGTCTATAACTTCGGAGAGGTAATACGGTTTTATATCTACGTACAGAATATACGGTATAAATTATTAGATAATATTGAAAATTATATAAACCTACAATCTAGCACTGCAAAACTCCTACTAAAACAAGACTAAAATTTTGGAACGCCAGGTATTCCTGTATTTCTAAAGTGCGCTCTAGCCCTCTTTGAAGCCCTAGCACCTGTACTAACTTCTCTGACAGCCTAGTCTAAAACCCCTTGATATGTTAAGAACTCGGGTCGAGGACGCCGATAGCTGCTTGGAGCTCGCAATTTCGTGGATTCTAAAGAGACAGGCTTGGTGGTATAAAGTGCGAAAGACTTCCGATGTTAGGAGTCGGCTATATGAGTTCTTACTAGGTTAGAAGGCAGACCGAGTTAAGGAAGCCTTGGCTGTTTTAAAAGCTTGTTTTTAACTGTCTAATTAAGCTATTTGTTAGCGACGAGGGAAGGTGGGACGGGGACGACTCGACATCGGATAACAAGCGGGTTGGAGACATTTTGGAAATAGTATCAACTAGTCTATAAGCTCGAGACTAGCAGGATGATTGACAATATGATCATTCTACAAGGCCGAGATGTAAGCGAGTCTAACAACTATCCTAGAGCAGGACCTGACGCTGACGAGGTCTTTATGTAGTCAATATTGTGGCTAAGGAGAAGGGTTTAAGTAATGTAAAGCGCGAGAGTGCGACGATGTACGTCGAGGACCTCGCCGAGTTTGCCTGCGTGCCTCTGGCCACGACGCAAATAAGCTTTGAGTCTACCTGATCCTCTTCTGTTAACTTAAGGGCATTACCGGCAACTAACTAGAGGCTTAAGTAGACCTTTGCTTTCGTTACCTTAACCTTACACTAATACGGGACCGAAATGCAAATCGTTCTCGACTCTTTATTGAGCTAACTACCGAGTATACTAAGGGTTATCTCGGTATAAAAGATGCGTGCGTCCAATATCTATTTCCTTGTATTTTGATTTACCTTGTCCTGCTCTGCTAACTTTAAAGCAATAAGTTCCTAATCCTAGAAATTATCTACGACCTGACGCTCGTACTTAGCCCCTACGTCTCCTTGCTTGGTATGCTCTTTAAGGCCTAGGCCTTTAAATCTCCGCTAAGGGAGAAGCTTAAGCTGCTATCGGACTCGGATAAAGAAAGGCAGTTAGATTACGGGTTTTGCTTAGATCAAAAAGCTATACGTCCTCTGCGATCGGGCGGCTAAGGCGCTAAACAAGAGTCGTAAGTGTTAATACTTCTTATAGGTGCGTTATACATGATCTTTTATATAGCGGATGTTAGCGATTCCCTTTAGAACCTTATTCTTTAGCACTCTAGTATCGACACATTCCTTAAACACTACCTTGATCGGAGGATTAATGCTAACCTTCTAATCTACTGTGAAATGAAGCCGGAGAAGAACTTAATAAGATTTGCGTGTTTATTAAGCCGATCAATCGATCCTTATCGTCCGTGGAAGTTGACTGCCGAGCAGTCTACTTCTGTTAACAACCTACCGCATACTATTAAATTAGGTGAGCGCCTTAACAAAATCGATGTAATATATCGGGTAGCAGTGAGTGGATGAAATTTTGGCCACGCCGAGACTAGGCGAATCGGGTAAGGTGGATTTAATAATAGTCACTTGTTGGTGAATCAATCATGTGCATAGTCTTTCTCTGTGGAACAAAGCATCCCAAATGCAACTCCGTCTCACATTCGTGCCTTCATCCAATCTTCACCCTCTCTTCAGTCTTACATCGCTTTGTCTTGTTTTGGAGCTTTGAGGGCTATGGAAAGCGATAAAACCCGTGCTCTAAGAATCGTTCGAAATGCGGAACTTGTACACCCTGGCCTCCCTCTAGTTGAAGCATTCCTCAACGACGCCGTGGATGGCGACCAGGCTGCAAGATATTTGCTGCAAACATACGCCGATGATGGGAGTGATGCAAACTTCACACGATTTGTAAAAGACTGGAAAGACCTGGTGAGACTTTGTAGGTTTCAACCCCGGAATGAAATGAGCACATCGCTAAATGACACCAAGTCTATGTGGAAAATCCTTACTCAAGAAATCTGAGTTGGACTCTGAAGAAAAAGGTTGCGCGACGAGATGATTGCCGATGTTGCCTAACAGGAGTGCAATGCCGGTTCTGGAACCTTTGGGATGTGTTCCCCATTATTCCTCCGACCGCATTGTGTATACGGGAAGTAGGGCAACACTGGCAATATATTTCTGGCAAATTTCTGATTTAATTTGTAGAAAAGGCTATATGATATGCTTGGTGCATTTACCACATCTTTCCACCAAGATCTACTCAAAGACCAAACTCCAGAGAATCAGACTCGAAATCGATGGACTTTGAGCAAGGGAGCGGCAATAGCCTTTTCCAGAGGGGTAATCAGACTCGAAAAGCTGGAAGGAACAGAGGTTCAGATGTCTTTCCCTCCTTGGTCTCATCCCCACTAACGCTGCCCAGTACGATATCCTCTACAACAATATTGGCGGCAAAGCTCCAGCAATTTATACGCCCCACCGACTATTCGATTGGAAATGTGATCTAGCTGATCACTCAAACTCTGGAATCGCGAGTCCCGACCCGGAACTTCTTGACATACACTCTCGATTCTCTAGGGCTCTAATGTGGACTGACATCGCTACCAAGATAAACAGTCGTTCATGCTTACGCCGAAGCCAAAACACAGACAATAGCCCCTTCACACAGACGATCACTACTGCTTTTCTCGCTATCTGGTCCAAGTTTCCCGGCTTCATCCGATTTCAAACATACAGAATTCTGAGAACCGCTGGATCATATCTCTATGGGTCTACCACCACAGGAATCCAGAGATTGCCATTCGGGATGTACCTCAAACACGGACCAGAAATCCACGCAGAGCGACATGCCGGAGAATTTAACGCTCTCAAGCTTGTGCGAAGCCAAACTTGCATCCCCGTCCCGCATCCAATCGATCTCCTGCTCTCACGCACTGAGTCCTTCCTCGTCACATCCCGCATCGAAGGCGAGCCAGCCGGTATCGCTGTGGACGAATGTAGTGACGAGGAAATACATCAGATGGCTCAGGATTTGCGTTCCTGGATCGCGGAATTACATGCTATAAAAATGGACAGAGACTCGAAGCACGCTATCACCAACGCAACCGGGGGTCCTTGTCTCGATTACCGCATCGGTGGCGACCCAGTAGGGCCTTTTCCCAGCGAGAAAGAATTCAGCGAATCATTACGGCTGGGAATACTTCCTAATTTAATGCATCGTACTGATCATAAGATTGTTTTTACGCACGCGGATTTGAATATGAGGAATATTTTGGTCAAGGATGGGAGGATTTCCGGGATTGTGGATTGGGAGAATGCGGGGTTTTTTCCTGAGTATTGGGAGTATACTAAGTGCCATTTTGGGGTCAGGCTATCGAAGAGATGGTTGAAGATGATAGACGCCGTGTTTGAAAATAAATATAAAGCGGAGTTGGGGATTGAGAGGCAGTACTGGGAATATCATAGCGCTTGGTAGATTGTATGAGGCTTGAGGTGGAAGTCTAGAGCGAGATTATACCACAAATGAATAAGGACATCTAGTTTGTTGAGAAGATCTTTTAGTACAAGTATAAGCAGGAATCGAATATTGAGTATACGGAGTGGTAGTATCGGATATATAGAGGTGCTTGGTAAAGAGTTTGGGGTGTTGGGGAAACGCCAATCTACTTTAGGGTAATCAAACGTTAATGAGAGAATTTCTTGCTTTGTCTTGATATTTTCTAGGACACAAGGCCGCAGATTGGAGTACCAAATATGTTATGACTTTTGATCTGGTATTGGTACCTGTTGCAACATCGATATTTGACACGATTCTGGTTGGAGCCAACCAATCAGAGGCTCTATAGCCAAGGCCACTAGCCGCATTAGGTTTAGCCTAGTGGACAGATTTCATATATTATACCTCTATTTTCTAGAATAGAAAAACAACAAGAATCTAACCCATATAGCAGTAACTAGCATACTAAGTGACGTCTCACTAGTCTACTAATTGCTCTAGGTTAGGAGAGTTAAAATCAATCGAATATACCGGTATATAGACTATACCGACAGTACCGTTTTACAGCTCAAAAAACATCACACATCTTGGGGATAAGTGGCATTATGAAGAGGCCGACGGAACTTGGGGTCAAAATCTTGTTTCCCGCCCGTTTGTGTCAAGGTAGCGATTTAGGACCTGGGGTGCGGCGTTTAGCTGTAAATCGGTAGTCCAGGAAAAAGCCTTTTAAGAATGGTTCTCGAAATATACTTTCGTAATTAAAATACTCACAGTAGTCAGTAATATAGTACCCTAGGTAGAGTCATTACAAAGTCGCCTCGACAGATTGAGACAAAACTTTGATAAAAGGAGTCTGGAATTTCATAGTTTCATTTCATGTACAACCGCACGATCTCTCCCTCTCTCTTTTTCCAAAAGCAAAATGTAGCACAAAGAAAGGGCAAACTCCTCGCTAAACCAAAACCAAAACCCCCAACCCATCTAAATCCCTTTACCACCCATCCACCTTCCTCAACCTCAACCTCATTCCACCCTGCGGCTTAGTAGTAATAGCCCCAGCAGGCATAGGAACATGAGCAGGATCAGCAAGTTCCATCTCGAAAGTCCCACAAAAAACCGCCATCAACGCCTTAAATTCATTCTTAGCAAATCTCTCACCAATACAACTCCTCGGACCATGCAAGAAAGTCAAAATACTATAATTACTAGTAACGCCGCCTGTATTATTAGCCTTGCCTGTATCAGCGTCAATCCAACGATCAGGTTGGAACTCAGCAGCGTTAGGACCCCAGAGATGAGGTGATCGGTTTATGGCCCAGGGTGAGACGTAGATTCTTGTTCCTTTTGGGATTGGTTGGCCTTGGATTGTTGTTGGGCGGACGGAGGTTCGTAGGGTTACTGGGACCGGTGGGTAGAGTCGTAGGGCTTCGTTGCAGACTGCGTTTAGGTAGGGGAGGGATTCGAGGATTGAGTCGAGGTCGGTTGTTGGTTCTAGGGCTGCGGAGGGGGAGGGTACTGTTGCTCTGATTTCTTGGCGGAGACGCTGTTGTATTTGGGGGTGTTTGGAGAGAAGGTAGGTTGCCCAGGTGAATGCTGAAGATGTTGTTTCATGTCTGTGGGGTTTTTTTAGTGAATTGTCCTTTACTTCTTTGTTTTCTTGCTAGGTAGACATAGGATGGAGACCTTGGAACTTACCCTGCTGCTAAGAAAGTAAGAAGTTGATCAACGAGAGCATCGTCTGCAAAATTATTGGATTTAATCATCAGAGATAGAATATCAATATTCTCATCCTGATGAGTCTTAATCAACTCCTTCTTCTCCCGTACAAGCTGCAAACAGATATTCCTAAGATTCCCTGTCGTTTTTTCCAAACGTTGGTTGAGTTTCCAGGGTAACAGCTTAACGACTCGTCGAGAAAATATCAGGTGTGTTGTAAAGAAAATACCTTTCTCAGCAGTAGGTTCCAGAAGCTCTTCATAGTTCTTAATTAATTCATCGTCGGAATTCTTGAGCGTGTTGAAATCTCGTCCAAGTCCTGCTACTCCGATGATATCCATGGTAACTTTATTAGCCCAGTGATTGATCTCAATAACGCTACTCGGATTCGCCATCTTCTCATCCACCAAAGATTCCTCTGGATTCTCACTTATCTCGGCATCGATACCATGGGATAACTCAATAGCCTTAGACCAGAAAATAGGATATAGTTCTTTGATATGTCTGAAGCTGAAGGCGGGGGAGATATGCTTCCGTTGGAATTTATGTTCATCGCCTTCTGTTATGATTAATCCATCGCCGAGAATCAGACGTAGGAAGTTGCGGATCTCGGTTGGTTTGGTAAAGTCGTAGGCATTGTGTACGAGTACATCTCCTAGAGATCTTGGATCGGATAGAAGTAGCCAGTCTGCACCGAGTGGTCCTCGAAACCTTATGAATCCGTCGTTTGGTACTTCGGTTATGAATTTGAGGAATGAGGATCCGGATGGTCTTTGGGCGACGATGTAGCTATGACCAATAACTGGATATGCACCCTACAATAAGTCAATAGTTAACATTGTATTCTAAGCAAAACAGAAAGTTGGTTGTCTCAACGGAGCTTCGGAAAGCACTTACCTTTGGTATTGGGAGGTGTCGAAATGGACTGAACCAGTAAGAATAGATGTTGAGCCTGAAGACTAACCAAAGGACAAAATTGATACCGGTAAAGATGAAGAAAACCTTCGTAACCTGCGTATCTGGAAAGACTTGAGGGAAAAATATGACATTTGCCAATGAAAGAGTAGCCGACGCCAACGTTATCGACCACAGTATTGGAATATGTGTAGCCATGGTGAAGTACGCTCGCTATTTACGGCGAGAATGGGTGCAATGATATGAAGAAAGATATACAGTCGGTCTGAGCTGGCGCAGAACAGGATGAGGGGCGAGGCTGTATGTATACTCTATAATTTTTCCAAATGAAGTACTCTATGATAGATACCTCGGTCGATCACATTCTCTCTTGTGATTGATGGGTTCGTGTTGTTCAGCCTTGGGCCAGCATGTCAATATTCTTGACCGTTTCAGAAAATCTATGGGCCTTGCGAGCACCACCACAACCCTCACCACTTTCTCCCCCGCCATTGTTTCCAAGAAAGACCCTGCATCACAGCTGCCGAGCGACTCGCGCTAACCCCCGATTTGTACCCTCCTTGCGACGACGGCCTCTGATCATTTGACGAGATGGCTGACAAAGCATCCTTCATCCATGTCTCGATGAATGAGAATTAGGCCGTTCTTACCCTTTTCGTAAGAAATTTGGGAAATTCATCGTATTCGATACGTTACTTCAAATTCCATGTGATCGGATGGCAGACACTTGGGGACTTGGATGGCACGGATGGGACCTTGGCTCGCTTTGGAGCCTGATTGTCGTCGTCGTCGTTGTCGTCGTCTTTCTTTCTTTCGTCGGCTTCGATAAGCTGGAAAGAAAGCATTTATTTTGTTTGGCTAAAGATATTGATAGTTCGGTTGTTTTTCTTAATATATTTATTGCATGTGAAAGTTTTCGTGAGCTCATCGCTTTGCTTCGTTGATCTGATAGGAAAATGAAACAATGTAGCGATACGAGTGGGGAAGAAAGCTTGAGCGAAGATCGTCGCTAATATTTTCAAAGGGGACGAAAAACATACAAACGAATTGCAGTCATGATTGACAAATGAATCAGTATGTTCCAGCTGTAGGTTGTAATTACTAAATGTCTGAAAGTGATGTACTTCAAGTCTGGCTCGCTAAAGCTATTGCAAGTAGCACTGGTATGATTAGCGATGGCAGACTGACAGTTGTAGACAATTCGTTTAGAAGTATGTGTATCGCTTCTGTTTTTCATACTGTGATTTATGTAGGTATAGTCATTCAACAAATAATTCCACACTGGTCAAAATCTGCATTAATTCAGATGGACAGATTAGCACAAAAGAAAGTGTTCAATGCATGCTTGTGATACAATAGTATAACACGAACTAAATGTCCTACAACTATTTAACTGCGTTTGAATTTTTGATTAATCAGTATAATTTACTAACATTAAGACTTATTTAGGAGAAATATTCGGGCTGTTGAACAAGGAGCTTGGGTTCCTACGTTTACAACTTACCTACCTAGTGTATCGAGATGGACTCTTGCTAACTCTATTCTCTATTGTTTGCAGTGAATATTCTAGTTTGTATTAGACACATATATCTACCATCTTAAAACACTATCAACTCCCAGCATACAAATTTCCAACAATCGGCATTTCAACCTCCCCACTCGAAAAACAACAATGTCCATATTCCATCCCATAACTCTCATCAACCTGATGTCCAACAGCACCCCACATCAACTCCTCCTCAGCAGCATCATTATCATCCACGGGACGATGACAAGCAGCACTAATAGCCAAACTACTATTCCCCGCCAAAGGTAACCCGGGATGATATTTTTTAAACCCCATACCAACAACCACCAACATAATCAGCGTCATAAACGAAAGACTAGTAATGATCGCTCTAGCGTTATACCCGATTGTGTTATTTAAAGGTCCTCCGTCACCAAATGCATACCCATCCCCAGGGACGATATTACCTTGCCAATCATAAATCCAAACCCGTAATACAAATAGCGACTCGGAAATAAAGAAATGGGTTAATGTTGATATGACAAGAAGTGGAAGGCTATATCGATATGGTACTTGTAACCAATAAGTACTTCTCTGCTTTCCAGTCGGATAACTAACGCGTAATGAGCGTCGTCTAAAAGTGAATCTTGACCATTCGTCCGCGGAGAGCATGCAGGTGATAAGTCGATTACTCATATAGTAGAAGAATACGAAGAGAACTTGTGGTGCGTTGGCTAGCATGGCCATGTTGATAAGTGTGTTGAAGTCTGCGGAGTTGGTGGAGACGCCGGGCCAGAGTTCGAAGGCTGATTCTGCTGTTGCTGTGCCAATTTGAGAGGAGAGTGCGGCTGCTTTTGAGCTGGAACTCATGGTTGCTATGCTGGAAGCTGTTCCTCCACCTAGGACGAAGAGTGTAACAAGGGTACTATGTTTAATGATACGTTAGCAATCGATCTTATCTAGGTCTTATCTAGGTCTATTTCTTGTTCTTGCAGAAGATATACAAGGAGTGAAAGGAGAACACTTACCAGACGAGATACCAAAACCAATTCCCAAAAGGAGCTGCTCCAAACCACCGTCTTCGTTTCCCATCCCAAACCTTAGCCTCGGCTTCCAAATATCTCTTCCGCATCCCAAAACACTCACCCATTCTCCGCCATACACTAATTTGGAAATCCTTCCCCGTCCAAAGGCACCTTCCCACAGTCTGAAAATCCGGAACCCGTAAGAATGAAGCCGCTGCATCTCCAAGAACCATAAACGGTCTGTCATTTATAAGGTAAATTCCCAGTACCATGCAGGTCAATTTGATCAAGTTCATGCATGTAACACCTAGTAATAGCACTAGTAGAGACTGAACCTTGCATTGTTCAGGAACAACCTCGCTCAAGCAGTATTGCACAGGAAATATCCTATTCTCATTCTTGATCTGCCAGTTCTGAGCATGTGAGATGATAGCCGATGTCGCAGAACTGTCATCCGAGCAGCTCTTTCCAGACCCTATTGCTTCACTAAGAAAGTCGTCACCCGCATGTTTGCAAAGCCAACCATCACCTAGCCAATAGGTGCTGTCTGAAATTCGTTGATTCCAAGAGGTGCTATCCAAAGCTCCGAAGGCAGAACTATTCGAGTTATAGATGCTCGAGAATTGAGCCTTTGTCGAATTCGAAACAATGAGAAGGTTTCTTCTTCCTGATAGAAAGCCCGCTGAGTATTTCTCCATGCAATCTTTATTCTCGAGCCGTTCCCAGGTGCTTGAGGTTGTTACATCGTCCAAGAAGCTTTCAGCAGCAGAGCAAGGCACCGAGCCCCTACGTTGATTGCTTGCAGCATCGGTCCAAGTCATATATTGAGGAACACAGTTGAAAGGCTGTGTTTCAAAATCGCTGGCCACTGTAACAGCAACGAATTGATTGGAATCGAGTGTCGCAAATACAACCGAGTTCCAGCTTTTCAAGTCAGTGTCGTGCGATTTAGTTACTGAATTAGTTTGCATTACTCAGCGCTGGCTGATGATGAGCCATACTCGATTGCCAATAAAGATCAAGAAAACAAAACCAAACAACTCACAAAAAATGAAGAGGAAAACTGCTACTCCACAACCCCATAAACAACAAAGCCCTCTTCCACCCAACCCTCCTCATATTCCTCCAACTAGGAATCCCAACATCAAGACTCCTTCCCCTAGCATGCTCCGAATCGACCTGTTCCCTCATCGGCGCCCCAAGAATCTGCATGACATAATTACTACCACCCAGAAGAGCAGTACTCAAAATATTGATAAAGATATGTATGACCGAGTTGATACGGGAGACCTTAGTACAGGATCCCGAATACAAGGTTCCAATACTTGTTAACGTGTTGTTGGAATGAGTCGCTGCCGCGACAATGGTGAGGATTAAGTTGATGAGGAAGCATACAGAGACGAGTGCTATGCAATAGTGAATACCTGCTCGCCATCCTTTTGTCTCGTGTTTTTGCTTCAGAGATTTTGGGATTAGCTTCCCTAGGATTGTTGATATTTTGCTTAGCTTTCTGTACTTTTTTGTTAGTTACAGTATGAATTGGTTTATAATAGATCATTTCAATTAGGGCAGGTGAGTCACTCAAGACCACCTCTCATTTCCGAATAGATGGTTATTCAAAACAATCTCTTACAAACCAAGTTATACCATACTTAATTAGAGAAGAAAAAAAGAGAAAAAAAGAGGAAATATGTAAACAAACTCACGAATTACTCGTTTCCTTATGCCCAACACCCTCTCCCCCCTTCCCTAAAAGTCCCTGACCTCCCTCAAAATCACGCGACTCTTCCTCATCACTATGCTGTTGCCGCCTAACTTCAGTAGGCGCCGCCATGTCGTTCATCTCCCACCCCTGCTCTGAATCATCACCATTCTGTTCCTGACCTGTCACCGCTGTATAATTGTTACGAATCTCATGCCGACTATTCATCGATGCGATGTCTCAGAGCGAAAGGTGGAGAGGAATGCAAGTAGCAAGGAGAGATGAATTTGCAAGATAAGATTGTGTGTTTGATGTACCGGTCAGATTTACGGCACAGTACTGCGTAAACAGGGGGCTGATCTTGGCCTGTTTGGTGGCGATGCTGAGGCGCAAGCGAAGCCTCCTCTTTTCGTGATTCGCTACAACCACACAGACCCTGCACTTAAGCTTAAATAGGGTAACGCTAGGCTGTATTTACTTGGGTACGGAGTATGTAGGCGCCTAATAATAAGAACTCTACGTTATGCATACTAGAATACTCTCTACCTTTGGATTATTTCTTAGGTAGCATTTTCATTAAGCTTTACAGTAAATAAAATAAGTTAAGTAAAATGCCTATGAAATAAGTACTGTAAGTCACTTGAAATAAACAGTTACCCAAAAAGTAAATTATCTTACCTACAGCAAGTAAGTGACTTAATTTTAGCAAGTTCCTCAAGTAAGGTGGTTATTTAAATCAAGTCAGCCAACCAGCTCAAATCAAATGAATATTTAAATATATTAGAAGCTAACTAAAGAATATCAAATTACTAATATATAAATCAAAGGGGATAATTAAAACCTATACTACACTACTAATAATACCCAGCCCTACCGTAAGAGAAACCCTACCTTAAATCCCAACTTAAAAACACAGTCTATTACAATACAACATTACTAGTATATATCCAGAAACTCATGCTTCGTAGTATCCATAAATTCGCTGTTCATTGCACCGTAGATAAATAGTATCATCATCAACCAAGTTCCATCCCGCTTTTCTCACCTCAAGCACAACAGGTATGCTACATTCTTGCAGCACGCATATCTAGTCTCCTGCCTGTGTCATCTAATACACCCATCCCAAACCACGATCATAGGTTGCAAGGTGCATTCCAATTTCAAGTATAAACTACATACACACGAACAAGGCTTCGTAACGTTCACTTGCTGTCGTACCCATATACATGCATAGTTGTAGAGGAGCGAAATTGAACATAAGGAAAATCTCTGTATGGCAAATTTGGGTATCAGATACCAAAAGCTGTTGCTTAAACCTTACGGCACAGATATGCATCTTTCGAGGTTGCAGCTGAAGAAGTCTAGTGTCCTGTTTCGTTCGAGCCACACAAGCTGCTGGAGCCCTCCCACGGCCTCATTCGTATACGACGCGAGAAAAAAGGCGGAAACCTAGATCAGTAATGTTATTGAAATCGAAGGGCCAGCACCAGGGACAGCGACAACCTTCCCGACTGAAAGTTAGAAGCATGAACGGCGTTTTGGAGAGGTTCCGATGACTGAATGTGCTAACATGTGCGGCGGTGGAGAACTGAGGAGTCGTGTCTGGCGATAGGGGGACAGAGACTTTTATCGGTACTCAGGTTAAGGCAAACAACAGACACTGCAGATGTCAGCAGCAAGATGCTGTACTACAGCATCTTTGCATATCAAAAGGAGCGAAGATGTACAAGTATAAAGGTTGGGGAATGGCTGATAATAGTCCGTTCAATTAGTCTCTTCCTCGCAAGAAATAAGTACTACAACAACAGTTCTGTCTTTCTGTCTATGAAAAACTGTGCATGAAAAATGGGCAAAAAGAAAACAAACTCTTAATGCAACCCCCACCACTCTATAGTTAACGCCGTTGCAATCCCCAAAGAAATGCATCTTCTCATGTCTATATGCCAACCGCATAATCCAAGATACCGCCTGTCTATACTGCAAACAGTCCGTCCTGGAAATAGAACAAGGAAACTTTTACCCTCCTCATAAATCATATTTAAGCGTCCTCAGCATCCGAGTCTGGGGGGTGAGGTGTTCCCTTTGGCGAGTTGAGCCATTCGATGTGTCTCAGTCTGCGACGGACCTCACGCTCCTTCAACTCCTTCTTAGTCATCTTCTTCTTCTTCTTGGCACGGAAAGCCATATCACTACCATTGTCTTCGGCACCAGAGTTGACCGCTGAGGAAGCAGTTGAAGGGGCTGCAGAAGAGACAACAGAGCTGTTGAATCCAGAGCTGGGCTTGCTGCCACCGTCTTCGAAACGATCGGCAGCAACCGCAAGATTGCCCTTGTGGGTGACACGACCGTCGGCCACGTACCATTGTTCTGGGCAGAGGGCACCGACGAATTCTTCGTTGTGGGAAATCATGACGACGCCACCCTTGAAATCACGAATGGCAACTGCAAGACCTCCAAGCGAGTCACGATCCAAGAAATTGGTGGGTTCGTCGAGAACGAGAAGATGGGGGTTGTTCCACATGGCTCCGGCGATGACAACCTTGACCTTCTGCCCTCCGGAGAGACCTGAGATCTCGTTGTGGTTGGCAATTTCTGGGTCGAGACCGAGATCCTCGAAATGCTTAGAGATGACCTTGGGGGAAAGCTCACGGAAACCAAGGCCTTCACGGGAAGCTTCGTGATCATCGAACTCTTGAATCAACTTGGTGAAACCGCGTTCGATGAGGGTTTCTCGGGAGACTTGGGTGTTGTGCTTTGGCAGCATGCCAACCCATTTACTGCGGACAGGTTAGTGAATGATAGTGTCAAAAGATGGAAGCAAACTTACATCTCATATTGGAAACTTTTCTTGTACTTCTGACGACCCATGATGCACTCAATTCGCCTATCTCCTTCACCGATGTTGATCATCTTCTCCATCTGAGCCTTCTCTTCGGCAGACAAAATACGCGACTGCTTCATCTGCACTTCTCTATCATCCCCATTTGCGTAACGCCATTGGAGGTATTGACTTGGAGTCTTCTCCATGTGCATTTCAACGTGCTCGAGGGCGTGCTGTTTGATGTAACCAATTCGCAAGTTGGGATGCTTCTCAACTCGTCCAGTGCTAGGAACGGTCTCGCCAGTGAGGAGCTTAATAAGGGTGGACTTTCCGGCACCGTTACCGCCGATGATAGCAGTTCGGGAAGAGAGTGAAAGCTGGCAAGAGACATCGTAGAGGGAAGGCTTGGATGCACCAGGGTAGGTGAAAGAGCAGTTGGTCATTCGGAGAATAGATCTGGTGGCGGACTTGACACCAGTGAGAATACCAGGAGCGGGGAATTTCCATGGGGCCAAAGCAGCAGAAAGGGTGTAGTAACTCTTTGCCTCGGGCTTCTGCGCAACGAAAGCTGCCAAGTTACCCTTGTATACGGCCAGCTTCTTTCCTGGCTCGTAATGGTAGATATCGGTACAAACTTCATCCAAGAAGCCAGAGTCGTGGGAAACAATCAAACTGGTAATGTCGGTGTGCTGCTTGAGGTAGTCTTGCAGCCACTTAACGTTCGCAACATCCAAATGATTGGTAGGTTCGTCAAGAAGAAGAACATCGGCTTTCAGCAACATAGCTCTGGCCAAAGCCAACTTCATCTTCCAACCACCGGAAAGAGATCCAACCTTTTCAGATTGACGACCCTGTGGACCAGGTGTAAAGCCAACCTCTGCCAAAACCTCAGAAATACGCTCTCTACCAGCAGAGTTGACTGCCTCATCCTTCATGACGAATTCCAAGATACTAATATCAGCATCTTCGCCTTGGTTGTGCTCAACAAAGCAGGTTCTAAGAACGTCCTGGCTAGGAAATCCGTCCAATTTGCCGTTCGCGATAGCGCGCATGAGGGTAGACTTTCCAGCACCATTGCGACCACAGAGACCGTATCTATGGCCCTTGAGCAGACGGAGGTTGGTGTGGGAGAGCAAAAGCATGCCACCGTAAGCGAGGGAGAAATCAGTGTTCACAATTTCAATTTCTCCATCATCTTCCTTGGGTGGCTTTCCGTACTTGCGCTCATCTTCTTCAAGATAGTATTTCTCCACGGAAGCTCCAACAATTGATGCTGACTCGGGAGTCTTCAACAAGTTCTGCAGGTAAGGAGTGATCTTGGATGAGATACGGGCGATTTGACGATGGTTAACATCCTCAACTACCATACTGCAGATGTATGGCTTTGCGAGCTCGAAAACTTCCTTGTCGCCTCCGACCCCACCGTTCTTTTTGATCTCGGCATCGAGGAACTTGGCTACATCATCATCAGAAGTCCGCTCAACGGTCTTGCTGGCAACATCGGCGTCGTCACCCATAGCTTTATCAATGACAGCGACAGCTCTGTCGGCCAATTCTCTGACCTCTGGGAGAGAAGCGCGATCCTTGACGCCCTGAACTCCAGGTCTCAGTTTTGGCAAGAAAGTACGAGCCTCAACTGGATCGTGGACAAGCTTAGTCAAGTTCTCCACAACCACTACAGTTTGTCGCAAAACTTCTTGTGCGGTCGAGGGGGTGTTTAGAGATCGCTCGAGAAGGGGAGTAAGGAGAGCGAGGACGGGAGATGTAACAATAGCAACGAAGGTCGTTTGGGAAAGAGCGTGGATGGCCTTTTGGAGTGTCTCGGTAGATGGGTTCTCCATGGTAGCGATCAAAAGGGGAATTCTTGGCGCAACATCGTCGTTCGAAAGAACGGTCGTCAAGGAGTTCATGGTTGCAACAGCCTGCTTTCCGACCTCAGCCTTCAAATCATGCATACCAGCCTCGACAATTGGGATCAATCCAGCAAGTTTGGTGCCAATAGATTCGCGCAAGATATCCTTATCATTTGCCTCCTCTTTGCTGCTTCCAATTGACATCTTGGCTTTGTCCGCCATTCTTTGTAACAACTTGTAGGCACCAACAGTTCCCTGCCATTTTCCCGAGCGCTTTCCAAGGTAAGTGGAGAGGGCCGGTAGGAGTCCAACTACAAGACCTTCGGAGCTGAGGTGACCGAAAAGTGCATCAAGACCGTATTGTGCTGCGTCGCGAACTACTGCACCTTTGTCTGCCAAGGCATCGAGGGCGCAAGCAACCATGCCACCATCTTGAAGGAGGAAGATGACTTCGCTGACCTTTTGCTGAGGGGGGAACCGCTCAAACAAAGCACCCAAAAGGTTCTGGGCGCTCTCTCTCCGGGTGCCACTCTTCTTATCAGCTGCTGCCTTCTTGACCTCGGCGAGAATGCCATAATCCGTCAACCCACGAAAACCGACCGAGTTCAGGAGCAGATCGCACAGAGCGTAAGATGCATCAACTGACGCAGCAGATGACTTTGCAGTGAAGATGGTGTCGAGGAGAGTGGTGATTTCGGCCTGTGTGGGCGCTGGACCTGAGGTCTTGGAAATCATGGTGGGAAGTGGTCGTGACGGAGAAACCAAGTGAGGCATTTCTGAGCGTGCTGCGCTCTTCTGAAGGTAGGGTGAAGTGGTAGCTATTCAAACCATACAACAGTCGTATTGTCGCAGAAAGATATTTGGTGCTGCGCGGTAATGGGTGAAAATTTGCTGAAAGTTTCGAAGATGGAACGTGGCGCTCGCTGCTGACGGATACAGGATGCTGACGATAAATTTTTTTTGGAGTGGAGATTTGGAGAGTGGAGAGGGGCCGACCAAGCAGAGAGAGAGAGGGAAGGTGAAGATATGAAGTTTTGTAGAGTCGTCGCCGCGCGTGGCAAAGACTGGAGGGGACGGAGAGGGATGGATGAGGGGCTCTCTGAAGAGATTGGGAAATTGTAATCTAGATAATTTTATTCGGTTCGGAAAATCCAAAAAATTCAGGCATCAAAACCGCTATGCTGCTTTCAGTTAGTTTGTGCAGCCGCGCTCGGCCTAAATTTTTGGGGAATAATCAATAATCCCATGGGAACAACATTGTCAGCATTATTCTCACGGATCTCATCCGTTTAGTACTACTCCGTATGATACTCCGAATTCTCTCCGAATTCTCAACACCAGGCTAGTCTTTTGGATATTTTCTGCTTGCCCCATCTACACCTTCCACGATGACTTCCTCCACTATACATTCCCAATTGCGACAGCACCTAAAATGGCTGCTCAGCGCGACAGAACAGCTCCTTTGACTGATGCGACCTTCAATGGCAATGCCAATGGCAACAGCAACAACAACAACAATGAGTTCCTCCCAACCACAGAGCACCCTTCCACCAAGAACTTTGCGCAGAAGCCACCACGCAGCACTGTCTTGAACTACTTGAAGACAGAAATTAGTCTAGATCATGCCGACATCCCAATCATCGCCTGCTGTCTGGTCTCTGGACTCTGTGATAGCAGCGCCTATAACGCCTGGACTTGTTTTGTTTCAATGCAAACAGTACGTCCTAGCGCAATCGTCTCATACCTTATCTTTAAACCTCCGTACCTGCGCAAGTGCAGTTACTGACTTATGGGACAGGGAAACACCATCTTCCTCGCTTTGGGCGCATCTGGTCAGCCAATTACTCATCCCTTCGGTTGGCTCAAATCTCTCGTCTCGATAATCTTCTTCCTCCTTGGTTGCCTCTTTTTTTCCTGGACCCGCCTCATTGATCCCAAATCGCGCGGCACACTTTCAGCCTCTTTCTTTATCCAAGGCGCATGCATCATCATAGCTGCTGCACTTGTCCAAGCCGGCGTGGTCCCCGAACCAATTGGTTTGCAATCAGAGACGGGCGCCGATGTACACTTCATCGAACTGGTACCTCTTGGATTCTTGGCTTTCCAAAGTGGAGGTCAGATTGTTACAAGCAGATTACTGGGTTTTAATGAAGTGCCAACTACGGTGTTGACCAGTGTTTACTGTGATTTGGCTAGCGATCCTAGAATATTAAAGAGCGACAATGTGAAGCGCAACAGAAGAGCTGCAGCTGTGCTGGCCATTCTCATTGGAGGCATTGCGGGTGGCTGGTTGAGCAGAAGCAAGGCAGGAATGTCGAGTGCGCTTTGGATTGCCGCCTTTGTTAAAATCGTCATCTCCATCAGCTGGAGTATATGGAAACCCAAGCAAGCTCTGCAGATATAATTCATGTCTTCTCGTCGTATCTACTTGACTTGGATAGGTACAGTCATTGGCCTAACCAGCAAGTGCCGAAGATGAGATGCGTGTTAGAATGTATATATTTTAGAGGTTTTGGCTATTTGCAATTTCGATACCACGGAGCGAGCTACACGAGGTTGTTATAGAGGAGTTATACGAGTCGCTAAGTAATGTTGTTGCAATAATTAGATTTAGAGTAGGCAGAGACGTTGAGATACTTTTGGTGATGGAGGATTGTGTTTGTCGCCACAGATTTGGCACAAAGCAGGCAGACAAAAGAAGTTATTTAACTGGCTTCACTTCTGCATTCAAAGTTTCGCAAGCGCCTAATGACAATCACCTTCAATGATTCTCTTCCTCAGAAACGGCCACTTCACACTCGCTTCTCCCAAGGGTTTCACCGAGACAGTCGTCTCGCCCAGATCTGCACTCATGGAATGAGACTTCTTTGGGCTCTAGGCATGAATTTCGATGCCTCTAGGCTTCTTGCTAGCCCAGCCAGCTTCTAGCTCGCCGCAGAAAGAAGCCAAACTCGACGGGAGAATATTCAAAATAATGAAAAACAAGTGTTCCTATTACCAGCAGTGGTATGAAACAAAATAAAGAGAAACCAAAAAGTCTACATCAAAGACACACCGTAAAGACACAAAGACTGTCTTCGTCAGAAACCATTGACACAAAGAAGAGAACAATTCATTGTCTTATTATCCTTATTGTCGACACTAGAACAATAAAACATGATTATCTATATTTGCCTCTATTTCTATCCTCTATTTCTATCTTGAATCCTCATTATCTTCAAATCATCATCTTCTTACTTCCACAAATACCAGGGCTACAACATGGCGCCTCATTCACACACTATCACACAATGCTTCACCATCTGTGGACACTCGCACTCCTACACGACTCAGTGCAACTCCTCAAAAAATCCCTTCAAGAGAATCTTCACAAAAACTTGCCCTACTAGAGAAACAACCAATGTGTACTCAATCTGCCACGACTGCAGACATGCCTTCGCGTCTACCGAAGGCATGTCTTTGGAAGAAGGCATCGCAGCAATACTAAAATATCGGGAAGAAACTGGTCATCGAGGATCCGTCTTTCCGTCCAGAAATGAACGGAATGAGGTGATCATCATTCCAGAATTAGGAGACTTGAGTGATGCGGAGAGTACCAGCAGAGACGGCCACATCACTATTGGCTTCCAAACAGAAATGCCAGTCGCGATGGACATAGGAAAGGGAAAAGAGAGACGTGGAAGTGAATCAAGCGAGAAAACCATCTGGCCTGACTTCCGCAAGCAAAAGCCAAAGCCACAAGAAGAGCAGTCCCGGATGAGATCTCAACAAAAGACAACTAGGGAGACACCAAGAAACAGATCACCTGGAAGCATCGACACCTTCGGCTTCGAGCTCCAAGAACTCAACGACCCTAGCTCTTTCTCAAACCAGTCCCAGCGGCCACTCAAAGACAACGACTCCTGGGACTGGCGACTGGGTAAGAGAGCCCCAGAAACGCAGCCTCCGTTCCCACGGCGCAGCGACTCCCTCAACTGGCGATCGAAACCTTTACCACGTCCAGAAATAGGCAGAAGCCTAACACAAGCAAACCGGACAATGCCTCCACCTCCTCTCTCCTTCCGACAATCAGCTAACCACAGCAGAAGCATAGGTCGAGGCCGGTTCCCCATCGTGACTCGAAGCGAAGCAGAGCGGACGGCGGAAGTCAGAGCAACTGCTTCAATACCCATTGGTGCTCCTGACACCAACAAACCACTTCCTCTTCCATCAAGAACGGAGGGGAGACCTGCCACTCCAAAACCCGGGGGAAATTTTGAGGACGTTGATATTGGGCTTGGCGTTCCTAGCAAGGCGTACATTCCTCGGTTCATGTAAGTGCGGGTCGTTTACATGAGTCCTTGGGGCGTTGCGTCTTCTGAAGTGAGAAGGGCTGAGAAGATTGAAAATAAAAGGTAGGTTATTTCGTTTAAATTTTTTTAATAAAGGTAAGTTTATTTCTTTTGCCTCGTTTTCCCTTTGTTTAGATTTGGAACAACAATGAAATGCATAATTTTAAAACGTAATAAAACATCTTCCTTATGAACGTACTGTCCTTTGTGCAACTTCAAAATTATGACATTCTCCCCTTGTATCATTGTTTCAAGTTACCTCAATTATTATAGACGCTTAACCTCTATATATTTAACTATACCACGAGCTCGTGAATCCCTTGCCGAACCATAGTCTGCTACTCAAGCCAAGCAAGTTACTCAAGTAAATTAAGTTATCACTTCAAGTAATCAAAGAAGTGGCTTAGCCAGCGAATGTATATTCCCCTTCTTAGACGGTACTGTGTAGAAAACCCTACCTTGGTTAATTGTAATACTCACGTATTGCATAAGCGAAGGCCATGGGATTCTCTATACATATCCTACCTGCTCTAGTTCGTGGGAGATAAACAGTACCTAGGTTGTGCTAGAAAATCTACGAAAGGTACGAAAGTTCTAAGCGATAGGCCACCCCTATTTTAAGCGAGGCTACATAATCTACACTTGTATTCACATTTTCACTTGAATCTTACTCTAACAAAAGATAGGGCAAAACCATTCTTGGAAATTATCTATTTCTCCGATGCAAAAATACTGGTTTAAGGATAAGGACGAAAGAAGTTTCCAGAGACCAGCTCTAAAAACTACGATTCTTCGTCGTCAGAATCCTCCTCGAATCCCTGCCAATTAGGACTCCTCAAAGCCATTCTAACCTCCCTAAAGAACGACTCCTTAATAGCCTTAACCTCATTCTCCTCCAGCGTAACAACGCCATTCTCATCGTCATCAACACTTACCTTCGACTCCCCCTTCCCCGATTCTGTCACAGCGGTGTCTACCGACATCACCCACTTTTTCAAACCCCCCATCCTCTCCATCCTCTCCCTCTCAAATCTCTCATCTTTTACCCTCTCCTCCCTCCGTCTCCTAGCCCGCTCACACTCCCCACAAAAACACCAACGATTCTCATCATGCTCCTCCAATCCGAGATACCCCTTAAAATACGAAGAACACCAATAACACTTACATTCCATATTCGGGGAATGAGGTTCAAAGATAAAGATATGATAATCGCATCTATACCAACCCGATTTCGTCTGTAGAGCAAGTTTCTCGTCGTCGTGATCTTCCAAGGATTTTTGTTTGGAGTTTGGATCGCTGTTATTGGTTTGGGAGGTTAGTAGACTGTCTACGTCTAGCCATTCGAAGAATCGACGGTTTGATTTCAGGGTTTGTATGTAGAGACAGCCGGGACAGGGCTCTTTTGTTGTGTTTGAGAAGGTGTGGCTATGGGGATGGGGTTTTGATTTTTGGGGTTTGTGATGTTTGGAGGCGTAGAGGTGGTGGGAAGACTCCGAGGTGATGTTCTGTGTGTTGCTAAGATTAGAGATTTTGAGATTTAGGGGAATGAGATTTGAATTTGGGGGATTGGGATGGTGCTGATGATACTGCTTTTTGTAGAGACGTCTGTTATGGAGCGGTGGTCTAGGAGGGGCTCGAAGACCGCAGGTGTGGTGGGCCTGAGACAGTGGGAAGGACATTTTGTGTTTCTGTTAAGATAAAAGTTAATATCTGTGTATGAATTTAGGCTTTAGAGTTTCTGCTAGTGAGAGGGCTAGATTCTGTGGCATTTTGTATACATATGAAAGTGCTTGGTTATTGTTTTCTTTTGCAAGTTTCCTTGTCTATTGTTAAAGGGATTTTTGTCTTGATAACGAAACAATGCCTTTGTTACTAGTAAGCAGCTTTGTTCAAAATTTGTTCCTTTCAATCGTCCTTTGTGTTGTTAAGGAAGAAGTTCTTCTCCTTTATTCATTGTGAATTGAAGAATTAACATGGTATCATTAAGAAACAAAGAACAATGTCATTATACATGGTCTCAACGTCTCAGCTAGAATCTTTGCAACTCTCAAAATACGAACCAACACAACCAACGACTCATCACCACTCACAAAGCTAGGGCAAGTGGTATCCAAACATTCTCATATCAGTAAAGCACCACAACCAACATGGCCACAGCACTAACCTTTGGAGTAGAATTCGAATTCATACTCAGCCTAGTCAAAGACCCCCAATTTATCCCTAACGACCCATTCTACACCAGCCGAATAGTCTATATCCCTACACCTCCTCCTCCTTCTACCCAAGATGGACAACCAATCCAAAACGAAGAACAATCCACCTCAGAAGATCACCACGACAACTCACCCTGCGCTCAAAAAGAAGCAGAGCCAGAAGAACCCTTCTTCGAAGCTCCAGAAGAGCCAATCCCAGAAAACAACAATGACTCCCAACCTTCTAATCTAACCGAAGAAACACCCTCCTTAGATGGAGAAGGACACGAACGAACCTACAACTACATAGATACCTTCGGACTCCAAGCAACCCAACACCGCATAGCCGAAATCCTGCACACAACCGGTTTCCCCGTGAATCTAAAATCACCGTGGTCCTTCAACGCCTCACTAGACACCTGGGTAATATCCGAAGATTATTCAGTACAAGCACCCACCCTCTCACCCCTCTCAAGAAAAGAAGCCAAGAATTGGAAAAACTACGCCATGGAAATAAAATCTCCAGCTTTCTATTATTCGGAAGATTCATTGTTGCATATTAGGAAGTTTTGTCGAGTTATGACTCAGACGTTTTGTGTAAATGTTAATAAGAGTACTGGATTACATATCCACATCGGTCTTGGAAAAACCGAGAAGTTTTCCTTTCCTCTATTAAAGAATCTACATGCTTTTTTCTGGACTTTCGAACCTCAACTCAAGACGATACATCCAGCGAATCGACAAGTAGAAGGATTTGCTCAGAATATGAGGTCTTCTTCTAAATTCACATACCACTTTGAAGAGGATGAAAAGAGGAAACCGGATGTTGCGGAAGGAGTTCAGTATTTCTTATCTGAGTGCAAGAGATCTACTGACGTTATTGATGCGGGACAGGCGGGCTTGAGGTGTAGATATATGGCGTATAATTTTGAGGGGATTTATCAACACTGTTGGGATCGTGGCGCGGCTGGGGCTTTCGAGGCTAAGAATACGGTTGAGTTTAGACAACATGAGGGGACTTTCGATGAGGAGAGGGTTGTTAATTGGATTCGAGTCGTTGCTGGTATTGTACAGTTTTGCCGGAAAGCTGTACTTGATCCTGTTCAGATGGCTAGGTTGTTAGAGGTTGCTAATTTGGAATCGGTTATGGATGTGGATGGGGAAGGGGAGGGTGTGGAGGCGGAGAGGGAAATTGCCCAGGAGAGGTTTACAGTGGTGGATTTGTTGAGATGGTTGGGGTTAGGGAGGGCGGCAGAGTTTTATAGAGGACGAGGGTTAGAGAGGTTGGTTGTTTCGGCTGAGGAGGATGATGAGAGTCAGCCAAGTGATGCTGCGACTAGGGGGACTTGGTCTAGCTCTGGCTCTGACCCTGGCTCTAACCCTGGGCCTCATCCTGGGCTTCATTATCGAGATTTTTGAACTTGTTATCTAAGGTAAGTGAGAGAGGTAAGTTAATTCGCGGGTCGAACCCCCCTTGTTTTTTTTTTAGTTCGTTCCTTTGTCGAGGTAGGTAAATCTTTTACTAGTTGTACACGTTTGCAATGTGATGCTGCCACCCAAACACTTATTACAGTAAACCCAGTTTCATAATATCATAGCCCTGAATAACTTAGTGTAATTGACTCAAATGAGTGTATATTCAACTCCATAGTGTCCATAAATTCCAGAACATCCCAACCAATCAAGGCCAAATGCTTGCCGCCATCTCCTTACTCTCCCCCGGATTCCCAAAAATCGTACTCAGACCATCCCTGAACGTCTGAATTGTCCCTTGATCCGCCCCTAATAACCGTGCTGTGCCACCCGCCAAAACAACATGCCTCCTCATAGCCACGCTCCAAGCAAATGCACTTTCCTTTGTTCCTCCAAAAGCAGTACTTTTCAGCAACACTTCGAAATCCACTAATTGTAATTGATGCCACGTCAATGTTTTCAACTGCGCTGTCTCTGCTGTGAAGTCCTTGTTTCCCGACAGGAGTGAGAAAGAGGTTTCGGTGGTGAGGTTATATTGTGGAGATAAGGCCAGGTTGTTGAACTCGGCGACATCGGCTGAGGAAAGTGCTGAGAGATAGACGAGGGAAAGCTTCTTGCCATGTGCATCTAAGATGTAGGTCTGAGACTGGATAGAGGTTGGTGTCCAAGCGGCCTTTTCTTCCTTAGTATCCGCATTTTGTAAATGTGCGCCATAGAATTTATTCGGCATGATCCCCACATCAGCATCGAGACCCAGCTTGTATTTCTCATTCAAAGCATATAATACTGTAGCAGCCAACCTTCTCGCATCCTCCCTGAATCTCAGTATCCTTCCGAAATTGGCAGAGAATTCTCCACTGTCATATGAAATGGGAAATTGAAGGAGCGTGTCGTGAAGTGTAACGCGTGATGGGAGTGTGGCGCTCACAGGTAGCGATGTGGACCCGTTGAACCAGTTCTTGAAGTTTTTAGACCAAGATTGGGGGTTCCCAATGACTGTACCGTGGATGAATGTCTCGGAGAGTGATCCGGGGGAGAGATCGAGGGGTATAGCAACGGATGGTTTGTCCCAGAGAGAGTCTCTATAAATAAAAGACTCAATATTAGTTCACTTGTTCTACATAGCTGAGGATGTTCTTGGATATAACATAAGAGGGACAAATGATTAACCACAGAAGGGAAATTCTGTTGCGTGGACTTGTGACTTACAATGAGCGGTAGATTTGCATTTGGGGACATGCGATTGTCATGCTAAAATCGATTAGATATTAACACGAAAATCTCTTGACAATAAAGTATTGAGCGACATACGAGCTCACGAAATGCGATATATCGAAAAAGTATGAGAAGTCAGTTTCCTTCTCCCTCTCTGGGTGGTCCGGCACGATTCCTTTGGCAATGATTTTTGGGATAATGAAAGAAGCTTGGGTAGTCAGTTTCTTGTTTCAAGCCGCGAGGCGTGTAATGATGACTGTGTGTGCTACATACCGCCTGCTTCAATCGCATATCTCACACAGTTCAGGATCACATTTCTAACTCTTCCCACGTCACCTTTCGCAGGTACACACTCGAAAATGACTCCCTCGGTCCATTTCTTGCTGTCGCAGACCTTTCTGATGGCAGTGTAGTTGAAATAACCATCAATCTCAGTCTCGAGGGCATCACCAATGAAAGAAGCCTTCTCTCCGTACATCATCCGGTCGTAGAAATCGTCGGCATGGTTGTATATGATGTCTAGATGCTTGGATCTCCCCACTTTCCCAGACCCGTGGGAAACGTAGTAAAGGGTAATAAAGACAATTATGATTCCGACTGCAAGTTTGAATGGTGGTGAACGCACTGGAACACTCATTTTCAAAGTGAAAATCGGGGAATTTGAATTGAGGATGGGGGGAGAGGGGGTCGTGGTGAATATGGCGTTGGAGAGACTTCTCTCCCTTGGTCATTCCCGAAGAGAAGAACAAATAAAGGCCAAGTACATACCTTATCCCTTGATCCCTTACTGATAAACATAAATAGCCTTGAACTATCAATTCTCTGCTTTCATACTTAGTCTCGAAAGTCTGTTAGCTCTCAAGACCGAAACGATGCAACCGGCCCAACCTTAAATCGTGAAGAAAAGTGTGAAACGTATCTTCCATATCGTATATAAAGCGCGAGCAGAGTTCCCCCAATATTTTCCCTTCTAGGACATCAACCATGCTCTTCATATTCTTCCGTTCCATGCTTGTGAAAAGCCACCTCAAACCATTCACCCTTCTTTTGGTCAGCTACTCATGTTGTGAAGCAACGACCCGCCCTTGCGTCAGGATCTGCAGTTGTTTATTGTGGGCGCAATCTCTAACCTCGGCGAAATGAACTTTCCTCGGCGATCTTTGGATTATCTCGAGCACTGCTTCTTTCGCAAGTTAATCCCATAGCCATAGTAATTAGGATGAAAGATGAAGATGATAGTTGACAGGAAATACAAAATCCTTCGAGCTAACACCCGCCTCTAAGACTCCCGCCCCCAAGTCTTGGCAGTATGGTATTGACCTGCCAAAGCAGGCACAGCGTCAATGTCGTGATCGCAAGCGAGCAGATCAATCAATAGAGCCGTCGCCTCGGGTCGTCGCTTGAATTGTTTATAAATATTTATTCAAGCGAGGAGATGCTTGGTGGAATGGAAGATGGTTGAGATTGAAAGGAGAAGAGATGATTCAAAAATTCAGGAGACAGGCTCGACAGGTAAGGTCTGGCCCTGGACATATGCCCACAATAATAATTGGCTACCACTCGCCACAACCACCAGTCACAGCCACGCTCGTAGCTTGTCGGAAACAGGCGGACCGAGCCAAGGAACGAACGTCAATCAAAACCAATCAACTCAAAACTTTTGCCGTTCTCAAATAACACCGAAAGTCAAGCTGTCTCCTTTGTCTACGCTTCTCACCCTCATTCAAGCCACCCAGGAGGTTCCTCTGCTTGTGTATCTGTAGTCACGATGTCTTCAGTAACTTGTCTGACCATGATGAAAGCTTTGTATTTGGGAAACGCGGTATGTATCCCTGTGTACACGTGAGGTCACCGACAAGTACCTCGCTGATCTTCCCTTGTCTCTCACATGTAGCTATGGCATCTAGGGTAAGTTCGACAACCTCAATATCCTAATAAGTCACGTCTAATAAATCTCAGAGCATGGTATTCTTTTGTTTTTCATACTGAGTTAATGATGGCATCTTATTCTCGACGTCGGAGCTCCATCTCCAAGAATGCTGCGTCTACTCCGGGCGGCGATGATTGGTAATTCTTCCTCAACATGCTCAAAGTCACTTTCTGTAAATGTTTTAACATCCAAAGGCATCACGACCTCCTCAAAAATTTGGGATACGTCAACCTTGCACCAGCAATCTTAGCCTACTGCCGGCTCTTCGCATTATTCGTCCCCAACGCCGCCCTCTCAACAGGTACTTTTCATAAAGACATTCCACTCGATGTAATGGCTCTATTCGTTCTCGCTGTAGCCCATGGTTCAGAAACCTATTGGAACTTCACTATTGGCCGTGAGACCGGGAGGTGGAGGAATCTGGGGAAAGGCTGGGGTTGGATCACTGTGGGGGATGCGACTTTGACGGTCCTCAATGTCTTGGCGCTTTTTGTGAGGATTAGTGGGAATCGTGATGATGGGCCTAAAGGGATTTGGCTTGTTAAGCCCGGGGTTGCTTAGGGGTTTATGAGGTAGCATGTATCGTGGTGATATGAACTAGAAGTTCAGTTCACGTTTGATGAAACACTTGACATTTATCACGGGATCTCGATATCTACTATGTCAAGTTGGCCAGAAGCCAATCAAGGTATGTTCTAACCTTTCCTTCTAGTTTTTGTCATCTTTGGAAACTAATGCTGGCTATAGATAATATAAATATCTTTGGGCGCAGATTATTTTTACTAAGTTGTCTTGGCCACAGTCATGTGACACTGCAATTTGTACAACACTAATTCGGCACATCTGCCTAGTCAAGAATATAAATTACATTCTTCCAGATTTACTACCCATCAATCTGTTCGTGTGTCGGTAGGTAATTAACGTGACAATTCTCTACCTAGCTAAGTTGAGCAACTTACTTGATTTAAGTAGGCTACCTAAGACGAGTGGATTTTATAGAAGGCGAACCCAATCACACAATTTCTATCTTAATTGATAAAACCTCTGAGCAAAACTTTCTCAATAACAGCATGTGAATGAACCATCTCACTCTTGCCAGAATATACGATAGGCATACTAATTCCCTAGCTTTATTCGATTTACTGAAACCATAGTTTTCACTTGTTGTTTAAATATGTAATTTGTAGTACATAGTTTAATTCATTAGTTCTTTATGCTGAAATTATCTTACTTGGTCCTCAGGAAGGGTGACTGCTTTTGGATGGGCTGGTATTAAAGCCTCTAGGCAATTCCCACTTACACTTAAGATAATATTCCAGTAATAAACGCTTCACCAACACAGTTAAGAAGTTCCCAAGGCAGCGATCTTTTCATAGGCCTGACTAGCTTTAGTGAGTCCTCGAGGACTGTTCTATGGTCGGACTCCAAAGGGGTGTATGTAGTCAAATAATGAATTCCACACCTGTCCTTCGGGACAAGGCGAAGTGGTCTAATGGTCAATTCACTTAACTAGGATCTTGATCAAAGCACATATAAACAGAAATTGACACAAGTCTAAAACAAGACAGAAAGACGGCATATAGCCTGTAGACACGTTCTTGAAAAATTGGCCTCTGGGATAAACTTAAATTAGAGACTATCAACTACTATGGCGTTTAGAGCCTTTATTTATTTTGATTTAATCAGATCCCTTACAGCTAACAACCAGAGGAAGAACAACACGTGTTTAAGTGAGCTAATAAAATATAATATGCATATTTTACATATAATCTGCGCCTCTTATCCTGCCTTTCCATTCATCTTTAGAAGTCTCTTTGTCATGATAAGGCCTAATCCACTTGCATATGCCTCGGACTGTTCGTCCTCTGGCTCTACAACTAGTAGTGTCGTTCCATGGAAATTTCAGGGTTTAGCTTTTGTTCTAACCTATAATCAAATGGTTAAGGCTTATCGCAAAGTATTCCTCTGTTGTGACTAGTAATACAGTATGGCCTTGTGATCTATACTCGACTAATGAGTGGGAAACAGCTACTATAATGTATTCGGCTTCTCTTATGATAGTTTACGTAAATGTTATTCTGTTTTAGATTTAATAATTTGTTTTAACGATACATTTTACATCGCTTTTAATCCATTCTTATAGAAATTCTATATAAATTGAGTTTGGTTACCCACTAAGCCTTATTAGCTGATGTTACAGTTTAAGGATGACGTAGAGACTAGGAGGTCATACAAAGTACTTACATTATAAGCTTTCCTAGCTCTAGTCGAGTTACGACGATGCAAACTAGTGTAATTTCACTACATTATTCAAAAATGCATTCGAGATTCAGTTTATTTGTGTATTAAACAGAAGAAAATTTGAACTTAAGAAGATTAAGGATATTACAACAACTTTTGAAAGCACGTTTAAATTGCAATACTCTTCAAGTTGCATAATCATTACATGTAGATGCTAAACTCGTTATCTTCTATATGCCAAAAATTCCAAGTCTCCTTATCTATCTCAACTCACAAGGCAGTGCGTGCTAATTCATAAGAACATCTTCTATGGAGAATTAGAATACTCGTGTCCTAGCAAAGAAAGCTAAATAGCTACTTTTAGGTAGGGATTGACTGCGCTATATATTCTTTTTAGTCAAGTAGAGGCGGAGACCACAAGTCTTTATACGCTGCGCAGAGCACCAAAAGTAACCTATTAAGTTAGTAAGTGATATTAGATTACAAAATATATTCATAAAAGAAAACTAAGGTCTTGTACTATTACAATAGCTTTAAATATCTATTGTCTCTAATCTTTTCGAGAATACTAGGTTTTTAACACTGGCTGCTGCATAGACTCTATAGGTATGGTATTTGGAAATAAGAAAGATGTAAACTTTTAAGTCCACAGCATTCTTGAAAGTTTGCAAGTATTGTCCCTTTGTGCGTTAAACGGCTTTTTGTACAGAGATTCGATACCCCGAGAATTTCACCACCAAAAAGTATATGGGTTTTGCGGTGCACGTCCTAATGGCCCGTGTTGAAGTCGTTTGACGTACAAAGGGATAGATCTTTTCTTATTATTGTCATATTAGCCCCTGTTGTCAGTTATAATCAAACATAATTTATAAGAGCCAAAGACCCCTCTCCCAAGGAAGCGGGAATTGATAAGCCCTTGATTCCTTTCCATCTTCTCATTTGAGGGTTAAATGGATTTTCTGAAGAGATCTAGCTCCTTTCTCGTATATGGTGATAGAATTTGATGCTACTGCTGAAGTGTTGTCAGCTTCTACTCAAGCGTCAAGACTATAACTCTCTCCGACCTTCTATTAACAAACTTTGGAGACGAAATCCTATAGACTCTCTTCTTGGCCTATCGTCATGGTTATGTTTTGTTCTTCTTTTAGGTGAAATCCCATGAATATCAACTAAATGAATGACGAAGCTTTGCAACAAATTTACGCGGGCTGATTGTTAAGAGATAATAGTTTATATAGCTGACCGCTACTGTAGCTGAGATTTTTTTTAACTTAGCTACCTTAAGAGTTACCTTACCTAATTCATTTTTTCTGTATCTCACCTAGTTAGCATATCTCAGTAAGAATTCCCGAGTATGAGCCATTTATGAACTTGTAGATATAGATGAGATCAGATCAAGTTTTGGTTGTAGGTATTCACGTATAGATAGTAGATAACTGATAAGAGGTGAAATGGAGGTCTGTTAATTCTAGGCCATTTTTTTGTATGCTAGTATTATGTGATATAACCTTGCCTTTAGTTAAGATAGACTCTACCCCTATTTTACTTTTATAGCATCTAGTCTATAGAAACTAGAAAAGTTTCTATAGAATGTAGGCGCTGTTATGTACCTAACTATAGATACTCAGTTATTTAAATTTAGTAACTTAGTTGATTTGAGTAATAACCTTTACAAGCCTGATTAAGGAACGAGGCTTCTATTTGCTAGCAATTTTAGTAGTGTTTAGATAGCAGAGGTTAATACAGTAGTGCTGGCATAGAAATTAACAGGAAAAATGGCCTGAAATTAGCAGATCCCTTGAAATATAAGGTGAAAAAAATCTTTTTCTAATCCTAACATAAAAACAAGACGAAACACAACAAAACAAAAGGGATTTTACACTCACCTTAACCACGGCACCATTGCCATTTCATCCTTTCCTCCGTTTGCTGCTGTTTTAAAGGACGAAGCTCTAAGGTTGTGTTTGGTGTGCCCTCGTGGAAGGCCCTTGATCCACCACGGAGTCTCAAAGAACCGCTGGGGTGGCTCTAGCCGAGGACCAAGCAGGAACTCGATAGTAAGCTGGGTTCGATAGTTAGGGCATGAGTTTGCTCCCCGATTGGTGTTATAGTTGTTCTCAAAGTATTCTCTGTGGATTATGCGTTGACAGCATTGAGATTTTATGAATAAGCCCTCTTCTGGTTCTTGCATAAAGACGTCTTGGTCTTCCAAGTATATAAGGCATGTCAAGTCCTCCTGTGCGTTGTTGTTAAGATCTCCGAAGGGAAAATTGTCACACCTATCGAAGTAGTAGTCTAGGAGTTCTAGTCGAAGTCCCTGTGATGGATATTGGGCTTCTGCTATGAACTCACCGATGGTGTCCCATCTCTTGGTAGGCTGGTCTTCTTTTTCTCTTATCTCTATTTCTAGTGCAATTGCTTTCTGGAAGAAGTATTTTAGATTCTCGTATTTACTATCATAGATGTCTTCCAGGATGTCATAAGCATTATTCAGCCAGTCAAAGTCGGACTCGTAAAGCCTAGCTGGTTGATTTTCTTTGGAGAAGTATTCCTAATAGACTTTAGCGGCTTGCTTGTCCACCAAGATCAGTTTCTTTACTCTGTAGAGTCTGTCTGCATAGTTTCGAAGTCTCTCCAAGTCTTCACTGCCACTTGACTCGCTTGAATCGCTTCGCTTCCGCTGTTGGTGCTGTTCGGAGATGCGTGATGGTCCTGCTGCCGGTCCTGCCAACATTGTGAGTTTCTTTCTCTCTTTACTTAGTAGAGAGAAGAGAGTCGGTTTGATGCTGTGAGTAATGTTGATTTACTGATGTTTGTGGATGAAGTGAAATTTTGGGGTTCGGCTGAGAAGAATTCATGGCAATCTTTATTGTTGACACTCCAACCACCAATAAGTCATTTCTCTGAAGTTGTTGTACTCACAAATTGTTTTCCTTTCAAAACCTTCTCTGCCTCATATATCATTGTGGATTGTTGTTATTAGTAGACGCGTAGTTTACACATTAAAATGTTTTTACATTTCGGTGTAGCGGTGAAGAGTGGTCGTTTTAATCTCTCTTCTTCCGAGTGGGGGAGTTCGCGTTCTACCAAAGTTGATGAACAAGGTTGTTTTGTTGAAGTTCTTAGTCTCCGAATTGGGATACCTCTTTGAACTCTCAGGTCAAATCAGCAATGTTCCTGATTCAAGCTAAATTCTAAATTGGCCTTCTAAAATCACGGATTCGACTGAGACTTTTTCATTGTCATTTTTTACAGTCACCTGAGGCTTAGAGACAGACTGGTGGAGCAACTGACGAGGTGTGCATAAGTCACATGCTTTCTGTATGAATTCGGCCCAAGTTATTTATTGGAGTCACAAAATATGGATGGGATACTTGCTGCTAGTCAGGTCTATTTCAAAAGTTGCATGACTCATGTAATGGGCCCCAATGTTTTCTAGTCTAAGAATACTTGTGGCGTTGGTCTTATATCTAGGCGAATATAATAGGGGACGCCTCGCTTGCGCACCGGGGTAGAGTAGGGAATGCCTTGCAAAACGTCTTTTCAACACAATCTCAAAGGCTATCTGTTTGCGAGATCGGATTTTCTCCTTTTGTTTCCAGTTTGCCATCACAAACAAAACTGTGCGCAATCACAAGTGGATATTTCATAGCGAACCCACCGTATAGTCTTGGAAGTGTTTTAGAGTGAACTGTTCTCGGATCTAGATCTTCAATTCCTGAAACCAGAATCGACACGCCAAGGATAGGGAGGCTGGACGACAAAAATACTTGAGATGAACAAAACGCAGGACAATGGACGAATTTTATTTTGTCTCTCTTTTCAGCCTCCTCGCCCACCAAAATCAAGAATTTAATTATCAACGGCCAGGAACCTCCGTCAAAAGCGACATTGTACCTGGAAAATCGTATTGCGTTCACCGACCCCTCAATTGCGACATAGCTATCAACGAATAGCATCTTTTCTAAACACTCAATTGAGGGTCACCTTGGCCTGTTTCTTTTATCTTCACAATGGCCAGACCTGTACACCTAACTACCGGCAGAGATGACCAGCGTCTTGCATCTCCATTGTCACCGAGATTCCGTCTTACCACACCAAGCCGAGAAACTTTCGAGACGGCAACCACTGGGAAGAGCGACAAAGCAATACTTAGCCAAAGAGAGTTAAGCAGTAACCCAAATGAAGTACGCGAACCATCCACTACTTTCTGCAGCCATCGTCGTGTGATGCAAGTGCCCTGCACGAACTCTGCAAGATGATCGTAAGACCTCTGACGTGGGGAATGTCACGTGGGGCCTGTGTTCTAGTTGTGGGAGTATCCTTACCTTTCTTCGTTATTATATATAAGCGCACAATTCATCTCTTGAAAAGTACTAATTGATTGTGCAGCAAGCCAAGGAATCGTATTTGGATACCAAGTGGCGGATACAACGACTTTGGCATTCATTTCTAGCGAGGCCATTATTCGTCTTCCTGGCCATTACTAGCATTGCTCTTCTCGCTTTGACCATCTCACTCGCGGTTTATCTTCCAGCACGAAAAAGGAGAAGAGAACAACATCATTCTGGAGGTGGTTCTAGTAGTACGTCTACGATGTCCAATTCCACCATTTCCATAAGCTCCGTTGCGCCAGCAGCGAGTACCTTCCCACCGATCTTGGCAGCTTTTGTCAGCTTTGCAATTGAATTTGCTTTCTTTGCAGACTTTGCTGGTAAATATAAACTCCACCTCAAAATTACCTCTACTAAACTTTAGCAGGGAACAACTCGTCACCAAACACTTTCTCAGACAATTTACTGAACAACATCGGCAACATCTCTGGCACCAAGCCATACATTAGAGTCGGAGGCAATACCCAAGACTATGCTCTTTATGATTCTTCCCAAGAAACTGCTGTAGTAGGAGTCTACGACTACGCAGCTACTCCAAACTACCCAACAACAGTGCACGTGGGACCCTCATTTTTTGAATCTTATAATGCCTGGCCAAACACGAAATTCACCCATGGTTTCAACCTTGGTCTCGCAAACACACCAGCAGGTTGGCAATCGCTTCTTGATACAGTCCCCTTAGCATGTGCAGCACTTCAGAATGATAACTTGCTTTGGTGGGAATATGGAAATGAGCCTGATCTCTACGATGGTGGACAACCAGTACAGCTGAGAACAGATCCTTGGAACTACAGTCTTTACATTGACCAGTGGAAGAATGGAACAGCGGCTATTAAAGCGGCTTTGGACGCAGCATGCCTTACTTTGGAAACTGACGCGACTTATGGCTATGTTGGACCCTCATACGCTTACCGTGGTTTTAGTCCACAAGCGACATTTGCCAACGGACTTAATGAAAATAGGACCATTAAGCTCATTTCAGTACATCAGTAAGCCTATAAGAAATCCCTTTCGCTTTCATCTCACTAATCATATGTGCAGTTATATGGGCGACACTCGTACTCCTGGTGTCTCACTCCAAGGCACCTTGATGAACCACACAAACGTAGCCCTAAGCCTGAGCAGTCAACTCCAACAAGAACTCATCACCCTCTCCAACGCGTCGCTTGTCGATCCCAAAAGCCCAACAACGCAAATCTCTCTAATCCTCAACGAAGCAAACTCACTTACCAGCAACACATTTGGCCCCAAAGGTATCCTTGGTACATTTGGCAACGCCCTGTGGACACTAGACTACATGCTCTTTGCCGCCACTCTCGGCATATCACGTATTCATATGCAGCAAGGCACCGATTTCAGATATGGAAGTTGGCAACCTATCACGACAGCTAATCTCACCAAGCAAACAATGGCTCCATATTACGGCAACATTGCGGTGGCAACTATGTTAGGAAATATCACTGAAGCGACACCTCAAATTGTAAATTTAGATATGGGAAGTGATTATGAGGCAGCGTATACGGCGTATACCAATGGAAACTTGGTACGAGCGACGATTTTGAATTTGCAGGAGTATAACACCACTGCTTTAAGTGGGCACATTACTCCAGGAACGAGACCAAATAATACGTATACCCTGGATCTCGGGCTGGCGGATGGGACAGAAATCACTATACAGAGGTTACTGGCTGATGGGAGTGATGCTCGTAGAGGCATCACGTTTGATGGCTGGTCTTATGAGTTTGATTTGGATGAGGGACGGCCTGTACGGCTGAATAATATCACAGTCGGGGAGACTATTATTGTGGTTGATGGATCATTCCAGGTTTCGGTTCCGGCTAGTAGTGCTGTGATTCTTAACTTTTGAGACATAGCTTGTTTATGACTTGTATGTGGCGTACATATGGGAACAATATCTGCACATGGTTAGCGGGCGTTAGGTAGACGGAGGTAAATATGAAAATATTAATTTCAATTGCATTGGACTCTTTTGTACTTTACTGCCTCGTAGCAATATCCAATGGAATTGCGATTTAGCGAGGAAATCAGTTCCTGAAAGCTCAGATAGGAAGAGAGTGCCAGTCCCTCAACAAGCTAGATAAGGGCAGCATTGCCGTCTTGCAGGGGCGGTAATACCTTCCTTTCTATCAGAGGCTATACTTTTTCTTTTTATTCTTGCAGTTTACTCGAGTTCTTGGTTCGGCAGCAATAAGAGCGCAATTGACAATATAATGTTTCCGTTTCAAACTCTTTATTTGGTTTGAGTTCCAAGAATCGGGGGAAAGAAACTTAATTCAATCCACCAGATTATTTGGAATAGATTCGCTATAGATTTTTAACTTGGTAAATACGAAGCTAGATTATGTAACATGGTCCTAGATTATAACACGACTAGCAGCTAGAAGGGACGATATCTCTGGTAGCTATTCTTTTAGCATATCCTGCGTAATTATCTTTTGCTATCCAAAAAGAAAAAGGGAAAAAACTTCCTTGTTGTAAAGAACAAATTGCCTAAAACAATTTTTAGGTTAACCTGCTTTTGTTTGGCAGCCTTGAACGTCAAAGCATCTAACGAGAGACACATTCTTCCTTTATATATGCATAATTCTACTACTGTATTGAACGTCTTTTTCCTATTTGCTCAAGCAAGCATCCTATATGGTAGTGATTCGAGACTTTTACCCGTTACGTTTTGTATTGTTGTATTTTCGAATTCGTTAATGGAGGGCACGTCGAAAGTTACATATGAAATTGAACTACTTTTGAAGTTACACTCGAGATAAAAGAGCGACTATGACTAAATTTGTGGAGCTAAAGTGAGGTTTTCGATCTACAGTGGCCATTTTAACAGAAGGGGCCAGAGGGAGCTCTACACCTTGCATTTTTTGTGCCGTGTTAGAGTTGCGTCGGTAAGTGGATTGTGGAGTCGGCCCTGTTTTGCAGAGAATTATTGAGATGGTTGGTAAAGCTTCCGTAGACAATATTTTGTTAATCCACAAAAATCATAGTTAATCGGGAATGGCTAGCGAAAGCAGAATGGGCGAACGATCTACTTGCGAACTTTACGAAATCAGCACCCACGATTTCTTTGTTCAAAATAATGGAACCATTTGCAGAACCAGTAGAAAATTGACAATGCTGGCTCGAGGAGTTTAAGCGAGAAGAAGTCAAGCAGATGCCCAGCGACATAGTGGTAGTTATGCTTAGTAAAACATACCATAATATGGAGTGTGGATCGTTTGGAGGAAAGAGCTCGATCGTCATTATTACAATGGACTGTGGGCAACCAAACCGTGGAAAACATGAAATGCGAGTTGGTCTTTCGCGCTTTATGTGTTAAATCACAGCGTTCTCAAGACGAAAGACGACGTTGCGTTATTTTTACAAGGGTTCTATGATGGCTCGCATGTATGCCATATCGCAATGTGTTGCCTGCCAGTTCATATTATTGGTGAATCTCACAAAGCCTAAGCCTCTACCACTATTTTCAGAAAAGATTGGCGACAGTATTTAACTTAACAACAATTTTTCTTCTTCTACTAAGTCTGAATTTCTACTATCCTTGAGTTAGAAACTAGCGGAGGCAGAACCCTCGATAATTGTATAAGAGAAACTCCGAGCTTCAGAGGGCAAAGCAGCCCCAAGCTGTTGCTTCAATGTGCACCTAATAATCTTTCAGTTCAACTTGTTTTTCATTGTTTGTGCTTACATTGTAAGCTACAACAGCCTCTCGATGCCTAGCTTAGTTATAAATGAAGTAAAAGTCAAGAGGAAGGAAATTCAAGCTATGCTTTATTAATTAGATTTTAGTCTAATTAAGTAGAGATATCTCAACCAGTTTATGAATCAGTGAAATTCAAAAATTTGTTGGTACTTCTGTAAAGGTAGACTATTACTTAAATTTATATAGCTAGGATACAAAGTAAGAGTAGCATAGAAGCGCAACAACTTAAGAATTTCTTTGACTTGAGTAATGAATTGTTTTAAGTCCCTAACCGAATCTAAATAATATACAAACCTCAACTATACTACTTAACTAAAAAGGAGATTGAACACTGTTTAGCAAAGGGGTTTGCAAAATTAATTAAGCGAGATACATAGCTCGCTTAACGTACCACTCCTGATTACAACGCCCTCTACAAAAATCACAAAAATACTCTATTATAAGTTACTATACACCTTCCCTAACTCTTCTTCTAGATTTATACATTTAGTTTCCACCAGGATTGACACTTCACAGAAACCATTCCAACTACCTACAGAAAACACCTCGCCTCAACACAACAATTTCACTTTCCAACAATCACGCAAACAGTCAGTCAAGTCAAATCAAGAATTAAGCACTGAAACAAAGCCCACAAAATGCAAGAAAAAAGCCTATTGTATAAATATCAACCCCGAATTAATGAATACTTTTGATATGATGTGCAATCCGCAATGCGTTTGAGATATCCACCCAGCAATATCGCGCCTTGAAAATGCTGAAAACAAATCGAGAGATGTTTCCAAACACCAAGCGGCAGCCATGCTTTTGCTACCAGAGATATCCACCCGCAAACAATGCCGCGCCTTGAAATGAATTTTGAAATTAATAAGGTCAGATGCTGCGCCGGCAATGAAAGTTTTTAACCCTAAGCAGATTTGAGCCATGAAAATGCAAGTGTAAACATGATGATGTTTTTTTTTTTGGATGCCAAGTGAAACCTCCCATTATCCCAAGATATTGTGAAGATATCAACCGCAAGAATTCGCCCCTGTGTATTACGCTTCGTCTTCATATTTCAGTTCAGGGCCGGTGTCGACAGTATCTTCGTAGTCTTGCAAGATCTTCAACCGGCCGTTTTTATCTGAGACTCTGTTAGCTGGCTTCTGATGAGACTAAGTTTGATCTGACTTGCCTTTTTTAACACGGCCTAGCATCCCCATCAATTCCTCATGACTGAGATTTTTCATTCTCGCGTCGACGAGACCCTTCTTAGCCTCTTGTACTGAGAACGATTTTAGATCTGAAACCACTATAGCTTCGCATAGAAACTTACGTTTGAACATTCTCTCATCAATGGTGTTTTTGATGAGAGGTCGTGTAAAATAAACCTCCTTGTTCTGCCCAATGCGATAGACACGACCCAGGGCTTGCTGTTCTCTAGATATGTGGTTAGTGTGATTTTCACTTGTTTGGTCTAAAAGCCTACTTACATGCAATTGTTCCACCACAGATCACTAAAATTTTGTTAATAGGTTAATGATTAAGCTATAGAAAGAAGCTTACAGAGAGATTATTCTGTTGGCGAACTCCAGATTCAAACCCACTCCACCACATTTTAAACTGGCCACCATGACCTGTATCTCAGGTTTTTCGCGAAAAGCCTGAATGGCTAAGTCACGTTGGTTGTCGTCCATTTCACCCTTCATCTAATTAGCCATTTCTGCTGAGAAGTAACAAATCCGTGATTGATAAAAGGCAGCCAACATACCATAAAATAAATGAACCCGATTTCCACGTCAGCCAGAATACGCCCAATTACAGTAGAAAATTCTTTCCACTCTGAGAAGATTATAATCTTGTCTTCTGGTGCATCTGCAATGCATTTCTTCAAATATGCCTTCAAGAACCTCATCTTGACGGTCTGCACCAACTTTAATTGCCCATCATCAGTTCTGGATAGCCATTGTGAAGCTTGCATATCTTTAGGCCTAATGCCCTGATAATCCTTTCCTTTGGCAAGATTTCCATGTCGCTTGAGATCCTTGTCAACCTTCTCAGGTATATTGATTTCGAAAGATTCAACCTTTTCCTCATCAAAATTCCTTTGACATTCAGGACATGAGAGAATCTGAAAAAAAAAAAAAAAACTTAATAAGTGCCCAAAAGGATCAATGCACGAACTTACCCCAGATCCCTCTTCTTTCTGGCTCCTAATTTCTGTTTCCAAGCATTCCTCGCAAAACAAATGCTTGCATTTGGGAATGATCTTTGGATTATTTTCTTTCTGAACGTGCTCTTCACAAAGGCTACAGATACCGAGGTCAGAGAGAGTAAAGTTTTCAGCAGTATCTCCTTCGGCCTCCTTCTCTTGAATCCAATTTTGAATCTCTGATTCATTTTTAGTTCAGGCTGGAGTAACATGGAAAGTAAAGTGCTTACGATCATGGATTGTCATGTCCAAGCCAGGACTCTTTGCTTGAAGATCTCGTAGGTTTTGTGCGATTTTCTGGAGTTGGGCTATTGTAAATATAAGCTATCGAATGTAAGCAATAAGCACTTTTAACAAGGCAGATTTCAAACCTTTATTTGAGGCTCGATAAGAAGTGGATGAGCAGCAGCCCTAGCATAGCTGGTTAGCAAACCTCGGACTTTTCTTTATCGCGAGAGAGGCATTGATTGATTACCGTCGGAACAAATTGAGCTGTCCAACAAAATAAGTTAAAGCCTCTTTTGGATCTCCTTTAATATATTCTGCACTGACTGCTTCACGCAGGCGATCTTCTATTGCTCGATAGAAGAGTTCCTCTGCGGGGAGCTGTTTAACCCACAAGACATCTTTGTGTAATTTTGGCAAAGAAATAATGGGGCGCCCCAATATCATCTCCTTTTGTGTACGACTGAGAACTTGTGTAAGTAAGAAATCTTCCTTGGAAACACAAGAAAGTACTTACTGAATCATCATAGGCCCAAGAAGATCGTCGAGGTTCTTCCAACAGCGTTTCTGGTAGTCAAATTTAGCTGAGATAAGCAAAGAATAGCACAAGACATGGACTAACCTCTCTAGTATTGCAAAAGTCTTCTTGAAATCTAGAAAGTTGTTAGTGGAACTTTGTTATTTTGCTTTGTGCTTAACTGACTTATGAAATGAAGTAACTCTTTGGTCCTTTAAAAACCTAAAGTAGGGATAGAACTCTAGTCTGTATTAGCACTCTAGAACATATTAAACAGTCCTGAGCATGATACCTTCTGTTCGGTTCATAAACGGTGTCTAAAATTGTCAGCATTACTCTGGAGAAAAACTACTTCTGCAAGAACCATACTCCAGTAACAAGCCATCTATGTTCTCCCATAAGGGCATTGGCAGCCAAACTCGCTTTCGTGACATGATTCTTGATTTCGTGCTGCATGGTGTTAGTACAAGAGGCGACTAAGCATTGTTGAACTTACAGCCTCGTCTAACACTATCTATTAAGAATTTAGCTGGCATTCATTTTTCGTTGTAGTCGGGTCATTGTAACTTACTCGGTACCATTCGATTCGATGTAAATGGCCTCCTTTCTTTCTGTTTTCGTCAATCCATATCTCAATTCCATTTGTTTCTTCGTCTTGAGCAGCAGTCTGTGCGCCTTTATTCTTACGCCGAGCCTTGCGAATTTCCCTATTGCTTTCTTGATCTTGCTTCTTCAACTCTTTTTCAAGTTTTGTACTTGGATAAGGACAACTCTTCCGAAGCTCGTGATATGTCGTTAGCACAATGTCCATACCTTGAAGAGAGCGAATTGGCATTGTGGACTCAGCATTATGCTTGTAAAAGTACATGGTAAATGCCTCCTCTCCACAATGCTTGATGATTTCTCTCTCCCACTGTTTTAACTTGAGGTGATATTAGTCTCAGGCCATTAATGAACAGAGGTTTACCTTGAACAAAACTTACTAGACTATTTGGAACCACAATGAGTGTTGATCTCTTAGATCTAGCCACTTTTCGTCCTGGGGGATTTGCAACCATAGTCTATTAACATTAGCAAGTTCGACGCAGCAAATAGATAGCTATCTCACTGTGCAAACTTGAACTGTCTTTCCCAGGCCCTGAACTGCTGTTAGTGTGGATTTTCTGAGTGGAGGAACGAATGTCATAGCTTACCATGGTGTCGCACAATAGGCCACCTCGAGGGCCGTTATCAACATAGCACTCTCTTCCGAGCATGAAGTTTGCCCCGATGAGCTGGTGATTATAAATTCCTTAAACAAGTTTTTCAGCAAGTGCAAAAGCATTACCGCAAAATGCGAGAGAAACAGTCACAAAACTTACTTGTTAGCATCCCCTTAATAAGCCACATTCCATCTACTGCAGTACATCGACCGAATCCAAATCCTTTACTGGCTCTGTCTATATTCACTCGGTCTCGCCTTGCTTGTGCCATGTTCCCATCTTCTGGAAAGTTTTTCAGAAGGCAATCTAATTGAGACTGCTTCGTGGATGCTGTGATGATCGGCATCGCCTCTTGGCTATCTTCGACACCAGTTTCCATGACAGAGTTGGCGTTTTCGACAAGTTTTAAAATCCCCGATATATTTCCCCTCGCTGCAGACTGTGACACCCTCTTTGCTGGTTTGGCTATTGTATTGTGTGATGTCCCAGAATTTCGTTCTCTGGCCAGCTTTGCCGCTTTTTGTTCGGCAATTTGGCGAGCTCGCTGTGCCTCCCTCGCTATTTTCATCGTTGTTAACTCGGTCACTACTGATCTCAGCTTCATCTGAATGTTTTGCTGGCGTCTCCGTATTAATGTTTTCGGACTCGCTTCTTTGTGCTTGGGTCTGGGGAACAGGAGGGGCCTTGTTTAAAATTTGTGCTGATGTATCCACATCTAAATTTTGTGACTGGATTCCTAATTCATGGGCATCGGGGCCAGTAGAAGCTTCAATTTCCTTGCGCTTTGTCGCTTCAGCTCGAGCATTTGCGAACCTCTTGAGCTGCTCACTGGCAACATCTCGACGGGAATTGCCACCAGAAGGGGCTCCCGGTGTTCCTCGTTCACTCATGAGGGGCGAAATGAATCATGAGCTGAAAGAAAGATCTATACTTTGAGTCAGTCAATGTTTTTGTGAAGAGCAATGTTGAAGCGGAAAGAGACGAGGACTATACCTTTAGACGATTAAGTTCAGAAAAAAATACAGCTTCAATCAAAGCCAATCTGTGCAATTGTGATGTCAGTAGAGTTTTCGCCTTATGTTAGTTGATAAATGAAAAACTATGAGTGGACAACGTGCAGCAAAGAAGATATGGAAGTTTAGAATGTGAGAGAAGGTACCGACTAAACTTGAGAAAGAAGGATACGGCGCAGGTGATGGTTACTTGTGATTTTGGTTGAAGGCGCGCTGCTGTTTCAGCCAGAAAAAAAGGCTGGTTCTGAGATGAAAGTGAAAGTGAAGATATTGAGGCAAAAGGTGAAGTAGTGAGAAGAATTCTTCTCAGGCCTTTTGGATTGCTAAGATGATAATGCTGATAATTATTGGCTGAGGGGACAAGGGAAGACAGACAATGAAGGTTAGATCGGTGTTGAAGTTGGATAGATCGAGGATGATCGACTATTGAGGAGGTAGAAAAGTGGCCGAAGAAGAAGCCACGAGAGATAGTTGAAGAAAGAAGCTTACTTTCAAAAGGGTTCAATGCTCTGTGGCTGGTGAGAATGTTCGCTGTTTCGTGTTGTTGGATGTGCAGCGAAAGGCGACTGATCAAGTTGCAACGGAACCAGCCTAATGATGTTTCGTAGCTGCTACTCTTGCAAAATAGCTTTGAGGTTAGAATTTGAAGAGAGTTGAAGGGCGAAGAAGTTGAAGGGTGAAGAATAGTGAAGGATAAAAAGTGTTGAAGGTTGCAGAGTTATAAGGGGTTGAGAATTTTTAAATGTTGAAGAGCGTTGAAATGTGTTGAAGCCTGTGGTGAATGAAGAGCTCGCAGACTATGGTATTTTCAAAGGTGAATTGTTGCTCGTCAAAGCAATCAAGAAACAAAGATCACATACCTAGTTTGTAATTACAAATCGCGATGCTAGCAGATTGAGTTGAAAATCCAATCGCTAAGGCTCAATCATCTCTGCTGCTGATCTATCCCAAGGTTGAGAACGTGCAGATCTTGAGATGTTATGGAATTAGATGGAAAGATTGAAGCTGCAGTCTTTTGATCGTTCTTTTCTCAAGATGATAGATTTTTGGAAGATCTTCGCTCACTGCAGTTGATGTTGGCAACTAGAGTGCAGTGGAGTGTAACGAAGTCACTACCAGAATCAGCAGCTGAGCATTATGCAATCAGTTCCGCTGGATAACCATACTTCAAGGCCTCTCCATTCATGACACCATGAATATAGCAGTCACCAATCAACTCCCACATCTCGCCTTTCCTCCTAATGACAAATGGCACTGAATCTCCAAAGAGAATCACAATACGATCTCCAACTCTAGCTTCAGCTCGCACCCAGCCAAGATATCATTTCTCAGTCAAGGTAAAAGATCGACCTTGGCCGGCAGTATTCATAGCAGAGTAGAAACGTCCAGATTCTATATCACGTTTCTCACCCGCCGACGTTGCCAAAGCCAGAAAATGGGCCATTGCTTTCGGATTGAAAAGACCTAAATGCGAGAAAAGGCGCTCGGAGTACCTTTCTGCTTCAAGAAATCGTTCGTAATTCTCTACGTACGAGTCTTTTGTAATCTCAGAACCTGTAGTATTCCGAATCAATGACCGCCAAAGGGCATCCTTGATTGCGTCTTGGCTTGAGCCATATCATGGCCGTGCTGAGAGCTGCCTAGCACTCTTGTGGAATATCCTTATCTTGTCCCTATCTAAGTTTGTCTGGAATGGTAGGATGCCCTTCAGAAAAGCTTGGGAGCTAGGATGGAAAGTTGTGAGGGCGTTTTTGGGGATTGGAAAATGACAAGAGATTCAAGCTCTGCTTGGAAACAGTGTATGCTTTCATAACATTTCCAAAGAGCATATTCACTGGAATAGTGTAATTGGGAACAATCCCGAAGTTGTCTGCATTTTTCACTAACCCAAGCAGAGCACACACCTTGTCTCGAGCATCAGTAGCGAGATGAAACTAGGTCGACAGCAATAAGTGAACGAGGTCCATACTTTCCTCGTTTCTAACATATTCGATACGGTAGAGAGTCTGGAGACCATGCCACCACATGTTCTGCCCTCTCGTATATGTTTCTCATAGCCATTACCTGTACTGTGTTTTCTTCATCATCGTGTTGATTAATACAGATCTGATCAATTCAGAGAGCTCGAGTGTCAGTGGTGTATCGTAAATTGCGCGGAGCAGATGCTAGACTCGACATAACTTCGAAGGAATTACCATCTCACAGGATAGAGATGGAGATGGCGGGGTCGCCTCAAGTATAGGAAAGCGCATCGAACTTATCGACGTGATCGTTTGAGGAAATCGAGTGACGGGAATAATATGATAAACTGACTGAATTGAAGCTATTCAGATGTGCGGTTGCCACACCATACAAGACTAAGGCCCAGCTTGGTTCGTCTTTCCAGACGTCAGACGTCTTTTCCAGACCATATGCCAACTGAAATCAAATAATCAGACGCTTTCAGATGTGATTTATTTTAGATTATTTCATATCCCCCACTTCTGAAATATATCGATTTCCTTAGGAAAGTGGCAATTAGCGTTTGGGAACTTTCGGTTCATATGCCAAGGATTATTAAGTACCGCGACGCCCCCGGAAATTACCTATAGGGAGTACAGCCTGTATTTATAGGGAGCAAGGCCTATGGCTATAGGGCATAGATTACAATAGAAGAAAGAAGAACTAACTATAGGGCGTATAGCTTATAAATAAGACCCACCCGTTCTTTTTTTAATTTATAGGGTATATAGCCTATAACTTTAGGGTGTAAAAGTCTATAGTAGCATCTGAAAACATAGAGCTGAGATTTTTCATAAGGAAGATCTTTCAAATAGTCTGGCGTCTGGAAAGTCGAACCAAAACAGGACCTAAATAGACTTTCCGAATATTCCGGTGCCCAGAGCCTACTTGTGAGCACCATTTCTGACATCGAGACATGTACCAGGGAACAGCGAATATCTTCCTTGAATTCACCAGGATGCAACTTCAGTACGCGTATGGCGTCTGGATCCAGTAGAGGCTCATAAGGGAATTGAGAGTGTCTGCAAACTTGATTTGATTGCACTGCCGTCAGACAGCACGAAAAGCCTACTTGCTTCTGCTCGCCGCAGGAGAATACTCAGTAGATGAGTATTTGCGGCTGTTTGCCGTCCCGGTCTTTTCTTCCCCTGTTTGCTACCATTTCATCTAGGGATTTAACAACTTAACAACTTAAGGATTTCACCTCTAAAAATATCTATATTTCTTTGTGCACGTCCTCTTATTCCCTGCGTATTCCATCAAAAGGTGTAAGGGGTGAAATAAGCATAATATGTCAAACTGTGCTCTGTTTCCTTAGTAGATTATACTTAATCATTCTTCAGATTTCTGCAAACTTAGATAAAATTGAAGATTCTAATGTCCTAAAATATTTACAAATACTAGGTAGATATAAGTCTATCTAGTAAAAAGTGGATAGTTGTCTAAGCTACATGTCTAACTAAATATATACAAGAAGGTAACCAATACATAACTAAGTTACATATTCGGCTCTTTCTACAACCTCCTAGTGCATCTACACATCCAAATACATAGACTCTCTCTTTCAGAGAGTCAAAGTATTAGAAGCCCTCAAATCCCGACTACTAGCCGCCAGATAGAACGTATAAGTTCCCCTAACAACCGCCCAATTCTGCACCTCAACATCCCAAACACTAAGATCCTTCCTCCTCAAACCAAAAGTAACACTTTCAGTCTCCCCAGCCTCAATACTAACCTTCTGGAAACCACGAAGCTGACGAACAGGCTCTCCAGCAGCATCTGGGAACGAGACATATAACTGTGGGACATCCGCACCAGTGATATTTCCACTATTGGTAATAGTAGCGGTGACGTTGGCAACGATGTTCCAGAGATCTTCTCTCCCACCAACACCAATTTCACCAGTAGCGTATTCCTCAGACAAGGAATCAGTATCTGCTACGATTGAGATATTTGTTCCGTATGTGAAGTTTGTGTAGGATAAACCGTATCCGAACTCGTAACGAGGAGTGACGTTGTACTTGTCGAAATATTTGTAATCAATGTAGTTTCCTTCGGAAAATTCGATCACTGAGTCTTCAGAGATGGCAGTACCGGCATCGTAGTCACTCTCGTTTTTGGCGATGGTGTGGATTAATCTTCCGGAAGGATTGACTGCTCCGAATAGGACGTCGTCAATTGCGTTTCCGGATTCCATGCCGAGAGGTCCAGCGTAGAGGACTCCGGTGACGTTCTCGTGCTCGATCCATTGGTCTACTAATCTTGGGCCAACCTATGAAATATAAATTAGCTTTGATGTTTGATTACATGGCGAGATCTTGCATGTGCCAGGTCGCTGTTAAGCGTCTACCAGAGTAGAAAATGCAAGATCTGCGTAAGTGAAATATTTTAGAGATATAATTACTGTGTTAATCACTACAATAGTGTTGTTGCAATTATCCGCGACTGTGTTGACCAAACTGCAACAAGTTAGTATGAAACAAAAAGTGACCTGCTGCGTAGACTTACTAATCTTGATCGGCATTCGCAAGTTCAGTTCTATCTCCTCCTTCGCCAGCCCAAGCATTGAGGAAGCAAATACAAACATCAGAGTTTGACGCAACGCCGAGGGTAGTCTCTGAAAGTACACTACCACTACCGCTCATTCCTGTAGAGGAGAGAACCACAGTGTCATTGAGCCACCATCGTAGCATAAACCCATCAGTAGCTGCTCGGTTGTTGAATACCTGGAATGGGGTTGTCTCGTAGGCAAGAGAGCCCATAGCGCTACCACCAACTTGTGTCATGTCTACAAAACTCCAGGTTAGTTTCCAGCACTACAGAAAAGATATTGATCGGTACGTACGTCCGTTCATGGTGGGATCGGTTCCAGAGTACACGCTAAGCTCGGTGTTGGGACCCAAGTATCGAGGAGCTGCATGATATCCAAATATGCTGACAGATCGCTTTAATTTCAGTGGCAATGCATTGTTTGTATTCTTGAGAAGTGCAATAGATTCTGCGCCCAGTGCACGGGCAGTTGCAGGATGGTCTCCACGGACGTCAACAAAGTCTGTAGAAGAGACATAGGATGGATAGCCATCATCTTGGTTGTAGCGGTAGTATCCCATAAGGTTGCGAATTGCCATGTCGTTCAGTCGTGCTTCAGTAAAACTTCCATTCGTCAATGCAACTCCCAGGGTCGAATTGCTCCAATAACTGGAGGATCCGAAGTCCTCACCAGCATTTGCTGACTCAATTCCGTCATGCTGAGCACCTGCATCAGGGTGAACAATGCCAGGAAATCCAAGCTCAACTTTGAGATACTTAGCAAGAATGTCTTGGTTTTCGCAGGCGTATGTTCCGTTGATACGATTCATGGCGCACATTGCTCCGCCAATTCCTGACTTGACAGCATCGTAGAAAGGAGCCAAGTATGTCTCATGGAAAGTCTTGTCGTCAGCAACGGCACTGTAAGCATCGCTTGAAGTAGTAGTAGTGGTGGTGGTGGTAGTAGAGTTGCCACCACCGAAGCCACCGCCCATGCCACCCGATGTACTTCCCATGCGGTTTGTTTCTTGTTCATTGAGGATGAAGTGTTTGGCGCTGGGAATTACACCCGCATCCGCCATTCCTTTCACAAAATGGCCACCCATGAGACCGTTCAGGTAAGAATCTGGCCCATACGTCTCTCCCTGACGACCACCCCACGCAGATCGACCCAGAGGCTGTAATGTAGGGGCATAAGCGAGGTTGATGCCTTTGCCACGGAACTCGGACCCAAGAGCCTGGCCTTGATCATGTATACCAGTTTGGTTCCATGTCATAGCCATTGCAAGACCAGCAGGCCAAGTAGTCACATAATAGTAGGTGTAAGGGTTAGTTGAAGAATCTAGCATGTGCAAAGCTGAAAAATTGCCCGCATCCTCGCCGGTGATGAGACCGAGCTTCTCCGAGGTGGTGAGTGTCTCAACTAAGGCCGATGCCTTATCATAGGCGGATTGCCAGTCTCCAAGATTTACTAGATGATGTCAATGGTGAGCAAGCTTGCAATTTCTGAGAAATTTTGCCTACCCGTGCCCGAGCTTAGTAACTGCTCGGTATAGTTACTCGAGGCGCTTGCTGTAACTAAGTTTCCATAGTAGAGCACGCCAAGTAGGGAAAGGAATAATGACCGTGTCATTTTATTGAGGTGACAAGGGACTAGAGAAGAAAGAATGACGACGTAGACAAAGCCACGATTGAGTAGATAAATGAGTGAGGTTGAGCTGCAAAGGAAAGAACCCTTGATGGGAGAACGAAAGACAGTTGAAGGCAGGTCCTTTGCACTAGCAGTGGCAGCCAACAATCTATATAGATCGAGTAATTCAAGCTTTTTCTTCCATCCTCAACGACATGGCCCACGAAGGTTACGTACCATCCTGTGGGTAGTGACATCCCAATTGTAAGATACCAAGGGACAGCGGAGCGGAGACGAGACGCAAACATTGGGCTAATGATAATTCCAGAATCCATATACATCGAACTTTGTGGATCGAAATATCACATGGATGTGTAAACTAAGCTTAATCGCTATGCTGCTCTCTTAAGCACTCAGTGTGCTTAACCTCACCCGTCACGATAGGATCTTCATCGTTCGTCTAAACTTTTGACCCATGAATTACGCGTCGAGACTTAATTTTACCTGAGGGCCGGTTCTTCCTCCGTCGTCGGAGACCCTCTTACGGCCATCTAATGGGGCTGTGACGACGTGCTCTGCTTCGTGCCAGCCAGTGGTGAGATAAGATCATGAATGGGGGGTGCCATATTGATAAATTTCGACCCATTCGTCGGTACTTTGTACCCCAGCCGTAAGTGCCGAGTGGTCAATTCCGGGCCTTACTCGAGTAACGAATCTTACTGCCCCAATAACGACCGGAGAAAACCCGGCGAGGGCTCAACATCACGACTGAGATTGCAAAATGCCTCATAGGGGCCTGGTCTAAGTTGCAAATGGTGTGATATTGTACGCAAGCAGCGCCAGAAAAAAAATTTGTAGGAATCGACTTGGTATTTGCGAACAGTGTATAGAAGGCAGTAAGTCTTAAAATAGTAGTCCTGTCGCTTAATTCCCTTACTTCTTGTCAGGGGCCGGGACTCGCCTATCTTACTCAACAAACCCACCCCCCTATCCAGCCCGGCTTCCCTTGGTACAGGAGAAAATTGATTAAATCGATCGATTTTAATACTTGAAAAAGAGATCGTAGATGCATGTCTCCTCCTTAACCCCCCTAAGGCTCTCTAAACTTTACTTCGGTCTTAATTTAAGGTTATTTCAAGTGGGTTACCATTAACTAGCTAAACAACTATACGTAACGCTACAGTGGAGGACCTACCTATGTAGATATGTAGCATGTATTCTATTTTAATAACAGTGCAGAATATTGCCAACAGCAAGTGCCAGCAGATGATAACTAGTCATCCCGCCCAGCCAAATCCGGCTCGTGTACTGTTCTGATTCTCTTTGAATGCTCTCCATATCTCTACTGTCATAGGGTCGAGCTGATCGTTTTTTACTAAGCGTTCGATGTCCTTGCTCACAAAATTTATTGCTTCCTTTCATCTAAGGGGAACAGCAATTATATCTCAGACAAAGCCTGTCTTGTTTCTCGAGCACCAACTTTGTCTTTGGAGTACATAGAGCGGCGAACAGTAGAAATTTAGTAAGTTTGCCAATTATGATAGAAGACTTTTTTGGTATATTTATGTACAAATAGTGATTTTACCTTCATTCCCTAGCTCTATGCCCAGAAAGTTTTCCCAATGCTAACGACAAGACTGATGAAGAAGTTCCCTATCGCAATCCCTCTAAACGCCATTTACCATATGCTGCCATCCTGTGAACGCCATAGTTAATCAAGTGAGAACAAGTAAAAATAAAGCTGGCTATGAAACTGCCCTCCTAATTTATTCATATCCTAGTTATCTCCGGTCTAGTTCAGCGAACTCCTGTCAATATAGCCGTACTTCACGCTTTCGACAGCGACTCTTGATGAACATCTTCAGTCTGAAGGCTTTGAAGTGTGCCTCCATGTCTTTCGGTATTTGACCATATTTTGCCTCTAAAGACTGATAGGATTGTCGGTAAGTTCAAGATTATCATCCAGACAAACTGTTCACGTTTCGGCCACTGAGTTTGCTCCGCCAACGTGCCCAATTCGCAAATAAATTGGACGAAGACAATTGTAGCACAAGAAACTGTGAAGATCCCGCTGCAAACCATTGCACCAAGAAGCAATTTCCTTTCAATAGTCAGTTCAGCTACGCTTGTATTATGCTGGGATTGGTGTATATGTATTTTAAATATACTCACCGGCCGTAAGGTATTTTTGCATCCCATAATGTTTTAATGACGGGATAGGGAATTGCAAGTAAGAATATATCCGATCTAAACCCCGTTCATAAATAGTTATTTTGATACCTAGATTAGATTAGACTTACAATACATGGCAGAGGAAAAGACATAAAATGCCATAAGCTAATCCGTAGTCCCCTAAAAACGGTCAGCTTTCAGTTATATTTCTTAACTTACAACATCAATAGATGAAGCAGGTACATCGCTTACAAGAAAATGGATTTTCTTCTTTGTGGCGGAGAAACCGGGCGTGAAATCCTAGTATTGTGCCCATGGTGGCAAAGAAGCAAAACACGCAACATATAGTAGCCAGGAAAAAGATACGACGGTTCTGCCACAGTTGACTATAAAATTGTGTTCGTTAGGAGATATATTTGTAGTATTTATTGTGCAAAAGAAAACCGTCTTTAACACACCTGAAAGTGCTATAATACAACAGTAAGCAAACCTTGGCAGCATATATATATATAACGTATACTATGAGGCTAGCAAGCCCGAGGTCCATGATAGTATCAAGCTGGGCTGTCATCTTCGCAGGGTTCTGATCAGGCGAGGGTGTCATCTTCGCAGGGTTCTGATCAGGCGAGACAGCCATTGCAATGAGTCTGGTATTGGCTTCATCTACGATTATACTTAGTAAGTCTACCCCCCTTGGAATTCTATTTGCAACGTACCGGCAAATTCTTGTATAACACCAGAGGCAAGATAGAGGATCTATAAGTCTGTCAATACGAAAAAGTCTCGGTGCACTTTAGGAAAACAGACGAAAACGAGTACTGCAACGTAGTCATGGGCTTTCAACCTGCGAAAACCTGCGTCGTATACCCGGACCAGAACCCGTGCAATTATGATAACACTGCAGATGCCAAACTCGACCCATCTTTCGACATAGGTATTTGCCATGTGGGAAGTTTTGAATAATGTCTTGAAATGTGTTTGGAAGCAAAGGTGTTCGATGGAAATATATGGATGTCGTCAATATCTTTAAGCTATCTAACGTTGACGGATTCAGTTCACGCCACAATATAAAGTTTAGGAAGATGATCTACTAAGGTAGATGGTGGGAAAATACATGTGAATAAGTGGCGGGGTTAACCGATGTCACTCCCATGGCACTTGGGTTGGATCTAGGCTGGTAGCACGTTATTATGAACATCTTCAGGGTTTAGCGTCTTAAAAGTTGGGATCGATTTTCCCTTAATTAACATATGATATTCGATCAAGTGTGCCACTGGAATGTTTTAGTGGATTCGTATATTCGGCTGTCGAATCTTATTCTGTGGAACGAAGATGCAAATGGACAAAAGCAACAAACTGAGTCTAGATGCCCCAAACAACTTCCTGAAGCGAATGATCTCCGCCAACTCTTCTCCTGTTGCGTACTAACGAACAATTGGACTTGTGGGATCCGATAGGCTGGATCCGATATTTGGGCATCCCGAGGACGAGGTTTGCTCCATTGTGCTCTTTACTGCTCCAGCTGCAGCCACAGAGGTGGGTTCACTGACCAGCCCTCTAGCTCCACACACGTAGCGACTATTGATGCAAGTTAGATTTCGCAAAAGTTCCCCGCGCTATTTTCTCCATCGCCGGAACGATTGGAGAGAATGCTTAACTCTAGCAAGGCTCTCAATAGAAGCTGTTAGAAGCGCTTGGAGGCACTCTTGGCTTAAAAAGCCTTCCAAGTCCAGAACCTGAATGCCAGTAGAGCACCCACCTCTTCGATCTCTGGCCAAAGACCTACTTACCATCATCGAACGTCCTCCACTGACTACGGAGATTCCAGTTAGAGTGCGGAATAGGGGCTCATGGGGCGACCCCATTTGGGAGCGCCAAGAGCCTATGGGTACCTACTACCTATAGCAACCTGCCCACGGGTTGGGGCGTAGGTTATAATAGGGTATTAACCTACGTATATACAAAAGGGGCCATAAGCGAACCCCCTATTTGTACACGAGATACACGTGCCTAGATTAGGACATCGTGTTCTACACGTAAGAAGAGGTATAGAATTAATTATTATAATTTAGTAATATGTGACCTATTTCTACTTTGCTTTCTGCTTTTTACTTATTACCAATAAGTCTCTACTTTAGGCTTAGTTTAAAACTTCGGTTTTATTCCCTATTAGCTTAGTAAATTAGTCTTTATTTAACTAGTATATACGAATGCGTACAAAAGCTAAAATCTCGTATAGGTAGAAAGTAAAGTAAAAATAACTTATAACTTATTAATTGTTAATTGTAATAACTAATTGTACATGTCTTTTTATGTGTAAAACACGAGAGAGAAAAAACACATAGAAACACATAGAAACACGTGTCCTAAGTATATCCTAATCTCTCTCCCCCCCTACCTCTAATACTTATAGGTACCTACGACCTAGGGCAACCTACCTACGGGAGCCAATGGGCCAGGTTGGGCCGTAGGGCAGGGGCCGCATTCCGCACTCTAGATTCCAGGCACAAGTCGTGCGAATACAAACTATAAAGCCTGTAGCCACAGCATCCACTCACAGGAACTGTTTTGGCGCTTAGACGCTAAAGGTCGGATATTATAGGGCATATAAGCAAAACTCTATTGCCTATAGCTAGCAGGGCAACTACGGGTAACTTCAGTGCTTAATCACTGAACGAGCAAGCCCTGTAGGCTACGAAGTATTCAAGTGGTAATCCACAGGCTTTAATACGCTATAGGCCCTGATCTACAGTCTTGATAGCCTGTATTCGCACGACTTTTGACTAGAATCTCCGTACAAGAGTAGTAATCTAGAAGCTCGCTCGCAACTTCGCCTGTCCGGGATGCATATTTACACTAGAATTTTACAATGTGAATGCCACTAAGGGATGGATGTATGGAGCTCACTGTTATATGCCTAATGAGAGACGAGCAGAGTATAGCGGGCTTGATATTAGACTATCCCTATCAAACTCAAATAGCCTTCTGGTATTTTAACTCATAAGATATACTATTATACAACAACAGGTGACTGACTCGTCGAACCAAACATAAAATGTAGGATCGGGTAATGAGGTAGTGAAGTAAGGCAATGAAGTACAATTTGAAAATAGCTAGTGCACAAGTAAACTTACGGCCTCCTAACACAACGATGGTCCCTAGCTTTCACCATTGTCGAGCTAACTAGTCGCTGAGAATAGAATAATTACCATGAAAATGACTGATAGCAGATTATTTAAGACGAACTGTACAAAATTCTACTCCTTTCATTTGATTCGAAGCTTCAGTCGAATCCCTCCTCCCTGACTCAAATTCTACGCGTGGTTCAGAGAACCCCTGTCCTTTGAAGAACAGGTTTAGGGTTGGTAGTACGACAACGATGAGGGCAGTGTTAGCTTCCGCTGCGCTGAATATTTCTATAAGAGAAGAGTTAGTGTAATAGGTGGGAGGAGACAGATGGGTCCATACAGATTGAGGTGATGTTAAGGACGATATTTATTCCGACAAATATAGCGATGCTAACAGTCACTGTAATCATGCCCAAAGCAAATATTGCGACGACTCTTGCCTTCTCTTTTGCTACCACACGGAGGTTCCATGCTATAGGGAGCGGTACTATAAAAATTATTTCAACGAAGAATGGATGGTAAGAGTGATATTGCTGTTCGGGGTAGAAAGGGTTTTGCAGAAAAACAAGGGCTTACTAGCAAGGTCAGACGACAGGTTGAGACTCCAGGTAACCCTAAAAACTGGTACTGATAGAAATGCACGACACGCATAAGAGTCAAGTGACCTTGGTAACCCGAATTAGCATGAGAAGAATTGGAGAGAGTATATACTATACCAATTACTTGTGGCGGGGATACACGAGAATAAATCGAGGCCGAAGGTAATAAAAAACGCTGCTATTGTGTAGGCGGTGGCAACATGTAAAGCTCTGCGAGTCTTTGTATTGGTGACCGGTATCAACCGGATATAAAACATCAATATGTTAGCCTTTGGCAAGAAAAAAGTAAAGCCATAGAGGGTGCTAATGGCGAAGGACACCTGAAGTGAAGACGTGAGTAAGATGATCACAACAAAAAATATCACAAGGGCGCCCAACTTTCTTGATCTCTACTATTGCCTTTATACATGTATCTTGAGACTTGATTTTGTTACAGGATAGTCTGCCAGGTCATTCGTTGTTACGAACCTGCGGTCAGAAGTCTGTGCGCCACAGGCTCTTCCTCACTAAACACCACTAAAATGGCTACTACTCTACCCCCTCCTATTCTCGTACTAGGCGAAGAAATTCCAATAAAATACAAGGAGGCTATACACTAATTGTATAGCTTTGTAAAGATATCATCTAGGGATCTATAGCTACAATATAACCTTAGGGAATCAATAATTCGAAAAGTCCTTAATTACGATATACTAGAGTATATACAACCGAACCGAACAAGAGTACTAAAACTTCTAACTAACCTTAAAATATATTAAATTATTAAATATATCTCTAGTTCTTGGGAGTACCGAATCCTTAATTACCTATAATTATATAATAAGTTAGAACTCCCTTATAATATAAAAACCCTTGAATAGTAGCTTAAATAATACAGGTATTTTCGATGTATTATATACCAAAAACCCTACCTTATACAGGCTTAAATAATACAACGATTACTCTAGGGGCTTAAGTATATATTCTAGTAGAAAGAGAAGGAGTGGAGGAAGCTTCTCTAGTCAGATAAAGTTATATTTCTAGTTAGTAGTTATATAATAAAGTAGAGGGTTTTAAGGAATAAAACAGAATAATTCTATAATAACTATATATAATACTAATTTCATCGAGGCTATACAATACCTATAAATACTTAGGGAGTTATTAGATACAACTATAAGAGCCTATTAGTCTTCCTTAATAGATCTAGTAAGAATAGAGCCTTTATATAAGTCGATTACGAATCATAAGTACTATTACTATATATAGTCTCTATTCTTAACGAATTTATACTATATATATATACCCGAGGGATAGAGCCTTTATTTATAAAGGATAGGAACTCTGTATATAGCTATAAGTCAATAAATAATTACTATATAGTATTCTATATAAAGAATAGTATTATATTAATACCCCATCCTTTTATAAGCCTAGATATAAATCCTATTAAGAAGTACTAGTACTATATTAAGTAGGTACTCTATAGGCGAAGAAGACAACCTACAATAGAAGAGTAAATGAGGTAAGCTATAACAGAGGAATAGGATCGAATTCTATAGGAATAGATAAATAAGATAATTAATAAGTAAGAGTATTAGGTTTATATATTAGTAGAGTGTTCTAGCTGGTCTACTCCTAATTAAATAGAGGCTATTATATTTTCGTAATACATTTTCTTAGGGTTCCGCACAGACTTCTGACGGTAGGGTCGTTACTTCGCCGAATTTATAAGCTATGACCATAAGAGATGCGTTTGTTGCTTCTATGGCCCACCCAATAAAGAGGAGGTAGTCCGTCAACAGAAGAGCACTCTTTTGCTTGTACATTCGACCATATCCTCTCATAACGATAAAAGTAAGGCTGAGCAAAGGAAAGCCGAAGCAGAAAGCCTACTTGATCGTTAGATACTGAAGCACAGAAAAAGGCACAGTAAGAAGTACTAATGCAGCCTCTGCCGAAGGTGGTTCCATTTCTCTCGGAGTACTAAAGATGAATTGCCAGGCTAATTAATCGGCAGGCAATGATGTAACAGTAATTGACAGCGACGAGGGAGGGAACCCATATTATGTATAGCGGAGAAGTATGGTACAGTGGGTTCCCATAAATCTGTGCTCTTACCCTATTTTACACTAAAACTCACACCTAACGCTTTAAAGGTTTATAGTAAAGAAGGGATAATTAATTAAAGTCTTTATATTAGACTTGTTTATTCGATAGTTACCTATATTTTTCTATTACTATATTAAAACTATAGGCAACTAGGATTGATTAATAGAGATTAGAAGTAAGAGGAGCGTAGAATTTACTATCCTAAATCATTTATTATCCCCTATAGTAACTACTAGATATAATTAAAATCTAATATAGAAGAATCTACTTTAAATACTTGAAGTACTTTATATTTAAAATTTTAGGTATACTTATAGCCTATGTTTAAGGTATATAAGTAAACGTACTAGGAGTGTTCTAGTGTAAAACAGGGTAGGAGCACAGACTTATGGGAACGCACTGTAGATAAGGTGGTCTAGAAAATTTGCGTACTACTGTGCCTGAGAATTATACTTTCTATAAGGTCCTAGAGTTTAAGGCTGAATTTAGGCTTGGCCGGAATTATGCCTAGGAGAGGCTTGACTATGCTCGAGTCTTTGACAGAGACGCTTGTAGTTACTATATGATAGGAAAACGAGCCTGTCAGTGTTGGTGGACGTTGAATTACAGCTGTACTAATGATTTTGATGAGCGCATATAGCTGAACTTGGGAAGATCCATTACAGAAGCAAGAGTTGCTGACAATATTGTGATTAAGGTAGCTAATATCGACGGCAAATACCTCCTTTATTTATTTTTAAAGTTATGCCGACCCCTTAAAGGGGCATCGCTAAGATTCCCATTTCTCTTCTTATAAGGCTCTCTCCGCATATCTCCGTTACGAAAGCGTACAAAGCCATAGGTCCCTAAAGGATGTAGTAGCACGTGAATTGACATCAAATCGTAAATCGATTTACTTCATAGATCGTAATTTGCTTTAGACCGTAAATTCATTTCAGATCGCTGATATTGTATTTAAATTGAGGATATAAATTATAGTTGGCCTCAAGTGCCTAGTATTTCTTACCTACCTATCTATGGCGCATACAAATTTGTATGTAACGTAGATAGCTGAACACAGGGTAAGTTGTCTAGTTAGTGTGGCCGTCTAGCTAATGGTTCCTTAAGCGGAATGGCATAAAACAAAAATCAGTAAGGGGGACATAGGAGGTATTTGTTATAGCATCAAAAGTTGAACACGCTATCCAAAACGCATGCTTTAGCCTCCGAGTTGCGATGAGTTGTTTTGTTTACCGTACATAGACATAATTGACTAATAAATTACAAGATTTCTACTTTAAATTACTACTACCATGAAAGTTCTCGAGGTCCTCATTAGAATTAGTTTAGAGCTCTAGTCTGCTACAGTAAGTACTAGACTTTCCTTCTACAGCTTCGGCGAGTAGACAAAAGCCGAGGGTGATTATTGCCTAAGCAAGAGCTGGCAAACCTCCTAACTGCATGTGAAGTACATGATAGAAAAATATAATTGGATAATGTCCAATTTCATGTCAACGAACCTCTTGTAATCGTAAATGATCTTCTTATTACCTGCACATGCACACGTTGAGCAAAATATCTAATACTGATAAAATGTACGTTGAATGCTGATTTCAACCACTATGGAGTTAGTAAGAAAGATTATTCCACTGTTTGACAACATAGCAACGATTGCGTGAATTCTGATATCAACAAATCGCAGCTAATAAAGGGTATGTTGAATGTTCAGTTCGAACAACTATGGAGTTGATAATAAGAAAAATCACTTTGTTAATTCGCGAATACGCCAACGATTATTTGAATCCTTGTATTAATAGGTAGGAGCTAGTAATAGTTCAACACTAGCTTTGAAATACCTATGAGTTAGCTTAGAAAAATGAGTGGTTTATTCTAAGAACTTTACGATTTACTTGAACTAAATGTTACTTATTGCAGGCATGTTATAAGATACTTGTATCAAGCGAGTTACCCAGAAAGTGAGCTATCTTCCCTATATCACGCGAGTGACTTAATTTAAGCAACATAAATCAAGTCACTTATCCAAGTCAAGTCCGTTGGCAATAAGCTAAAGATTCAGTCTCTAACCATAACAGAAATACTCCACATCCATAAACCCTACTTCCCAACTAAAAAGTTCCCCCAAGCCTGCGCCACCAAATCTAATCCAACCCCCTCCGCAACCTCAAAAATCAGCTTCCTTCTCCCCGATCCCTCAGCAGCAACACCTAAAACATCCCTCTTCTCTCCATTCCCACCCTCCGCACTCTCCACAACGCCATCTCTTCCCCTGCCATAAACACGCACATTCTCCTCCCCTCCAAATGCCCCCCATCCAACCTTCCCATTAATAAACCCCAGCACATCTCCCGCAAAAGCCCTTCCAACCTTCCTCTCCCTCTCCCCCAAAGACCCCTCAAAATTCAAGAATAAATAAGCAACATCTAAAATATGAGTTGCTTCACCTTTCCAAGGACCATCCCAAGGATTCGGTTCATTGAAATGATAAACATTTGCTTTTCCATTAAATTCAGACCATGTTCTAGGAAAAGCGATTGTTGGAGCGAAGAAAGAAATGTCGGTTGCGAATTGAAGGATGTTTTTTAGGGCGATGTTATTTGGGAGTGTGGTGGATATGTTGTAGGAGGAAAGGACTTTTTGAAGGGTTGATGGGTGGGAATGCAGGGTGTTGGTTAGGGAAATTATGAAGCGGTGGGCTATGTTTTCTGTCGAAGGCATTGTAGAGCCGAATATTGAGGCCTGTTGTTGAATGATAAGATTAGTATACGTTTGGTCGTAAATTAGAAAAACAAGTCGAGGTTGGATTACTCAAATCAAGTGAATGACTCAAAATTGAGGTTGGAAAACGTACATCAAATTGACAATCACCGATAAGTAAATGAGTACACCATTTCCTTCCAGGTAGTACTGTATCCAGATCATCGCCCTTCTTTTCAAGCTGAGAAAACGAAAGTGCACTAGGTATCAAATCGCCATCAAGAGCTGGTAAAAGCGGAACTCCAGGTCCAATCTTGGCAAGGATTTCGTCAGCCGGTACATTCAACAAAGCATTCATCCTTTCAGAAGATGATAACTGCTCAAGCCCAAGAGCCTGAAGCGTAGCAGAATATGCAAATTCTGTAACAGGAGGTGGAATCGGAGGGAGCATCAGCGAGGTACCGGACATGCTGAGAAGTCTTTTGAATAGCGGTTCTTTGGAGTGTAGATGAAGTGTACCAGCAACTAGACATAATGTTGAGTAAAATTTCTGAGTAGGTGTTAAGGCTGTCAGAAGTCTCACCGGCACCAGCACTCTCCCCACCAAAAGTAACATTCTCAGGATCACCTCCAAAGCCACTAATATACTTCTTCACCCAACGTAAAGCATTCACCTGATCTCTCAATCCATTATTGGACGGGTATCCAGCGTCTCTCAGCTCCTGCGATGTCAAAAAGCCAGGAAGTCCAAGTCGATAACTAAATCACAAGCATCCATTAACACCCCTCTCCAAAGTAAACGCTCTAGTAAAACTTCCAGTAACCAAAAAAAAAACTCACTTAATCCCCACACCAATAACCGGCATCCCAAGTTCCTCCGAAAACCTTATAATACGACCCTGATCGTACTGAGGCCACGAATTCGAACCAACCGCGTACCCACCACCATGAACGAACACAAAAACAGGTAACTTCCTATTAACATCTATAATCCCACCACTTTCTGAGGATATGGGAATAGTAATATTTAGATTCAAGCTCTCTGTTTCTGACATTTTTAAACCATCTGGCTTAGGAAGGCTTTGTTGAATAAACCCGAATTCGGCATCAAGACCTTGGATTGGCGAGAGGACATACGGACTACGAAAATATTCAGTCTGGTTTTCTCATTTCGTGGAATTTTCGTTGGAAATTTGTTCTTACCCTGGTTTCGTGGCATCGATTGTATTTTTTATGGGATCGTATTCTGTCATGATACTACCGGCGAATCTATTGGCTACTGTGGCGTATTTTACGCCGAAAAATTGAATCACGCCATCTCCTTGGATACCTTCGATTTCGCCAATTGAGGCGTGCTTGTGTTTGAATGTCATGGTTAGTGTTGAAGGGAAGGAATGCTTTGTTAAAGTTTTCATGGTTGAGGACAACTAATGTATATATACTTGCTTATCTTCGTTGGGGTTATTCCGTGCATGAATGGGGGACTTAGTTCAACCAGTCAGCTCACGCTTTTGTTTTGCATTTTGTGGCCTGAAACAACTACCGGTCGCTTTTCTCCTCTGCTTCAATACGCTTACTATACTTCTCTACGCTAATTCTTTTGTAGCTTGTACTCCTGCTTGTAGGCAATCCCCAAAGTATGTATCCCAACCAGCTCAACCAGTGTCTAGATAATTAATACCCGGGATATTACCTAACATCTAATTCAACAAGCTGATCCTCCCCGCTGCCAACTTCCCCAAAATAACCGCTAACCTCGCAGGTTCAATCTTCCTTAAAACCTCAAAATGTCTCTCCCTCCTCCTAGCACCAAACTCCTCATCATCAATCTCCCCAGACTTCCCAAACGGTCCAAACGCAAATCTCTTTTCACTATTCCACGGAGCTTCCCCAGAAATAAAACGTATCCACTTGTCCTGCATCGTCTCATGTACCTTCTTCGCTGCTGGATTAAATTCCAAGTCGTAGTTCCCAAATAAAAATATAAGATCGACTCCGTGGTGTGCTCTACTTGAACTCTGCCACGGATTTGCTTCGTCGAAGACGTATTGATATGTTTTCAAATTTGGATATTTGCGGCGACGGAGAGAGATATCTTCGGCAGGGAGAGCAAATTTTACATCAGTTATGAAATCTAGAGCACCATTTTTGCTGGATGTTGGCCGGTCAGGATAGACTCCATAAAGTTCTCTGAGTTGGGTACCGTATTTGGTATCACTTTCAAAACAGGCAGTTATTTCTTCTGCTGTAGCTGTTTCGATACCGTTTCTCCAGATTACCGACTGTGCTTGATTAGCAAATGAACATCAGTATCAAGGTTAGAGGGAATCCTGACCTCGTATTCAACATCTCCAATGAGTAGTTCTTCAACTTGTGTCCCTCGCTCTTGCCAACCAAGTAACTCTGGCTCTTCTTGAATCCACATTGTGTGGACATTGTTATATTCTAACATGCGAAGTAGAAGCTCACTGCGTTCAGTTTCAAGAGAAGACTTGAAATTGCTTTTCAGCCAATTATCCAGCTTACTGATAAGAGCATCTCCACGTTCAACAGGCAGTGGTGGTGAAAGATACAGTGACCCTGACTGGAGTATCACTCGCTTAACGGGGGCACCAAGACTGAGATGAGCATCGACATATACAGCTCCAGCACTTTCACCTGCAAGAGTGATGTTATCCTGTTGTCATTAGTACGAAGTAATTTGCAGTTGTAAGGAAAGCACGAACTTTATCCCCTCCAAAGCCTTCGATGTGCTTGACTACCCAGTCAATAGCCAATCTTTGATCCTTCAGTGCTAGATTCTTCTCCTTGCCATTTCCAAAGCCAAAGATATTCAGTCTGTAATTAAGTGCCACAATTATCATTGGCTTTCCTGAAGCAACAGAGCGACCTATGAGGGGTGTAACGTCGCCGCCCTTGTGAGTCAATGGTGGGTAGCTAACCACTTGTGAGCCCCCTAGTATGATTTAGCAAGTTATTGAGAGCAAATATAAGATGTCAATACAGGCAGATGTACTGACCATGAATCCAAATCAAAACTGGCAAAAGAGTCCCCGTGGTGGGAGTTCCTGACGGTAAAGAGATATTCAGATTGAGACAGTTTTCCTCAGAATCTTCTATTCTATCCTCTCCCGCCTCTTGCAGATATTCTGGGATCCTCAACAAATGTCCTACATCAACAAAATTCTGTGGACACTGTGGACTATTTAAATACAAGGTCAGCTAACAGCTTTAAGAAAATCCCCGCGAGAACAGTTGTTTGAAAATGAATTAGAAAACATAGAACAATTCACATACCCAAATTTCGTACAATCCAATTTATCGCCCGAGAATGTCTCCCAGTCCGTATTTGCGACAGCCTGGGAAAAGCGAGAAACTATAGATCCATACTTGATTCCGCGATAATGTACAACCTTGATTCCCTGAGCTTCAGTTTCTGTCCCTAAAAGTTTGACGGAAGAGTGCGAGTTCAAAATGAGAGACATAATTGCCTAGGTTGATCACAATATGGACACTTCAAGCTAGACACTGAAGTTAAATACACGGATATAATTCTGGACATCTCGACGACAGTGTCTTTATTCAATACTCGTCGTGTATGTGGGGTATTTGCGTGGGGTTTCCGCGCAACATACAAGAGTCCTACCCCGCTGTTGGGGATGACAATGATGAGGGGAACTGCAGAACTAGATCCCAGGATGATGTCGAAGACCATTAGGCTAAGTAAATGATGCATCGCTCTCCAGAGACTTTTTATTGTCCTTGTCAGTAATTCAAGAAACCTAAGCATCCCAAAGTCAAGTGTACAAAAAGGTACTTACAGTACGATACAAAGGCACTATCTTTATGTACGGAATCACCCCAGCTGCCCACAAAATCAACCCCACTAACCAGCCCCACAGACGCCAAACCCGATTCAACTCCGAAACCATCATCCAAAAATGTCGAACGACTCCTCTTCATCTTCCGAGGCACACAAAACCATCTTCAACGAAGGTCTCAAAGTCCGCTACGAAGTCGCCGGTAAAAGGTACGTCGACAAATCTCTCGAGAATGGCTCCTCGGAGTTCGCACGGCCGATGCAAGAGCTTGTAACAGAGGCATGTTGGGGCTCGGTATGGACACGTCCAGGGCTTTCGAGGAAGCAGCGCTCATTGCAGAACATTGCGATGCTCTGCGCCCTCAATCGATCAACAGAATTGGCTGTGCATGTGCGAGGTGCGGTAAACAATGGGGCGAGTGAAATTGAGATTCGGGAGACGTTGTTGCAAGCTGCGATTTATTGTGGAATGCCGGCTGGGATTGAGGGCTTCAAGGTTGCCGAGAAGGTCATAAAGGATATGAAGGAAGAGGAGCCTCTACCTACAGAGGCATAAAGTGCTGTGCTATACATATGATATGTTTTGTTTGACGGTTTCATTTTAGACTGAGTTACGTTTGTCGGCTGTGACATGGCTTTGGTGCTCATTGTGAGTTGAAGATTTGGAGAATTCCATGAGGAAGAATTATATTAATCTGCTAGCCACACCACTGGCCCAACCTCATGTTGCTTGAGGGATTGTAATTGTTTGTGTTGTGATATCAGACATCAAATGACCCCAAATTTAGCCAGGACGAGGGCAGAATGAATCTTGTCGTGGCAACAGGAAAGAAAATTCTAGTGTACTGCTGGGCAGTCCGCGAGATTCTTATTCATCAATTTTATGTTAGTCTTGCTTTTTGCGAGACAGATTTAAATAACACTTGCTAGTGTGCAGAGTATACTTCCACCTTGCAAGAATCCACCTGCACCAGCTGCAACCATCCGTCCGTATTCTCCTTGTCTACCTCTATTGCCTCTTAAAGCACAATTTCTATTGGAGAAACAAAGCCTTCAAAACTTGAAATTCTCTAATAAGGAAACAATGTAGTCAAGACAAGTTTAGTTGCCATAGTAAAAGCGTAACAATTCATAACTGACCTACCGCTTCTTAATATAACAAAGTACCTTTTAATTGTTTCTCCCACATCTCTCCAGTACTATAATTCCACAGCCTTTTAAATCTTGCATGGTTTAAGGTTTCAGTTTACTTCTGGTCAATCAGGGCTCTTTCTTCGACACCCCAAGAATTTCATCACCAAAAAGTATGTGTATTTTGCTGTACACGACCTAACGGCCTATATCGGAAGCTGTTCGACGCACAGAGGGATAGCGCAGGAAGTTTTTTTATCTTACAAACCTTTCACCATACTCTAAAACACCAGTGCTTCCTAACATTTTGTAGGTCTCATTGCTGTCACTCAGACTTTCTATCAACCGCAAGAGTGGTGGTGTGGTTGCACATTTAGCTACCACCATTTATCCCCGACTCACATCATCCATCAACAAGGACCCAGAAAGAAGAAGTTACCCAAACTCGATGTTCTTTCTTGCCTAACCTTCAAACTGAGAAGTTAATGACAGCAATGTCTATCGTGACAGCAGCACCATATTTCGCGGCCGTAATTTAGTTCGTCGCGAAAAGCTAGTTCGCAGGAATTCTCCGTTTTCATAGACTTCCATTTCAGTGAGAAGATGAAATGAAAAATGCAGAATCCCATCGTGCTCCTCCTCCATTCTGGTAGGACTGAACATGCTGCCTTTCAATCCTTCCTAATGTTCTTTCCTGCTTTGGGGCGGATAAGCTTTCAATGGAACTGGACCTTTTATTACAAGACCGACTAGTACCAGTGCTCACGCTCCTGTACATGTTGAAATGTGGGCTTTTTCTATTCAGAGATTTAATACATTACATTTCTAGAATATTACAAATAGCATGACTGTGAGATTTCTGAGGAAGCTAAAGTAATGTACGTCTACTATCACCCGCTGGTGGTCTTTCTTCGATCTTTTGCCTTACTCCAATCGCATCCACAGTTTGTATCCTCTATGATAATAAAATTTATCTTGACTATCCCTCACAATATATCAAAAGGGGAACGTTAGTATTTTTTAAAATATCACTGGGCAGATGGGTTTAATTCAAGCATTAACGGAAGAATTAACTATATAATAACTGCTCATAGATATTGTACCATGACACTAAACCAATTCAATTTCCCAAGCGGCATTCAAACGAAACTACACATGCTTCCTACTTTGACTTTAAAGTTTTGACCTGGCTACCCTAACGGCCCAAATAGATCTCTTCTATCAAACTGGCAGTCATCAATTAATTCATAGTACGGAGATTCCGGTCAAAAGTCGTGCGAATACAGGGTATGAAGCCTATAGCTTAGGGCTTAGAGCCTGTAGATTACCGCCTAAGGAGCCTGTAGGGCTCAACCGCTTAGTGATTAAGTACTATATATAGTTGCCCTACCCGCTGCCCCTAGTAGAGTTCCGCTTAGAGGCCCTATAATATCCTACCTTTAGCGTCTAAGCACCATAAATCCCCTGTAACGAGGTGGCTACTCGTACTTCGTATTGGGTGACGAGCCACGTTAAATTTAACGTTTATTCATCCTCAGTACGAGTATTCGCCTATTAGTAGACGCTATAGCTACAGGCTACGAAGCCTGTATTCGCACGTCTTTTGACCGGAATCTCCGTAGGAATCTGTTATGGACGGGATCTAATGCCGCTAACAATTAATTCACCACACTGGGCTTTCTCGCGGCCTTGAGTAGATTAATGCCAAGATATCGCCTGGCAAGTTGAAACGAGGACCCCTTTATGTTACCTACCTTAGCGAGCTCATGTCTCCTGTTTCGCGGACTTTATCTTAACCTCTTACCTAAAGTAATACGATTTAAACTCGTACAATTACTATATCTAGATGAATACACATTGATGTTTTCTCTCAAATCAGTTCATCCACCTAAAAATTCGTCGTTCTACCCATGACAATCTCTGCAAGAAATGAGCGAGTTGCTCTTCTAGGATGTTTTGGCGGATTTATGGTTATCCACCACCTGCATCATAACCTGATATCAGGGATTCTGGGGTAATTCAGCAATCAACATGACGCAACTCCTCCTTCCTTATATAGTGATTGATTAAAAACGGAAAAAGATCTACTAAAGAACAAATGTTCTGGAAGCAAACATTCTCAGGTATACGATAAGAAATGGAGAGGTTGAATTAAGGACTATTCGAAATCAGCAGTCACAAAGCAAGATGCCAAGATCACGCATTTATATATAAGCGCACTACATATATTCGTTGCAGACCACCTCTATTAACTCACCTATCCATTCATACATTCTCTCATCCGCTGGCTCGTAGCTTTCATCTCACAACAGTCAGGAACTCACATTCGCTACCATCTTACCAACCTCAAACATTTCAAAATGCAATTCCTCGAACTCGCCATTATGGCTTCTATGCCAGTCCTCGCATCGGCATTATTTCCCGCCGCCATGTTCCCAGATTATCACCTCGACAAGCGCACTGATAGCTGGGGTCCAGCTGTAGGACTAGGTCCAGCAAAAGCTGAAATCATCAAAGCTGTAACAACGACGTATCCCGGTGAAATGCCATCAGGTCAAGTCGGTGGTCTCTTTCTCTGGCCTGGAATGTCAAATGGTACTGGAAATTTGATTCAGAGTATTATTGGTTCTTACTCTGCTGGTGCGAGTGAGTGTTCTGGGAGCGATGCTGATAATGAATGGTACGTCTTGGAATAACATTGTGGCAGATAAAAGCAGTTGGATGTACTGCCACTAGAGTACTATATTGGGAAGAAAAGCTTTTTAATGCTAAATAGGTGTATTTCATCTGAGGTCTACGGAGATATCACACCAGGAGTACCAAACCAGTGGGTAGGAACACTCACAACTCTTGATCCAACCCCAGACACTGGCCTGATCTTCACCTACACTCTCGTCGATGCCGCAACCTACCTATGGAACCAGTAAGTTGTCTCACATCTTTCCATTCAAACGATATTAACATTGGTTACCAGGACTGTTCATGACGCAACTTCAGGAAAGCTGATGTCAACCTTTCAAAAGACATCTGGACCAATGCTAGGGTAAGTATTTATTTTCTCGTATACATTTAACCATACTTACTCCATATTTATAGATGGGGAACTGCTGTTGAGTGTCAATCATGCACTCCAACAATCTCAGAGCAGACTTACGTCAATACCGTTATCACCTTGAAGTCAGCGGACCTTACTTTCCCAGACACACTTGGAGCGTCTTCAGGGGCAACAAATACCGATATGACAACCAGTGATGGCGGTATCACCTGGACTATCGAGAAGATTACCATTCCAGCCATGAGCTCGTAATCGTGGACATCCTGTGAGAAATCACGCAGCAAACGTCCCTGACTGTTCTTCACTTAGTGTGCCTGCGGCCTCTTCGATTTGCTTTTTGTATATAAATTCTTCTTCTTACCCGCTACAAATACATTTATACAGTTGTAGCCATCAGCCAGGCTTTCTTATTGAACTTCAAGCCTTGTTCTCCGTTTCACTCTTTGCAGGCATCCTCTTTGGTATTTCTTTCTGTACTTCGTGTTTCCCACTATGGCCTTTCGGTGGATAGAGCCCCCAATCTGGGAGACTTTGATTCATCATAATTGCCAAAAGTCCGTTCTCTTCGAGAGTCCTCTGTCTCGTCAACTTTGTTGGCATTTTGTTGAGGATCTGGAACAACCATTTTATTGCGATCTACCATGTCGCTGCCATTTATGTCTTGAATAGTTGAACGAACTCTTCGAGATTCATTTAGCTCTTCTGCGGTAATAGGAGCTCGACGCCAGGCATCTAGCTGTTCTTCGGTTGCACCATGACCACGCAAAAGATTCTCCCGATCATCAGGACCATGGATACGTGGTAATTGTTCTCTTTCGACTAGAATGTTACGTGTTTCTTCAAGAATGGTGATGATTGGGGGACCAGGTATAGGATGTTGAACTTCATTTCGACGCCAGTGGTCTATGTCCCTCTGAAGACGAAAATCCTGATAATTCCATGCACTTTCTATGTTCGTGACATGCTGTAATAATGCTGATCTTTCTTCGCAGCAGTATTGGAGACGATCCAAAAGGCTCTGTGGCTGGCTCTCATCATGCTCGTCTTGCATGCCCAGTTCTGGAGTCCTCTTTATACGAGATCGATTATCGTGCCTGCGTGCGATTGGGCTGCGGTGTAGATGACGATTTTGATAGCGCTGTTTACCGCGCCTTTGAAACTGGCGTTCTTGTCTTGGATCGAATGGCCGTGTGTTTGCATGGCTTTTATTGTTGTTTGGGGGGGAGCTCGCGGAAAGTGTTCCAGAAGAGACCAGATCACTGTAGACTTTAGCTAAAAAGCCTGGTTGGGCAGTGTGGTCTAGAGGACCAACAACATCAACGCGAGCCACGTCAAACTCCTCTCGTTTCATAAAATCTGCTTGGTTAACTTCAATTTGGTTGGGATCAATATACTGGTTGATGGCTGCAAACTCGTTCCTCTCGACCGGATTGCTCATCAAAGGTGTTCCTGGTATTCTTCCTCCTTCGTAATGCTCTCTTTTCTCTTCGTAATTCCTGCCTGGATAATTTTCCTGTTCGATTTGCAGCTGTATTATCTGCGGATTCCAGAGGTTTGGATACGAAGGATCCCCAAATTGAGTGTTGGATGCGTTTGTGCGATATTGGTAGGCGGGATAATCTTCAATCTCGCCGCGGAAAGCATGAGTGACCATAAACTGGCCATGTTTGGGGGTTCGCGCTGGTGGCTCAGGCTGAAAGAACTCTGAAAGGTCTCGATTTTCTCGTTGTTGTATTGGAAGCCCTCGAGGAGGAGAACCTAATATGTCTTGCTCGTTGTTCTCGGGCTGCGTTAGTTGGTTAGCTCTAGCCTGCTTTCACTGGGAAGATATAACAGTTGTTACCGAATAATCACGGCCACCCTGGGGTCTCCTCCGTACAGGAGGCATTGTATGACTAAATTGTCTGGTAACTATGAGGTGTGGAATGCACTGTTGTCCTTTGATGAGCAGCCTTGCGAAGCCGCGAGTATGTGGTGTGTCGCGACTGGAAGGAGCTGTCCCTCAGTCCGTCCAGAACTTGGAAAGAAAGAACAACCACTGAACAGCGTAATTATCAGCTGTCAAAAAGCTTAGATCGGCCTGTATGCACTGTCCTAACTAACACCATCTCGCAATGGTTAGGTATCTAGCCTTTTAGCCAAATGGTTAGTGAACAGGTACCCGCCAGATGCCCCAAACAAGCTTTGGATTAGTGGGCCAAGACATGAATCACCAGAACAAGTAACAATTTAACTGTGTTCTAGGAAATTCGGTTGAGGGCGGTGTAGGAAGATACTAAAAGGGAAAGTGCAATCGGTTTCTGTGTTGCTAGAGAATGCCCCTCGCTTAAATAGGGTCATCTTTCCCTGGGTCCTTCCTGCACCACTGTACAAGATCGAACACATTCATGTATTTTGTATATATAACTTAGGGTTACATCATAGAAAGTGTTTCAAATGATGTGTATAATTATGAAATGCGACCCACCTCCTGAAAAGCACTCTTTGGGACAGTTATCTCTCATAGTCCGTTAGGGTCTGTTGTATTCCTTGCAGGCGATTGACGCGACCGACACGTTGCTAGATGGGCACTACTCTCTTTTTTAATACTTAAAACCTTTAGAACTTGTCATTATTTCCGGGAAATAACCCTCCTTGTTCGGTTTCCTAAAGACTAGACCCAGCTAGTTGTATTCGCACTGTGCGGTCTCTTAACTAAATCAATTAGCGCGTGGTGTTATCTCATCAAAAAAAAAAACAACAGAGTTAGTGGAACCACTCTACGTTTACAAAAATAAAATCAAACTTGGCCCTTGGTGACTTTATCAAATTTCTTTTAGGTATTATAACTATACGAACACATTATGTCAAACNCCCCCCCGCCGAGAAAGATTCCTCGCTTACGCAGATTGACCGGAAGATCGATCCACAGAATGTCGTAATAACCATACATAGGGTATTTTCTCTAGAAGTCTAATTAAGTCCTATGAAGACCCATTAAGAGTGGGCAATCAAAGTTCCTATGATCAAGTCTGAAGGGGTTTCCGCCCGTAGATAACACGGCTGTTTAGAACAATTAGTATGGAAATCAACGGAAATCGTTGGAAATCGGTACTAACATTCGACTATACGTATGAATCTTCCTAAGGCACGCCAAAAACACGGCCAATTCTTCCGGAGACCAACCCAAATACGTAGTGAATAATCTCGTGCAAGAAGACTCCAACAAGCCACCTATATCAATCTGAACCTGCCACCAAGCACCCAAAAGTTTTTCTTTCTTGTCAGTAGGCCAAAACTGATTAGAAGGCCATCTGAAAATAGACTCTGAGACATCTTGAAACCCTTTCTCGATCAACCATCGTTTATAATTGGCTGTTTTGCCCTTCCAGCTACGCACCGGCTTTTGCGGCTGCTTTATCGATATTATCTACCCATTTCTGCATCGTTGTACCTTCCATACTTCCGTCATCTGCTTCTTGAATCTCAAAATCCTGTAATTCTAAGTATCCTCCCGGAACGAGTGCATCGAATGCCTTTTCAATCACATCGGCTCCATTGTTGAAGCATGTTGCAAGGGCGCGACCGTGGATATAGTCGAACTTGAAGGGGAATATCCAATCATCTTCGACGTCGTCAATTTTAAATGAACAGTTGGGTGGTACGCTATAGAAGCTTATATTAGGGCAGTGCTATCTTAAGAAGTTTTGTGGGAATTACTATTCTGGCTGTATTAGAGAAAGATCGGTTCCAAGTACTTCTGCTGATGGATATGCCTCGGCTGCTACAGTTAGCTTTGATTATAGCTAGAGATAACAGCACGGTTACCAAAATCAGCAGCCCAGATTCCTGTGCCTGTTGCAATGTCCAAGACTCGATGTGGCGATGGACCGATCGGTGCTTGATGTAACTTATCCCTAAGCGTTATAAGCCACATTTTATGTTGTATGTCTATCATTGGAAAAAGGTCAGATGCAGAGACTTTAGATATGATTTTGCAGACAATACCTAGTCTATTCATTTCTCTCTGTAGTAAAGTCAACTAAGATCTCTAACAATCTCTGGCTCACTTAGCTGGTTTATCTTACTTCATCATTGGGCAACATATACTTTCCATCCTTATAGGCATGATAAGTCCTTCCATTCTCCTCGATTCCTTCTGCTATACTTGATCCAACTGTGTACGTTGAGGTCCTGAATCCAAAACTCATAAGCTTGTAGTCGCCGAGCGGGAGTTTCTAGACTAATGCGTAGCTCCCAGGATCGCTAATAGCAGAATCATGATCAGCGGCAAGATCATCATAGTCCTGATCCTCGTTGTCCTGTAAAAAGTCGGCGGGGGCTTGATTAAAAATGACATAGAATTTTCACCAGAATATTGTCATCTTCTCCCTTTTCTCCTTCATAAATGCCTTCCTGTTCTTTCTGTGGTTGGAGTTGCCGACTGGAAGTTTCGTTTAGCTCGCCAGTATATTTGCTACCTGCGGAAATATCATCCTTTGCCTGTTCTTCTAGGACCTCTGCGCTCTTAGGTTGCTCCAGGAGTAGAGCTGCATCTTCTACACTCGATGCAACTTCTTCGGACATACTTAGAAACTACGGGGTTAAGATATTTTGGTTAAGTGCAGGGGATAACAGCGGGGGCCTGTGTTTAAATGGTAATCTTGAAATACAATGTACCTCTGTATTTCTCGATAGTCTACTATAACCGACCAATTGTATTCTAAAGACGACCTCCAAATATCTCTGCCCCGCAGCCGCCGATGCAAGTCTCCCAATCCAGACATAACTCGTATAGCAGATGCAGAAAATCAATTAAAGAGCGATAGACAAGCAGTATGCCTGAATGCACGACGTGCTAGAAACAAGATCTTCCAATCCATTGATCTAGATATCTTTTAGATGTAGAAAAGTGTCTCACGTACATCATGGAAGCGAGTAAGCCACAATCATTTTCTCTGCCGTCCTACCAATGATGTGATGATTCAACCATGGATTACGAATTCTACCTACCAAAGATTAAGCTCAACTTGATTGATATCTTGATTTTCTTTCCGTACCTCTGAACCCTCACCGATCTATGTTTAATGATCCTATATCGCCAGATATAAGAGGAGCTTGCCGTTAACAAAAGGTGAACAAAGCTCTTACGTATAAAGTATACTATTTTAATTTTGTCTTATGCTGAATGGTTATAGGAAGCGATAAAACCAATATCTGTAGAGAATGGATATTTTACTATATACTCAACAAGGATACCAAAAAAAAAAGCCTACTCCGCACATATTGTAACGAAAGAGAAGCGAGGGCTGTCCACGTAACAGCTCCCATCTTATTTCACATACTCCGTCTAGATAAATGATCTTAGATCATAGGATATTATTTAGCTTTACTAGTATAAGACACTTCTCACTCAATGACAATAAGCTTCTTTGAAGTTTAAAGCGATTTATGGCGTTCACCCATCTAGGTGCTATCGCTACCTAGCTACAATACACTAACTACTTTCTAGTAATGGCAACTTTGCCTTTATGCACCCGATGGGTAGACCCGGCAACTTGTCCGTCCGACGCCATTTTGATATTTCCGCGAATATGGAATATGTCATGTTTCGGTGCTTCTTGCCTGAGGGTTCGACGTTGGATCAATGGGACAAGGCGCAAGCTCAAAAAAATGGGAAAACAACGCGGAGAAGGGGAGGGAAATTGGTGTGATAAGTAAATAATCAGTCACGACTACGTGGTATGGAGTTGACAGGTTTTGACCCAGTAAAGACCTAGACATACCTGCTACTCGCGGCTGCATAATCAATTGCAGAAATGCGGGTCTGAAGAGCTAGACTGAAGAAATCAAACCACTCCCACTAAGGTAACTAGTACAGTAGTTTTCTGGGATATGTTAAGGATGCGTGGTCCAGATCTATAAGTCTACCTCTTTGAAGTCTTAAGCCATAGCCCATTTTTAGTCACAAGAAATACGTACTGTACAACGATTCGGGAGCGGGAAGGAGCAACTTTATCGAACTTTTCAGAAAACCGGAGCCATCGGAATTAATTAACCCCTGGCGGCGGTACTCGAGTAATGGTCTAATGGAAAACTCCACACATTCTCTGCTTATGAGTGTTGGGCAATTGGATATGAAGCCTTTCTTGGCCCCCAAAGTTGTGCCAACTATCAACATGAGGCGAAGGCGGGGAGAAATCAAAAGCATGGAATAGATTATGCTCAGAGCGTTACGAATTACTTGTGGTACGAGCGAGTGTGGACTGGTTCATCTCGTGACCCCTAATGTACCGACTCCGCGGGATAGCATCTTGTCTTTGTTTAAGAAAGTGATCAAAATGCCATTCTACACAGTGCAACATTTTTATTTATTACATCTGCACCGAGCAGAATCAAGTCAAAACCAACCACATAGCAGTCGTCAACCTAGATGTCAGATTTCTCCAACCCGAGAACCTGTCACTTGGAATACTCGTTGTCTATTGTCTGCATCACATTGTCGGCACTGGCAGCAGGTTTGAGGACACATATCAGGCTTTCCGAAAGAGTTTTTGGCTAGGACAATGGCTTGGTGTTGATAGGATTAATACGATACTATCTCATTCCTATCATCTAGCTGAACTCAAAACTCGAATCATTCACTGATCTCTCTTGCAGATTTTTTACATTGTGGACGTTGCCTTGGCCTGCCACGGAGCCCGCGTTGGTCTTAGCACGCACAATAGCGAACTCAATGCCTATATGACTGAAGAGGGTACAAAATACCTTATGGTCTGGATGATGATCTACGTGATAGGTCTCGCAATTATCAAGAGCTCGATTTTTGTTACGTTTCTACGTATTGCTAGCGTGAACAAAGCATTTCGCATTGCGGTGTGGATCTTGCACGCCGTTACTATCAGTTCCTTCCTCGTAACATTCATTGGAATACAGTTTCTATGTAATCCAGTGGAGGCGAACTGGGATACTTCCATGTTGTTGAACGGAAAGGGCACGTGTAGACCTATGAGCGTAATGATTGCGTTGAGTTATACTTCAACGGCTGCGACTAATCTTGACGGATTTGGCATGCGTAGTGTTACCCGGTTTGATGTTGTGGAGGACACAGATGAAGTTGAGTACAAAACTGTCTTTTGGTGCTCTCTTGTCGTTCGCTTCTCTGTAAGTGCTAACCATTATTTTAAAATTTTCAATTGACTCGTTGAAACTAACGACGACTTGCCTACCTCACAGCGCTTCGATAACAACCATGATCCGGGCACCTTGCATTGAGCATTACCACACACCCACAGACAACCTACTCTGTAAGTAATTCGCTAGATCACCCCATTTCGCAAGCTAATTATGTTGAACAATGACGTACTTACATGCTAACCACTTTACAGACTACACAGGCTACATCGTTCTCTGGTCCAATGTCGAAACAGCTATTGACTGCATCGCCAGCTCTCTCCCTTCCCTCCGTCATTTTGTTCTGCGCACCACCAAGGTCGATAGCTCCAAGGACACTCCGGAAATTCTCAATCCTACAGGCCTTGTCACGTTCGGTACCACACTTATAAGCGGCCGGAATGGTACCAAATCGCGTGGGGTATTCCGCAACCCGAGCGACGCTGGTATGAGCTTCGCCACGGTGCATGCTCATGGAGATGGCGATTGGAAGAGATTGCAAGATGGAGATTCGGATAACAGTTCGCAGTTGGATGTGGCTGGTGGAAATCGTATTCGTGCAGACTATATCTATGAGGTGGAGCTGTCAAAATCGTCGGAGCAGAACAAATCGGAGACCTAGATGCTTATTAAAGAGACTGAAAGAATGAGTCTGAATAATCCCGAATTTCCAGAACTACCAGCACTAATGGCAGGATAGTTCTTCTCTGTATCTCAACGACCAGCCAAACTCCGTCGTCCAGACCTGGCATTTGCTTGCTTGTATCAGATCAGTATACCAGTTCTATATACTGTTAGAACAGAAGAGATATGAAGACACTATCGTCTCTAGGTGTCGTAACACGAATTAGTGTAGGAGAGAGAAGTGTGTTCTGAGGCCCCCCTATATTTAAGCGAGGAGCGATAAAGGGGTCAGAATGTTACCAAAGCTATGCTGTGCCGAAAGCGTCATGCTCATTTTGTATGGTCGAATGTTTGCGATTATTTGAATCCAGTGCCTCTTAATGGGTCTCGCTTGCCGGCAACTTCCACACTTCAACGTTTCGGGCACTTCGAAACGCCAAGTGTATCATGCTGGGTACGTAAGTCATCACGTGTTAGCCCTATCACGATAGCTTCACAACTCCACCTCCTTTCAGCTTTGAAAGGATGCAGGCGCTGGTCTATTCTGAACGCCTATCCAGAGTCACCAATTGTGGGGAATTTCTCTCAGCCTTGATCGACAGCTCTGCCACAAACACCAACCAGCCACCAGAGCCTCTCCGGAGTCCGGATGAACAATGACGACTGAAATAGTGTCGCATGAAAGGGCCAAGGGTCGCCTATTGCTCGCCTGTTATTCTTGTTACTGCTGTTATTCATGACTTGCGTGAGCTCGCTCAGCCAGAGACATCAGCCTCTTCTACTTCCTACCACACGTCAGCATTCACGGGGCTTTGGGAGTTTCAAAACTTCAGACGATCATGATCTGGATGAACTGATGATCTTCCATGGCTCGCTCAGTGGCGTACAGAGTTTGTCGTCTTGGTTCTATAGGGCCATTTACTGAAGACAATTGCGTGTCAACGGGACCGCGATGTTAACAACTCCATAATTATTTTCAGCGACTGGAGCATTGTATCTTTGGCTATACAATGTGGAGAAAGTGGACAACTGAGTTGAAGAATTATAAAGATGACTTGAATATCCTGCATTTCAATCTTCACTCTCATCATCAGTCTTCTCAGTCTTCCATTCTTCAGCAAATACCTTTCTCATCTCTCTTATCTCTCTTCTCTTGTTCTCTTCTCCCACAGCCGGTCTACTATTTCTACAGCAGCCGGTCTCGCCATCTTTCAACATCTCATATCTTCTATCACTACCGATTTTACACTTCCTTCAAGATGCAGTTTAACGCCCACATCGCTTCTCTCATCCTCCTCTTTTGCGCCGGTTTACCTATCGATGGAGCGCCTTTGGCCTCTTCAGCCCTTTCTGGTTCACCACCATCGCTTCCTTCGGGTGCTCCCCCAAGCGGGTCCATGATACAGTCGGGCCCAGCACCAACAGGCCCAGTACCTACAGGCCCAGCACCAAGCGGCAGCCCTACCGGACTTCCACCCAACCAATTGTCAAGCGGAGCCCCAGCTCCAACTGATCTCAAAGCACGTCAAGAGAGTTCGTCCCTCCCACCCAAGCCTACCGGATCTTTCAGTGGTCCACCACCTTCTGGTACCGGCAATGCAATGCAAGCACCGCCTTCAGATACTCCTCCATCAGGCGCTGCTCCATCAGGCCCCCCTCCTTCAGGCGCCGCTCCGTCAGGCGCCCCTCCTAGCGGCCTGCCTTCAAGTGCCAACGTAAAGGCTCGTCAAGAAAGCTCGTCTCTGCCTCCAAAGCCAACTGGGTCATTCAGCGGTCCACCTCCATCTGGTACTGGCGCACCTCCAACTGGCACAGGTGCATTTCAAGCACCTCCTTCGGGAACTGGCGCTCCTCCTTCGGGGGCTGCTCCATCAGGCCCCCCCCCTTCAGGCGCCGCTCCATCAGGCGCCCCTCCTAGCGGCCTGCCTTCAAGCGCCAACGTAAAGGCTCGTCAGGAAAGCTCATCTCTGCCACCATCTAAGCCAACTGGATCTTTCAGCGGGCCACCTCCAAGTGGTACCGGCGCAATGCAAGCTCCCCCATCTGGAACCCCCACTGGTCCCCCACCTTCAGGAGCTCCTAGCGGCACCCCTCCTAGCGGTACCCCAGGATCTGGGCCAGCTCCCACTGACCTCCCTTCAAGCGCCAACGTAAAGGCTCGTCAAGAAAGCTCATCTCTACCACCATCCAAGCCCACCGGAACTTTCAGCGGCCCACCCCCATCTGGTACTGGTGTACGCCCTACCGGTACTGGTGCACAGCAAGCACCCCCATCAGGAACTCCTCCATCAGGAACTCCAACTGGTCCTGCTCCTTCTGGCGCACCAACTGGCCTTCCTTCAGACGCCGCTGACGTAAAAGCTCGTCAAGCCAGCTCATCTCTTCCTCCACCTCAGCCAACTGGCACTTTCAGCGGGCCACCTCCATCTGGTACTGGCGTACGCCCTACCGGTACTGGTGCACAGCAAGCTCCTCCATCAGGGGCTCCTTCAGGCCCCGTACCCTCTGGTACCCCACCCAGCGGATTCACCTCTATCCAAGGCCCAGCTCCAACTAGCGCTTAAGATTTTCGACACATAGTTCCGACACATAAGCTCGGGATGGATTAGGAAGAGAATGGTGTATGATAAGACGTATTTCCTTGACTGTTATCTCCAAGATTTCCTGTTTGGCGTGGTTTTATATGTTGGAAAGTATTTGAAAAGATGGAAGACAAAAAAAGAGAAAGGCTGGTGTTTTTGGAGTTTGGGAAAGATTGTTACCTGTAAATAACTAGTTCGCTCGCTTCTGGTTTGGGGCATTACATATATACATATCTGGAATCAAAAGCATTACCAGCTCATTCGGTTCCATCGTATACTTTTATGTTTCCTTCAAAGATTTGGTGAGTTTTGGCTTGGTTGAATAAGCGACCGTCCTGAAGCTCTTCACTTAGTTCTTAAGGAGCTAAGTTTTAAGATCATAGTAGGTCTTCGGTAATAGTAGAAATCTTATAGCTAATCAATTGCTTCGTGTTAAATTATAAAGTAAAGGAAGATGTAAAACTAAGTCAAAAGTGAAGAATGGTTGGGCCATGTGATATAACAGGTAACATTCAGGTTCTCCTCGCTTACCTAGGTAACTCTTCACAGAGCCATTTCCAAGAGATGTCTTTCATAGCAGCATTTCAATAGCACAAAGTCATATACGTAAAGAAATACAAAATCCGCTAAATTCACCCACACTCAACGTCTCCAAACCACCAAACCCCAACAACAACTGAAACCCATCACCTAAGCCTTCCCATTCGAATGACCATTAGTAGACAACTTCCCCATCTTAGCCATAATCTCCTCAATCTCCTCCTTATGCTTCGAAAAATTATCCACAAGGTTATCCCACATCTTAGGCTCATGTTCATGTTTCTTCTCACTGTTCCAAGCCCAATCAGAAATCGTGAAAGGTCTACTCGACTCAAACATAAAGGCAATTGAGTTCTTGGAGATTTGCATTTCTGGTGGTGGTTCGGCACTTGCTGCTTTGAATTCTTCGTATGCTACTCCGTGGGGTACCATACCGCATTCGAAGGATACTCCACCTGGTTGGAAGGCATCGGATCGTCCGCCGTATTCACCGTAGATTAATCCCATTAGTTCTGATGCTACGTTGCGGTGGTAATAGGGTGGTCTGTATGTATGACTTGCTACGTCCCATCGTGGGGAGAAGATTAGGAAGTCGGCTAGTGGAGCCGTGGGATCGCGAGATTTGGCGGTCAGGACGCAGAATATTGACGGGTCAATGTGGTCTACTGAGATGGAACCGACGTTGACGAATTTGGTGAGATCGTACTTGTATGGCACCTATTGACGCTTCAGTTCTGCATACTCCTGAGTTGAAAAGGGGGACTTACGTAGTTTCCATGCCATGCCACAACATCAAATGGAGAATGACCCTGAGTACTCACAAAAAACTTCCCTCCCAGCTTATAAACGATCTCCCACCTCTCCTTCTTAATTTCATACTGAGCCTTCGGACATAAAAAGTCTCGAGAATTAGCAAGACCATTCGCACCCAAAGGTCCGAGTTCAGGGAGTTCAAAATTGGTACCCCAGACCTCAAGAATATATCCTCGTGAAGGACCATCAGGAAGATCAACACGGAAACGTTGACCCCTCTGAATAACGACAATCTCGCCAGGCTGAACAAAAAGTGGACCGAATTCAGTTTGGATATCCAAGGATCCTTGAGATGGAACGATCAGGAAATCTCCATCCGAATTTACAAATGCTTTTTGTGGCATATTCTTGTTGGCCATGTAAACATGAGTTGCGATTCCTTCGCGGAGTGTTGGATCACCTGACCCAGCTACAGTCTTCATTCCACCAATAAAGTCGACTTCTTCATCTTTGGGGATGTCGAAAGGAAGCCAGGCGAGTTGTGTAGGTGATAAATGGACCTTTGGGTTAATTGGCATAAAGTTTGCTTCCATATCTTCATTATCCGGCAGATCCGTCTATCGAAATCACGTATGTAAGTACAATATTCTCAGTTGAAATGATTTCACACTTACAAAACCCTCGTGTGCGACGGCAGGTCTGGCTCTGTATAACCATGCATTCTTATTACTGGCTCTCGGGGCAACAAAAGCAGAAGCAGTCATCTGCTCAGCGTAAAGCCCAAATCTCACGCATCTTGGACTATTTTGACCCTGAGGGATGGTACCGGGAATTGCTTCTGATTCGAAACTGACGTTGAAGTTAGATTCGTTTATCTCGCATGCTTTCCTCTAACCATGGGACTGGGTTTGGTGGCTGCGTTGTACTGTACATACTGATTGTTGAAACCACACATATACTATCTTGGTAATTAGCACATGTGGTTGGATATCGGATATTGGATATTAGATGTTAGATGTGAGATCATATGCAAGTCAGCAATACGTACCGTGTATGGATCATTCTTTCGTACAGCATAAGAGGGAATTGATCCGTCCTTTTGGGTCTCTGCCCAATGGAAGATGTTCTGATATTCTTTGGGTTGTACAGTTTGTGCAGGCATGATGAGATCTATGTTTCTTCACGATGTTGTACAACAATTAAAAGTGTCGATGCTTAAATGAGAGAAATCTCGGAGCCATGGGAACAAAGGGAGGCTAGAGTTGGTTTTATGGCTACCATCGCCCTTGAAACTTAGTTGCAAAAATGTGCTACATCGGCGGGGCATGATGGATGACAGAGAACCAGGGAAAGTTTACTCATGCTAGACTTCCTTTTTTTGCTTGTTGTAACTATTTCGGACCATAACGCGGTGCACTTAGGTGGAGGTTCTGCTATTGTGGTAGGCTATGTGGATGGGGTAACCCCGGTCGTGAGTCGAGTTAAAATCATGGAGGATTTCCGCAGTATCCCGTGGTGGGGGCAGAAGACCCGCGTCGTCAGCTTTCTGTCAGCGCCGAGACGCCTCCTGGAAGCCAAGGAGCTTTCAGCATTAAGCGACAATGTGGGGTACTCTCCTTTTTCATGTGGGGTTTTGTACGAAAGGCAGCTCTGTAAGCCGACGACTACAGTATTCGCCGAGAAAAGCATACAGTTGACCTCCACTACTCCACATGAGAAACAACCTGCTCAATAACTCAAAAGGTCGGAAAACATTATACCCGGCACAACGGTCCGTGGTCACATAATAGTCAGGTAAGCAATTGATGCGTCGAATGAAATGAGCCCCTTTAGCAATTAAGCCGCTCTTCCGGCACAGCTTGACTGTTAAGTTCTGACCAAGAAAAGCGTAACCCAAAGTTATGGAGTCGACAGTCCATTTTCTTCTTCCACCAGCTCAAGAAAATCAGACCTTCGTTTCTGTCTCGGCAATTCCCGCCGGCCTTATCACATTGCCAGACTGGTGCTTCGTAGCACCCAGTGATCCCGAAGCTAGGAGAACAGTCCCTTCATTATCATTCCTAATTAAACATCAGCCATCAACAACCTCTTCTCCAGGCAATGAAAAACCACATCGAATCCTTTTCGATCTTGGACTTCGATCAGAACTGAGCAAATATTTGCCTCAACAACAATCTCACCTTGAAAATGGACGAAAGCCATACAAACTAGGACCGGGTGTTGCCAAAGCCCTAGCGGATGGTGGATTGAACCCCAAAGATATCGATTTTGTTTTCCTTAGCCACGTTCACTATGATCATCACGGAGACCCTGAGGATTTCCCGGCTTCAACATTCATCGTTGGTCCTGGAGCAGTGAACGTCCTTGAACATGGATTACCTGGAACTAAAGGGTCTCATCAATGTTTTGAGAAAGACTTGCTTCCGAAGGATAGAACTTATGAACTTCCAGTGAAAGGGTATTTGAGTGAGAGACAGTCAGTGGATTGGCAATGGGCTCCTATGGGTCTCTTTGAAAACGCAATCGACTTGTTTGGAGATAGCTCTATTTATGTGATTGACACTCCAGGACACTTACCTGGACATATCAACCTGCTATGTAGGGTTTCACCCAAGAAATGGTTGTATCTCGGCGGAGATATATGTCACGATATCCGTCTGTTGACTGGAGAGAAACAAATCGGGACTTGGAAAGACGAAGAAGGGGATACGATATGTATTCATTTTGACAAGGAGGCTGCTGAGAAGTCGATTCGTATAGTTAGAGATATGGTGAAGGATCAAAAGGAAGGTGACGGTGTTGAAGTGGAGGTAATTCTCGCTCACGATGAGGTTTGGTGTGAAGCAAACAAGGAAAGATTATTTCCGGGTTCACTTTGAATCCTTAATTTTAGGGTTTTTAACTATATTCTCACTTGTCATCTATAGTCAGTGTGAGTTGGTATTATACGCATCTCGTAAAAGATACGGCTATTCTCAATGTACAAAATCACGTGTAGCTCTCTCCACGTCATGATTACCCCGCATCATTTTTTTCGTATTCATGTGGTAGACTATCGTAGCAATACATGTGAGAACATTCAAATATTTGGCTTCAGAATAATTGTGCTGAGGTGTTCCTTATTAGAGTTTACTGTCTCAAGCAAAGTAAGTCAGCTTCTCCCGCATAGTCCTCTAGATTGCTCGCTAATTTATCTGAAGGATGTCTTACACGTACAATAGCATTGGATTTATTGGCCTAGGCGCTATGGGATTCCCAATGGTTGAGAACCTGATCAAAAAGTTACCTCTATCCACGAATCTGTATGTCTTTGATGTTTCGAAAGAAGCGCTAGAGAGAATTGCAAAAGGAAATGAAGGTCGGGTTCATATTTGTGCCGACTCAAGAGAAGTTGCAGACAAGGCTGTATGTATCATTAGATACTAACCCATTCGAAATTGGATACTAATCTAAGTTAGGAAATTGTCTTGACAATGGTCCCAGAAGGCTCACACGTTCGATCCGTGTACCTCACTCGAGAAACCGGAGTTCTTGCAGCAGATCTCTCATCAAAACTCCTAATTGACTGCTCAACCATCGACACAGAGACGTCGCTTAAAGTACGCACAGAAGTTCTAGAAGCTTACCCCACAGCATCCTTCTATGACGCACCCGTATCAGGCGGAGTACTAGGAGCCCAAAAAGCAAGTTTAACAATCATGCTCGGCTGCAAAGAAGACGATCCAAATCTCGGCATTCTGCAAGATCTACTAGGAATGATAGGTTCCTCAATCTTTCCATGCGGTGGTCCTTCCCTTGGCCTTACAGCAAAATTATGCAACAACTACTGCTCAGGTCTCATCTCAATAGCAACAGCAGAAGCCTTCAACATCGGTATGAGATCAGGTATGGATCCAAGAGTCCTAGCAAACATCTTCAGTACTAGTACAGCACAGAGTTGTGTAGGATCAAAATGGAATCCAGTACCCGGAATCTGTCCTGAAGCACCTGCTAGTCATGGATATAAGAATGGATTTAAGGTTCAGTTAATGAAGAAGGATTTTGGGTTGGCTGTTGAGACTGCGGAAAGAGTCGGCGCTAAATTGATGCTTGGGGAGGCTGGATTGGCTACTTATGCTCAGGCGAGTGAGGATCCTAGGTGTAAGGATTTGGATTCGAGAGTTATCTATCGGTATATTGGGGGTGATGAGGAGTGGGAGAGCTCGTTGGGAACATCTGAGAGGAAGTAGAAAAGTTGACCACTTATGGGTTTTCGATGATTTTTGAGCACTCATAACAAGACTTCGATGACCTTCAAGTTAGTGCACCAGTGCCGAAAATTTGGCTGCTGTAAAGGAACAGCAAGAGTTGCGAGGGGTTAAGGTGGAAGTAAACGACACCTCTTTAGAATTACCTGATCTGATGATTTTCAAGAACACCTAGTAAAGTCAAAGAGCATAATTCCCCACACAGAAAAAACCAAACTTTATAGAAGCCTAAGAACCCGAATTTCCGAGACGAATGCCAATTAATATGCTGAGATCACTGGCTTTGCGTGTCCAAATTACATGGTTTTAAAATACAAAACAGGGTTGGTATATTTATTCCAACATCGTCCAAGGTTGACCCTTTTAGGATGCCTTCTACCATCTACCTAAGAATATAGTAGACACCCACCTACGCAGATTCAGAACTCATACATGTCAGTTAGTCGTACACTGACTCATATAAACTTCCTCCTCATCCCCAGAGCTTTCTTGTCTCCAGGGAATACTTTTATCCTCAATATAGTCCCACGGTAATTCCTCATTCGGTAGTCCAGCATGAACCGGTAACTTAAAATACTCAAAGAAAAGCCACTCAATCCTCTTAAAGCGACGCTCAAATTTCCTGTGAATATTCCCTCGACGATTCTCATCCCCTAATCGAACAGGAAGCAACCATGTAAGATATGGAAAGGGACCAGTATAGTCCGCTGGAACATTCATAGCGTTTTCGACTCCAGCTGTTGGATTAAGCTGAATCAAACGATTCTCAGGCCAAAGTTCCCTGAGACGTTTAACATCGAGGTCCCCGAATTCTCCGTAGAGTGACATTCGATCGATAAGTGTCCATAGATTTTGTGTATTGGAACCACGGACGATCATGGTAGCTAGCCATTGAACAGGTGTGTAATAACCCCTAACATCAATGAAATACCGACCTGAGTAAGGAGTAGTACTTGGATAATCCATACTTATATCCCCGAGGAACTTGAAGCTACGAAGAGCAAGCATAAGCTCACGGATCTCGTCATGCTCACAATTACGGAGTTCCATCGGTGTTTCCAACGGCACTTTCCCTGACACAAGGCCTTCTTGAATTAATTGCATGAAGACCGTGAAGACAGAACTCTGTACCTTGGCGCGAAAGTAAATAGCTTTGAGAAGATCTGGCCTTGGTCTTTTCATAACACCGCGGTCTATGTCACTGATTCCAGGCTCAAATCCAATAGCTCTTTGGATTTCTAGCCATAGGTCCTCATCTGGCGTCATATTTATTGTGACGGCATTCGACGAGGAATAAATATCCCGAAAGAGATCCTCAACCTGGTCTCCAAAATCTTCTTGATCGACATTGTTATTATCGGCTTTTTCTATAATGGCCATTTCGGACTCGGTTCGCTGGTATTTATTAGCCCAATTATCGAATCCACATAGAGATCTTATAATGATCTCGGAGTTTGCAGTGGTTGACGACATATCAGATTCGACTGATAGTTCTCGTGATTGAGAGATCTAGTAGGTAAATGTGAGGCTAAGTGGCACGGTATTGTATTTTGGTGAAGAGATTAAGGAGAGGGAATTGTTTTCTGCCAGCTTAAATAGCACTTGAACGCTGAGTCCAAAACTAAAGAGGTCGCGCTAAGAAGAAGCATATGAGTCACTTAGGTACTTAGCAGCATACTTAGGTAGTCTTATTTAAAATGTTCTAACGGATGTCGGTAATTTCCTGCCGTTAAGTAGCCTACTTTAATAACTTCTCTAGGTAATGTACTTCAACTAGCGCTTAACTTGAGGAACTCACTTAGAATTCTACCTAGATTAGGCTTAGTCAAGTTAATCCTTTAACATCAACTAGTAATTAGAGTAACACGAAGGAAGTCTATAGACTTTAGTAACTTGAGTCTAGTGACTTTTAGAAATTTATCTGAAATTATTGTACTAACAATATCTCCTACTTGATATACTACCACTTCATGCATTTGACGATTTTTCACTTAGTCATACATTTACAACAAAATGCGGCTAGGCCCAATAAGTTGTCTGACTAACGAAGAAGAGTACACTCTTATGCCTACAAGCAGTCCTTTTATAGACCCTCCGCCCGAAATTACTTTGAGGCTTGGACATGGCATTTCTGTACTTTATAAAATGTGTAGGTTCATGATATCGTTTTTTCTTAATTTCTTAATACGAAAATAGGGTTTGGTATCTTTTTCAATAGAATTTTAGAGCATAGTACTCCTCTATTTAGAGTCTATGCAATATTCATTCACCATCCATTCATGAATCTCATCATCCACTCATTACATACAGCATCACCAATCACCCCCAACCCATTTCACCCAACAACCACCCAACCTCTTATCCATTATTCCCCGTAGCAACACCCCAAAAGTACCCCACCCAACTCCCCAAAACCAAAAGTCCCAACCCCGCCACACAAACCAAGCTAATCTTCCTATTCCTCCCACCCTTCTCACCATGAAATCTCTTATTGCGTTCATTAATAACATGGCCATTCGCAACCCTTTGTTTCCTCGTCCATTGCAATCTCCTTAAATCAACAGAGATGGTAGAGAGGATTATGAGAGAGAAAGCGACGGCGATGGAGCAGGCTGATAGGAAGACATAGACTATTGTTACGCGGTCGTAGGAATTGTTGTCTGCGTCTTGGATTACGCCTGTTATTACTCTGACTAGTATGTTCATACTATATCATTTGAAAAAAAGAGTTAGTTAGTTGAGGGGTTGAAACAGGAGGGTAAATTGAGAGGTTTAGGTAGCAGAGAATAGAAAGAACTTACGCATTGTTCATTGTGATTTTAAGAGCGTAAGCTGATCCGAAGACTGACTGATGCCACATTGAAGTTCGGATACCATCGATTATGGAGGTTGGACCGAAACAATAGGCGAAAGCGTAGATACCGAAGGAGGCGGATGTTCCAGCTATTGAAGTGGTCCAATTTACAAGACACATAGCTGCGAAGACTCCGCATCCACAGAATGCATCTATATGAGCAGCACTTAGTAAAGCTTCTTTGTGTGGAAGTATGTAAGATAGGGTATAGAACTTACAAATTGAAATTCGATTACCCCAAATATCAATAAATATGCCAAGAAGTGGAACAATGAAGAATCCTGAGGAAAGTTAGTAATTGTATCTGTAATAAGTGAGGGGCAGGGAAAATCACATACCAGCATATTGAACTAAAGAAGTATACCACCCAGCATCAATAGAATCAACACCAAGTCTCTGCTCCGCCAACTCCGTAGCATTCTGCGTAAAAACAATGGCCGTACTAGTTTCAAACAACGAAAAAGCCATGATACACCAAAATACCCACGGCATCTCCAAAACCTTCCTAAACTCAAACTTATCATTCTTCTCCGTGAGTTTCTCACCAGTAGCCGGATCCGGAATCGCTGTAAACTTCTTATTCGCGTATCTGGTGAAGAGGTAGAAACCGGCTGTCATGAGGTTGGTGAAGATATTCATGCCGACAGATGTCCAGAAAACGTTGGCGAAGTTTCCAGTATTTTGTGATATGATGTTGGCAGATGCCTTACCGGCGAATGCTCCAATCTTACCGATTCCGAGCTCGAGACCGAGTGTTGAGGCGAATCCGTGGTTGGGTGGGAACCAGGAGGAGAAAATCTTGTATTGGGCTACCTGTGTAGCAATATCTCCGAAGGCTTGGACAACTCGGCCTCCTACCATGAAATGATAATTACGGACTTGGGTTGCTGCTGCTACCAAGATTGAACCAACAGTAAAGATTAGATTCCCGTAGAGAATTGCACCTATTCTGTGTTAGTTGTGAATTGGAAATTGTATAGGTTGGTTCTTACCAGCTCCTCCAATTCTGTCTGTTACAATACCACTAACTAGCATCAAAGCCGTCACCATGAAATCTTCACTGGCTTCCAAGAGAGCGAACTGTGTATTGTTGATTTTCATTTCCTTCTTGATCGTCGACTTCATAGCTCCAGTGATACCACTGCTCCAATTGGATCCAAAACCAATGGCCGAGACCATAAGAATAGAAGCCAACTTCCATTTCAAAGGAACCGGAATTATCTTTGGAGAACCAGGATTCGAAGAGTTCGATTCGTCGTTACCAGAATCTGCTGAGATGACTACTTCGTTCTTACTTGTGACTTTCTCATCGAAGTCACTCAAGCTGCTGATTTGCGGACTCCCCCCGACCTTGGGCTCTATCGAATTGTCCACCATGGTTGCAACACGGGAGCATGCAACGGAATATGCAACGCACAGGAGAGAAGAGAGGGGTACAAGGGGTAGTGGGATACATGAACACACGGGTGATTCCTACTTATGTACTTCCATACGTATGACCAAGTATAATCAACCCACTATCCAGAGGACCGTTTGCCCGACAGTCGGAGACATATTTCACAGAGCTCCGACAATTAACAGGGCATCCAAGGCCTCCACTCTAAGAAAACGCCTCAAGAAGTCATCAGCTCCGCGTTAAAATTATTTTAAATAGGAAAAGAATGTCACTCTGAACATGTGGGACGTTGATGTGTTTGTTATGGTTCGTGGAGAGGATCCCCCAAGATCTTGGCGAGAAAAATTATCTGATTAAAATTATCTGATTTCAAGATTACGACGGATCTCTTCCATCTGATTACCTTGCCGGAGGTTATCGGGCACGTATTGCTGGGGCGACTAATAAGCGACCAAGGCCGTAAAAGGCCTAAAGGTCGGCGGAGAGTGGATACGTTGATGGAAAACCCGATAGTGGAGCTCTTCGTGACTAATAAGTAGAAGACATACTGCGAATCCTACACTTTGAATTTTGGGAATACTTTTCCTAGAAGTCGTAGAACCTTTGAACTACTTGGATGTACTTCCAATTTTGCACATCCAGGATACAGAGATCAAGTTGAATAGAAGTAAGTTATTCAGTCAAGCTTTTCTTTTCAAACCTGGAGGGGGGAGAGTTGTAACGACGCATTCGCTAATACACGAATTAATTGGTCAGTGCGGTGGCCGAATACGAATACGATAAGACTTAATTTCCTAAAATTACTATAAGTAGATAATATATTTCTAAGTATATAAGTATATCAGTTAAGAATATTAAGCATTACACATCTTTTAATATAGTATAACTAAGAGTAATAGCTAATTAGAAGCAACGGCCTTACCTATAATATAGAATACTAAAATATTAAGTATAAATAAGTAGGAACATCTAGTTTATAGAAGACTCTATAATTTTATGTTTTTACTTATATTTTAGAATGTATTATCTAATGCGACGTCTTATTAGCTAATGTAGCGTCGAATTCGCATTTTCTGTTGTATTAACCAATTCGACGTTGTATTGACCAATAAAGTGTACGTTGAATAACTTAAATTCACGTGATATAAGCGACGAGGTAATTTAACAGAAAGGACTTGCTTAAAGTAATTTAAAACTATTGATTGTAGTACAATGGTAGATATTGCTTTCCCTTAACTAGAGCTGATTTACCCAAAGAGAAAGGAATGCGGGAAACAATAGGAAAAAGAGTGTAGTTCGCTTGGCGTAAAGTATTCAAAACTCGTAGAGAAACAAAGGTAACTGGCGGATCAAAGAGAAAATCGGATTCTCGTTTATTCCGCCGATACTAAGTAGCAGTACAGCTTCCTATGTTTAGGCTTTGATTATAAGTGAGTAGCCATCAAATGTGTCCTAGACAGCAACATGATAGTTGAAAATATACGTTTATGAAAACTGCGGACTTGTTGTGTCTAACACACTGTCACTAAAAGTAGAGACAGATATCAGAACGCAACATTAGCACTTACGCAAGAGCAAAAGGGAGTAGTATTAAGTCTTACGTATACCATTTGGAATACAAAAACGATACTAATACGTAAATGAAAAAATCGCAGAATGAAACTAGACTTGCTATTAAATTAAGACAGCTGATACAACGCCAAATGAGATATACGAAGAGCAAAGAACTCTTTGTCATTATCTTCACCAGATTGATGGAACCAGCATGACGCGCAATTAGCCCTCGACTTTGACTGGCTTTTTAGGAACAATTTGATAGGCGCTCCAAGACTCAAGCCTCGATGTGGCTTCTATTGACAGATCTCGACCCGTATATTTCTTTGTTGGATGTCTAAGAAAGCAACATGAGTCTTCCCGTTAATTACCTCGCTAAAAGCCTAACAGAGAAATTCCTCCAATATTTTGCTGTCAGAATCAACCACAATCTCCACGGTTGGTGGCTTGAATATTTCGATTCCAGATCCAAGTCTGTCTTCGACTCCACATGCCGCGTAGGCGTGGCTTGAATAGGTAAATAAAGAGTTAATAGGAAAATAATTCAACTCAAGTCAGCCTTCTTTTATACTTCAACAAAGACTTCCCAAACCTTTTCCGTTCCAGCGAAATTTTTGACTTTCCTTGATCCGGCGATATATATCCTGGGACGAGTCTCCCTCCCGTGATATTCAGAGGTGTGGAACCAATCCAACGGCTGCATATATAGCTCGACCGACTCGATCATTTCCCCGAGCTTCTCCTCTACAATCACCATTTCTACCACAATGTCCCGATTCTTCAAACTCTTCATCACTGTCCTTCTGCTCCAAGTATACGGTGTTCAATGTGTCAGCTTTCCAGCCCCCAAAGGCCCCTACGCAGTGAATGCAGCAGCAATAGAGCTTATCGACACATCTAGGAATGATCCTGGTGCGCTTCAATCCTTCAACCTCACAACACCAAGAGCTCTGATGATCTCCGTCTTCGTTCCCACTAGCTCAGCGCGTGCATACGATTGTAAAGATGCCGCGCCAATTTCGTATTTCCCTGCCATTACTGCTGCCTTCGAGGACAGCGAATACGGAGTTGCTGATGGAAAATTTGCATCTCTTACTCTTCCGGGTCTCTGCCACAGCTATTCCACGCGACGATATCGTCGTCCTCGAACTAAACACGACAGGTTTCCAATCCTCGTATTTTCGCCCGGATTTGGAATCACGCGTCTACTGTACACCTCATTGGCATCTTCTATCGCCTCATACGGATATATTGTTGTTACTATTGACCATCCATATGATGTTGACATTGTTGAATTTCCCAACAACTCAACAGTGTTCAGTCCATTCTCGAATATTACAAATGAGGAAACTTTGGTAGCAGAAGCCCCTTCAGCCCAAGCAATACGTGTCGCCGATATCTCCTTCACTTTGAACCAGCTGGCCAATTCCTCCATTGTAAAAGAGCTAAACGTAGGATACACAACAGGGTTCGATGTCTCGAAGGTTGGAGTATTGGGCCATTCTCTTGGTGGTGCTTCCGCCTTGCTTGCAATGGAAAGTGATAAGAGAGTGCATGGAGCCATCAACCTCGATGGTTATATATATGGGCCTGTCCCATCGTTCATCCCAGTTACAGGCGTTTCAGGTCCTTTTGTACTTTTTGGAGGCGAAGGAGATAATCGTAACTGCTGCGACAATTTCTTTGTGGATTCTTGGGGCGCTTTCTGGAATGAGAGTACAGGATGGAAGCTTGAGTTGGCGCTAACTGGTGCACAACATTACGACTTCAGTGATCTTCCGCTGGCGCTAAAAATTACCAACCAGACTCTGGGTTCGGATGTGGAGGGCTTGTACCCGTTGGGAACAATAGATGGCTTGAGAGTGAGAGATATTGTGTCCACTTATGTGGTTGCCTTTTTCAATCACGTCCTGAAGGGCAAAGGGAGTCATCTTCTCAAAGGGGAGAATTGGGAGTTTCCTGAGATAACCTTTGTGAATTAGTTGAGAATAAGCTGGTGTTTCTGTAAAACTTTCTTTTAAATGTATTCGTTAAAAAGACGGAAAAGTCCCCAGTATATGCACCAAGACAGAAAAACGTCATGGGAATATTGGTCCTTGAACTACGCAATTCAATTAGTCCAAAGAGGATTTCTGGTTCTTCCGACGCAATAAGCTGCTGCTAGTGCTGGTTGAGGCCATTATGTGTCTCAGTTCTCCTGCACGCCACCTGCTGCGAGTGTCAAAGAAGATTATTATGCAAGTTGTAACTTCGCAAAAGCTCTTTCTAGTCGCTCTAACTCACAAACAACATCCCTGTAGAAAGCAGCCTGCAGTGCAGGAGATTTCAAGTCCTTTCCTTCTCCAAAATCACACTCTAAACACTTTCTCACAATCTTTGCATAGGAAACTCCCATGGAAGTATCTATTATTTTCCCCAGTCGATTCGCTGCGAAGAAATCCGTAAGTGGGCTCTCCTGCCCGTTTTCCAGGTCGTCAATCTCGTGCAAGGTTTTGATGGGTGCCTGGTAGGCAAGTTCAATGAGTACTATACCAAGGCTGAAAAGATATTGGTTCCGGATAACGTTCTGGATTATCTTCGCTGGCTCGGTTATTTTGACGTGGCTCACGGTACATGCATCACCAACATGAACAGTAATGTGAGGAGATTCAATGGATTGAACATCGCCAAAGAATATAATATTCTCTCCGCGCCAGCAATCTTTGAGCACGGGTGTTGCATGGAATTGAAGGACTGCAGCGGCGAGCTTTCTCGCTAATGGCAGTCTTTCATACTGCAAAAATTTGTTAGGGTTACAAGCATCCTTCTGTGCGCTATGACGTCCAACAACAAATTCAGGAACTAGACGTCCTGCTCGAGAAAGCAAGACTCCTCACCGAGGGTGACAATGAAAGCGATACTGAAGGTGACTTTTCCTCGTCTTCAAGTGACGGGGATGAGCACCAGCACCTTGCGCTGCAGGCACAAGCAGCCACCTCGCTGCAAACCTTTGTCACATGTCTCATGGACTTGCTCCCTTCCATGGCGAGGACTCTCAACATGGCCCAGCAAGAGCCCTTTGAAGAGAATAAGTCACATTTGTTGGAATTTTCCGTATCTGGACCCGCCCAGCCTTACGTGTTGAAGGTCTTTGATCGCTTTGCAAAGGCAGACCAACGATTGGTTGAACGGCTCGGAGAGGCAAATTGGCAAAGGCATATAGCACTCAGGAAAGTTCACACCGCAGAAAATGAAGCCTCGACGTCTCACGAATTCGGAGATGTTCCAAAGTCAACATTCGCTCCTGTTTCAATGTTTCACGATTCAGGACTGGGAAGCTCGAAGCCAGTGCAGTCAAGTTACGCAGAAACCGTGGCATCGCACTCTTCGTTCATGTCAAGTATCGCAGACAAAACGCATGCTAGTTTGCGAGTGCCGCCGACCCCCGAAGAAGTGTTTGAAGGGAGGCCTTTTAGCTGCAATATATGCGGTCACGTGTTGCGTATGATCAAGAATCGCATAGACTGGAAGTAAGAACCCATTTTTGTTACTCATCATCAATGACGGGAGATATCAAGGTATTTGCGAGTGCAAATATCTAATTTGGTGGGTGTTTCCAGTGAGACTTTTCCTTGTCCATAAGCAGCACCAGAATGGAAGCAGATGCAATGCTAAGCACCAATCCGGCGATGGATTGCCGCTGCATCCAACTGTTATTCATCATACAGCTACCAAGCTATTGCTACTAGCACTGATCATGGCGGAGTAGACTTTCAAGCCCGTCAAGTGACCGAGCATCAACTCAGAAGGGCTGCCAAATTCGCCGCTGACAATTTCTATATTTCCTCTCTTATTGACGGTTCTTCTGTCTACAAACCTGAATACGAAGAAGTTGACGAATGCTAAAATCTCATTTTTAGACGCCATGTCTTCTCTGACCTCAAACCTTACATATGTACATTCTCTGGTTGCCAAGATGAACTTCTCACATTTCCAACACGCAAGCTCTGGGAAGACCACGAATTTACCCACCATCGCATTGCACGTTCATGGGCCTGCTTGGAATGCTCGGAAAGATTTCCGATCTCAGAAGACTGGCGGCTCCATCTCAAACAAAAGCACCGTACACATATGACCGACACACAGTTGCAAGTTGCATCCAATATGGCAGAAAGAAGGACACCTCAACCGTACCAGGAAGAGCGATGTCCATTATGCCTAAAGGTCCCAGGCAGATCGCAGAGGCACTTCGTAAGCCATGTTGCAAAACATATGGAGGAAATTTCCCTTGCAGCGTTACCGAATGATTGTGCATCGGACTCGGAGGCCGATTCTGAGACTTCGGATGACAATCCAGTCCTATTTACCAACCAGGAGCAAGTCTTCAGTTCTGACCCTCCCGTGATACAAGCCAACTCCAGCGGAGCCCAGCAAGAGACCCAGCAGAGCTCTCGGCCAAAGCAGCCGCAAAAGCGCGTCTATCAAGCCTGTATTCCATGTGTGCGGCGAAAAGTCAGATGTGACTTGGCACGTGTCGACGTCCCTGGAGAACAGTTATGTCTAAGATGTCAAATAGACGGTATACAATGTCATTTCTCTATTACGGGAAGCAAAAGACCAACCAACGACGGCAAAGAGGAGAATTCCGATGCCCAGGAGTTTGGCGGCCATGACATTCGCAATAGAAGGAAGAGCTTTGACGGGATGCAAACCTACCAGCAAGGCTTTAATCCTAAACAAGAGCAGTCTAGCGCTGATAAATTCACCAACGAAGAGTTAGCCCGTGTAAACAAACCCTACGAACCTTGGAACACAGATGGCATTGGGCACAGGAGGTCTAAGTTTCGATAGCCAACTACCACCTAGAGAGAACGCAGCGCAATCGTCTGCTCAAGCATCTGACATAATCCCATCATTATTCGACAGCTATCCTCCTCGCCAACATGACCTCCGCGCACCAAATATCGAGAGCAAAGTATCCCTAGGGTTGATGACCCATATAGGCATAAGTTCGACCACATCGAAGAACAAGGACGGGAAAGATCAGAAGGAAGATAATGCACGGGGGAGAGGCGGGCCAGTAAGCCCAAAGTCAAGACAGGATGCAACAACTGCAGAAACCGACGGGTCAAATGTGATGAGACAAGGCCCCAATGCACGAAATGCGTCAGGTCGGGTATGAGATGCGACAGATATCCTGCTCACGCCAAACCCGCAGAGTTATACCCATAATCCCAGGAAAAGGATGACGTATATAAAGAGGAATCTCTCCATGATTGGATTAATACTACTATCGACAACTCCAACTTTAAAAGGCCAACCCTCCCTCTCGATCCCAAAGCCAAGCCATTTCTGCCTTCACTATTTATGGTTTTCCCCGACCATGATCTCAACAATGAGCGACCAAGAGACTCTCCCTGGAGCATTGAACCAGAATTCCCAGCTACGCCATCTACCAACATAAACCAAAGCGAAACATCACCCGCCATAACACCAGATTGGGAATCGTATCCGCCTCTTAGTATGAGCCTACCATCTCAGTCTATCTACGACGACTATATGACCACGCGTCCTCCAATTCCAGCTAATTCTAGCTCTGCAAATCGCACCAGGTCCGCTACTGCAGGGGATAGCAAAAAGACTTCGGAGCTCCCTGAGGAGAGAACGGAGCGCATAAAATTAGATAAACCTCAGTTCATATAGCTAGCACGGAATCGGCCACACACTAATGTACAAGTACTTGGTTATTGCTAAAGTCAACGGAGAAATAAAGTTCTGCATATCACAATGTCTATATCCTCTCCAGAATTTCAGTTAGAACCAATTAGATTTTAAATAAGCGACTACTAGAGAAGCATCTATAGAAACTAGAAAATCTAACCAAGACTCGACCAGACATGATTTAACCCAAGAATAGCCTCGCAGAACCTCTCTAGAGGACGAGCTGCGGGATTTTCACGCACTTTGGCCGTTCCTGTAGCTCGTTCTTTATATTAGGAAACTCGTATAATTTTTATTCTATAATGCTCGTCAATACCTTACATTCCTTAACCTCCTTTACTCGCTTCTCTATCAAACTCTCATCAGAATACCAATGTGAGAAATCGTCCTTCGCTAATAGGTTCCATATATAATATTTGTATTACTAGCTTCCTAAACGCTTTCTTTAGTTGCTACAAATTTACCCCCCATACCCTTCAGGTCGCAACTACTTTCTTTAAACACTCACTATCTTAGCTATACATAATACTTACACGCCGTGTTTCGGTTTGAAATTCCTGTTTGTGTTATTGTGACATACCTATAGTATTTCGAGGCTCTATAAATCGGACTTTGCTTTTGTTGCTGTTGCTGTTGCTGTTGCTGTTGCTGTTGCTGTTGCTGTTGCTGTTGCTGTTGCTGTTGCTGTTGCTGTTGCTGTTGCTGTTGCTGTTGTTGGTTTTGTTGTTGTTGTTGTTGTGGCTATTATTGTCATTGTGGTGAGTAATAATTTGATAACCCCAGGAAAATTGGACATACACTGATAGTGTTGGCCAAACAACCAAGAAAACTTGTCAAGTGCGTTTCTCAATGAGCTTGCAATCCTGAGGTCTGGCCCACGTATGGGTTCATTCTTGAGCTTCTAATAAACTCGATGGCAACTGGCAAGGCTTGCTTATTCCATATGTCGTATGCCAGAGTCGTAGCTAGTATCGACGATGGAGCAGGGCTCGCAAGCTATCCCGAAGGTTAGCTTTACGTTCCACTGTGGCTTTGAATAGTAAGAGGAAGAAGAAGGGTTGAAAGACGGGATAACTTACACGTTGTATTTCCTTCGGAAAAGAAAACCGTCCTCTAAAATGATCTTGGTAGTTACATGAAGTTTTTCCATTCGTTGTCAAAACATAGGATTGCGTCATGGCGTATAATTGTAGGGTGTAACCTCAAGATAAAGTCATCCGGAAGATCGACTCGCATTAGCTTGAGATAGTCGCCGTTACCTTGTACAATGTTGTTTTAAATTCAAGCAACGTTATTCTGCAACTTGCTTCTCTGTGTTGAAATACATCTTTCGATCGTTGTATTTGAACTCAGTGATGCTTATAGTAAAATATAAAGTGTATAGTAGGAGGCTTTAGGTATTATGGTCGTAAAGTATTGTGGTGGTTGTGTTGTGAAATGGAAAGGAAGAGGGAGAAGGGAGAGGAAGATGGAGAAGAGGAGACGCGTGGGAGGGAAAGAAAAATACAGTCATGGGAAAGAGTGTAGTAACTAGCTGGTAGAAGTTGACATAGCAACGTGGTGGCTGTAGGGGCAAGGACTCTGTCATTGATGCTCTGCACTTTCCAGTTTTGTCTGATTTCCAACTGGGTGGCCGATGAGGGGCATATGTTTTTTTTTTTTGGAAACACCTACCTCAAACGTGATGACGGACAACCTGAATCCTATCACAAATGCGTGTAATTCAAGCAACGAAAATTCTCGTTCAAGGAAGCAACCCGATTCATAAAGCTAGCAGAACTATCTCCGTTCTTTCATCAAACGCCTCTGCCACTAAAAGACCGCAAGAACCTCACTGGAAACGCAGTAGTACCGTGATTGAAATCATCGAAAAAAGAGCCCTGAATCCAATTCATGTTTCGTATACTGAGTGAACCCAGGCTGGGTATTATCCGCGAAGAAATAATATTGTTTACAGCGCCTAGAGGTTGTTGAGGCCAGTGCCGCGAATAGCGTCAACCTGGGAACTCTGCAGCGCATTGTTCTTTGGGGCTGCAAGAGGTGGTCCCTCGGGGGTAACATAAGCTTTTGTCATGCCACCGTCAACAACGAAGTCCTGGCCGTTGATAAAGCTAGACTCATCACTTGCCAAGAACAGAACTGCCTGTGCCTGCTCAATAGCCTCTCCGAAACGACCAGATGGGAAGTGGATTTCACGTCTGAGACGCTTTGGCTTATCGTCTCCGAGCCAGTCTTGGAGGAGAGGGGTGTTAAGTGGTGCTGGGCAGAGAGCGTTGAAACGGAAGCCCTCTCTGGCGTGTACGATTGCCAACTCTCGGGTCATGGCCAAGACTGCGCCCTTGGATGCAGTGTATGCAAGTTGTGGGGTAGCAGATCCTACCAGGGCAACAACGGAAGCGGTATTAATGATTGAACCACGGGTCTTCTTGTGCTTTCGGAGAGCGAGAACTGCGTGCTTGCTTCCAAACCAGACACCCTTGACGTTGATTGCCTGGGTCAAGTCCCAGATTTTCTCAGGAGTCTCAATAGCATCAGCATCATCAGCGTGCATTATTCCGGCATTGTTGAAAATGATATCGAGACCTCCCCAGGCGTCAAGGTGGTCTACTGCTGCCTTGACAGATTCTTCCTTGGAGACGTCGCATACCTAGATATCGACATCACGTGAGCCATGCTCTGATATCTGTTGATGATGGTTATGGCAGGGGGAGGTTCTTACCATAACTTCAACCTTGTGTGCAGAAGGGACAAGCTGCTTTAACTTTTCGATGGCCTTCTCAAGAGCTGGAGCTGAGATATCGGCCATGAGAACATTCGCACCTTCCTTAGCGAAGAGGATGCATGTTTCGAGACCAATACCACTGTGAACATCGTGTAAGCGCTTTCATATACAAATTGTAGGCTCATGATACGCAGGGGAATACGCAGAGGAAGGGATAAGAAGTGAAATATTGAATGTCGCAAGCACATCTCCGGGGCGCAATTGCTACCGTGCTTAGGTCAACATCAGGACAACGTGCCCATCAGAACAGTACATCATGATCATTAAGTTCAGACCAGCTTTGCTCTTGCTCACAAGGTGATTGAAGCTTGGAAAGAGAGTTTGACTTATGAACTATCACGTGGATACTCTGGGCATTTTTAGGTATTGGTGATATCATCATCGCCGAGCCTGAAGTATGCTGAAGCTGAGAAAGAGCAGTGAAACAGACAAGTGAAATATGTAGCACTTACCCAGCTGCTCCGGTTACAACAGCGTTCTTGCCAGCGAGACGACCCATTCCAATGCTGTTGATGGTGTGAACAGCACCATTGCCGCCGGCTGTAGATGTGCTGGACATGGTGGATGAGGGTGATTATTCTTGAAAAGATCTGTGTCGAGTTCTATTGTGAATCAGCTTCGCGATCTGTGAATATATCATAATTTCCAAAATGACTCCGTCATATCTCGCGAATATCGCAATTGATTGCCCCTCTACCCCCCTTCGCTTAAGGGAATATCACTTTTCAGCTACAGCGCCATAAGATCACGTACCTGGGTTGTGCAACGCGATAAGATCCACTCTTCAGATTTGTGTTCCGTGAAGAAGATGGAGGACGGTTGAGTTGTTTTTGAAGGTTCTCGAGCTGCGAAATGGCGTGAATGTGTGTAGGGCAAGCCCCTAAAGCGCCTGAATCGTGGAGTCGATGTGTCAATGGAGTGGTACGGAAATGCTAAAAAATTGCCCAGGTAGGCGCGGCAGTCCGAGAGCGATGGGTGGGTCTACGATATCGTCGCAGTCGCAGCTACACAAGACAAATCACGAGTCGTAGTTTTGGCATCAATCGAGAGCGAATCCGGAGAGTTGAGATGAACCCGAGCGATTCAGGAGGATGGTGGCAACAGTCGGTGAGAAATACGTGTCGATAAAGGGTGTCATCGGGCAGTTTATCGCAACTAAGTGTATCTTATTACTGTACCGCATATATAGTACTTACCCCACAGCGTGTGGTCGAGGGTTTGGCTATGCGCCGCGGTTTTGAGTCTATTGCCGCTGATGCTGCACTGTCAGCTCTTTGAGAGAGATCATACATAATAAGCAGATAAAGCGACGAAAGAAATGCCGATGGAAGACTCGTTGGATGAATTATCGTGTGCATCCATCTCAAAGATTCGCGATGACGTTGTAACAGATATTCCAGAAAGGACCCTGAGATCCAGCTATCTGTCACCGATTGGTCATTAGTTTGACTGCCAATGGTGTCAGGTAGAAAGCGGCACGCGGTAGAGACGCCCTTTCTAGACGAAAACAGGCATCGCTACCATCTCCCGCTAGAGTTCAGGGAATAAGATTGCTGTGATAAGGACTCAAGATACTTTTAACTTCTTGATTATGCTTCAAGGCGGCTCTCAACGGTTATTGACGACCTACTGTACTACTGTAGCACGAATTAAACCACTTTCACTCTCCTTGCTGCTTTTACCAACACAGCACAGCTTCAATCGAGCTGCGTCTCGCGTAACTAGGGTTTGAGCTCTTATCGCAATCCTTCACAACGCTCTCTCTCTTCTGTGGTCAACTTCTGCTCACACGACAGTCCTGCTGCCTCTTACACTCTCTAGTGCAGCAGCATCGTCGCGACATCCAATTCGCACCTTTGCCATATCTTTGTATTTGCATTCCGATTTGCAGTAGCTCATTTGCATACCTTACCGACGGCCATCAACCCCGCAATCGCTATCGCGAACATCTTCGGAGCCAAAGCCACGAATCTTTTGCGCCTCGTTCTCTGCTTCACCTTTGCATCACCCAATTAATTGAATTGCAGCAATTTCAACTACACCCTCACCTCAATCACCAATCATGCCGGTAGGTCAGAAGGACGAGATCACTCTCGAGTCGCTCCCGCAGCTCCTCGAGAATGACACCAAAGTCAAGGTTGCTGGAATTGACGTCGATGGCATCTTGCGCGGCAAGCTCATGGCGAAGAAGAAGTTTTTAGGAATCGCAAAGGAAGGATTTGGCTTCTGCTCTGTCATATTTGGCTGGGATATGCACGATCAGACATATTTCAAGGAATTGAAGATCAGTAATGCAGAAAATGGTTACCACGATATTATTGCTGTGCCAGACCTCAGCACCTTCAGGAGAATACCATGGGAGGACAATGTGCCATTTTTCTTGGTTAGCTTCTTTGATCCTGATACAATGCAACCTCTAAGCTGCTGCCCGAGAGGTCTGTTGAAGACTGCACTGTCAAAGCTGCAGGGCAAAGGACTTGGCGCAATGGCTGGAGGCAAGTTTTTCGAGAACTGTACGGATTCGGCATAAGCTAACTGCAAATAGCTGAGTACGAATTCTTCCAATTCAAGGCTCCCCAGAGCAATCCGAATGCTCCGATCGAGGAACGAAATACCTCATCAACTGCCACGTTTCTTCGCAATAACCCGGTCGAGGCCTTACCCTCTCTAACGGAAGGAATGTTCGGATATAGTTTGACAAGACCGGTTCACAACAAGGAATACTACTACGGTATTTTTGATGCTTGTGAGAAGTTCGACTGCGGTATTGAAGGATGGCATACGGAGAGTGGACCCGGAGTTTTCGAAGCTGCATTGTCGTTTGGAGAAATCTCTCAGATGGCAGACAAAGCTGGATTATTTAAGTGAGTCTCCAGGCCTCTTCTTGCCGACCGAAAATTAATCATAAACAGATATGTTGTAAAATCCGTCGCTTCTGAATATGGCATAACGCCATGCTTTATGGCCAAACCTCGTCACGGCCTCCCCGGTAACTCCGGCCACATGCATGTTTCTATTGTCGATAAGAATGGAAAGAACCTTTTCTTCCGCGAGACAAAAGACACAGATGCTCCTTGGGATGATATTGCTAATCTATCAGACATTGGAAGACATTTCCTCGCAGGCCTTTTGGACGGTCTTCCAGATATTATGCCTATTCTAGCGCCAAATGTGAACTCTTACAAGCGCCTTGTCGAGAACTTTTGGGCTCCCGTTACAGTATCATGGGGTTTGGAGCACCGTGCTGCCTCAGTTCGCCTCATTGCCCCACCAACATCCAAACCAGGAGCAACACGCTTTGAGGTTCGAGTACCGGGTGCAGATACAAATCCATTCTACGTTCTGGCTTCTATTTTAGCACTCGGATGGAGAGGTGTAGAGAAGAAACTAGAGCTCAAGCAAGCTCCATTAGGCAAAGGTCAAGAAGTAGGCGATAAGAAAGACCCAGGTGTCAGGCTTGCAAAGACTTTGAAGGAGGCAACGGAACGGTTTATGCGACCTGAAAGTGTTGCGAGAGAGGTCTTCGGGGATGAGTTTGTGGATCATTATGGTGGAACCAGAGAACATGAGATTAGACTTTGGGATGAAGCCGTAACAGATTGGTATGCTCTTTCTTTGTGTTGTTTTAACAATCAGCTGCTAATTTATGATTCAGGGAGGTACGAAGATATATCGAAACTGTATGATTATGACCAGTTAGCATTTAGCGCCGGTGTTCCATTTCTCAGGTTATCTCAGGTTAAGAGGTCGGGTTTGAAATTCTAGCATTAACATACTCAAATTCAAATACTACCATCATAAACGGTAAGTTGTGTCTGAATATATCAAACACTCTCGCTCTGGGTAGCAACCGCATCAGTGGTCGAATACATTAGAATCAGGATTATGAGTGATAGCATGAAGCGGTGATACCCTTTGTTCACGCAAAACAAGTACCAAACAAGAAGACGAATGCACAATCCCAAATTCAATTCCATTCAAATTCGCAGCGGCTATAGCAATTCATAATATCTGCCCATTGTCCGATACAATTGTATGTCGGGATCGATATGACTCTCACATAAAGTAACACAGAGAGGGATGGAACTTATATCAACTCTTAGCTTTGGAAACTAAACAATGACAACGATTTTGCAACTGGCAATAGAAAGGTTAAAATTCTGCAAAGGCTCAACCTACTTAAGCAATTTCCAGCTAAGTTAGTGCCTCCGCACCAGCAGATCAACCACAAAATCTCTAAGTACCTGGTGTATCTCACCTTGGACAACTTTCCAGCCACCTCGTAGGCAATCATGCCCAGAGAAAATTCTCTCAGTGGTGGGTGTCTCTCTGGGCAACTTGATCTTTCTAGTTTCGCCCTCTTGGAACCGGTGGAAGTTTGTACGTCTTTGATTATGTACTTATACTGGTTATCAGAGAAGAAGTCACTCCTAGAATTTGAGGTGAGATGAGGTGAGGAACTTATTTAGTTTAGGTTATTTATTTTTCTTATCTAAAGGATTCATTTAACTTACTATCGAGTTATCTATAAATTTTCATTCTGTTAGTAGGGGTGAAGTCTAAAGTTTCTTAATAGTTAATATTAATAAAGGCTTTAAGATCCTAGGTTCAATATGGAGATTGATAAGGTGATCGTTCAGCTACTCGAAGGAGCTTCTTGTCAAGACCAAGGTGTGTTCTTAGAATGAGTAAGTGCGTATAAATGAGTTAAGAGCAAAGACGAAATTGGATTATTTAGATTTTTGGCAGCTGGGGAGATGAAGTATCTAGAAGATTGATGGATTAGATGGAAGGTTGACTTTGTCAGTTCGTACATTCTTGTTATTATTTCCCGCCATTTTCGTCTTTTTTGATACATTTCGTTCAATAAAGGTATGGTATTCAGTATGAGTGATTGTCTTTTAGTCGACATGCTTGTCTTGATATTTGTCTAGTTCTTTATGAGGATGTAATATGACTATGTCTTGCTGAGCATTTCGTGGATGATGTCTTTGAACGATGTGCTTTAAGGGTGGAGTTAAAATTATTGGGCGACTGAGATGGTTTTGGCGACTTAGATGGTTTTGGCGACTCAGATGGTTTGGGCAACTCAGATGGTTTTAGTGGGTCTTCTTTAGCTGGGCTTCAGACTAGGGATCAGAGATTATTTTGGCTTGGCAGTGACTTCCTTGCCATTAATAGTCTCTTCCTTTATAAAACTAACAATCTTTACTCTTTGCTAATGTTAAACTCACTATCTTAGATTGTGGTTTTGGCGACTCAGATGATTTAGCGACTCAAATACTTTTCGCGACACATCTGAACTGTGGCTATAATACGAATACGAGCACTCGTAATTGTGGCTCAGCCACAGAAATTACCCCCCGAAGGTCCCACTTCTTGGCCATTTGGACGCGTTGCAAACACCAACCGCAATGGGTTGAGGGTAAAATAGAATGTATCATGCCGAAATGCATCCCTTTCTATCTTCCACCGTGAATCTTTGATGCGACCATGGACACGCTGTACAGCTTTGTTGATAACCTTCCCGCGCCGAGTCGCATCTTGAAGTTGGGACTTGCTGCCCTCTCACTGAATGGCGCAAGACCAGCTGGGAAAAGCATCATCATTGATACAGACCTCTTCAGTGATGTTGAGTAAGCGCTGCCTTTCCCCTGACAACTCTTCAATTACTAACAATCGCAGTGATGCCGGGGCTTTATTGCTTGCGAGCACCCTTCCCAATGTTAATCTCCTAGCAGTCAATGTCAATTACCCATCCTCCTACTCCGCGCTCGCGGCATCTGCCATACTATCTCATTACGGATATCCTAATATCCCTATTGGCATCAATGGCCCGGTAAAGAACGACGCGTTCTTCGATACTTGGGCATTTGAGTTAGGCGAATATGCTAGTAAGGTGGCTTACCACTGGTCTAGTGGAACACTGCGCTGGGGAAACTCGGATAAGGCTTGGGATGCTGTGGAGTTGTACCGCAAGGTACTAGCGGAGGAGGAGGATGGTAGTGTGACAATTGCATCCATTGGATTCTTTGAAAATGTAGGTGCTTGATTCCATGCCCCTACGACTTGTTCACATCACTAATTCGAATTTCTTGTTTTAGCTCTCTGCCCTTCTCAACTCCACGGCTGATTCATATTCCCCTCTTTCCGGACAAGAACTCATAACTGCAAAAGTGTCAGAATTGGTAATCATGGGCGGAGAATATCCATCGGGACGGGAATACAACTTCTGGGGCGATAACACTACATTCACTGCGCATGTTGTGAATAACTGGCCAGGAAATATCACCTACTCCGGAGCCGAACTTGGAGGAAACGTCAAATCAGGAGCGTCTTTGACTGTTGAAGGCCCCGAGAACGATCCTGTACGGGCTGCATATCGTTGGTATACCGGATACAACAAATCGAGAGAATCTTGGGATCCACTCACTATTCTCTACGCTTGCCAAGGACTCGGAGATATGTTTGAGTTTGGGAACGAAATTGGATACAACCATGTCTTCCCTAATGGATCGAATACTTGGATTTTTGACGAGGATAAAGTTGGTCAGAAATGGCTTAAGCTTACGGTGGATAATGTTACTGCTGGCCAGGAACTGGATCGCCTTTTTCTCGAGGGTGCGGCGAAGTTTGGAGTTGGGGCAAAAGCTTCAAAAGCTGGAGTGAAAGGAGAGTTGTAGCCAATATTCCCTTAGCAGTGCTCAAAACAGGAATAAATGGTAGACGGGAGACTTGTCCGTGTGGTATTTGGCATTCAATATCTAGTAGACTGCCTCCTGTCAAAGTTACAGTAGCAGTACTGATACAAACATCTTGAAGACGTTAAGCAACGTCTTTTGAGATCAAATGCGTCAAACTATGGCATAGAGGCGTTCATCTTCACATTAGTAATATTGAGATCGAAGGAATTGGTCTCAATCAGTCCAGGTATCAACTCCGGTATTAGAGCACAAGTTTATTTTTATCCTTTCCCCCTCTGGCTTTCTTGAAGATAATCCATTTCTACAACCCACCTTGGGGATTCATTGAAATTGCCATACAAGCTCATACAGTTTGCTTAAATCAAGCGAGCTATTCAAGTCAGGTGAGTTAGTCACTTTACTTAAATTCATGAAATAAGCGAATCATGAGCTCATCTGCACAGAGCTAGAAGTTGAGGCACCAAAACGATGGAACCTGCTGTACCGTAGAGCTTCAATAGTTCCTATTCCTTTGTCCTCATATCCTATATCCTATAGTCCTGTTTGGTCTTACACTGCTAATAAAAAGGCGGGTGAGACGATGTCCTCCTCTGCTACGCTCTGCCCTTTGATAGCTCATAGCCTTGAAATTTAGGAAAGGCATCTCGCTTATATCCCGACACAGGAAATCCTTCTCATTGGGCGCACCTGACCATTGCTCTTTGTTGCCGCTCTCGGTATTGGTCACTTGCCAACCTTTCTTAGGTTCATCTCTCAAATCGCTATGATTACCGTTCGTCTCAGTTTGAGTTCCAAACCCTGACCCCTCCAAAGTCTTTCCCAACCATTTTTCTCGCATCCTCCGGTCCAGCCATTGCTCTTGCATCATGCATAACATTCACTATGAACGCACTAAGGTCAGTAAACCTCTTCTCAAAAGGTTTTGAATTTCGGACGATGTAAAGGACAAAACACTCACCAACAGAACTACCTTCAACAAAAATCACACCGGCCTCAAACAGCGCAGCCAACGCATCTTCAACCCACAAGATGCAGCTATAGCCACCCAATACTGGATTTCCTCTTCGTCCACGACTTTCCAGGGAGAAGGAGTTGAGGATTGCTTCAATATCAGAGATGCTGATTCCTGGTCTAAGCGAGGAGATGCGGTAGAGAAGGACGAGGGATTTCGCATGCGAAATATCGCGAATGGGACGGCGTTCTCGGCCCCAGGTTCCCATACCGGGTTTTGGTGGGTCGTAGATTGCGTGGAACAGGGTTCCTGTCTTTATCGGTATAGAAGTGGGTGATGGTGGGGTTATGAAGAGGCCGCGGTGCTAGTGATGATAAGTTAGCGAAGGCTTTGGCTAGGTATTCTTGAGGGATGGACTAACGTAGTCGTCAACTTCTGGAGCGTTGAAGGTCAAGTAGAGGGTGTTTGGTTGGATCTTGGTGAGTTCATTGGTCTTGGTGATTTCTTTGGAGCTTGCCATAAAGTCCGACTCGGTGGTTTCTTTGATTCTGAACAGTTTGGCGAAGTCTGGAGTCCCTCGATGGAGATCTATCAGGTTCGTCGAAGAGAAGAGTTCTGCTTTTGGCGACTTGATGAGGGGTAGGTCTCTTGGAGAGGTGAGGAATGGCATCGTGGTTAGAGTTTCATATGTTTGGCGTTGAGCTGATGAATTTTTGGTAGTAGTGAATTGGTCTCTTGAGGTTGTGATGTTGGTGCTTTGGGGGTGAATGATTATCCAGGAGTATTGAGTATCAGAGAATCTTGTTGTGTCAACTTTATCAAGGTGGTGATGGTGGACTCTTCTCCCTTCTTTAGTAGTCGTAGACAACACAAAGACTACGGTGAAAGACTTTGAGATGAGTAATAACCATACTTCGTACAACACATTATGTTTCAAAACTAGGTCCGAATCCAGATTCAAATCCAGATCCAGATTGGAAAGATGGATGATGATGACTGCTGACTTCCGCATATTAGTTTGCAGCTTCAGCTTAGATGGAAGAAACTTGGTGGACATGAATGGATGAACAAGGGAGTCTGTGAGTTTGTGTTACACGATCCGAGGTTCGAGGTTGGAGATTTGGGAGAGGGGCATTAAGTGTCGTTAACGTGGAATCCTCGTGGCATTGTTGCATTCCTTCCATACGGCTGACCGCAAGATCCAAAATCCAAAATATCCAAAATGTCATACGTCGACAACCACACAAAAAGTTGATCACACCAAGGCACAGACGGGTTTCATGATCTTCTTTTTCCTCGTTCTTGTTGTCCACAGTTGCAGTTGTTGTCTCCTGGTTAGTGAGTGCCGTGACGGACGCGAAGCCTTATTTTCCAATTCTCCAAACAAATCTATCCAATCGTTTGTGTCACCCCGGACGAGGTGACATCGGGTCGAAGCCTGTGAAAGCTGAGATGGTTATATTGGGATATGTCTTATAACGGGGTTGCATATAACAGATAATCCCTTTCAATAGAGAATTCTTTTTTGGTTTTTTATTTTATTTTTCAGCTTTTCGATTTCGATTTTGGGGTGGGAAGGGAGATTTAGAAATTGAAGGAATAAAGGGCGGGATGGGGGAGGGCTATGTCAAGTGACTTTCTTGAGAGATTGGTGGTGAATTGAAGTTGCGGTGTAAGCCTTGTTCTTTTTTGGATGCTATGGGATCGAGAAGCGAATCGTGGCTGGCCACGGTGTAACAGTATTTAAGCGGCTGCACTCTCTGTATGGATAATGTGAAATCGCAAGCCACCTAGTCGAAATTCACGGGCGTGCTCATGTCTGTGATGTCCGTGATTCTATGATGCCGTGATGCTGATCGATGATGCATCATTGTGCTTCGTGCAGGATTAGTTGATATGATACTTTTCTTTGGAGAAAGACCTTGTCCGGGCAGGGGGGGCTTGTCAATGCGACCTACTCTTTACCCCCTTGTTATTGATGATTTACTGGGGTTGACAGTAAGTTGCAGCAGTGGCTAGGCTTCTAGCGCCCGGGGAGAAGGGAAGTCGTGTTCCTAAGGCTTAGTATTTAGCTTCAATAGTTGTACTAGATGTTAAGTTGCAGCTAACAGCAGCGGCCCGCCCCACGGAATCGACGGATGTCTCGGCGTCTGTATCGAGTCTTACTGGTACACAGGTACAGTTCCTATGTACATACACCCTTGTATTATTATCTCGTGCCGGTATTTCGTACTCGTACATTACTTAAATTGCAGATTGCAGCTCTGACTTTCTGCATTTCTGCATGCCGAAGCCGAGAATAGATAATATCTTGAAGGTCGTCTTTTAAAGTTCTGTACAACAATGTTTCCCGGCCTTCCCCCCGCCCTTGTCTGTGCAACTTGTGCGGCAAGTGCATTACTTCGTACAGTAGTCTGGAGATCGACGGCCCTATATTTCAACTGTTATCATTATGCATCTGCACAATTGCATGCTGCATATGAGGCTAAAAAACAAAAGAGGCACGACAATATGAATCTATGTATGCCAAGTATCGAAGCCTCGACAGTATTGACTTTGTGTGTTGATCAATTCTTATTTAGTTCTAGGTTCCAAGCATCAGAAAGAAATAGCCAATACGAGCTCACGAGTAGAGGTGGACTCTCCGGTAAGACTTCGGATGTGTCATCCTTATTTCTTATTTCCTGTCTAATTCTACTAAAAGCAACGAAAGTAGCAGTAGAGCGATCGAGATCTAGATAAAGCACCTTCATACCGACCGTGCCGATGAAACTTGACAGAAGTAATGACAGTTACTGTACCTTGCCTCAAAGAAAACTCAATTGACCAAATTACAATCCACACAGGTCCAGCTGGTAAGTTATCTTCCACCCAACAAAAATGGAGTAGTACATATACAGATTGACAGCATAGAGGTCAAAGCCACGCGTTGGATCAATTCCTTAGATCGCTGCAAGGGCTTCAAGGGCGATTCCTTCGTGCTCTGCAGGTGGCTAGCTACGGAATCTGTCCCGCATATTCAAAAGCGGTGTGCTTTGGAGTAGTACAATACTTTCGTAGATGACTTACTCTTATCTTCGAAGATAGTTTGGACTAAATATAATGCATTGCATATAACGGTATACCCATATTCACGTTTTAATGTCACTATTATTATTCATCTGTTCATGGCAAGGCTGGCGGCAAGCGGGTTCTTTCCGGAAGATCTACATTATGTTCATGTATTCGGAATAGATCGTGATAGTGAGGCAATATTTGAGCAAGTATTCTCTAAATATATGTCTCAAATGTATAAGATCTATCCTTTCCTAAAACAAAGACCTCTTGTAGGTAGGGACAACACTCAAGCATTATTTCCAAGGTTTGGTTTTTCTCTTCTTGAAACTAGTATTTTACTGGTAGTGCACAGGATGAACTCATAACTCGTTAGTGACTTTTAAGTAAATCCAATCGCAATTTACAACGAATTGAGTATTCGCATATTGTTGAGAATAGGTATTTTAAATTCAAGCATTTTGAAGATTTGCTGTTTAGAAATAAGTGTGTATATATTTGACTAGCCCTTTTTGGGCTTGAAACAACAATTTCAAATCATTCTTCAAGGCCGAAGTTTGTATCTTGGTCAATTAGATCTTTCTCTCCCTTTACTCTTGAAAGTTGGTAGATATCAAAACAGGAATTTAACAAAAGCTGCTTTCCTTGCACAATAATGCCTTATTACTCAAGTAAATTACATTGCCATAGTTTTATAGAATTAGGTAGTAATATCAAACTCCATGGAAGATATCCTGATTCATATAGTTGACATTTCTACTTGAATATACTGCTATTTGACTCTCTGTAGCTTTTATTAGAGCTTACAAGCTACCGCATTAGCTTCATATTGCTTGTCAAGACGGCATGGTTTGCAACATAACGATGTGGTCTTCCCCAAACAAATTTATTCTCCCAGATATCACTCATTGACTTAGTGGTTCAGCAGATACGTAGTCGCCCTGTTTCGCCAGAACAAATATCATCAAAAAAAAACATCTGGATACTGCGAGCTAAGTGTCTCATCTAGGCTTGCTAACACTTCTGGGAATGATAATTCGGCTAGGTTATAATTGTGCTGAGGTAGATCGTTTGACTGAAAATGGAGAGTAAAGTGCGGGAGTTTTCAGGCCTAAGTAACACTTATCTTTCTTTCAACTCTTCTCCAAAAAAAAACTCTTCCGAACTCTCATACTTTCCCTGAATGTGCAATACTGACCCTAGTTGATTGGCGTGTGCCAGAGTTTCCGGATGGTTTATGGCCAGCATCTTTTTCAAACCTGTGAAAGTATGGTAAGCCATCTATTCTACTTCTTCTCATCTTCCAACTTCTTGTAACAAATCAGGAAATCTAGAGATTGCCTATAGAGTTCTTAAACTGCACTGACCAAAAACTTTCTCTGGTCCTACTCACGCGCCGAGGAAAATATTCTCTGCCGTTTCATAATTGCCAAGACTCTTTGATTAGCGAGCAAGAGCAGCAACATTCCTTACATGCTTCTTCCTCTAGAACTAGTCTATTTCCATTTCTAGGCTCTCTGACGGACTTTTGCTGATTCAGTAGAATCACCCAAATGGCACCGGGGCACTTCTAGAATGAACATTGGCTGCCAGAGTGGCCAGTATTCAGTGCCCAGGTTCTTCCGTGACAAAATAAATGTTTGTATAACTAGATATGAGTCTCTATAACCAGATTAAGTTCATCAAGGGATACGCACATACTTATACAAGTGCCGACATGATAAAACTGGTCGACATTAACGTGCAGCAGACTCTTTTCAAGGGATTCCAGGAGTTACAACTAGAGTTTCTTCAAACGGTTTCAAGAGCACGTTTAGACTAGTTGATGGATCTCTGGTCTCAGTAAATGGTGTGCGGCAATAGGGACCTTTAGCAATAAGGTTTTCCTTCATTCCCATAATAGAATATACTCAATTAAGACTAAATGCATATTATTACTTAGCACATTCCTTATAATTTGGAATCGATTCCGTTCCCCTTAATAATCTATAGGACATAAATATCTATATTCCCCCTACTAAATATCTTTAGTACTCGAGTATCGCAAACTAGGAGAATAATAAGCTTAAAAACATAAATATAAGCTTATAAATATAAAAGTAAGTCGTACGTTACTATATTTATTACGTGTATAACAAATAATACCTTAAAAACACATATAGGAAGAAGGATATATATAGAAGTAATACCTTATATACTAAATAGTATATAAGATAACTTCTTATAGTTATATCTATTATATAACTATGTGTTTAATAGAAACAATTACTACTTGTAAGAATAAGCTTTATAATTTAAAATACGTTCTTACTTAAAGGCAATGATAAAGTGTGTTGCTAAAGGCTGGTTTTATGAAATAATACCTCTGTATAAAGTATTACTGTTTTAGCAAGGTATTACATATTTAGAGAAAACCTTGTAGCTAAAGGTCCCCAGTATGTACAGGAACGCTAGGATGATACTTCATTGGTGTTTATGAATAAAGTAATTGACGCCAGTAAGTGAACGTCTATCCCTTAGTTCATTAGTTGCGCCCCTCATACTTGTACTAAGGATGAATAAACGTTAAATTTAACGTGGCTCGTCACCTAATAATTAACGTTTATTCATCCCCAGTACAAGTAGACCACTAGGACGTGCACGCCAAAACTTATACATTTTTTAGTAGTAAAATTCTCGGGGTGTCGAATCCCTGTACAAAGTCGCAACTAACGAACTAAGGGATAGCGAATAGGGGTTTTTATTTGCCTTGAACAATTAGAATTTGAAACCTAACGGCAAGGCAGTATTGAAAAAGTTGTATGATTGTGGATGGAGGTCTTTGATGACAAGGTATAAAGTTTGTGGAAAGTACATTTGGAGTTTATTGTAGCGAAAAGGAATTAGCAAGAAGCTGAACATGTATAATGTGATCTATAACTTTCCATGCAAGCGTCGCTAATAGTATTCTCGGTAGAACAAGGGTGCCAACATAGGCGAATGTAATAAGGAGAGTAAGTCACATGACTTTTCTATCTAATCACATCTTAATATTTGCCTGTATGGAGTTGCTAGAGTTAAAGTTTGTTACACCGCTTTATTTCTAAGTTTCTAACTAGTAAAATATTGCTAGGTGTAGTGTAGGTCTAGAACAGCTTAGTGTATCTTAGTGAAAGCGGTGTAACAAACTTCAACTCTAGCACCTCTGTAAACCATGGCAACATGCATACACACGTTTTAGTAGTGAATGTTACTAAGTGCAAGCTCTGCAGCTAGCTTTCTGCATAATATTAGGTATAATGCTCGACATCTTCAACACCGGTCACGTGACGAACCACTACACAATAAGGTGTCTCTGCAGCTCCTGTGATGTGGTCTCGCATTAGCATATGAGAGCTACTTAATGATTTGTTCACAATGCTTCTGCAGCTAATATACCGCTGCACAACACATCAAACACAATTTTGGAGTCAAGGTGGTTATTAGTGTGAACCCATTCCTTACACGAACTGCAGTGGCCAATCGAGCAAGCCATTTCTTATATACCCGGACGGCAATACAACCGACCCAGGAAGCCTCGATAAGCTCATCCCAGTTCTCCACGCTAGTTGCTGCAAGTTGGGAGCGGTCTCGCGGTGCTTTCTTATAGCTAAGTTTCGGTCTGCATGGAACGTCCTGTATGAAGTGCGTTTGTTGAGTGTAATTCAGGCCTTACGTGAAAAAAGTGTAACAGGGACGTCTTTAAGCTCGCGTCTTCACCAGCACCATATTATGATCTGTAATATAGCAAGGGATATCCTTGGTAATTAGCGGTATTTCGTAGTTTGTAAAAGAGAAATGGATCGAGGTATATTGGAAATGGTTCTCTGTTTTGCTGTCTAATTTTTTGTGATATAGCCATCCAATTTTCGGCTCTATTACTATCCCTTCAGACGGAGAAATGAGGAAAGCGATTTCGGGAGCTTCCAATGTTGCCTACTACTACTGCTCGCCTAATCTCAATGTAACTTATTTACTTGCTCATAGGCTTTCTGACCAGAAATAGAGCATTCGAATCACTTAGTATCATCTCTGTTGCTGCTACATGGACTCGAAGAGACGCCCGAGAGACTTTATTTTGTGTCTCAAGGGTAAGTGCAAAAATTGTGCTAGGCAGTTGATTGCCATTCATATTTGATACAAATATATTGAAAAAACTCTCTAATCCTCGCATACTCTCTTTTAACATCAGCAAAGAAAAGGCGATGACGCATACTAAATCTCATCATCTCTAACTCCTCATATAATCCCCTCAAACACAATGCCTTATCCGCAAATTGGAAATATAAGGATTTGGTAAGTGCACCTTCTTGAAGAGTCCATAATCTACGAACCCAACCTGAGGTGAAGATTCGAGCTATTTGTTCGGAGGTTGACATGGGTTGCGAGGTGTAGGATTGAAGAGAGGCGTCGAGGACTAGGACGTGGGTTGCTTTTTGGTAGACTAGCCGCAGTTTTTCGATTGCTTTTTGTTTTCCCGGGCCGTCTAGGGAGGGGCAGCAGAGGGTATCGAGCCAAAGGAGTGGTAGTTCTTGTTTTTCTTGATTTGCTTGTTTCTCTGGTGTTGTAGATTTTGAGGATGTTGAAGGGTTTGATGAAGTTTGATTTGGCGTGAGTGGGGAGACTAGTGTTTGGATATGTGATAGTTTACAACGGTATAGAGCGTTTTGTTTTGGGTTACCGAGCCCATCTGTACAATTAGTATGGTTCGGGTCCTCTCTTTTTGGTAAAGATTTATCCATCATTCGAAGGAGATTCAATGTCTGAATCGAAGTAAATTTCGTTTCTGCTCTTGCAATATCACTTGGACACCATCCATGTTCTCTCATTGATAGCTTGACTTCCTCGCTGTAATAACCAGTAGCCCAATATCTACCAAACGTAGGCTGTCCTCCGAGGAGCTGAACACTGAAGTTAAATGTTTCCATGAGAAGTTCCCCTAGGGCAGCAATGGTGTATTTGATATTGTGATCGAATTGTCTCGGCAGAGCGATTAAAAGTGGATATGCAACTACTAGACATTGGGTGAGATGCTCGTTTCGTTTCTTCTTGGCTTCAGCTTGTTGAGGCAATCGAAATCTTGCTATTTGGACGAGTTGTTGCAACGTCTCAACGTCAAGAGTGACATAACTGTTATTGTCATCCTCGACGACAATAGATTTGTAGACGTGGTCGATTAATTCCGCGTTACTAGGTCCACTCAGAGCGAGTTTCTCAACAGCATGTTCGGCTGGGTTCTACACCACAGACTTTAGCCAATTCAGGAACTCTTCCTCTAATGTCAAAATACTCACCTCATCCTCTCTAGTATCCTTCTCATTAACGCCCAAAAACTCCAGCAATAACCCAAATAAAAGCCAACTCTGGATAAAGTCCTCCAAATCCGGTATAGGTGTGGGCTTAGTTTTCTCAGTTCTAAAGTAATCCAACAAGTCCAGCCAAGCTTTCCCAGACGCAGGCCTTCCTATAAGATTCATATGAGCCACGATTCAACTCTACAAGAAGAGTACAGGAGATAATCCGCGCATATCCTCAAAGGTAAGAACGTAATGACAAGTCAAGATACATCGCACATACCTCTATGTTCTGCATAGCTCAGAAACGGAACTCCATTATACCGCTCACGACATACATACCTCGTCTTGGGTACGGCAATTGTTGGGTTATATGGGAGTAGAACCCCCTCCATTGCTACTCTGGACTTTGCAGTACGAAAGTTTTCATCAAGCTCATTTACTCTAAGGATTTAGTGAGTTTAAGAGTACGTCTCAATATAAAGCAGGTGACATGCACACGCTATAAAGAGTCTTAAAAAGACGTTTAACTTTCAGCTGGGCGTTTTTCGAGCAAGCGGAGTGGTCGATTAAGCTGCATTGCATGCAAGTCGCCTATATTTCCCCAAAATGGCGAAATGGCAAAATGAGCTGACAAGCCAATGAATCGCTTATTTTATGAACCCCTTCCTGAATTCATGATTTGAAGCAAAGTTACTGACCTCCTGAATAATTTTCTTGCTCCGAATAACTGTCGTGACATAAGTAGATCACCTTTTGGATCACCTACATACCTCGAGACTCATGGTTACAAAATCGATAGAGAACATGTGGGTTACAGTGTGTGAATGCCACCGAGTGGAGTGTCATACTCTGTGAGTAGTATTGAAGTATTATGTCTCCCAAGGACAAACCAAGACTAGCATCAGAGGGTATAAAGCGTATGCTGACAACAAGAGGAAAGACAATCTAAGGTACACACAATCCGTTTCCGCTATTTCATTACCTCCGCCTTCCCCAATTATCGTAACTATCATATCATTCATGCCTCAACTTCCTTGACTTCCGCCTTGACACCATTCTCAGTCTTCTCGACGGGCACACCTTTATCGTTAGTACCAACTTCCAAAGCCTGGACTTCGACCTGAACACTATCCTTAACCTGCTTGAGACCCTTTTCGGAGAGGAAAACACCCTCAGAGACGATGCTCAAAAGCTCTTTGGGGGTTTCGGCTTCCTTAGCTGGAGTCTCAACAACAGCCTTAATTGACTTGACCTCGGCGAGGATCTCAGCAGAAGTTGTGTCCTCCTTGGCTGGGGTTTCCACAACCGCCTTGATGGCTTGGACGTGGGACAGAATGTCAGCCGAAGTGGTATCTTCCTTTGCTGGGGTCTCGACGGCAGTCTTGATTGCCTGGACGTTAGTCAGGATGTCACCTGAAACGGCACCTTGAGCAGTGACTGCAGCAAGAATGTCGGCTGTCTTGACTTCGGACAACGTCGAGATGATGGTCTGGACGGATGTCTCGAGGCCGGAGATGTCGGTAGCGCTCGATGATGCTTTCAAGTCAGCAATAGCTGTCTCCAAAGGAGCAAGGTTGACTTCTGCTGGTGCTGGGGCAGACTTGATTGACTCGCTGAGGGACTTAATCTCGGCTTCCAAGGGAGTAAGATCAACTGGGGCCGCGGCCTCTGGTGCCGGGATGGCTTTGACTAACTCGGTAAGAGACTTGAGCTCAGCCTCCAATGCAGAAAGATCAACTGTCGTTGGGGCTGGGATGGCCTTGATAGTCTCTCCATGAGATTTAAGCTCGGCTTCCAGACCAGAGATATCGACTGCTGCTGCCGGTGCTGGGATAGCCTTGATGGTTTCGCCGTGGGACTTCAGTTCAGCCTCAAGGCCTGAGATATCAACTGTCGTTGGTGCTGGAATGGCTTTAACTGACTCGCTAAGAGCCTTGAGTTCAGCCTCCAATGAAGAAAGATCCACGGTTGCTGGGGTTGGGATGGCCTTGATGGTTTCGCCATGGGACTTCAACTCGGCCTCAAGAGCAGAAATATCGACTGCGGTTGGGGCAGGAATAGCCTTAACCGATTCACCGAGGGCCTTAACTTCAGCTTCCAAAGGAGCAAGATCAATGGAAGCGGCGGCCGGGGTTGCCTTGATCTCCGCGAGCGTAGCACTGATAGACTTGATCTCGGCCTCGAGAGGTGAAAAATCAACAGTGGTGGCTTCTGGGACAGGGAAAGGAGTGGCCTTAATTTCAGCAACCGTGGTAGAGATAGACTTGACTTCACTTTCCAAGGTAGAAAGATCAACTGGAGCAGGAGCCTCGAGTGTTGGAGCAGGAGTGGCCTTAATCTCAGCAACAATAGCAGAGATAGACTTGACTTCGGTTTCTAAGGCAGAGAGATCGACTGGGGCAGGAGCCTCAAATGTAGGAGCAGGTGTAGCCTTGATCTCAGCGATTAAGGCGGAGATAGACTTGACTTCGGTTTCCAATGTTGATAGATCGACCGGGGCGGGAGCCTCAAATGCAGGAGCAGGTGTAGCCTTGATCTCAGCGATCGAGGCAGAGATAGACTTAATTTCGGTTTCCAAGGCAGAGAGATCGACCGGAGCGGGAGCCTCGAATGTTGGAGCAGGAGTGGCCTTAATCTCAGCAACAATAGCAGAGATAGACTTGACTTCGGTTTCCAAGGTTGATAGATCAACTGGGGCGGGAGCTTCGAATGTAGGAGCGGGGGTGGCCTTGATCTCAGCAAGAGTAGCAGTGATAGCCTTGACTTCTGCCTCTAATCCAGAGATATCGATAGGTGCAGAGACAGGGGCAGGTGTGCTAGCAACGGACTTGATCTCATCCAAAGTGCTTGAGTGGGTGTTGAGCGCAGCGGAGATAGACTTAACCTCAGTCTCCAATGGTGCCAAATCGACAGTGGTAGGTTCGTAAACTGGAGCAGGGGTGGCCTTAATCTCAGCAACAATGGCAGAGATTGACTTGACTTCATTCTCCAAACCAGAGATATCGACGGTTGCTGGGACAGGGGCAGGGGTGCTCGCAATGGCCTTGATCTCACCAAGAGCGTTTGTGTGGGATGCGTGGGATTCGTTGGAGATCTTCACAGCAGAAAGGATGTCAGCAGAAGCATCGTTGCTCTTGATATCTGCCAGAGTTGCCAGGACGCTCTCGAGCTTGGCCTCCAATGCAGAAAAATCGATAGCGACTGGTGTAGATGTTGATGCCTGGATAGCGGCCAGAGTAGAGGCGTGGGATGCGTGCGATTCGTTGGAGCTCTTGACCTCTGTAGCAATGGAATCCAGCTTTGAGGTATCTACGGGTGCAGCAATCTGCTCCTGGACAGCCTTCACATTTGTTCCAAGCTCAGCCAACGAAGTAGTGATCTGGGCAACGGTGTTCTTCAAGCCAGAGATCTCGGTGGTGTTTGCGGCCGTGCCAATCTCGAAAGATGATCCGAAAGCTGCGAGCTTGCTAGCTGTTTCTGCGGAGGTAGAGTTGAGGCTGGCGAGGATCTGGTCGGTAGTGGTTGTGTTCTTTTCAATCTGAGCTTCGTGCTTGGAGAGGGCATCAATGATGGGCTGGAAGGAGGGCTGGATTTGCGTAGCCAATTGCGTGGCTACTGCGCCAGTGAAGGCATCGTTGTTGAGGCAAGCAGATACTGCGGCTTGAATGGCCTTCTCAAGAACCGCACGATCTTGAGCAGCGTCCTCGGATGACTGCGGAGAAGACTTGGGAGCTTCAAGTAGAGGTTGCTGGCCTGACAATCTATTGACGACGCGTCTAAGGATGGAGGGAGACATCGCAATGATGATGGAGGCAGGAACGGAGAGGAATAACAGTGCAGAAGACATAGACATCCGTCCAACGATGAGGAGGAGGAAAGAGGAGGATACAAAAGGGGAAGGGAAATTTCTGTTTGGAGATACTTATCTGGGATCGACCCACTTTGGGGTTGCTGACTTGCTGACTTGCTGCACAAATTTCGCTCCTTCTATGCACATAAAGTTTTATGCGGGTGTTGCGATGAGTTGTGTCGGTGAGGTGATAAAATTTTGGAGGTCATTGTCAATAAAGCTATCCAAAAGGGAAGCGTCCAATCTCAGCGCCCCATTATTGGAAGGCGCCACGGGCCGAGAGATTGTCCAGAGGAGCGTTGATAAATACACAGAGAAGAAATTGATATTACGAGGCATCCCATCTTCGCAACTCACCTCACTGGCCCTGGATAATTGCGCACGAGATTTACTACCTAAGGCACTTTTGAATAATTGATTTAATGAGAGGGTAACGCGCATTTCAACATACAAAAGTACGTGAGTAATTGACTTGATCTAAGCAGCTGATTCCATCTGCATAACTCACCTAATCTGGGGTAAACCACTACCGAGGTACTCACTTTGAGTAATTGAGTTCATCTGAGTAACCTCAGTAAGTCCCTTATTTGGGTATCTCACCTTGCACATCCACTCCCCTCACTCCGCACCCATATCACATGATCTGCATCAACTATCAATCGCAGCACCGTCCACGTATCAGGAGCCGGAGATAGAGGCGTCCAAGCTTTCAGACCATCCGACGACGTGTTCCAATAGACATATGTTCACAACCCTCCAGTTCATGCGACGTCGCATTCGATTCTGCAAAACTTTGCAATAGGTGATTTGGGGTGCATGTCGATCTTGCAGCGCAATCATCTCTCCCAATGAGCAACCTCAATCGGCCAGAAGGAGGAGAAACGCCTGATGCGCTGTACCATGCGCTGGACAACCATTGCGACATCAGCTTGAGTCACTCTGCAAACAGTGCACTTCGCGAGAGCAAAATATTCTCAAGAAAGGCAACATGCGCCTTCAGCACTTACAATGTGACTGCTCTTGAAGATCTTTTGAGACAAAGATCATCTACTCTACCTTACTGCGCGATCGAACATAACTTGGCACGCCATGCTATGCGTTGGACAAACAACGTACGTCGATTAAGTTGGGTCGATGCGCCTGAAGCTCTACTCTGGAGGCCACCTCTGGCCCTAGCGTTTGCGACATGATTGCACCTGACTTTTTAAGGTAATAACAGAACAGAATGAAAGCATCGAGCGACTAGGCCATTGGCATGGTGTACTACGCGTGGCACAACCATTTTGACGATCAACTTCAGGCAATGCGCCTGCCCTATTTCATCCATGCACTGCCCTCGATGACGAGAATCTGCTGTCGAAGCGTTCAAGCCATCGCAAAACAAGAAGAAAAGAGCAACCTCGAGTGCCCGAACCATTAACGTGGTGTGCTATGCGCTAGACAATAAATTTTGTCGTTCAATTCCAGTCGCTTCCATTTAGCCATCTCGAGCCGGCGTCAATTATTTACTTGCCATGCCAACAATACTTGGATATCTTTTAAGAATTGGGGAGAGACTGTGTGATTTGCTGCAGCGACAAAGACACAGGCAAGGTGTGCGATGCATTGGAAAAATCATGCTGGTCAACTCGGGGCATCGCCATGAAAGCAGTTCAAACTCGATTTCGGCCCTTGAATATGGCCATACTTGAAAACAATAGACCTAAGATTCTCACTCCAGCGACGGAAGCCCCACCATGCTCTTCTGTTGGTCACACTATCCTTTCTTTGTCCATCTCTTTAAATCAATCTCGAGAAAATGCCCGGTCCTGTTTCTAACAGTCTCCGGTGGCATAACCATTGTGGCTGGTAAGTTTTTCAACGCTAGTCGCATTGAAAGTCAACGTCTGCGCTACTTATGAGTTGTATAGTCAGCAATGAGGAAGAGCTATACACATCATACGCACCAGCACCACCAATTGCTTTAGCCTTTAGCTCCTAATGGCTAGCGGAAATTTCAGATTACACCTGCGGCTGCGTTGTATTCCTATAAAGGTCATCTCTTTTTGCTTCACCCTCGTGTTTGACTACTTCTCAGACCTCCTAAGAATAGTCATATTTTGTTTACCTGGCTAGGCTTGAACAATCAATCTCGTAAGACGTAATTTTGTTCTGCTGCTTCTAAGTTCTGTTTTGGCTGTCCTAAAAGCTTATTGTGTCGTCATGCAGTGTCAAGGAACCATCGTGGCATCTCTGTCCAAGTGACTTGAGAAGTTCTGGGATGTTTATCGTCAACCTCTCAATCGACGCAAGCCACTGCGAAGTCTTTTTGAGACCTGGAATTACAGTAGCTGTTGTGCTCTTAGTCTTTGCGCCATTTGAATTCCCGTGTTTGCTTTTTCTGAAAGTTGGCGGCCAAGTAGCCCGTGACTCTAGACCCGCGTCTACGCCTCGAAACCTAGAAATCCGAGATATGATAGCACCAACACCGCGCTTGGTAGTAAGGTTAAACTTAAGCGTAAACTAGATTGAGAGACGGGAATACGCTAAAAGCCCTGAATAGACTTAGTAGAATTCTGTGGTGTGGTATCTTCATGTTTTTATTGGTTTGTGGAGATGGGGACCTCGTACAGGCCGTATCCTTTTTAAACTTTAGGAATTTAGGATCTACCAGGACTCCGTAGAGTGACCATTTCTGGCAGACTCCACGGAGAATAAATAACGCCCTTTATCGTCTGACAGAGCTAGTTTGCAGCTCGTGGAGAAACCTTAATACCATAATGTGACAGAAACTTTCTGAAAAATGCATGGTCACATCTCGCAGAATTTCTTCTTGCCACGAAGCGTATAGAATCTAGCTGCGTTGAAACGCCATTGTTACTCACATTTGGGTCATCCCTTTGCCCGGTATTCCGCACTTCCACCTTGGCTACCGCTAATACGAGTTATGCTGGACACATCGCTGCAAGATGGACGATATCGACGGTATAGATTCATCAGTTGTGAGCAGTCTCAAATGTAACCCCCCCCCGCTCTTGTTACCCAAATGTACTCTTTGTAGTGTCTTGGACTCTATCCGTTAGTTCGTTAAATGTGACTTTGTACAAGGATCCGACACCCCGAGAATTTTACTACTAAAAAATGTATACGTTTTGTCGTGCAGGTCACAACTAACGAACTAGGGGATAACTTTATTCTTCTCCTACTACACCTTCTCTACATTCTTCATACTCATCATTCTTATCTACACAATAACCAGCACAATGCATCCATCTACCTTCTTCATCGCAGCCACAGTTGAAAGCCTACATCACAGTAGCCGTATCCATCCTCACGGTTGAAAGCAGACACAGCTCCTATCTCCGCGCAACACTCAGTGAATCCCCCTTCCCAAGACCCTTTGACACGCCTCTAGACTTCAATAAAGTCTTCTCCATAGCCGCTTAATTCATCACCGGTAATGCGCCTAACCTCCCGGAGTCGCTCCCTTCTTACTACACAATTTCTTGTTCCTCATCTTCATCACCGTCCCGCAATAAAAGCATCCGCAACTCAACCAAGCCAAGCGAAGCTGATGAAGCTCGTAACTAAAGTTACTCGACTTACCGCGGGATCTCGGTTTTCAACCATACTTTAACAATCAACCAATGATAAATTCAGCTTTTCATAATTTCTTCTATTAATTTGGTGGAGTTTACTCTGTCGGATTCAAAACTCGGCATTCCCCCATACCCGTTCTCCCGCGGCCTCGCCAATAAACGAGGCTCCGGAGGTTGCGGATCCCCACACTGCCAAGATAGCTTGAAAGTTTGACCCCGCGATGACAGCATACTGACAATACGAACGAAGTCGGAGCTCTCGTAGTCCCTCTTTACTTTTGATCAGATGAATGTAAAACATATTGTACTCGAGTAGCTTTTCTTGATTCCGTTTCGTTCTCTGTGATTTCTTCGATTGGTAGGTATTCATAGGTAAATAATGCTTTACATTTCAAAAATGGAAGACGTTGCATGTAGTGGGGAACTCGGGGAAGCTTCTGGAAGCTTTGGAGGAGCTAAGGGGAGCTTTGAGATAAGGATGGATGGATGGCGGAGATGAGATGGGATGGGATGGGATGGAAGAGAAACACGGCAGTTAATTGTGTGGGGTTTAGGAGTTTGGAATTAAACTTTGTTTCTCTTGTGTATTTAAAGAAGAGGTGGTTGGGTTCTGCTTTTAATTGAAACTTTTTTGATTTCTATATTTTGCGAGTTTGAATTCATGAATTGACTTGTCTCCGCATCTACTATTTCAATATAAAAGAAAGGTAGAACCCAAAAACTTAGTCTCTTAACACGATCACCACCACCACCTTCTTCTACTCTTGTAACTCCAACTTCGAATTACCGTTTTACTTACAAACAAGCAAACTTCAACAAAAAAATGGGAACACAATTACCAGGTCAACCTCATACTCTACATCATATACCAGATATGGAAGATTCGAAAGCAACGAGTATACATATTGAATCGAGTACTCTCCCTTACGCTCCAACTCCAAACACCACACCAGCAATGACAACCCCGCCAAATGGAAAATGGAGAAATATAAAAACGCAAGCTCTGGTTGTACATGCTCAAAATGCACCTTTTACGCTCGAGACGGTGTATTTGGATGAGGTTAGGGAAGATGAGATTTTGATTGAGATGAAATATTCGGGGATTTGTCATACTGTTTGTCTTCCCTTCTCTTTCCCTTTTCCTTTCCATCATCCCGTCGCTCCCTCTCCCACCCAAAACTCCACCCCATAAGAAAACACACACAAAAATTGGAACTAACGGAAAAAAACTTAACTCTAGGATCTAGTAATGCAAGCCCATATCCTCCCCATAACCTACCCCGCCGTCCTCGGCCACGAAGGATCCGGTACAATCCTCGCCATCGGTACCTCGGTCTCAGATAAATCCCTAAAAATAGGAGATAATGTACTCCTCTCCTTCAATAATTGTGGATCTTGTAGACCTTGTAGAACGAACCATCCGGCTCTGTGCCAGATTGCTCAACCGTTGAATTTTGATTCTGTTAGGCCGGATGATAGGTCGATGCCTGTTACGTTGGAGGGTGAAGATGGGATAGATGGGGGAAGTGGAACGGGGAGGAGTGTTAGTAGTCAGTTTTTTGGACAGAGTTCTTTTGGGAGGATGAGTGTTGTTAAGGAGAGGTGTGTTGTTCGGATTCCTGATTTTGAGGCGGTGGATGGGGATGGGGATATTGAGGAGTTTATGGGGATTTATGCTCCGCTTGGTTGTGGTATTCAGACTGGTGCTGGTACGGTTCTCAACGTGTTTAAGCCTGGACCGGAGGATAGTCTTGTGGTTTTTGGGATGGGTACGGTTGGTCTTAGTGCATTGATGGCTGCTAAGTATTTGGATGTTGGGACTATTATTGCTGTTGATATTGTGGATGCTAAGTTGGATATGGCTAAGGAGTTAGGTGCTACGCATGCTATTAATTCGGGTGGTTTGAAGGGGGAAGGGGAGTTGGTGAAGGAGATCAAGAGTGCTACGGTTGGTGGAGACGGCCCGATGTTTGCGATTGATTGTACGGGGAATTTGCTGGTTATTGAGTCTATGATTGAGTGTTTGGGCCACTGTGGTACTGCTGCTACTGTTGGGGTTCCGCCTCCTGGGAAGAAAATTGGTATTGATGCTTGGGAGTTTATGCAGGCTAATAAGAGGTATATTGGGCTCATTGAGGGGGATTCTATTCCCTCTGAGGTATGCTTCCCCTCCTATTCTTCTCGAGAATTAGTTTGCTTTGAGGGTTTTTACATTCTTGTGCTAATATGTTGGCTTATTAGTTTATTCCGAGGCTGATCAAGATGCATCGCGAGGGTAAATTCCCGGTCGATAAGCTATGTAAGATGTATCCGGTTGAGAAGATGCAGGAGGCGTTGGACGATATGCATGCTGGAAGGGTAAGATTTTCGACCTTCCCGATATGTTTCTTGTTGCTAACCTATCGGTTCTTTCTCTAGGTTATTAAGCCAGTTTTATGCTGGAATTAGAGTCAGATGAACTTTTTGAATGATTTCATGGGTTAGAGGAAGACAGGGTTGGGAGTGCAGAATATGGTTCATCCCAATATACTGTTGATGCTACCTATTCTTTATGTCCATATACGACTGAACTATGAGTATGTCAGAATCCGAGGATATATCTTTTGTGATGGAGACATACATTGGCCAGTACGCATGTATCTTAGTATCTTTCATCTCCTTCGCCACCTGTGCCAAAAAGACTGTAACCTCCTCTGTACTCATTCCAAGTACTCTTGTGAACAGAGCCACCGATATCCCTGTCAAACCGCCACAGAAGTTTTCCAATTGCCAGGCTCCTAAGAATATTTAACTTTGGACTGCACAGGCCACGATGAATACAAAGTACGTACCTAACATCTTGAGATGTTTATCCTTCGGCCATCGATTCTGGGGCCACACATATTTGACCACTGTCACATTTTTGAAGCCAGCAGCTTTGAGTTGTTCGGGGAATACCTTCTGTGCATCACCTCTACGTCCTATCTGCTCACAAGCATCTATCATGAGAAGCGCCCACTTCATGAGTGCCGAATCAGCGGGGAGCGAATCGTCATCGACATGAGGCGGGAAACAAATATCGGCACATTCGATCCAGCCACCGGGGTTGAGATTCCTGTCCTCTGGTGAGCCGTCAAGAGCCAAATAGAGCGAAAGATGACAATTACTCATAGCATTGTTCAAAAAAGCGAGGGTAATCCAAAAAAGAACCTGTCATCATCCGACTATAGATGAAGTCAAACTTGTAGCTGAAGCTCCAGGGCTCTTCCAGATCATCAACTTGGAAGGAGACATTCGGTGGAACAAACTGAGGTTGGATGGGGCTGCAAGGTATGGTGTTAGTCCACAGCACAAATCATGACACAGGCTATTCCAACCTCAGGTCAACTCCAAGGACTTGGCTCCCAGGATGATCGTCAGCAAAGTCAATTGCCCAGATACCGGTTCCACAGCCAACATCTAGCACTCGATGTAAAGTCTTCTCCTTGGGAATTGGAGCTAAGAATAGCTTGCCGCCAAAGGTCAGACCGAACAGGTGGTGTTGCAAGTCTAAACGATCTTTTTCTCCCTCATCATTAGGAAAGTTGTAGCTTCCATCTTTATAAGCGTGGTACGTCCGCCCATTTTCTTCTCGGTGCTTCATGATTGTGGACGTAAGTGAGGCAGTGGAGCTGGCCTCACTCGTGCTTCCGATAGCAGAGTCATTGTCAGCCCATTCATCAGACTCAGCTTCCAAGGGAGGCGGTTGAACTTCTGCCATGGTCCGTCACCTGAGTATAGATGGGAGATAAATCAGTAGAAACAATGAGATTGAGTAACAGATCTGAAGAAAAAATCCCTTTCCTACCAATGCCTGTACTGAAGAATGCAGCCGGGAGAATTAAATTATCTAGCAATGACTCCACTTGGATCTCCTTACAGGTTATCAAATGGGGAAGTGTTTCCCGTGTCGTACTACCTCGCAGCACGATATACCAGTGAGGAGTTTGCAGACAATTCTGCAATGGAAGACATGCAGTTGTTCCGGCTGTAGAGAACAAGGATCGTGCATGACCAAGCCCAAACCAGCCAGAAATTACTTTTGACCAGCATGTCGGCTCCTGGAAACGACCTCCAAGTCCGAGGCTTTGTCGATTTGCTGGGTTATAAGAAGTGTATGCATGCTGTGGATGGTCTCTCTCCAGCCATTACTCGATATACAGCGCTGCAGGGTGCCGGCAAAGAATAGCAGCTGGATGCTTCATCTATGTTGGAAATTCAGTGCAACAACTGCGTCCCTTCCGCTACTTGTTTCATTCTTGCGCGGTCACTTATATGTAGTTCTCTTTCGTCTGCTTGTGTACGAAGACTAACTAGATGGTGTTGTATGTCTCCTTCAGCTCCTCGATATACGATTGTGGACGGTTTGGGGGGGGCAGAGGGATAATATCCAACGAAAAGGAAATACTACGATACGCTGCTATATATTAGCGTCCTGGTCTTAAAGGGAGGGGATTCAACGTTTGTGCTCACGGTCTCAAAGACGACGCGGGCCTGCTGAGATGTCGTACTAGTATATAGGTTGTCCTCTGGTACGTGTTTTGAGCATGGAAGTATCTACGAGGTGAAAGGTATTTTACCTGTGGCCCAAAGTCTCGGCTGTTTACCGCCTTTGTTTCTGCCACGCAAAATTATGCTACAGGGAATCTTTGAGGACTGGTTCGGTCTCTAGCGTACTAATCTTATGCCAAAGCGGTGAGGCGTAGTGCCATCGGGAAGATCCTTGGGGGTGGGGTTCAACCGACCTCACCTTATGAATCTTCCAACGTAAAGCTCCAGAGCTCTCAGAACAACCTACTAGAACCTCACCGCTTGCAATTGATTTAGTCCGCGAAATACGTCCTGAATTATATCGAATTAGTAAGATGTAGTCAAAAGTGAGGTGTTGCCAGACCGTTTTCAGCAAACAAAGGACATGATTCAGATATTCGAATCAACAAGGAAACTTTTGGCAGTCCATAAGAAGATACCTAACTGCATTGTTTCATTGATTCAAGTTGAGAATCTTCTCACAACTTCTGACTGGCTTTGATTTCTTTTCAAAGATCCTCTGTTTTCTGAGAGGCGCCTTCCCTTTTCCTTCCTTCTCGTACCTACCCGTCTCAAGTCTTCAATAAGCAACAATGGCATGTCAAGTCCAAGAACAGTCGATGATCGATCAACCACGACGATTGAACAGCACTCCTGAGCCTCCATTACTTCCACTCTGGCGTTCCTTTCCAGACCGGAAATGCGACGATCCGCGCTGCCCTTTAAACCAGAAAACCCACAGGATTCCACACTTTGAGGGAATCTACAAGCACGGCGGACCTTTACCGAAGAGGAACTTGATGAATGTTGAGTTGTTTGGGGCATCGAAACCACCTCCTTTCATTTGGAAAGCAAGCAGGAGCTATTATAAGTGGTCGAAAAGGGGAGAAAGCTGCTCAGAGGCGATGCACAATAAGGCGAAGAAGTGCAAGGAAATGGTCGAAACGTTCTTGTGGCTTCATGGGGAGTGGCCTGGTGGAATGCCAGTTGATGATGGTTTTCGCTGGTAGCTGGATCTTCGTTGTGATTGGGAAAGCGCAACAGCCAGTTTTCCTCAGCCCGCCTCTAGCTGCAAACTTCTCGCTCGATGACTTAGTTCGCCGGATTTTTCAACGCGGGAGATGGAGGAGGTTATCAACTGGCAAATAGCAGTCGGATTAGAAACTTCAGGCTCAGCCATCATCTTCCAAAGTCACGAAACCTTCACAAGTATCAGTTGAGGCATTGAAGTGCATTCGAGCGATTTCTACTCTTTTATGGCTCGGGAACAACAAACAAGCATCTGCCATGTTTATTCAACCTTCGAAATAACGGTGTTGAGAACTACGTCGATATCCTGAGCCCCGGCTCAAAGAGTTTTCAAGTACAATTTCTTTGTAAAATCATACATGGGCTTTCCACGTAGGCAAATGAAATCGGTCTTCTGTCAATGCGACTAACTTGGTGAACCAGTCTGCTAAAAATTTGTCCGGGTGCAAATGGTTGGGGTAGCGAAGCGCATGTCAGAAGTGATGATGGAAAGGGGGAATCATGAGATGCAAGCCTCTGACTTGCGTTGCGCTGATCTTGCTTTTTCTGGTAGAATAGTATGCTACCTGAGAAGATCCAATTGTAGCCATTAAACTGATATAGATATGCGAAGACCGAGTTCTCTCAAAATTGCAGTGAAAAGAAACATTATAAACTTGATACAACGTCATTCACTTCCAAGAACCCCTTCTTCATGCCTAAATTGACTGCTCGCCCTGGTGACTCCTAAAATTCAAGAACAGTGAATTGCTAGGGATGTTTGTGTATATCTTCCAGAGTCGATATCTATCAACATATATGGCCTGTTTCGTGCTAGGGGGATTCTCGCGTCTCTTCTCCCACCAAAACTTTTCCCGGTACAGTACGAGTATCTGTCTGCATCTGGCTTTCCAGTAGTGTAGCTAACAATATGGCGATATCATATCGTTCATATTAGTGGGTCGTATACCTAGGTATCCTTGCTGTGCGTGCAGCATATAGAAAAAAGTAGATGAAATTTTATGTTCTTTACAGAAATCGTCTCGCATAGGTTCGGCGAGCTTAAAGATATAAAAGTCTTAGTGAGCTTGATAAAGTAGTATAGAAATGCACGGTCGAACATAAAATTACACGGACCTTTTTATACAAACGATATAAACGATACGATATCGCCATATTGTTCGCTACACTGTGGCTTTCTCTCCCTTCAAGCGCTCAGCCTTACATCAACAACGACGTCCATCCTTTGCCCTTTCTTCCCATTTCTCCATCTTGATTCTTGTAGTATTTTTCGACCTTCAACCAAGCAATTTGGTTACAAGCATAGCCATGCGCTCCCCAAAGGATAATAAGCCGCTCTTTCCGGCCCAGCCTCTCTTTAAATCATCTCCTTCATCATGGCCTTTTGCTTCAATAGAACAGCGGAACTCGGATACAACAACAGAAAGATCCCCTGCACCGCTGTTCAATTTCCATGTACCTAGAACCGATAAAGCAACGACCAACACAGCCACACCAACTACTACACCCATAACATTGTTTGGAGATAAAGCCATAGGTTTTACAGACGCTGCTAAAGAATTATGTGCGGCTGAAAATCAACATACAACTTCAAACGGTTTGGTCGGTACTTCAAAACCGAACTCGACCGCAGCAGGTGATGGCATGCTCGTGAGGTCGCTCTTTCCTGCCCAACCCTTAGCAACTCCAGGAGCGGGTTCTGGTACATTATGGATTCCATTCAAGGCAACAGTTGAGAGGGAACCACAAACCAACACCAACCAGTATAATTCTTTTGAACATATTTGCTTCCAACCAGATTACCTGCAGAAATCGCCAGAAGAGCTCAGACTTGCAGATTATATACAGATACATACTCCACTACATCCTCAGACTCACAAAGATCTTAAGTCGGTTTTCCCTGGCATACTGCTTTCTCCGTCCTCTACAACTGGAAAAATAGCAACAGAACCAACATTCGTTTCACTGGACGACACCGGAATCTTCGAGCAACAGCCTCCATCATCTTCTTTATTCCGGAAACCAAAAGTCGTCGTCAAAGGCATGGAAACGAAGACACTTGAAAGTGCGAACACTTTCCAACTTACATCCTTTGGTAATACTGGCAATAAGTACCTCAACTCGCCGCCAGCAGCGACACCACTACCAGACAGAACACTACATAAACCTTCCAACACAAACCCAAAGCCCATTACAACACCTAACAAGCCACAAATCCCACTTTTCTGCTTTGGACAACCAACACCAGAGCAAGTTATGGAGATCGCGGATCTGAAAGATTACCATATGGGGCTTTTGAGCGGAGCGACAAATGAGGACCAGATTCACGAAGCTGCAACGGCGCCCATATTTACTACTCCAGTTCTTAAACACGCAATCAAAACCCGGAACAAGAAATCGGACCATCCGTATCCGCAATATGGCCTCCTTGCTGGCTTCACAGACTTGATTGATAAAGAAGGACAACTCGGCATCACAACCGATTTTGGAAAGACTCCAGATCCTCGAGTTTTTTTCAACATCGCCTCACCCTCGTCTACCTTCATTTGTGGCTCCCAAGGTTCCGGGAAAAGCCATACCTTATCATGCATGTTGGAAAATTGCTTGTTGGCCTCAAAGGTCAGCAAATTACCACATCCATTGACCGGTTTGGTGTTTCACTATGACCATTTTATTTCCGATGACGGTGGCTCTCCTTGCGAGGCTGCATTTTTGTCTTCAAACCCAAAGATCAAAGTACGAGTGCTTTGCGCACCTACCAATATTCGAACAATCAACGCATGTATCCCTGAAATATCTGCTTTCTTTGAGAAAGGACTAATACAATGCTTATAGGCTTCATATCGGCGCTTCCCTAACGTAACAGTGGAAGCGCTAAAAATCGACCAGCAGAACCTTAATACGAAACGCATGTTGGATATGATGAGTGCAAATAGAGACGAGGGCCAACTACCTCTCTACTTACACGGAGTCACCCGCGTTCTGCGTGATATGCGATTAACTCAACAGGAAACCGGTGGTAAGTTCTCGTACGGAGAATTCAAGCGCCAAGTGCTTGATTTGTCACTTTCACCAGCGCAACTTGGGCCCCTAAATCAACGACTTGATGTCCTGGAGTCGTTCATGGTGAAAGACCAAACCACATCCGTGGTAGTCACGCAGGAGAAATCGTGCTTCAAGTGTGGGCAGCCGGGTCACAAATCGCAAAACTGCACCAACGAAGCTATTCAGGGTAAAAAGGGCGGTTCCAAGCCCAGCGTTGTGAAGTCTTCGGGTATGAAGGGAAACGACTGGAGTCAGAAGCCAAGTCATTTGACAATCATTGATCTTTCATGCCCTTGTGTTACTGCTGAAGATGCATGCGTACTCTTTAACATTTGCTTGAGCATATTTCTGGAGTCGGATCCTACCATTGGTCGGGTTATTGCTCTTGATGAAGCGCACAAGGTCAGTCACCGTCGTAATATTTCTCTCTTTTCTGCTATCTCCGATGCCAGTATTCAGCGGCTAATCTCTTCGCATCACAGTACATGAACGCCTCTTCAGAAGCTACAACTCTTACGAACACCCTCTTGTCAACAATTCGCCTCCAACGTCACTTGGGAGTTCGAACAATAATTTCCACGCAAGAGCCTACCATCTCTCCCGCTCTCCTTGATCTTTCGTCTCTGACGATTGTCCACCGATTCACCTCACCCGAGTGGCTCAGAGCTCTCAAACGCCATCTAGCAGGAGCCTCAACCGACCTAGTGGCTTCGAGGTCTACTGAAGATGAATACGACGAGGCTGGTGGGAATGAGAATGGTAAAGGCGAAGCAGGCAAGATCTTTGGAGAGATTGTTCGGCTTCGTGTTGGAGAAGCGTTGCTGTTCTCGCCAAGTGCTTTAATGGGTGTACAGGAGAAAGGCAGTACGAATAGAACTGGGTCTGAATTTCAGCGATTGGGGACTGCATATGCGAAGATCCGTGTTCGAGCACGTATCACGGAAGATGGTGGGAAGAGCGTTATGGCGTCTTGAGGTATTTTGAAAGATGTCTGATATTTGATGATCTGGTAGACACTGCTTAGCTCCTGAGAGGTTGTACGGAAAGTACAGTACTCCGTTGGATTAGCGAGCGAGAAGCGAGTAAAAAGCAAATGACTTTGAAATATGAGATGCAACTTTTCATGTGACAAGTGCTGGGTATTTCTGAGATGGATTGGATACAGTTGTGCTGCTTAGTAAATTCTATCTGTAAAAACCTTTCCACTGCTAAAATAAAGGTGGAGCCTTAATACAACACATTGCTATCTCACTACACACTCAAAGAATGTGACTGTCTACTTCCCCACGTCAGCCTCCTCATCATCCTTAAATAAACTAGCTTCCTTCTGGGCAATTGCATAGCAAGGGCCTTGTGTATTCCTACGTATATGCAATGGTATAATGCTAGCATCGCAAACCTTCAAGTCCTTGACACCCTTAACATTCAATCTACCATCCACCACAGTTCGCAAAGTCGCAGTCGCAGCAGGATGGAATTTGAATTCCTGTATGGCTGCGAACATATTGTATAGCAGCATTAGTATCATTCACATCAACATCTGAAGATGGTTGAACACATTGCTTCAACAGTTTCTTCAGCGGAGATGTGTTGGGGATTTTATTCGCAATGAAATGAACGGCACATGCAAGGATGAGTGTATTGATTGGGTATTCCTGAATTTTGGGATCGATAGCTAGATGGATTTTAGGATCTGAAGGTGTGATATGCATTGAGACGCGTGAGAAACATTGATGGTGAACTATAAAAATTGAGAACCTAGATGTGTTTGCTGAGGGGTCGATATGTATATTATTTACAGCTAATGCAATGATTTGGAATATTGCTGCATTGGGATCTTGTAAGCGAGCATGGAGAAGATCGCTTTGCGTTCGATCGTAGTTGTTTTTGAGGTTCTTTTTATGGAAGGAGATGATTTGATAGGCTTTATTTATTTCGTGGCTTTATCCAAGAAATTCACTGTTCGAAACTGTATTGGCTATTGGGCTTGGTTCCAAGACGCACCACTACACCTCAATGGCTAGGCGGGAAATTATTTATCCTCTCTGCAGAGGCGGGGTAGATCTCCACCGGTGGTGTGTTGTATCTTACGATGCTAGAAAAAGCATTAAGTCCAAGGTAAAAGCGAGGTTAAGTCATTCATATCCGAAATAATTAACGATGGAGCCTTGGACTTGTCCAGTCTGTCAAATTCAAATGCAAATGCCAAATCGCAATTCACATCTCTCTGGCAAGCGGCATGCAAAGGCTGCACAGTTGCATCCAGAGGAAGCAGACAACTCCCAGAATTCACAATCGGAACCTCGTGGATATGTTGCAAAGAGCAATTTCAGCACTTCAAGCTTCGAGTCACCTGCAGCGAACATTTTTGAAGCCTCTAAGTACACCAAAGACACTGCATCCCCAGCTTCTGCTCTTGTGTGGGAATGCAAAATGTGCGGCCTTTACGTAGAATCATCTACAATACGGGCACATCTCACTAGCATGGAACACGTAGGAAGATTATTAGAGATTATCAAGGTCACTTGTCAAGCGCTCGAACCACCACAAGCCTCCTCAAGCGACATTCAGTCGCAAACCTATAATCCTGATCTTGGTACATGGGAAACTTTGGACTACCAGGTATTACTACCTCTATTCAAGCTTTCCACAGAACTAATATGGTTTAACAGGAGGCAGTTCATCGAATCAAGACATTCGGAGCTTATAGCTCAAATCCGTACTTATTCAATACCGAGATTCCTGAGTCTTCTATCTCAACGGTGGATCCTCCAAAAACATCCACTGCCCCAAAAAAGAACCGAAAATCGAAAATGGAGCCACGTTTCTGGACCTGTCCTGACTGTAGAACAACCGTTGCTATCCAACTGAAACACATGCACACCTGTCCCAATCTTCATGAGCCAGTCCCCTCTAGGAGCAGTCTTGACGCTTTTTTTCTTTCCTTCTCTGGATACCAATACGATCCCTCCAAGCCACCGGCTGAGTCGTTTGGAGCCCTTCGAGAATGCCTACCTCGATGTAATGATTGGGATGGCAGCTCCCCCTCTACTTGGAACGAGTATCGAAACGAGGTCTTTGCACGATATCAAACAGCACTGACAAAGGAATTCAATCTTTGGTTTGGAACAGAGGATGATATACAATCTTGGCATTCTCTATGTCGGGCCGTAAAGATCCGGTCCCTTCCTTCTACATGCGCGGAGTGTCGACAAGTAAGTGTCCAATTTCAATTCAATTCATTCTAGACTATATATCATACTTGGGACTCAAGTCACTTATTTACGTGGTGGTGAGTGTAGGCGGTTCAGAGGATACACGTGAATATTGTCGATCTTATTGAATGGGCTAGGAAAGGGGAAGTGAAAGAAGTGCAGATTTTCAAATCTGTGAAAGAGTTGAGTAAATATAGTTATGATTTGAATAAGATATATCGCAAAGACCAGCTGGAACAGGGAGTTGTCCTTAGGCATCTATTGCGAAAAATAGAGAAAGAGAAACCAAAAGTCATGTACGGTAATTGAATTGCTAGTTAGATTGGGGAATAGTAATAGAAGGATTCTAGGAGCTGCTTCCTAGCTTCTAAAAATATCCGTGATGTTAATTATGACTAGAAGAACCTGAAGTATTTATGCTAAGTTATTTTAAGACCTTATATTGTTTTTATAAGTTCATCGAAATTGTATCAATATAAAAGCAAGGGTTCACTATTGGTGCGGAGTTGTATCTCCATTAGATTGTTCGTACATATCACTGTACCCATCCAATTCGGATCTGCAAGCTTTGGATATCAGCCCTATAAGCGATAACCACGAGCTGTAGACAGGGCGGAACGTATGCGCGTAGCTACCCCAATGGGTGATATGTGCATATCAGGTATTAAGTGTTGGAGCCACTAGGAAGGTTTCCTGGGCTTCACAGCGCTTGAGGGTGTTGAGTCCTTGCAGCTATTGTGACTCTCGTGCAGGAGGACACTGTAGGACAGGGCGTACTACTTTTGACCCTCCGGATTTTCGGGGGTGGGTATGGTTTACCAGCTAAGCTAAGAAGGGCGAACCTAAATATCAATCTGATAAAATTGTATAGGGGATATCTTTTGCCCTTTTTTCTTCTTTGATTACTCCTATTATGCTTGTTTATTGTTATTCTCATTTGTTTCTTTATTGTTCTGGTGCTATTTTTCTTTTGCTGATTTCGAAGCAGTTAAGGAGGCTTAATAGAGTTTGGTAGGTTGATAGGATAAGATATTACTTTTGTTCAAAGGGAGAATTGTATATTAGGCTTGGTGGTGGTAACGATGCTTTTTTGCTAGGAGAGGAAGCTTCAAACCTGTTGAAGATAACTAAATGTTCATAGCTATGTTTGATAGAATGACGGCCTACCCTTGGACCAATTATTCTTCAAAAATTAAATGGATATAATGCTTGCATCCTACCAGTTTAACAGTCTATTTCCTGGTACCTGAATATCTCTTTAAAGTTTTAGAGATTTGAAATTGAACTATGTAAGTTTACAAAGGGTGGAATATAATGAGTATTTCGGATATATTCCTGTTGCAAAATTGCTGTGCTGCAATGAAGTTGCTTTCTGAATCTAATGGTTTGATATTGAAAGTAGTATAGCATAACGAAGGTATGTTTTTACAATTACTTCTATTGTTTTATCCCAAGCCATAGGTTTTATGCATGCCCCTATGGTCCGAGTATAAAGTACTTAAATTTCATGAGTTACTTGCATGATAGTGTCGGATTGATGGTAGAAGACTTATGAGGTGAGTAAATATGTACCTAGGTACATGTAGGCCTGACTGTAGTTCGCTTTCAAAATCGCCTAGTGGTTCTCGCTTACAGTATTCCGTAAAAGGGGGGAAGTCTCAAAATCAAGACTATGTTAGGAAGGGCTTTATGGTCTTATTTTATTTCAAATAGCAGATATCGTATTCTTTTGCACATACAGTTTAGGAAAGGTACTGTTACAAGCGCAATAAAACGTCCTGCATATGTAGGGAAAAGAAGGGATGATCGACATATACTGTTTACTAAAAGTAGTGAAGAGCTACTAGGTAGCAATTCTTCTAGAAATTTTGTTGTTAGTGCGTAAAAAGGTTTAGAAGGGCAGTTTAATACCTGTAATAAATTGTTAAATACAGAAGCTCGAGTGTGTCTGGTGATAATCATGTGACACACCCCCTCACTCGCAAGAACGAATGCATCATTACGTGGCTCGCTTCAGTATCTGCACGTAGCCAGTGCAATTTATGAACTTGTTTGCATTATGAATATTCCCTCTGTTCCTCGGCGATTTCAAAATCCAGTGCTGAAAAGTAGACTCTCCTCTTTACGTTCCCAGACTGTGCCTACATATTGAATGCGAACGCAGAAAAAATGGCGTCACCAGGACCATCATCTGTCAATTCGACGTAAGTCCTTTTCTATATCAGAATGTGATAGGTTAAAAACTGAGTTTGGAATTTGCTTAGATTATTTGATACCGGTCGATATTCAGATCTCACTATCAACTGCGGATCTAGCACTTTCAAAGTCCATCGTGCTATTGTCTGTACACAGTCTAAGCCACTTGCAGCTGCTGTGGATGGAAATTTCAAGGTGTGTATGCACTCCTTCAATCTCCCTTCCTCTACTGTTTAGCCATAGCCTTCTTATTTTCTGCAATCGAAGGAAGCTTTACTGTGCTAAATATATCTATAGGAATCTATTACCAAAACAATCGAACTCGATGATGACGAACACCAAATTGTTCAATGCATGTTGAAATTCCTGTATACATCTGATTACTCCGACGACATTAATATGACCGAGACAATACCCGAGAATTCCAATGCTGAGAACGAAGGGAATGATAGAACAGGTCTTGAGTTAGAGGCTGCCTCATGGGCTGAAAACGAAGAGAACAATACGATAGACTTGGCACCGGAAGAGGTTGGGGCGGAAGCTGAAAACGAAGGAGATGCCCCTCTCGATGATCTGACCGCGGACTCTCCTTTTGAAGAAGATTTCGATGGCCCGCTCTTGACGAATGCAAAAGTCTATGTCATTGGGGATAAATATGATATCCCTGAACTAAAGGAATTGGCTAAGAAAAAATATGAGGTGAGCACAACCCAACAGCTTCTTGATTGTACAAATAAGTGATCTATGTACTGTACAGGAGAAACTGGCTACACAATGGAATACACCTGCCTTCACTGCGAGTCTCCAGCTGCTATACGAGGAAACTGTTGAAAGTGATAGAATGCTTAAGGATGTTGCTATCAAGGCGGCAGGGGAGCATATCAAAGATTTGGTGGATCGAGGGGAGTTTGGGGAATTGTGTCGTGAGAATGGAAATATTGCTTTTGAAGTTCTGAAGGCTTCGTTAGCTCCTTTTCCCAAGGTGACCGCGTTAGAGGAACTTACCTGTCCTTACTGTAAATCCTCTACCGCTATTGAAACAGTCAATAGGAAGAAGAAGAAGAAACCCGACTATTATTGCGGGAACTGTACTACATATATCCAACCGGTTGGCCTGAGTGGAGTGTGGGAGTAGGTTTCGAAGTGAACGGAGGAAAGGAAACCTAGTGTACGTATTGAGTGTGAAACCAGAGTTCTATGATATATACAAACCCTCTCTATGTTTCTCTCGCGTGAGTGGGAATAATCGCTCAATGAAAATTGCCAACCCTATACCTTTTATCCTTCGTAGAGACTATCCCTTTATGCGTCTAACGGCTTCGACACGGGCCATTAGGACGTGCACAGTAAAATACATATACTTTTTAGTAGTGAAATTCTCGGGGTGTCGAACCCCTGTACAAAAGCCGTTAGACGCACAACAGGATATCTATAAAATCATTTATCAACCTCGTACGTTTTGTTAAGATATCTACTAATAAGGGTTCTTCGTTCTAACTATTCTAGATATTTAAAAGTATATCCAACCTGGAAGGTTAAAGTCGAAAATCAAAGAGGCAAAAAGATACTCAAAAGAAGATAGCAAAAATAAAGATACATACAACAGTAGGTATTCGCTGGTGGTCACCCACCCAACTACTAATCTACCGATCTGAGGCTTATGTATGGCAGAGCGGACGGGATGCCCAGTTCTCCTCAGTCTATGGTCGTATGTACCAGCTAAGCTTCTATACAAATATATATTAGAGTCTTCGCTCATCAATCAACACTTAAAATAACCGAGTTTTCTCATCCTTGGTATCCCTAAAAGACGAGCATGCACACAACAAAAATATCGTTGACTGTATAAACAGTTTCTTTGGCGCTTGTCCTCTTTCCCTCCACCCAAGCTACCTCCGAGATCCCACCCCCCTCCCCTATTGGCCCTCGCTTAACCATAACCCAGCCATACAATCTTAGCGATAAAACTATATAGCTAATTAGCTATTTAAGCCTACCTTCTTAAAGCTTCTTAGGTACACAATATTGAAAAGTTATCTACATTATTATTTCTATTCTATATAGTAAGAGATCACTAAGATCACAGATTGTAACAACTAGGATCTTGATATCTAGTATATCTTAAAAGGTTCTTTACTTCTTCCTCGTTCATGACTAGACCTGATGACTTAATACTATATTAATTATATAGATAATTACCAATCATCATAAAAAGCCCCCCCTCCCCCCAAAAATTTCACAATCTCACTCCTATAACCAAACTCCATCTTTTCTTCATCAAATCCATACCAAGAACAGTTGCCTAAAAGCAAAACTCCACACCACCAAATTATTCACATCTTTATAAGCAGCACTCTATTCCCATCCTATCTCCATCCTCCTTATCCCCTTCTTATTCACAGTTTCACACAAATGCAACCCCCCTATTGGTCCTCGCTTAACCCCACCCTGACCACATAATCTCAGGGGCAAGCCCTTTCCAACCAATCAACCAACCATTTCCAACCCTCCATCCTACGCACTCACACCACCCACCTGAAAAATCATCCTTTTCTTACGAGTTACTTTATACTGTACTTTGTAATAATAATAAGCAAATCCTCCCCCTCCCCCCCCCCTCAAAAAAAAAAGACCCCAAAGTACTAGGAACCTAGCTTCTACCGGCGTTCGGAAAACCGGAACGTGGGGGTATATTGTATCACCCGACATAGTGGGTATACGTACACCGCACAAAACCTTCCACCTTCCTCTTTACTTACTTGCCACCATACGAATTACCTAATATTGCCTCCGGAGGTATACAGTAGGCAGACAATGTACGGAGTTAATGTTAATGTTAATCGGAGTATACTTGTATGACGAGTACACGTAAGCTAAGATCACAAAAACCGGTGAAAGATTTACGAAATACCAGAAATGGTGATGAAATTCCAGCTGTCTGGAATTCGGAGTAATACAACTTTGCCACGTGAGGATGTCATTCAGGGGACATGAGCTGAATGACCCGATCATTTGGATACTGGGTTGTAATTTGTAAGATGGTGTAGTGGGAGAGTGAGCCCGCTGTGTGGTCGTTGGTTGGGTGGGAAATTACCTTGTCTGGTTTGTTACTACAGTCTGGGTAGAATTGCCATTTAGGGGGTTTCTTCTGTAGAGACTTTCGTATTCGGTTGTGATACAGTTGTTTTTGCACTCTGTATTTAGCTTTTAGACAATATGACTAAACAGCCTGCGATATTTTGTGAAGTTTAGTTGGTGTAATTGGGGTGGGACGTTGGTGTTAATGGGATAGATGTAGAGAGATGAGGGAAGTTTCTGAAAGACTCGTTTTGAGAATTATGGGATATTGTGATAAATGGTGTTGATCGCAGAGATGATTGTTGAAAGCTAGTTCTATTGGTGTGTTCTACTTGCAAGGTCTTAATGATGAAAAAAAACAAAAAAAAAAAAACAAGAGAGTGTTGAGTGGCAGAAGCCCGAGAAGAAAGCAAGAAAGAGTGCAATTCCTCCCTAGAGTCTTTAAAGAAAAGAGAAAATAAAAAATTTAATGCGTATGAAACTCCACGTATCGCGCCATGCTCCTCGCTATGCCCTATCAAAAGTTGCAGCAAAGACCTTGCCTCTGAAGACAGACTACGACACCAAGTCGAGCTCAGTAGCCAGTAGTAGTTGGTGGCACATCCCAATGCCTCAACATCTGCTCAAGAGCTTCATTCCACTCATAAGCAAAGCAAGCAGCTAGCTGTCTCGCCTCGTCTTCGTCTGGAACACGACCTCCCCACATCTCAGGTTTTGATCCCTCGGATGCAGCATATGCAGAAACAAGATCGCTTAAACCACAAGTCAGTTAAAGGCATTTCTCAATATGAGAGGAATAGTCAAGATACTTACTCGTCACGAATCTTGACTAAGCAAAGCCAAGCGTAATTCCAACTGCGGTTGCTGTTGGGGTCATTGCTGACTCGCCATTTTGCATCATCTAGTAGCTCGGATGCAAATGGGTAATTGCGAGTTAGACCTCGCAATTCGTTAAGTAGTTGATGTGAGGTGACGTAGTGGGTCCAGGCGAGGGTCATGGGCTCTTGGAACTGGAGTTGTTCTTCAGCTGATGCGGAGGCCGCAACGCGTTCGATACGCCGGAGTTCGGTAAGGGTATTGACTCGATGGGTGGTGAGTGATTCAATGAGCTGGGCCGTAGACTGCTGGTGAGGTTGGGTTAGTTTAGTAATGTCTGAGTTGAGAAAGGTATTGGGATCAGGATTGAGAGTAAGATGTGCTTTTTAGGTATTTGAGGTGATGATGGGGTGGGGAGGTGTACGAAAATGAACCCATTGTAACTCACTTGGGTTGAACCTGTACGGCGGGAGCTTCCTGATCCTCCTGATCTACTGGATGAGCCATGTCTGGAGCTATGTGTATGGCCAGAACGTCGGGAAGACATGGTCGATGGTGTAATAGGAGTATCTGAGTGTCGGTGATATAGCACTACTTGGAGATAGAAATGATCCGAAGGTGGCGTCGGGGTACTCTCGTTTTGGAGATTGACGATGCCGATAGTTGAAGGACTCAATCGAGAAAGTTGTAAAATGTGGAGAGAAGGGTTGATAATCTCGAATGAATTAAAGATGAAGGAAATATTATATGGCGGACAACGTCCATATTTATGAAGCTATCACTCAATGCAGCAATGAGTCTTTGCGGCATGAGGTAAGGCAGTGTCTTTTCTCTTGTCGGCGGTATTGGCCTATACACTAGCCAATGGATGTTGTAAAGAGCTCTGTAGTACTCGCTTCACCGGAAACGAGTGTCATGAATGAAAAGAAACAGGCAGAGCTTTACGGAGATATTGAAGTACTGTAACCAGACTGGCGGAACAAAAAATATACAGGAGTCAGGCAGGTGGGACGACAAGCCTTATGTTCAGCCCTGCCAGCCTTCTGTGTGGCGCTAGGTCAAGTAAACCCCTTCGCTATGATCTGACAGGATCTCTCGGGACACCAATCTTGAATTTGACTGGTCAAGAACGGTGCGTAGTCCCACGCTTGAACTATCCGTCATGCCCCGTTACTCGTCGGGTGTGGAGGAAGGAAATCGGATAAGGATGGCACTGTTACCGAAGGAAAGGGTCTTGGCTCAGGAACAGGTGAGTTCTGGATTGTGAGTGGTGCTTGAGCACGTGAAGTAGAGCTATATCGAGAGATATTCTGAGGCAGTACCCATATCGGTACCCATACCGTGCTCAAGATGACTGATGGCTGCCAATTTTAGCTGTCAGATGTGCTTTCCGGAACTTATCATTTTGTTTGCAAGAAAAGTTGTGAGAGTTGGCATAATATTACTCTTGATATACTAGCATTGTGCCATTGTTGGTTAGGTCGAAGAGAAAAGAGAATGGTTACTCTTACAGATACCATATCTAGAAGTGCGCCTGATGTAGTACCCTTGACTCAGACGCCACTTCTTATCCCGATTCGTCTTGTCATTCGCTCACGCTGATGAGCCTTTCCCTAAATCATATCAAGCTGAATAAGCCAAGCAAGTCTGATAGACAAAATACAGGCTGATATGACTCCGCACAACAACGAAGTACAATAATTAATATTCGAAAAAAATCACAATGACGACCTTTCACCTAGGAGAGGAAGCAAAGCGAAAAAGAGAGATTTTTGAGATGACTTGAGCATTGCGTGGCGACTTCTTTTAAGTGCTGACAGAATGAGCCATTTGACCTTCCAGGTTCAGCCTCAAGTACGACGTGTGACCGTCATTGGTGAACGGCTACGACAACCGAACTTTATCCTGCTCTTTGATACCGAAGAGAAGACAGAAGCTTGGAGTGCCTCGATATTTGATTTGTTTGGTATATTGTCCGGATAGAGTTGGGGCCAAGAAGCTCGAGGCAGAATAGAATATAGCAGGAGTCAAAGACCCTTGAAAAGCAACTATGATCTCTACCAGGGCACGGTCACTAGTCTCTAGCCCCTAGAGTACTCCGTAGGTCTACGTATTTTCTGTGGACTGATTCTCAGCTTCTGACATAAAAGTTGACGATATTCCCAAGAGTTGTGCAGGTCGGGCTTGAGCTTACGCGAAAGGCGCGGTACGCTCACTTAAGTTACGGGCCGGTGCTGACATGTTAAGCGCCCGGGTAAGGGCTCGTGATGGCGGAGTGAGAAGAGATAGAAAAGGCCGAAATTAGCAGCTGCTGATGAATGCGAAGAGATGAAGGAGAAGGGATGAGAGAAGCGCGAACCTAGAGGTTGGCAAGGATTGGTCACATGATCGTCGGCTGAACATTGATGCGTTCTAGTTTGGAATTAGTCAGCCGTCCTTAATCTCACCTCATCCCTTTCTCGCGCCCTTCCAGATGTACTAGGCTCCTCAAATCATCGTGGATTTCTCCAAATTGCAAGAAAAGTACAAGTACTTGTTTGATTGTCACTCCATGTCACGAATTCCAGGCCTCACAAGCGTGATATTGAATAGGTGGTATGCTGCCATGACGATGCCCGCAAATTCCTCGATCAGCAGTCTAGATCTATAGCACCTGTTAAGGTTAGAGCCTCACTTCCCATATTTCTTGTTATTGGCTCTGCTTTACGCCAACAATGGCTGAAGGAGCTCTAAGACATTTCTGGGTCTGCCGACGTACAGCTCCCCATCCGGAGCAAAAAAAGATTCGGAAATTCACATTTCAGAGAACACGTGTAATTTGATTTACCTTCCTCTGGCCCTTTTTCGTTACTTTTACAATTGCGTGTTGTGCAAGTGTTCATATCAAATCATGATGCTCACGCTGAAAGAAGCACTTTAAAGCATGCCAGTACCAATCAGAACATGCTCCTTATATCAGAGTTCTGTTAAAGCATCAGTATCTCCTCATTATTCTAAATATTATTACTTTCTATACGTTCGTTACCTAGACTTCCATCCCCTATTTAGTTGAACTACTTTCACATCAACACCCATCATCGTTCCTACAGCTACAAAGTCTCATTCATGCCTAAACTTCTCCGCCTAAACTTCTCCGCCCAAACTTCTCCACCCTATCAACATTATCATCCAACTCTTTCCACTCTTTTTTTTAAGTTAGCTCCAGGCTTTTTAATATGAAGTCCTCCTTTGTCGCCGCGTCTGTTATAGCTTCTTCAGCCGTCTCAGCCGTACCTCGCCTCGATGAACGACAAGCAGCATCACAGACAGTATGTCCCCAACGTCCCAATCAATTGCAACTTACTAATAGAGCACAGCCGATATTATTAACTACGCCTTAACCCTTGAACACCTAGAAAGCAAATTCTACTGCGAAAGTCTCACAAACTACACCTAAGCAGAATGAGAAGAAGCCGGGGGAGCAGGATTCTACGCAAATCTCCAAGAAATCTCCTACGACGAAGACACACACGTCGACTTTCTAACCAAAACACTCGGCTCCGCTACCGTAGCAGAGTGTATCCATTCCTTCCCATCCACCGACGCATCCTCCTTCATAGGCCTCGCCTTTGTTTTTTGAAGGCGTAGCAATATCCGCCTACCTCGGGGTCACGGCCTCTATCTCCGATCCAACCTAGCTCACTACAGCTAGGTCAATCTTAACGGTTGAGGCACGTCACAACGCATATATTCGGTTTGCGCTAGATGAATCTCCATTCCCACAAGCTTTCGATAACCCACTCACATTCGACGAAGATTATACTCTCGCCTCCACCTTCATCGTTTCTTGTCCTAGCACCAACGCCCCTCTCCTAGTTACGGCATTCCCAACCCTGACTCTGGGTACCACCGGAACTATCGCTTCCGGTGACACAATTACCCTCGAGACAGCAGGTTAGGTCCTTGCTCCTGTGAACGGTGTTGGGTCTGTCTATGCCGCCTTTATCACTGTCACAGGCCCAATTTTCGCTGATGCCACACCTGTTGATGGCGAATTTAAAGTTGTTGTTCCAACTGGCATTAATGGAGAGAGAATACATGTACAATTCTAAGGGTGCTTTGGAAGACTCTCTGGAGAGCGTTGACTACCTGGAAATTGGAAAATTTCTTTCACGTTCTCGGCATAACAAGATGAATATAACCATGATTGATACCGTGATTGATATCCTTGAGTCTGGCTTCTCAAGATATCTGGCCATCGATGACCGACAAGGAGATGAGTCGCTTGCCAAAATACTTTCCACTATCACTTCCGGTGCAAAACAGAAATTGTTTTAGTGGAAGATATATCTGCTCGCACGATTGACTTTCTCGGGACCTTATATGGCATCAATCCGGAGTTTTTCGAGGAATATTTAATCAATTCAGGATACACAGGACCCAAGTATAATGACCCACCTGCACAAACTTGGACAACATCAGAATTGAAGAAGCCTTATGTTTCTCTGAAATGGCACAGGCCAGTATAGGGGCTCGACGTAGTTCCCCATTTTGCTAGATCCGGAAGTTGCCCAAATAGAATACGCTTCAGATTCAAATCGACTGGTCAATTATTAAACAGAAACTAACGTATTTCGTTCAGAATGGGGGCTGTGGACTGATCCGGCAACAACAAGCCATACGAAGAGAGTCTGCGGATGGGAAGAAAGGGTTTCTATTTGGAGCCGACAGCTACCACAAACCCAGTGCCAAATTGATGATTCTTTCAGCCCCTTTTATTTTGGATTTGAAGACTCACTTTTTAGTAGTTATTCTACTTCTAGATCCTCTTCCTACTTTAATGGAAGGAATTTAATGAACAATTAGGGCAGCACGACATGTAGAATCTGAAAGCGAGAACTCGGTTCCACTGGTGACTGGATTCTACGGCAACTTCTTCTCATGGCAGCATTTCGAATGAAGATGAGCTGACTATGGATGCTGACGACTTAGAACAAGTACCCCAGCATCTCAAAGGTCGCCATATCAAGGAACAGCCACCTACAATATATGATAGATATTTGCGTCGTCTTTGGGTAAAAGCGAAGCGGGCTGATGATACCTCTGTATACTTGAGCCAAGAATTTCGAATTGTCACGACGCGAGAGTTTCGCATAAAAAGATCACAAGAGATTTTTCAGCAGATGGCTTTAAGAACTCACGTCAATGTTGATCTTGAAGCGGCTTTCCAAACACCGAAATATATGGAAAGATTGAAAGAGCAATTAAATGATATAAAATTAACAAGAGAGTGTTTTAAGTAGTGGCTTATATCAGCGGATAATCTCGGCGCTATGGAAGGCCCCGTTGGAGTCATGACGCCTCTTTTTCATATCATAAGGAAGGATACGGAAAGCCTCCTTAAGGTATTGCTCAGGAATCCTGAAGACATGAACAATGACATATTAGATGATGCTAAATGGAAGACTGGCTTACGCTCTGGCGTCAATTGATCTCCAGAGCGCAGTTTGAAATTCCGAATTGAAGCACTACATGAAAAAAATCTTTTCGTTCTTCAAAGACAGAGGTACTGCAGCAACAGAAACTTACAGCAATACCACAAGTAACCATCAAATCGTCCTCGAAGAGTACCAGGACCTAACAGACCAGATCGACAACGTGCTGCAAAAGCTTCAAATAGCATCGGCTTCTCTGATATCGAACATGGGCTTACTTGAAAGCAAATGATCTATTTCCGAAGCCCAGTCTGTGACAAAACTCACAGAGTTAGCTTTATTTTTCATCCCTCTGACTTTTGCAGCCAGCATCTTTGGTATGCAGATCGAGCAATTCGAGAATAGGGCTCCTCTATCGACCTTCATACTGCTTGGTCTTGCATTTACGGCAGTCTCCTATCTCATAAGACTACTGATCTGAAGTATATGGATCAGGAACCTGAATGAGGCTTGTGCAGAAAGTATCAAGTTCTATGCAGACCGCAAATGAGTGTCACTTCAAGGAGGCTCTGTTCCTGCCTCTCTATTTATACAGTGGATGGGCATGAATTAAAAGGCCTCACCGGATACATTTTTTTTTTGGGGATGGTGGCATTCGACGAGGAATAAAACAGCTGCTGTTGCAAAATCAATCCCCACTTTCATGTTGATAATTCCAATTATCGCCGTTGGCCCAATTGCTATATTTTGGACTCGAAATGTCGATCGCGGCATTCAAGCTATTATTACGGTTATTGTACTCGTCTCAATTATAGTTCTTGTTGGTATTCTTCCGAGGTTGAGAATCAATCCGAAGAAGGTGCTCAAAACCATCAGTCCACAAGATTTGAAGCAGCGCATAAGGGAATGTTCTTCCACAAATCCTACGTTATTTGAAATTGCATTATGGACTTGCTTAATAGCTACAGCTGTGGTTCCACTGACTTTGGTCTGGATAAGGCCTGTTGCCCTAGCATCAAGGCCGCCATAACTACTGTAGTTGTTCTAAGCATAATATTGGGGTTTGTCTTGTATGGAATTTACAAGCTGGTAGCAGCAGCGCGGATGGGTTTTGCAGATAGCAACCTTGATTCATCATCCTTGGCCAGCGATTAGATCTTGCGCTTGGATTCTGGAAGAGATACTCCATCTGCGCACACTTCAACTAAGGAGTAGTTGTGTCCATCGCCAGCAAATTGGCCTCCAAAATTAAAGTGGGAATTTGTACTGAAATTAGCGTAATACTCGTACTTCTTCAATTCTTCTTCCTTGATAATTGTAAGGTCGCTATCTCTAGGAAGTAGAAATTTGTACTTAATGTTTCATCTCTCTAAAATTAGTTCAATATACAGGTTGTTTGTTATAAAAATCACTGCAGTTAGACAAAGCGAACCAGTTTTAATAACTAGTTACACTATTATTGAACACCTTTAATTCTGAACATTTTTTGAGTCTCCTCCTTCTAAAACCATCTGAAATCTCATTCCTAACAGCAGGATTCCTGCATCGATCAGTCGTCTGTGCAGGTCCTTATAACTGTCCTACCAAATCCCCTAAGTGACGCGCACTAGCTTTGCATGGTCTTAACGCTAAGTTTTGCTATTAGCCACCAATCTTGCCTTCCTTAAACTCTTTAACCATCTGCTCTATGGTATCCTATTCAACTCTTTCATGTCCATTGATATACTCAATAATCCTCTCATGCATCAGTATGACCTGTGGTTTTCCACTGACCTGCGGATGAATCGACATGGGAAATACAAACGTCTCATTCTCTCTATATAAATAATCAAACTGCTCTTTCCACAACCTCTCAATGATCCAAATATCAATGTAACCATGTGTACTAGGTTGTTTTAAGCCTAATTGGAACGGTGGCCAATCATCTAGATGCCAATTTGAAGGTACCTCGACGACTTTGCTTGATTTTAGCTTGGTCATTGGTGACATCCACGACGATGCTGAGAGTGAGATATCTGTCTCAGTCCAGGTTTCGCTTCCGTCGGGGGCGTAGTAAAGTTGTAAATCGTGATACATGAAAGAGTGATCATACTCCTAAAAGCACATAATTAGCAGCTTAACTATCGACATAGGCAAACTGAATCAACTCACGATACCGTGCTCTTCGAGCAGCATTATTGTTTCCTTCGAAGTATCCCATGCAGGTGCCGTCCACTCCTTCGGCATTTTACGAATGAATCTAGACACAACATCGATAGGTTTCACCAAGATATCTCTCTGCTGCTCTATATTCAAAGATCCAACAAATTCATGCGTATATCCATGGAATCCACTGGACACTTGTCAATACGCTTCAGATTATTTCGATATTACCAAATTGAGTCCCGTATCTTACATCTCGTGGCCCGCATCTCGAACTTTGGCCAGCTGTGCCGGAAAGGACTCGATCGAATGGGCAGGCACGAACCAAGTTGTCTTGATTCCGTACTTGTTCCAAAGTTTTAGTAAGCGGCCAATGTCAACCGTTGCACCGAAGACACCACAAGAGACGTCTGTGGGATTTGCAGCACTTCCATTTCTCGTATTTATCCTACACCAAGCCGTCATTATCAGATCTTCAGATAGGAAGGCTGAGAATCAAAGGTCTACTTGCCAGCCGCTGACAGCATCCACATCAATCCCATACCCCACAAGAACTCGTTTGATCATAGCGATAGTCGGCTTCAGCAAATGAAGTGTTGCACGTCGCTTAGAACCGAAGGTTTCGAGTATAGCACAAAGGAATTAGGACTATATCGTGAGCTCTGAACTGAGTTTATGAGGGAGACTGGGAGACTTCATTTCGATCGGCTCGATCTCCCGTGTAAGGAAACCATCGCACAACATTCCACTCTTTAACTAGTATTTCACACGATAACAACTTATGATGGGGGCGGAATAGATAACATCCGCATTATTAGACTCGGACCAGACGAATAGATGCATGCCCACCGTTAAGGATACAAAACTATTAAATATATTGCACGTGTTCTGTTTCATGCGGATTTTAACGGCTATATCACATATCAAAGTCTTACTTCATGAAACCAGACCGGTATCTCCTCTTCCTCCTTCTCCAAATCGCTCGAGAAAAGCTAGCAGCTACTCAGAGATTAGCATCCACTATATTTTGCTCGCAGACTGATCGGGAATGATTTGAATATTTTTTCAAATCCCTCAGGCATACCGAGAATAAAGTTATAACAAAAGCAGAAAAAGAATTTATAGAGCTTAAAGCCTATTAGTACCTATAGCCTGAATAAAGTAGCCGACACAGTGCTAGCACGGTTTTTGTTATGTGCACACTGTTCTTAGTCATGTAACCGCCTACTCCAGCAAGGCAATCTGTTAGTTCGTCGGGACCATGTTAGTTAAATGCAGGATTTAGTTTCTATAAATAAATTCCTATATGTAGCCGTTCTTGAAGTGAGATTTACTCTTTCCATTATTTGTAGCTCTACATAACTTCTTGCATTTTGTTGTAGGATTTTTTAAAGTAGAGGAGAATTGGGCACGTATTGATGGATCCAATGGAAGGGGGATAAAAGACTGTAGGTGGTGATCGCACCTTACAACGTGGCATGTAAGGAAGGGTAGTTGGTGTCTATGATGCAAGTAGCCGCGAAGCTCCAGTTTTTCTACAACCGAATTATTTCCGTGTCTGAAGTAGAACTTCTGTCAAACTCGAGATCTTCAAACTGGAGACCAGTCTCCATGTTTACAAAGGCAAAGGGAATGGCTTAAAACGAGCAGGGAATTAAGCGACGTCTGTAACGTGGCACAGATCGCAACGAGCTACGTGCAGAGCCTTTTGGGGGTAAGCGAGATCTTGGCCTCGCCAAGGTGCTAGCTGCTCCTTGAAGCTATTCGTGAAGCAGATGGAATCTACTTCACAGTTACTTCGCATTCTGCCTCTAAATTGTGTCGAGACCCGCGAAGGGGCTTGGAAGGTCTTCTTGGCTTGACAATGGAGGCGATGTCGTCGTCATCATTCGATATGGAATTGATTTGCTTATCTTTTCCTGCTTCTCTTCGTCTTGCAAAATTCTAATATTCTTCTTCGATGGCGCTGAACACCTCTGTAAATTTTTTGCGTTTAAAGCCATTTCATGCAAAAATATGAGATATCGGTGCTTCCGAGGAACATCCACTTTCGATGATACAGATTTCAGGGCCTCTGGACTTGGGGATACGTAGTCCACGTCCACGTTTTGGCAAGCCAACTTTCAATCATAGAACCTCGGGATGGGGCTACTATCCCGATTACGAGCGACCTAGCCCCGATGATTACTTTCCAGACAAAAAGATCATTGCAGAAGAGGAACCATCCCTGCGTGCTGGATATTGGTATCTGCTTGTGGCGAATTTCTTGCCAATGTAAGTGCTCTACTGGAGGGTTTGTTAAATTAAAAATGAAGACCAGGGAATTCAGTTGCAGGGAAGCTAATACTTCATAGATGGTTTCCAGTAACAATGGGCACTGGCATCGTGCCTATCATCCTTCATAACCAATTCTTTCAATTTCCCGGCCTTAACACAATTGTCATCATTCTCTTTGGCCTTAACGCATTTATTTTTATGTTCTTCACTGCAATTTCTCTCCTGCGTTATATGATTTGGCCAGCCAAGTTCAAGGAGATGCTCTACAACCCGGTGCATTCTCTATTCATTGGAACCTTCCCAATGGGTCTCGCTACACTCATCAACCTATCGGTATTCATTATCATACCTAGGACCGGAAAGACGTATGTTACGGCTCTTTGGGTTATATGGTGGATCGATGCGGTACTTAGTGCTGGAAGCATCGTACTTATTTCATTCCTCATGTACGTATTTATCCTCCGATCTTGGATCTTGCTAAAGTGTTCAAAGCATGTACAAACACCCAGCAGAGCTTAAAGGTGTAACAGCGGCCTGGGTTCTGCCTATCGTCCCTGGAATCGTCAGTGCAGCGGCAGGAGCCAATGTAGCCGAGATCTTGCAAGATGATAACCGTGCCATTACCACGATTCTAGCTTGTTACGTGCTCATCGGCCTGAGCTTTCCAACAGGCCTCATGGTTGCTGTTGTCTACTTCTCAAGATTGGTTTTGCACAAACTACCCCCAAGAGCGGCAATTCCAAGTACATTCTTACCCTTGGGGCTGAGTGCCCAGACTTCTTTAGGGTATGTATTAATCTTCCAACTACGTAAGATTAGATAATGATCCAATCTTCGTACGCAGGTTTATACAACTGGGTAGGGTATCGAGGATAGTCTTTCCAAGGGTTCGTTTTGAACATTCTCGAAATACTCCCTTAACTGAATATTCGTAGACAGGCTTTCTTGGCGGCCAAGCCACCGGCGACGTATGGTATGCGGGCGGTATCCTCACGGCGCTCATTCTCTGGGCTTTCGCCATGGTCTGGTTTATATGGGCAATCTCATCTATAAGCCTGGGTAGATTCCCATTTAGCATGGGCTGGTGGGCCTTTACTTTTCCCATAGGTATGCTCTCTCTCTCTCTCTCTCTCTAATCACAAGAATCGTGTTGACGTAAAGTAGGAGTCCTTGCTACTGCAACCATCGCACTTGGGAAAGAATTTAATTCGATATTCTTCAACGTTTTTGGCTCCGTAAGTATTTCGGCCTTCTAAATTGGATTGAAACTTACAACTATTAAGTTTCTTGCCTTCACTGTGACCTTGGTCTGGGCTCTAGTTTTTGTAAAGACTCTGAAACGGTTCTTTACCGGAGAGTTCTTTCAATGAATTAAAGCTTGATTCTATATATTGAGTTGTTCGTAATTGTTTAACTATATGGCCATCAGCAGAAAGGCAAAGCTGGCTCAAATGTGGTCGCAAAAAGTGATCAGGGAGAATCATCTTCCAATATCACTGTATAGGTTCAGCTGGAAGTAGCAGTTTTTAGAGATGTATAGTTTTGAAGAGTACTTTAGATAGAGGAATTCAGCATAGACATCCTGGGACCTGATACGTGTACAATTTTAAATTTGATATTTGACACATGTCGTAGCGCTTCGGGCTCACCGCCATGTTGGGCATCCAGACGTGAGTTAGTTCCTCATATCTCAAATTAAGTGAGTTCTAGTTTCTAGAGATGTGGGAACTGTTGTCAGGTCTCTTTATTACTACTTTATTAAATACTAGCAGAACTCCCGTGGCATTGTTCAAATATCAACTTTGGAATCGTACACGTATTAGGACCCGACACCCTCGGCGTCATCTCAAAGTTCTTAGCGCGACAAAGATCCTGAAGCTCCTCCATAATGTTGCCTTAAGCAATCATATTCCACATGGATTGGTCCATTGTAGTATCTGAGGGCCACCTCTGTATTTAAAATCATACGGGGTAAAGTTTCCAAACGCTTCTGATGTTCCTCATTGGTAGTTTTTTCCAATTCTACGATTAGTCGATAGTTGATATAAGATATCCCTAGAGCATCTGGGAAATGCTGATTCATGATAGTCGAGATTGTTTCAACTTTCGGGATAACAAAAATCTTAAGATCGTCCAGCAGGTCCTGCTCCAGCACTATCCATTGCTTGTTCCGATCGCGGCCGATGTCTCCAGGTTGGACCATATCCTATAGGGAAAGTTAGTTTAGAGATTTCTACGACTCTTCAAGAGAGGGCAGCCAAATTCTCACCCATGGATACTTGTCTTTACCGGCCACAAGCCAAACGGCGAAAAGGCCTGCAATCATGGAAGGCCGCTCAGAGGGTGGCGGCACTTGGTCCTTGCACCACACAATCAGATATGGCAGTGTTTCATCGATGAACTCAGCTTGGTAGTGCTCATCGAGGTATTCCATCAATATATCGAGACAGCGGCTATCTATACGACGAAATATCTCTTGATCATCGACGTATGAGAATTCCTCAAATTCAAGAGCGGCAGTCTTTGGGTTAGCCATCGTAAGATTGACTAAGCTTTTTCTTCCTCTTTAGCGTCAGCTCTGATCTCCACTTCTGTAGGCTGAACAAAGGTCGTTTTGAGCAATGCCTCAGGTAAGAAAGCAGAAATGTCGACGTACGTACCAAGAGCGATGAAAATGAAATTCTTGAAGTGAGGATGATGATAATGAGAGTGGAGGATAGAAGAGATAGAAGAATGTGATTTCAGTAATATGCGAAAAGAAATTGAAGAACTGTCTGTATTCTTATACTTGCATAAATTTTTAAGTCAGTCTAAATTAGAATGTGGTCCGGTGAAGCTAGACTGCTAGATTTCTCATGATCTCCGCACTAAGGAACTTTATATGGAGGATTATAATGGCCACAGGGGGCCAAACTCCTAGAATTCAGTCAACTATCCCGTGAGACTTTTCGGGAATTTTTAAATGTATGCCTTAGCTCAATAAGCTACTTATTACTTCGCTAAAATGCTATCAAACTTAGCCTTACTTAACAAAGCGTTGCAGGGTCTATTTATAATAAATTTCCTCCATTCAGATTATACTTCTCTTACATACCAAGCTCGAATTATCTACACTCCCGGTCCCGCCCCAGGCGAACTGGTTCAATTGTACATTTGACTAATGTAAATTTAATCGAAAAATACGTGTAGAACAAGAGGTAATTTTTAACGAAGTAAAGGGTAGTAAGATAAAAGTCCAATACTGCTTAATTGACAGGAGAAGTCCATACTAAATTAGAAGTCATTTTAGGGTAGATGCTGCTTCAGAATTCAGTAGGAATTCCCGATATCCTCCTATTTAGTTTGATTCTCTATTTTCACGTCCCAGTCAGATCCAAAATTTGTGATTTTTTCTAGCTCTAAATGGCACCCCAGCGGTTGGATTTGGCGCAATCCAAGTCTCAATGCATAGGTTCTCTGACCTCCTCTCACCATCTTTGAGTCTAAACTCATAGTAATGAAGGAGATATGCTAACACAATCTTCAGCTCAACATTTGCAGAGAATCGACCCTATTTTGGATCAGCCTTGTGTCCCTCTCCAAATGACCATCTCACAGATTCCAGAATAGTCGGTCTGTACTCACCGGGCAAGTATGATTACCGTAACCAAAATGTAGGCTTTCTTTGGGACCGGTGCTAAGGAATTGGTGCAAGTTCTCCTGGCTTGACTTTTGTCGTCTTTTATAGAAGCGCATGCCATTAAATACTTGTATTGGAGTAGAATCCAGAATTGAATTACTGTCAACTGAGCTATAAACTCCAACGGGAGTTCCAGATGGAATAATTTGGCCGGTTGATAGGGACAAAGGGGCCGTTGTAAGACGCATCATAGTCACTATTAGTACCTATTAGACAATTTTCCTAGACAGCACGCATAGAAGGACTTGCAAGTCAGTCATGTAAGCGATTCAAGCACAAGTGCCACTGACCAGCTGTTCCTATATTGACTCTTTAACTTTCTTTTATGAATCTGTCCAACTTTATTAACTTTGATAGATCTCGCTTCGATATTTAGCCTCTATTCTCCCTCAGCATTTCATCCACCTCCTCTCTAACTACCTGTTGACAGTCAGGATGAGCTGTCAAGTCGAATATAACTTATGCTAAAAATTGTGCTGTAGTAAAGTTTGCTGCCCAGAGCAGAGCTAACTGCTGTCTCACAAAGCCTTCCACGGTAGAGAGACCGTCATCAATATACTTCAAAATCCAATCCACAAGCGTCGCATTTCCCTCATTATTATCAACTTTCAAATGCGTTCTAGCTTTTTTTGACTACAGTCTGGCCTCTAACATAAAGCCTAGAAGAAACTTTGCAAACGCGCGATGCTTTAAGGTTCTTTTAGCTACGGGTAAATATGTTGTAACCAAGCCTTTCACCAAGGTTGGACGCCAAGTAAGAGTATGAACCATGACCATTATGTCCGAGGTCCAGTCAATAGTGAATTGGACCCATCATTCATCTCTGCTCAATGGCATCCCTACAAATATCTTTCCACTGACCAAAGCAACAATACGTTCGGATACCAAATTCATAGGAACTAATGTCCAGTCTTGGCATAGACCAATGGAATTAGCGAAGGCGTACTTGCATTCATCCTAGAGAGAAATGACTACATTGGCCATATCACGAGCCAAATCAATCCGAATGGCTTGCAGACCTACTATCGTGTTGGTCCCTGCTTTGCAATAATGGCCACCAGCTCGGCGGAAGAGCTCTCTGACCGCAGAAATCTTGGTTTCTGGAAGATTTTTGATCTCCCCTATTGTCGAATATGGCAAAATAATCAGAGGTAGTGATGTAGGAAGAGCGAATGCTTTATTTGGGTTCTGAGCAGACAGATTGTATCAGTACTCTGGCAAAGCCAGTCACTGGATTATACATACTTTCTTAGATCCTTCCTTAATTGCAGCATGTAGATTAGAATAGCTACCGACAATGGGAAAGCCAGAGTTTCAGCGAGCCCGGAGGATTGTAGTGAAGACAAAGTCGGTGAAAGCAATAAAAAGGATCCCCCTTTCTGATAGGAGATGCGAAGCTTGGAAGGAAGATACCAAGGAATAATTGCAGGCCGTGGCGTCCGTAGACACAAAGGAAGTGGAATTCATTCTGGCAAAGCAAGAAGTTGTTAATCTAAATATTGTATTCAGCTCCACTGCTTCTGAACTCTGAAATGGATGGACATATTACAGATGATGCTCGGATTATAGTATATAGCAGCAGGAAACGGAAAATAGCCTTGCTCTTTCGTTTGAGGAAAATATGGAGGCGAATAGGATGGACTTTCAATACAGGCGGGAAAAGAACAAATATTGAAGTTGCTACTTGACCAATTCAATTTTGTTAACTATTAGAACCTTGATAACTGGCGTATTTTACAAGCCACAGAATGTTGATCGGTGGACATAATTCTATGGTATTAGTCGAAATCACGCCGATATGCTACCTCTTACAGGGACTTTACGGCCACTGATTTTTCTGGCTGAACTATGGTGTGTAGTGTTAGAAAGGTTATCATTAGAATACGATGTCAGAATTCAGAATAATTGTCAGAGGTTTAAGGTATACATTCGCTTAAAGCGAGGGCACCTACACCACACCATTCTTAGTCACCACCCTGCATGCTCGATGCGTATAGGTGAAACTTGCAGAAATCGATCAATTTTAAAGATAAAAAGAGCGGGAAGTTGATGTTAATAAAAACAAACTTCCAACTCTCTTACCTGCTCTTATCTATAGGATATTTCTTGATTTTTTTAGGTTTCTATTTAAAGATTAAGCGCGTATGTACAATAGCCACCTACCTAGAACAGACATGAGGTACAGAAATCTGAATATTAAGTCGGAATTCAAGATACAGCACTATGTCAGCATGATAACTTAGGATAGCCTCGACTCGGTAAGGTATTAAGAAGACAAAAAGCTGGGGGAAAATCCATCCTTAGCGCTATAAGTAATAATGAACCTTAACAACCTATAATTGATCTATAGAATAAAAAATATTAGAGTTAGCAATTGAATAAAGTCCTCTAGTATACGGAGGTTTTCTAGTTATCTCTTATTTGCCACAAACTTTTGAAGTGTTGTTTATGACTATACAATTAAGGCTGAGCACGCCTAAGCGAGCTCGCAAGCCTATTTTTAACAAAACTCAGTCGACTGTATCTACTGGTATGCAGGCTTATCAGTATGTGATGTTCTTCACTTATGTGAGGACTAGTGATTTCTGAGGTAGCTGCGTACCCCTGGCCTCCAGAATAATGGTTCTCGTTCCTATCTAGCATCCTTCACTCACATTCAGCCAGACATATAGCACCACTAGTATAGGGTAACCAGCCCTAAGAAATAAAATTCTCCTGTTTCAAATGAGAGTCCTTGTCACAGGCCCCACTGAAACTAACGTAAGCAGCAGAGCAAGATGCACCAGTTGTAGATCTTTGTTCTTTCCTTTGCCAAGTAGTAGTAACCTGAACAGCAGCATAGTGCGACGTGAGTAGTTTAAGTTGGTAGAAATCCGTTTACTAGAATGATCAATCAATTCGCAAGCCTGAAGGATGGTGGAAACAAGTAGATCAAAATACCAGAAAGTAGACTTTCTACAGCAGTGAACTGCATCCCGCATAGGGCGATCAACTAAGTAGAATACGAGGACTGCTATTTATATGCTATATGTTGGGCCCTCGAGAATTAGCTCCTACAGAAATAGATAGCTAATTTTGCGGATGGAGGAATAATGATAACGCTAACAGTGTTGTACTATGCTCTGCTTTCGTTTACCTAATCGTAGCTTATATGTCGTATGAGCCTAGATATCTTTACCGCAGTGCTACAGAAGAACAGTTTTGGCTTCGGGGACTAGTCGGATCTAGGGGGTGCATCTTAGCAAAAATGGCATCTTTTAGGTTGCTGCCACCAAGTCCTATAGGAGATGCTACCTCAGAAGCCAACGACAATCCCAAGGACGCTTACATATCCTGTGCACCGTAAGATAGCAAAGTCAACATAGCGATATATTTCTTGTCTAATTAACGAAGCACCTATATAGCCAGCACCTTGGAGATATAAAATGTCCGAGGATTCTTCCACACTTTCCCAAGATACTATTGCTCAGACTGATTTCAAGAATTGTTTCCCTATACTAATATAAACTATAGCTTCTCAAGTCTCTCAAGGGAATGTTTCGCATGCCCATGATGTCGTGGCCTATGATGAACTCGAAAAGTCAGTCTCAGTCGACGGCGAGGAATTGAATGAACATGTGACGGCACAAAATCGCAGTTCAAGAGCAGTAGAAGAGAAAGCATTAGACATTTCTCTTCCCCTGAACTAGCCCTTAGGGAAGAAGATCTATAACATGGCTGTTCCATCATTATTGTGTCTCGTCGGGTAAGCTTAAGATGAATATATCATTACTGGATGTACTACGCTGACTCATGGAAATTGGCAGATCTTTGGGAATCTCCCTGTATGCTCCAGGTATCCCAGATGTTATGAAAGATTTTCATGTGTCATAGTCCGTTGCAACTCTTCCATTGACAACATTTGTACTTGGTTTATCCTTCGGTCCAATGATCAGTGCACCGATATCCGAGACTCTTGGACGACTGGGAACTTACTGCATAGCTCTTCCTCTCAGTACGTTGTTCACTCTCGGGGCAGCCTTCTCACAAAACATTACAGGACTTATCATCCTCCGTTTGTTCGCTGGCTTATTTGGTGGTGCGCCTTTCCCCGTCTCTGCCGGCACTCCCACAGATCTTGTCCATCCGCAAAATAGAGCAATTGCTAGGGCTTCACTTCTTTACCTAACATTTCTTGGTGAGTGTCAGAGGCAAAAGTTTTCACTTATAAAATGTCTTACCTTGGCATAGGATCAGCCATTGGGCCTATCATCGGTGGGTTTGTAACAGAAAGCAAAGGCTGGCACTGGACCCAATATGTCCTTGTGATGTTTTTCGGTGAAGCATATATTGGAGTCCCGTTTCTTTCTGAGACGTACTTGAAAGTAATCCTCCAGAGAAGAAAGAAGGTGGGAAACAAGGCTAGACCACCAGCCAAGATCTTACTTCTTAGGGTCATCTTCATCACCCTCCTTCGCCACATAAAAATGCTCCTCACTGAACCGATCGTTATGTTTCTGAGTGTATATGTTGCCCCCAACTTCGCAGTGCTGTTTCCATTTTTTGCAAGCGTTCCATATGTCTTTGGGGTTGTTTATGGTTTCGACAACGGGATGAGTGGTCTTGTGTTTCTTGCAGTTGCTGCTGGGTGTGCCTTGTCCATACCGATGATGGTCGTCTTAGTATCATCTATCAGAAAAAGTGGCAACTGTCTATTCGAGAAGGTCGACCGGGTGCAGTAGCACCGGAGTATCGGCTATGAGCATCTATGGTGGGCGCGGTTGGGATGCCAATTGGGCTATTTTGGTATTACAGATCTCTATCTTAATACGCTATTCAGTTACTGACATTGTGAACAGGTTCGGCTGGTCAGCGAAGGCAGAAATTCATTGGATACTTCAAATTCTCGCAATGGTACCATATGGGTTCGGAAATGTCTGCATCTATGTTAGTTTTCGTCAATGCTCCTCTGGTTGTAATTATTCTCACATCTTCCAGACCGCCGTTTGCCTTTATCTGATTGATACATACCAAGCATTAACCGCTGCTTCAGCTATAGCTGCAAAATGGGCGGCTAAGATATATCCTTGCAGCTACATTCCCTTTGTTTACAATACCAAGTAAGACATTTATCTGATATAATAGAAGTATATCAACACCTCGGTATTTGATGGGCCTCTAGCTTGCTCGGTTTTATCTCCATCTCTATGCTCCCTATTCCATTCGTACTATACAAATGGGGGCAACAGATCAGAGCAAGAAGCAAGTTTAAGACGAACGAGATGCTCACTTGACACACGGGTAGGACTCTGACATATTTTTAGTAATACCATATGTACAGTACAGGAGACAATTATAGCGTTAGGCCCTCTTGTAACACTTTGCGATACTACTCAGTGCCTCTAGAACAATACATTTTATACAACTTCGAAGGTGCTTGTTATATATAGGTAATGTTGGTAATGGCCGTTGAGTCGAGGATTGTTCGGATGTCTAAAGTCGATCGAAATGGCCCCTTATCGAACACTTGGATCCACAAAAGCTGAGGTGCTACCTAGAAATCTCGATGCAGACACGTCAATAGGCGCCTTGAGGCTGCGCCGCAATGCGGCCTGAACGGCTGGGATTATAAGAGGCTTACTTTCCGAAGGCTACACTCTAGTGAGTTCGTCTTACAGCCCCCAGGGCTTGGCGTGGCTGACTCGAAGTTTGTCATAAATACATACCTATGAGGCTCGTCCATTGCCCTCTGTTTCGTCTTGCGCATTTCAGAATATATCCGTTTACGCAGATCTGAAGTCCATAATACTCCACCATCTACTAACACGACGATAAATATGGGTCCTCAATACTCTGCAATGCATCCACAGCACTCTTCGGTATTCAGTTACAGCTTGGCGAGACCTTATCCATTCCCATGGTTTACTTGGGTAGTAGTTATTGGCGGAATCATCGCCACGGCCTTTTTCTCTACGCTGAATCTTGCTGCTAATGGGTATTTGCTTAAGTATATCCACCAAACCTTTGATTTCAAGCTTTACTGTCCACCTAACATTGTCAAGAACTATACATACCACCAATCCAAATGCAACACTAGAGGCCAGTCACTGGTACGATAAAGCGCCGTGGTCGTGGACCAACAGAGTATGAAATTGAAGTCTTTTCCCTGCTCGAGACGCCGACCTGACTTTAACTCCTCTCAGATATCGGCAAGTTGCGAAGCCCAGAATCTAGCGATCGGCACAAGTGAGTTCAGGAAATTTTTGTGACTTCATGTTAGTAATATTGCTTCAGCATTTTTCACTACGAACCTGGGTCTATCCTACTCTTTCAACAGGATCTACCAAAATGCATCCGATGGAACTACTAGTGACTCCCCTGCTGTTCCATACCTCAACAATACTTTGGAAAACTGCACAATTAGCGAAATAGACATCCAAATGCAGCGTATGGACACTTCCGTTGCATCGGGAGACTGGTGGTCTTGGGGGAAGACAACTTCAACCGTACGTTCATTCCTCGTGTCTAGATACAAATGTTGACAATCAAAGGCCACCGCACTCTGCACACTTTACAGTGAATCCAAGCCTATACAGGCAGAGTTCAAGACTAATTTCATTATAAACCCCACGGGTCCAACATACTCCGATCTATACGTGCGCCTAGACAACAGAACTGCTGCAAGTCAGTGGTGGGGATCCCAACTCCTGTGAGCTCATGGCCTGGGCTTTATGCTATTTGGCTTTCTACTGACGGATTCAGAACAACTTATTACGGCGCCCTTACTGCTCAAATGGCTACTCAAAAAGTCGCAAATGAGACATATGATACTGGGACTATTAGTAAGTGGGTTATAACCCCTTCTAAAGTCTGTGGACTTACAGTTATCCTAGCATTATATCCAACCGGCTCCCTCGACATAACGAGCCTAGACTTTTTCAACTTCACCTTCCACTTTCAAACAAATACTGGAGCTCTATATTTCCCCGGCACGTGGGACCTTCAACCTATTTCGGTATGGGTAAACGAAAATGGTCTGTCCCTTGGCCTGCAAGTTGATGGATTTGCCAAGTCCCTCTACTCGGCCGTTCTAGTCGATCTCGGTCAAACAACGGGACCAAACGCACTCACAAACGAAACAGCTCTCCAATACCTCCTCACTCAAGAGACAGACATGAAATGGTTATCGTACGCAAATGTGTCTATCCTAGGGCAACCAACAGGTAAAAGCTATGATTTATTTTCTAACCAGACTGGTCCGTTGGGAACTAGGAGCGCCACGATTTATCAACAGTATGCTTGTTCGGTTCCCCAGCGGAAAAGTGCCGGATCATTGATCATCTCGATTTTCATTGCGGACTTGGTATTCCTTCAGGCATTGTTCAAATTGCTACAGTTAGGAGCTACGTACTGGGGTAGTTCAATGGATCCGTCTTGGAATTATTGTCCTGGCTGCAAAAGTGTTTCTATAGATTCATGATTCGATTCTGATTACTTAAGATTCTATTGGAGTGAAGGCGGCAGAATCCCACATCTTCTGTGAGTCTTTGATCAACCCTTCGGCGTGAATTAGAACAGGACTCTCGACCATCAGGCGCGGCGGCAAGTGAGAGAAGATGTAGCAAGACCGAACTATAAAGTAAGAAATCAATCAAGAGACACACAGTGTGCTTACTTGTAAGTTATACTAACACAGCTATAGGCTCTTCTCCCCATATGAGCCGTCAAATGGCTCCGACTCAACCCCTTCAGCAGCATATCTCGGAAATTCTAGAGTTACGAGCTTATCAAATCAACGCTCTTTATCTACTTTTGCTGCTTCATCTGAATGCTGCACTAGTAGAGCGGTACAAACATATGCCTGAGCTACGAAGGATTCATGGATATCGCTATACATCAAAACAAATCAAGCGGGCTAGTGAAATCAGAGGGGAGGAAATCAAGGCGATCTATCAATCGGCGGGAGGAGAACAGAAGGAGGCAGTCGCATGCACCAGCTAAATGTGCAAGCACAAAGGAAAAAATTGGTTCTAGCAACTATACGATAAAATAAGCATTATAAACTTTCATGATTTCTTGAGACTCAATCGAATTGTAGATATTTTTCGTTATAACGTCACAGGGTCAGACTCTAGGTTCCCTCTGTACTAAAATGATATTCTTACGAACAAAAAGCCAGGTAACAACGCCTGCAAAGCTAACACATTTATAATGACCATTCAGCGTGCCAGACGCTGTGTTTCGCGGCCATAGCAAAGTACTGGAAAGCTAGCTGTGCGAAGTTTTTCGATGCTAGAGACTTAGCTCGCTTAACCATAAAAAAGGGGGGGCATCAAAACGAAGCGAAAGAAAAGAATCCTGTAACAGACTCAACAAGAATAAGGTAGGTAATCACCAAAAGTCTGGAACAGCAAAAAACATACAACAGTAGGTATTCGCTGGTGGTCACCCACCCAACTACTAATCTACCGATCTGAGGCTTTCATAAGACCGATACTTGGAGAGGTATTCCTTTTCCAATATAAGGATCATACCACCCTACTTAATTAAGTAGGCTGTCTAAGTAGGGGGGGAACTTAAACCTCCCTTAGTAATCGTAGTAAGCTACAGTAATCTAAGGTGATTACAAGAATTAATAGCTTCAAACTAGGTAGGCCTATAAACTATAGGGGGTAAGGGAGTTAGAGGGCTAATTCCTCTAAGTGTATAATTTATAAGTACTAACCTAATTTTATTCTAGCTATAATTATATATAATAAACTTTTATTATCTTATAGAAGTATATTAAACTAAGTAATAGTATTTAAGTATACTATAATTATTTCTAAGGACTTAGACTATTATAAGACTAAACAATTAGTTATTTAAGGGTAGGGGCTTATAAGAATCTAGATACTATACTATATCTTAGATCTTAAATTAGAAGGGGTGAAAATTAAGAAATAAAAATTTCATTTCTAAGATAAAATCTATATCTTAGACGCCTAATAATAGAGTTACTCAAGCCTATTAAGATAGCCTAACTCTCTTAGTCTATAGTTATATATAATAGGCACCGCTATTATTTAAAATTCATAAGCCTATCTTTTCTACTGCCGCTTTAAGTTTAAATAAAAAACTTTAATCTAAAAAACACTTTCTTAATTACAGAGGTTCCGGTCAAAAGTCATGTGAATATAGGCTATAAAGCCTGTAACAGCCTGTGGCTACAGCGTCCTCTTAAAAGCCTGTATCTATGCTTATAGGGCTTGTTTAGGCGCTTAGACGCTAAAGGTAAGATATTACAGGGCCTTTAAGCGAAACTCCACCTTTAGAGGGCATAGGCAGCTGGCAGGGCAACTATAGTACTTAATCACTAAGCAGATAGGCTCTATAGGCTATTTAAGCAGTAGTCTACAGGCTCTAATACGCTATAACCCCTGAGCTACAGGCCTTTGGCCTGTATTCGCACGACTTTTGACCGGAACCTCTGTAATAGCTTTGCAATTAGACTATTACTATGCAAAGAATTATAAGGTGTAAAAAATTAAAGAATCAATTTTATCAAAACTTGTTACATATCCGTGCCTTATAGTAAAGAACCTTAAGCCTGCAAACCAAGACAAGACAACTTCGCGCTACTCAACGACCACCTACAAACGAGCTCAACGAGACCAATACAACGCAACTAGGAGAAGAATGTCATGGCCTTCTTCCGGCCCGCGGCTGCAGGCTCAACAGGAGCGGTGATCCAACCTAGCACTCCAGCTGCTTGGTCAGTAGCGTCTGCTGCCAGGCGGACATTTCTCGCGTTCATAATAGCCGTAAGTCCGAGGATAGCTACATTACATTCAGCATTTGCTTCCTCATATGCAATTTACACTCACCGAAAGGGTCTGCCTGTTGAAGCGTCTGCATGGCGCTTAGTGGCGCTATTTCCTCCCATCCAATAATTTCACTTTTAGATCCTGGTATATCTGTACTATGTTATTTGTCTGCAAACTTGAGGTTCACTTAGTGAAAATAGCGTACTTATCACTCTAGTGACGTGACAGAGTTCGTGGAATAAAGTCACACTAAGCATATCCTCGTAGTCTGCGATGACTAGTTTGGTGGTGGCGGTTGTTATGTCCTTGGTGGCTGGGATAGCACTCATGAGCTCGTAGTAAACGCCAGCTGCGGTGAATGCTTCTGTACACATCTATTCTTTGTTAATATAGCCCTCTCAAATGCTTTAGACCTCTTCAGATGCCTAGCACGCCATACCGTAATCACCTCTCGCAGAGGATTATGTCCAGCATCAACTCCTTTATCGTTCCGATCCTTGAAAGCATAAGTCTGTGCCGCAGTCCCATCATCCAAACATCCATAACCACCCTTAGAACGAAAAATGAAATTCACCGGATCCCACCACATTTGCGAATCCGCAGCTTGTTTCGAGTTCTTGCTCTTTTTGCCTGCATTGGGCAAATCAGGTACAAGTTGCCATCTCGCATCATTGTCGCAATAGATCCGTAAGTCTGAGCCTTTGAAGTTCGTTGTGGGGACCAATACTGCTGTCACATCGAAAGCCGCTGTGGCCATCATATCATGTCAGTAAGCTGTTTCTTCATAGAAGAGAAGTGACAGGGGAGGCGTACTTAAGACCGCTTTAGATGCTGCCGCGTCGCTTGTATCGACTTTGAAAATTTGTTTGAAGGCGGCACCCATGACTTGATCGGCAGTGTTTCGAACTCGAGTGCCGCCTTCTGAACCCATTTGGCGGATCTCTGTGAATGTTGTTTCATCTACTTTTCCGGCATAGGATGTGTCGATCTAGTATGAGAGAGTTTGTGTCTGGAGCGCCAGGCAGAGGCAGAGGAAGAGATATATATAGAGCATCTTAAGAAGAGGGTCGGAAGATTTGTTGAGAGAAGTAAAAGGATGAAGGGATATAGAGATACAGAACGGTATAGGAGAGCAATAAATGGGACTTATGGATTGAAGTCATAATAAGCCTAACAGCTTATATAGATACATACAGGAGGGGCAAGGTACCAATGCAGCCCATGGATAAAGATATAAGTACAGCTTCAATTCTAATACATCGCACGTCTCCCAGACGATTTACAGTAATTTGACTCTGGCCCAGAAGTATGGCCGCCAATGCATCCTGAAGGATGAGATTTTAAGAACGGCCTACCTTGAAAAAGATTGGTGACAGTTGAAATCTTGCTTGATTACCGATACACAAGCCGGAAAGTAAGCTATAGCGTTGATTGCCAAGTAGGTAGAAGACCGAGAGGCCTTATTGGTCTACTCGAAAAGACGGAACTAGAAGTCTCAGGTATTTCGAGATACAATAGAGGGTTCTTTAAGGTATCTAAAAAAAATTGATTGTAACATGGCCTTGCAGCTGAAATACTCGGAATAGACTTGTAAATCCTTTGGTCGACTGTTACTTCACTTACCAGGGCCGTTGTACTTCTTTGCCGCTGGACGAAAGGCAGGTATACACCAGCTTCATCTTTTCTCAGACAACAAGAACTAAATACGTTTCTATACTAAGCCCCAAGATTCTCTTGTAAGTAAGGTTAGTAGTTTTCTTAGTAAACCTTTCATTTATAGTATTTACCCTATTAATATAAGGTTCGGGTTTTATACCTAATATAATAATATATAAACTAAGCGTAAATAGTGTTAAAGATAGAACTAAAGTAGCTAGATTTTATACTAGATAATTCACTCCTAGCTACCTACTAATAGCACAATTTATACAATAAGATAGTATACCGGTATACCTAATTTTAAAAGGGAATTGTTCTACAAGTAGGTAATTTATCAAATAATCAACCTGACTCTTTTCTGTTATTATAGAAATTATAATAATTATACGAGCCCTACCAGCTAATGTCAACACCACAAATTTTAAGGGGTGCATGCATGTCCACGGCGGCGTCGACGCCTTTAGATCACGTGCCAAGACTTTTAGCGCGCCCGGGGTCATTTGTATACGGCCACCCCACCATTGTTCAGACCCGGACACACCTACTTATTTCCAACTCTAACATCCAACAACACCCTATTACATTGTACTCAAAGGATTCAAAGTCTAGCCGGCTTTGATTCTTGAATATTCTAGAAATAGAATGGATACCTATTCTATTATAAGACAGAGTAAAGATGCATCAAAGAAGATATATAGACTAGGCAACATACCTAGGCGTAGTCGTCTTCAGATTTCAAAGTTCATTCAAACCCCTTTCGAGAAACTTAGAGACAAAATTAGTTTAAATCTCCACTCATCGAGGCAACTCTCACCTCTACTTTCTTTACGCATTATGTATTTTATGCGGCAGATCCTTGTTCTTGCCCTAGTCGTTGTCGCAGTCGTCCTGGCTTCATCACCAGCAATTCACTCTGCTCCAGGAGCTTACATAAGAAGTCTCCCTATCGCTACAGCAGCAGCAGTTGCTGATACCTTCTCATGGCAAAAGAGCGTTACACTTCAGCGAAGATATCTCTATGGCCAACCCGCACAGAAACCTCTGAATGGATGCCCAGAGATGTTCAACGGGCCAGTTTTGGACTGCTCTGTTTGTGGTGGAGAAGATGCTGCTGTGCCTGGAGCTTGCTCGCAGCCGACTAGTCTTGGTGGTTGGCAATGTGCATGTAAGTCCAAGTATCCCCACGGAAGATGGTGATTGACGTTGTGAAATAACTGACTTTATGAGCAGGCAACCCCACCACATCTCCTTCAGTGACAACATCAATTGTTTTGGCTATAGTCGGTAGTGATACTGCCACTGGAACCTATGAGCTCGAGACTTTGACTCAATACGCAAGCCTCAAAGAGCATATCACCATGATGACTACAACGAGTGTAACAGCTACTGCTAGTGGCGACACTGGTCTCGAAACAGTTGCCGCTGTGGTACTTGCCGGTGGAGTGGCATGGTTCCTAGCTGGTCAGTATATCTCGTATAAGAAGACTGAAGACTTTGATCTGACCATTTCAAGACTATGTAGGGGCTGCAGATGCAGTTGCTCTCCTCCAGACTCCAGAAACGGCTGATGGTCATGACGACGACCCGACATGTCCGAATCCAAAAGACAGCTGCGCAGATTGTGACGGCACTATGGGAATGTGTACAACTGGCGCAAATGTCGGCTGTAAGTCTTTCCTCGATGTCACAACTAGCCTATAAGCCGTTGCTAATGACAAACAAGGTGGTTGTGACGACACGACTTGCCCAGCTGATGGAGCAGAGGACCAACCAGTATGCGCAGACGAGATAGCTTGTGCTGGCAGCGATGGCCAATGCACTAAAGGCGATAAAGAGGGATGCAGCTGTTCTCAACCTGCAGACTGCCCGGACTTGGCTACTACCATAGGCTTCTGGTGCAGTTTATGTGGTGGCGCAGATGCCAATGGAAATTGCCTTGGTGTAAGTCGATTCTCGTGTACAATTTCCACAAACTGATTCATAATATCAATAGGATCCGACAGAAGACCCTCCAAACCTTTGGCAGGGCTGCGAATGCGCCCCTGATCCAGATTGGAGCGCGCAAAGCATTGGTCAGATGCGACCAGCAAGAAATCATGACACTGTGTTCGCGAATATGCCGGATATAGTATACCAACAGCCGTCTTCTGCAGCCTCATCTTCAGTGGCACCCACTTCTACGCCATTGCCGGGTGCTCAGTGTAGTTCTACAGATATCTCGACAGTACCGTGGAATGTCTTTTTACCTGGCGTGTATACTAGTAAGCGAATCCTCGATCCGTCACTTGACTTCTGTTTTCCCATTGATGGGTAACTCCAAAGGCAATGTACTGACTGTTTTCATCAGATTATTGCAAAGCCCTTAACGCAGGCGACAAGACGCAGGCATTCACTCAGACCGTCGACAGCACCGGCAACGTCACCACAGCCCCGAGCTCTCGAAAGCGCGATATTACCGGACGAACACCACCACCAGACCCAAAATCTTATTCCTCCTTCACATTCGATCTCGGCTGGACCGGCGGCGATGGCTCTTGTCCTAGCGATTGCTCAACAGTATTTTACAATATCGCCCAAAGCATCTGTGGGCACTCAGGCGCACAATCAAACGTCATGACCAATTCAGCTACACTCAATACCGGTTGCGGAGTCTACTCATACACCATCAGCAATCCCAATGCTCCAGCTGCGCCTGCTGTGGTTGCGCCAACCGTGGGGGATCACACGCTCTGTGCTAATCCGGCTATAAGTATCAATGTCCCTTTCACACTCGCTTGGGCTGAAGATGCTGTGTCTCAATTCTGTACTGGGGATATTGTACTCCCGACTGGTAGTAGTACTGTCCCCATCACTTAAACGTATGAGTACGAAGAAGTGGATGTTCGAACTTCCATTGGTTGGAGCTATGATGGCCAAGCTGGGTGTGGGGTGACGATGAACACAGATGGGAGCACGGCGACGACTGTTACCTCCGCGCAGTGCTCACAATACCTCTTGAGTGCGGTCAATAACTGTAAGTACTTTGAATAGGCTTTGTTAGGCACTACTAATATGTGTGATAGGCAATACGAATACCGTTACTAACAAGATTGGGGGCACGTATACTTGGTCCAGCCCTATAGGCTGTATTGCTTTAGGGGTCGCTGGTATTGCTGGTGGAGCAGGTCTTGGATAAACGAGCGGATATGTAAGGCCCATCAAGGTGTTGTAACTAAGACATTTATGACCTGAAACAGCTCCTCTCAGGTGAAGGGAAACAGAGTGATAAAATGGCAAAATAATAATTTAATATTATTTTATTCCTTTAAGGTTTGCGAAGAGATCTTCTTTGATGTCGTATAGTTGTACTCAAGAGCCTGAAAGCCGAGTCAAGAGAACCTCAAGATTTAGTCCATGCACCGGAGTTTCCCAGTTCTTATAGTATGCACTCCCCCAGCTTCATCCACTGCGGTATATAAAGATCTTTGACCTTCGAGGTTCGGACCTTTGGAAGAGAATTGGGAGACCGTTAAATTGAAGGATCCAGAGTCGCAGGTTCTACGAGCATCGGGACAAGCTCGGCAGAGAGTAGAGCTGCTGCACTAAATAGAAAAGGATTGTACACTTGTTAAATAAGAGAATAGTTGGACTAGACGTCCTTAAATTAGTTATATATAAGAGAATCAATAGTTGCACTACTATTCTTAGAGGGCCTACCTTGTTTAGTAGGGGGGGGAGGGGGTGATTTCCCTATAATTGTATAAGAGGTGCCTTCTCTTTTGTTAGTGCCTTTTCTTATAGCTACCTTTTCGAAACATATACCTTTAATTCTATGGTCACCCCCTTTAAAAGGCACCTTCGAACTTAATAGTGCCTTTTCCTTTTCAGCTACCTTTTAAAGAAGGCACCCCTAATTTCATAGGTACCTAACACCCTTGCTCACCCATGCTCACCCTTAAGGTAGCGGGGTGGCATTTTCTAGAAAGGGATGGCGAAGAGTATCTGCCTTATGAAATCTAAGGCTTGTGTATGGCAGAGCGGATGGGATGCCCAATTCTCCTCAGTCTATGGTCGTATGTGATAGAACATTGCATTATTTCAACTTATAATAGGTGTGATAAACTCTGTACATATCCGCATATCAAACATCTAATCACAACCCTAGTCGAGAAGGCATTTTTCATTTCACGTACTCAAATTGAATATTATAATGTTCCATAACTCCCGCTACATTCTGACGGACAAGAGCAAATGGAAAATAACTTTTACCAAGGTACAAGGCTGCGGGTATCTGTTTTCCATAACGCCACCCATGAGCGCCTATTCGCGCTTTCTGCCCGCGCCAAAAGTTCCTGTCTTAGACTTCATGCAATGCTTCCCTTTGCAAGCATATCTGCCTCTTTATTTTCCTCCCTCGCCACGAGGTAATAAACAACCTGTACTCCAACCATGCTTAGCTTCTCGACTTCGCCCTTCACTCGCAAAAATGCCTCAGAGTTTTCCACGGTTTTCCCAGCCTTATTGACGAGAACACCTGCCTTATTCTCCTTCCAGTCCGAGAAGTGTCGACACATGCCTTCGACAATATAACCTGAGTGCCAAGAAGTGAGCATCATAGACGTAAAAGTGGCTTGGAAGGTATATACTTGAGTCCGTAACAACGACAAGTCTTAGCTCCATAACATCAGAAACTGCATGACGGTTGTCGCCCACTTTAGCTTCTGTGACCATGATTCGACGCGCAGGTAGGATCTTTGATCGAACTGTCTCCAATGCCCGAGCCACAGCCGCGAGTTCGGCTTTCTGACTGGTGAGAGTTCCTGGATTTGTGAGGCGCTCTGCGAGATTAAACCTGGAACCGGGACCAAAGAAAACGCCTAGTCCACCATGCGCATCTGGAGTTCCGTTGCCAGAGCAAGCGCCGTCGGTGAAGGCAAGTAGCGATCGACTTGTACCGGCGTAGACGTGAGAATAGCTGTAGTGGGATGGATGACTTCTGGCTGCTGCTTCACCTCTCTCTCCCACCAGCCACGTGAGCTGACAAGTTGGACAGTGGTACATATCGACGGTTGAAAGTGGCAGTGGCTTTGGAGGATTCTTGTAATCTTTCTTGATTTGGAAAGTGTTTCTTGGGCCCAGAATTTCTTCATCCCATTGAGGGGTGAATCTTGCCATGGGGCCTACCAGCACGAACACACGATCCAGATCATTCTCTCCGCTGTCCCCTTCCTCATTGCCGGAGGGAAAACATTGGCTGCTATCTTGATCATCAATGTTGTAGGGTTCATCTTCGTCGGATTCGCCAAATGTGTAATCTACACAGCAGAAATCGCATCGCCTTAGGTGATGATAGAAACAAACCGTCTTGCCGTTTGGCAGGTAGTGGACCAGCTGCTTGGGCGGTTTCGGAAGAGACATGATCTTGCGAAGAGAACGTTGTAAAGAAAGAGTCTGAGTGGAAGCTTAGAAAGTACAGTAATGGTGGGTAGAGGTTAGGTAGATGTGCTCTGTGTTTGGAATTTGCAACGAAGGGAAAAGGAACTTCTTTATATTGCAGTATCACCTCGTCGTACTCCTCCTAACTCCATCTAGAAACCCCTAGTAAAAACCTAATAGAAACTTAATAAAAGTACCGGTAGATACAATAGCGTGAATAGCCGTTGTAAGTACTGTAGTCAACCCCCCATCTGCCAGAAGAACGCACAGACAACAAAGCCCCTGCTCTCCTGCTCTGAGACGCGACCCCTCTCCGTCACATGATAATGATGGAGGTCGACCCGACTCCTCCTCTTTTCAAGATACCATACCATACCATACCCATACCTAATTCAAAAGAGAGGGAAGCACATCCATAGTCGATTGATCTATCTGACTATCAATCAATCATGTATTCCATCTTTGAGAAAGCAAAAGCCGCGATGAACTCTATTCAACAATCATTCCAATCCGACCAGTCCTCCAAAGACCCTTCAACTTCCGCCACGAAGCCACAGAATAAGGCTTATGGACCCTCAGCACGCATAGTATGGCCACCAAAAGTTGAATCTATTGACATGCTCGGCGAAATCAAAGACACCAATGGTCGCAATACCCCACGCGACCTTGGACGTTCAATTACGCTAGGCGGGCATCACTTCTACATGTTCGCAGACACATTCTGTTTCGACGATGCTGGTCAATTCGTCGGATTAACATCCAATACCTGTGCCTACATCCCAGATACTAATGATCCTACTAAATGTTCGTATTGGAACAAGGGGCCTAAAGAGCCCGAGTTCATCCCTATGACGCCCGAGGATGACGATTATAATAAGAAGAAAAAGGGTACGGATATGAGGGTTGCGAATTGGGCTTTTGGGGGTGTCATTGAGGATGGTTTGGATGAGAATGGAAAAGGTGGGAATGGTAAGGGTTGGATTTTCAATGATAAGGTTTTGATCCAGGATAAGGGGAGTGTGGGGATGGAATTTGTGCGTGTTGAGCTGAAGGATGGACCTAAGATCCATGCAGAGAAAGTGCCTAGTTTGTCACCATTCGGAGTAAGTAGTGTTTCTTTCTTTTTGAATTGTCGCTTTTATAGACGAACGATGTTTAAACTTTTGGATTCTCAATACTGACAAAGTGAAACAGGAACACGATCTCAGGGTGGGGAATATAGACACTTTTGTCGATGGTGGGTGGATATATCTCCTTGGTGGAGTTAAGTCTGAAGGCTCGCAATGGCCGTGTAATATGATGGCTCGAATCAAGTATGGCGATGACCTATCTCAAAAATCCAACTACCAATATCACACCAAAGCCGGTGGATGGAAGTCCACCTTCCACAAAGTTGACGAATTATCTGATGTTATGACCGGCATTGGACAGGGAATGATATTCAAAGTTGGCGAACACGGTCCGAAAGGGAAGCCGTACATGTGCATTGGAGTTGACAAGTTCTTGAGCAATCACCTTCATCTCGGGGTCGCGGAGAAGCCTGAAGGTCCTTGGGATTTGAAGGACGCAGGAGAAATACCGAAAATTCTTGGTCATAAGTCAAATCATCGGTATTGTCTTTATATGCATGAGTGGGGTTCTGATTTGAGTCAAGGAGAGTTATTGACCAGTTGGAGTGATGATGGGCAGATGGGAGGTTTGGTGGTTGCGGGAAAACTGAAGTTGCGCATGGAAGAGTAAGGTTCTCTTGTCCCGTGGTAGAATACTGAAAGCAACCGTAATTAGCAAGGAAGAAAAAGGGATTTATCGCTTATATATATAGTACTATGCACTTATTCCCTTATTTATTTTCCTGTCCCGATAAAGTTTCGCATGCAAATTTCAAGGGCTATATATAGCCTGAAATTGGAGTAATTAGCACGATTAAAGCTTATGTTTCTAGTCTCCTCTTCAGATGCAAATTTGGGGTTTCTTTGTAGCTGTTGGTAGAGTTTGTATAAACCCAAACCGTCGTCTCTTGCTAAGTTGCTTACCTTCTAGCCCAGCCGCGCTCCGGTTTCAACCCCGATGAATACGATGAAGCTTAGAGGATGGACCCCCGACTCGATTTACGCTGTCCACCGTAGGTGTATATAAATTCAACGAATCCTAGATTGGATTAGAACTCGAATCTGCATAGCTGTCAACCTTACAGTAACCTCGTCGCTTAATGTTTAGACAGAAGCTTCTACTCCCTCCTAACGACTAAGTTTAATACTATAAACTAAGGTAAGAAAGAAAAAAGGGACTACAACTTACTGATATCGACTTGTTAAGCAATGGAAAATACCTCTTGACAGTTCCATTGGACGGCTTAACTGCACCCTAAATACTAGGCTTGTGGAAGCGTCCATTGCATATTTGAATACAGCGACTTTGGCATTCAATCTTAGCAGCTTTTTTGAAACCCCTTCTATTACATAAAATAAGATCAGTTATTCACCGAAGAAATTTCTAAGCCTTATTCTTGGCAAAAGTCCCTGCCTAGTTAGCAGGCGTCTCTGCTAACCGTAACCGGTAATTGCTAAAGCCCTTCTAGGTTGGCAATAATCTAACACTATCTAAACAATGGGCGAACTCTTAGGCTCCGAAGGTAATAAACTCGTGACGCCAAATATTCTATTAAGCGACTTAGGATTCCAGAAGAGCCAATTATGCCTTATTATCAGGAGATATTACGTTTATCACTCTGCTGAAATCGAGAGCTATCTTTTTGGTTATAATTGAAGAACCCTCAACTCGAAACGTATAAAATAGATCGAGAGGCTAGAATCTAATTTATGAAAATGTAACAAGAGTGAGTTTCGTGCCAAGCCATTGAGGTAACGATACAGAATCAGCCTGCAGGAGCTGAATCGAGTCTGGGTGCGGCTGCGCAGCAAGTTGAGAGGGCAGTGTAGGCTGCTACCGAAAATTCAACCTGCGGCTTCATGTCCCAGCTCCTCTTCCCGCATCTTATTTAAGGTTGATAAACTGCACTGTAACAATCCATTTAAATAAAGACAGAAGTCTAAATCTCTTCATGTTTCATACCTCAACTTCTCGCACATAATCACCTCCAATATTTACATTGCTCGGAAACTGGCAATAGAGTCGTTGTTAAGCCACTGTTTGCAGCCATTGGTTCCACCCACTTGTGGTTTAAATCATCATGTCGCAACTCCTATGGATTCTCTGTCTTATACCAATTACCTGCATGGCCCAAAACACAAGCACTATAGATACACCAACGAACACCACCAAAGTAAGCTGGAACTTCGATCCAAACTCTCCAAACGGGCGCGGTACCTTCGAAATCATAGCCGGCTGTCTCTTGACACTCTTAATCTGCTCATGGACAGCTCAACATCCCGATCTCTTCGAAATTGCTAGCACGCTGACCTACGACGGAGGGATTGCAAGTGTGATTGTCAAGGCATCGAGAATCTTCGGTGAAAATTTTAAAAGGAAGCATAGAGGGGAGATTACGAATTTCGCCAATCGTGTGATTAAATTGGTTATGGCATTATGGGGCCCCGAGATCTTGCTTTGCTGGCCCTTCATAGACTGGAAACTCGCAAGGAAGATTGTGAAAGAAGCCAAGAGCAAAGGCGAAGGCTATAAATTGAGCCAGACTCATGGACACTGCATCTTGATGGAGGGGATTCGCGTCCGGCGTCAAGATTACAGTGGCCGATGGACTGACTTGGGAGTATTCCATATGGGTCTACGTGGTAAAGACCTCACAGATTCCTTAGCTGAGATCCAGGCTATGGATAGTGCGGAGATAATGGATAAGAGTAAAGCGGATGGTCTTGTCAAGGCCTTAGCTTGTATTCAAATCTCTTGGTTGGCGGTGCAAACGACCGCGCGGTTTATCGAGCATCTCTGTGTCTCATTACTTGAGCTAGCGACTGCATCTTGTGTGCTGTTCACTCTAGTCACCTATGCGTTTTACTGGTCGTAAGCTCTTCTCTTCTCTTCTGAATCTATCAGTATGAATACTTACAATAAGAGTTTTCCAGCAAGCCCTACAATATGGCCACCCCATTTTCCATCGACGTTACACCAGGTAAATCTACCGTTAGAAGGACAATCCTAACATATATGGCCCGGAATATGTCAGCAGGACATAGGGTCAATTCTGACCTAGTAAATCAAAACAACTATGACGAGGAAACACCACAAGCCTTCACCGAATACGGCTGGATACCAGGATCGCTTCGAAGGATGAAAAAAAGAGATTCTAGTCTTAGTGGTCCATTTTATAAAGAGCTTCATTACTGGCTGCTTATAACCTACGCTACAGCATGTCTATTTAGTTCGACACATATCCTTGCGTGGAATTTCAGCTTTCCAACACCTATCGAACGGTGGTTATGGCGTATTTCAAGTTCAATATCCACAGCCATTCCTCTTTGTTGCTTCGTTTATAGGTTAGGACGGGGATTGCGCAATTACGACTTTGGTTTTGCCCGTGTAACAGAGAAACAACCGTTAAGCATCCCGTCTAGGGTTCTCTTCTATACTTTCTTTGTATTTCGTTTGTTTATTGCTGTAGAGCAAATTGTGAGTTTGAGGTCACAGCCTATCTCTCTGTATCAGACTGTAAACTGGACGAAGATGATTCCTCATTTCCACTGATATTTCCTTATTGAGCTTAACTAGGCGTGCTTTTTTACACCGAAAAAGTTAGATATTTTTACTTAGGCGTATACATAGATTGATAGAGGGACTGGGCGTTCTACTTGTTTTGTATTATTATTGACTCTAGAATCGTCGTTGTTTTTGTTTCTCCTAACATTAAGAATAGCGGAAGTACACACTAAACATAACACGAATCACCTTAGTAATCTGTGCCTTCTTATCTAGTACCTAGTTTAGAGAAATTGAACCTCCTTTACAAGTCACTCTACTATTTATATATTATCGGATGAACATCTTAGCAACTCTAATTGAGGATAGAGCTGTTGGGGTCGGATCATTAAGTTCAAGTTATTCAAGAACTATACTACTAGGTTTACTGTTACCTAGACTTCAGTCAGACATGACTTCTGGATGATATTATTGATGTCTCTACAGAGAAGCTCATTACACTCTTTCTCTTTACTTCCCTACCTTGATCGACCGATCTGTCTTACTGTTATTATAGTGGGAAATTGACTTTAAAACCAATGACGCTATATTACTCTTAATGGCACAGGTCTTATAACGCCTTATTTGCTATGGGACGGGCTCTTGGTTGCCTATTAATATTTTATAGCCGAGTTAAAGAGTCTGCCCTATCTAATAGAGTTGGAAAAAGCCCGATTCTCCTCAGTTTATGGTCGTATGTGCTAGAAGATTAGTTACATGCTTAGGGAAATATATTGCTCGACTTATTCTAAGTGGCAGAGAGCAGAAAACAAAGTTGATCTATTATATTGAAATTATCAACTTGGGAGAAAAAAATGTGTGTAATCATGATAGAACTTCTTCTACATACTATACCGATATTAATATAAAATCCAGTATACCTATCCTCCTACTTATGCTCCTGTATTGCAAAGTCGCAAACAACCTAAAAGCTCCATAGCTGTAACCCTGCCAAAAGCCTGATCTATATCATCAACGCCGACACTTACAATTACCTCATCATCCAAGAATCCAGTCCCCTTATCCCTAACATCACCTTCATCACGGCGCGCTGCATAGGCGATAGTAGTCGTATACGTGAACTTGGCCCAAAATCCTCTGTGCTCATACTTAGCATCAAGAATATCGTCCCAAGTCTCTTCTGAAGTCCATCCCGTGGTTGTCTCGTTTGCAAAGAGAACAGGATACTGGCTGACTGCTAGCATGCCGAATGGGGGTTTTGCAGACCAAAGAACAAAGTAGCGCTCATAGCGGATCGGGAGTTGTAGGTAGTTTTTGTGCTGGCGATGAATGGCCGCGAAAAATACAATTTCGGGGGGTTCAGCCTGGCAAGTTAGGTTCGTACGTTCGCAGAGTATGAGCTTCAAGGCTGGAGTTGCTTGATGCCATGTGCCGTTGGCTAGGTATTCATATTTTGCAATCTCATCGGGAGTAGCATCGCGAAGACATTGTTCTTCCAGAGGATACGTCATGTTTCTGGTTGTGTAACCCCCTCCTACGAGCTTTGCAAATGTTCTTTGTGTGGAAGTCAATTCGTACTGTAGATATGTGGATGACGGTGTGGGAGAGAACATCAACCAGTTCTTCTCGTATGATCGACGGGTCTCTGGGGGATTTCGAGTAAGTTCAGTAAGTTCCGGGTATGACATTAGTGGCCCAGGACCAAGGCGTTTAGGTGAAGAGGAGAAGGTTGGCTCAAGACATGGATACAGCTTCCGAAGGTCAATAGTCCAAAGTCCAATACAAGCGTATCGTGACCTATTAAGATGAATAAGCACAGAAAAAAATCTAGATTTAATGGCAAACATACTGTGATGATAGTATCAGCAAAGGCTCGCCGCGACCTGAATAGAATAGTCTGGGGTCATGAAAGCCAGCAATATCTGCAAGCTCCTGCTCTCTGCCCTCGCACCTTGCGGGAAATACCCACGGGACACTAACATCAATAGGAACAGTTGCACAGCGCATGCCTCCATTTGGACCAAGAATCGCCAAGTCTTGTTCGGAACAAGCTCGTGACGTCCTAGAGGCATGCGTTGGATTCGCTTCACAGATGTTGGCTTCGCAGAGCACATTCTGACGATATCCCGCGCCCTTGAGCAATACCATGCTCATTATGATATATTGGTTCTCGGCCCATGAAGGCAGAGATAGTATTGTGGGATTCCAAAACTTCCGCATTTCTGGCGAGTCAGAGAACCACGGGGTCATCGATATATTATAGAGAATACTCCGAAGACGGATATGTTTTGTGTGCTGGTTAGCCATGATGGGGCAATGTGTGAGTTGGAGTAGACTTGTTGAAGTTCTGCTTATAGTCAGCCATGCTTTATTGTCTGTTAAGAAGCCGACTTTGCGCTGCTCAAGTCCCGCAGTAATTGGAACAATTTCGTGCTCGGCCTTCCCGATTGGGCTTGTACAGAGAATGATAATAACGGGCGGAGGTCGCAGACTAGCTCCACAAACCAAGTAGTGCCTTTAAAGAATCAACACTTACACTATGTGCGTTTTGCCATGAGTTAATTTCTCGGTGAGTCTTGAACCACCAGTGGATAACTGGGCATTGTGTCCACCATATCGGGGAATAGAATCGGTCTTGTGTCTGTCATGGTTATCTGGTGAGACAGTTTCAGAAAGATTGAGTAGCGGGCTCGCATGCGATATACGGAAAGTTATGTGAGCCGTAATGCTTGCCTTGGAGCGAATATGAGAGGGTTGCGCCAGCAAGACATAAAGAAGTGCCAAAAGTGCAAAAAGGAGTATCCATCTTCTGGCGGCCAAGATGAACGTGTACATTATCGTAGGAATCGAGAGGTGCCAAAAGGGAGTTGTTGTCCAAAACTTGTTTGTATAAGGAGAATGCTGGCAGAGGGGTGAGAACTTGAACTTGTAGAAGTAGCCATTTTAATTTTCGCGGCTGTCTAGAAGGGCCATTTAGATGGCCAGGGTCGTTCCTCCCTTGTTGCATTCATCCACATCCCCAGAATATTTTGCTCCTGAGAACCAGGCTAAAAAGTTCGCCTTGTACATGATCAGTGAAATCATCTGAATTCCCGTGTTCTGTTTTCCCCTATATTCTCCCTCTCGTGCTTATTGTTTAGCTGAGCCTGAGCCAATTAGTTCTTTTGATCTGGCAAGTGGTCCACCCGTCACATCATCGAGAAATCTGGTGAGGATTACCTCCCCCCAACGACGGTATTAGCCTTCACCCTCATCCTCGTCACCGAGCCAGGTAGCGTTGATGACGATGAAGGAAGGTCTGGCAATATTCAATCGCGCAGGAGAAGAGCATAGTGGTGCGTATCTCAAATCAACATTTGCATCTGGTGGTTCTTGCCTTGTTGACTTTCTCAGATGTTGAAGCCCTGCGTCCAGTCCACGAATGGCTGGCGCGACATAACGGTCGAAAGTCTCATGTTGCAAGAATTAATGATCGTCGAAGCGTTTCGATGACTCGATTGGCTTGCTTGATGTCATGTTGTCTATTCACTTTACTCTGGATATGTCTAGTTTTGCAAAGGGATGGCAGCAGCGTCAAGCACAAGAAGAGCCCACAGACATCGGAGCTAGACCTTACTGGTCTGAGATTCGTCGCTGCAAGCCATCGATTCATTCGGGTAAGTCTCTCAATAGGTTTCCTGAGAGCTACCTGAGCTAATTGGAAGAAGTATGTTGGTCGCTGGAACCCTTCCCCAGACAGTACTCGGTGGGATGCCTCTTTTCCAGGTATGTCATCCGACTACTCCTGGTACTGTAGGTGGTGATGAGCAGGGAGAGGGCAAAGTTTTACGAAGATCGTTTCACTCACTCGAAAGAGCTTGACTGACAACGACCGCTTAACTCCTCTCCATTCCCTTCAGTGTTTTTGCTCGCCGTTCTCATACCGTTCTCGCTGGATTAGTGATTGGGTCTGAGTAATTTAACTGATCCTGGCTGAATATTTATCCATATAGGCGCATACTTTGATATCAGGGTGAATGGTACTACTACGGTCCTTATCTCACTGCGAAATAGTCGACCATCAAGCGGAGAGACAGATGCCCTGCCAGTCTTTTTGCGCCCAACCAATGCAAGCGCTGCCCCAATATCTCTTTTGGCCAGAGTGGATGAAAACGACTACTCCATCTTTCCAAATGCAACATCTTTGGTCGCTATCCAAAACCTAGTTGCACAATCAAGCCACGACATTAGGATAATTGCCCCGATGGCGAGTGGCAATGATATCGAGACACTACAATTTCAAGGAGTATGGATTGACGACGATGGCGAAATGTTACCATACGAGGCAAAACCACCCCGAAAACTACTCGAGATCATTACTGATGTTCCAGGGTCAACGGTGCGTCTTCTCCTATGCCTCTTTCCCTACTTGTTGGTCGCCTTTATGGAATTCCTCTGAATAACCAACACGAGTTCAGTTGCTTACAGGCCAGTCTAGGTTAAACATCTTTCCACCGCCACTCGTGGCATTCTTGGTGGAGTTACCGGTTGGGAATACCTGCTTGGTGAGATGTTTGATGCAGACCACACTGCAATCACAATGAAGGATATGTGCCTGGTTCAAGATTGTGTTGGAGGCAGAGGCAGCCCCATTGGGATATCTGACATCTTTTTCCAAAGGTCATTATCAATCTTTGATCTACTAGACTTATCCGATCACCCCAAGAAGTGTGTTTTGTCCAAGATGACTAACAGGTAGCAGTGGTCCACTTGGTAGTGAACACTTTGCGAAGCCATGGCTCTTCCAAGCATACCAACCGAACATCATGGTAGGTTTTTCCATCACTCACTTGAGCACAACTGAACTACCCGAGCAAGGTCTTTGCAAGGGCTTCGCCGAGCACCAATCGCTGAATCACTGCTAGCAATCTCGAGCATGACCACACATAGTATTCTAATTCGTGGAGTGTAGATTATGAACCTCGGGACTAGCGACTGGGAGTCATTCCAAATGCACAAAGACGACTATAAAAACAAAACGAGCTGGGAATTGGAGCTTTTATTTGAGGACACGTATGTCTCAATGATAAAAGCGATACGAACGTTGTCGTATCCAAATTCCCCTGAGTAAGGCCAATTGTATCGAATGGTCCCTGGAAAGCAACCCAATGCTAACTTCTATGACCTCAAAGCCTACCCATATTTGTGATGAGGCCACTTCGTGGTCAACTCGAGCGAGCAACACTAGCAGTCGTCGATCGAATACGGATTGAAGGCGACTCGTCGATATATTGGCTTGATACGTCGGGATGGCTTGACACAGATATCGACTTCGAAGGTCAAGCAGCCGAGCAAGACTTTTATATGAGCCCTTCGAAGCAATGGCGGTTGACGGAACGCGGCAATCAACGCGTCGCGATATTGCTGCACTTGCACGTCTGCAGATATCTTGCTCGAGACGCTGCTAAGTGCGCCTTTCTTCCACCGGAGACGTACCATGGTCAGGCGGATCCTAACGGGAGGTATTTCGAGAATGATGATGGTGTTGTTGATGCGAATAGTGGTGTGGATATGCGTTGATCATTCGTCCAGTAAGTCTCCTCCGTCTCCGCATCCGCCTCCATTCCCCGCCATCTGCAACAGCGACATTTTAAATGGTTCTGTTGGTTGGAGCTACTGAAACTTTGTGTTGACAGCTCAGAGGGCTTCTGGCTAAGGGATCGTGGCGGTGAAAGGAGGCTTTGGAGGGGGATCCTAGAACAAAAGTGTGAGGGGTGCGGACTCGTAGTCAGATCGAGATCGGATGACTGGTCGAGACCAATTGATGAGCATTGAGTCCCAGGCTTGTGGGATGACGATTGTGATTCATGGGATTTTGGGAACAGGTACCAAACCGTAGTCTTACGCTTTGGCCTGAACGATTGCGTACAGTCTTGTGTCGTATTTCCTCTAGCCAGTAACAGACGGTATATTTCAATTGTCTTCATTCCCATTGCATCATCCCACATCCCACTCTGCAAGCTGATAAGGATTTTTTTCGTTTTTCTTATCAGATCCTATCAGATCCCGCGGCAAGCGAACACAACGGATGTCATCGACTTGCAGCAGGTCACCAGCCACAAGGGAAATACTGGTGAAAACTTTGCCGCATCACCGCACGACGACAGTAACGACCGACAATGGATTGAACCACTGTCGCAGGAGTTTTAGGGTTCCAGTCTTGAGGCGTGTTGTCGACCTTCCCCTTCCCCTTCCCTTTCCCCTTGCAGCTTCCTCAGTTCTTCTCCTGTGGAGCTGCTGCCTCCCAAGGGATACCACCATCATCGATATACTCACCTGCGTACTTATCAGGAAGGGAACCTGGTGCGACAACAATTAAGCCACGACGAAAGGCCGCTGTCTGTAGCAGCCAGAGGATAGGCACAATAGGGTCCAGTCAAGGTGCGCCACCATGACTTCGACACACCTCAAGCCAGGAATGGATCACAGGAAGTCCTCAACACTACATTACCAGACTTTCCCCACGCCGCCTCCAAAGTCGCGAGGAAGACCACCTACTCCTACGACAATTACTAGCCAAGACGGCTCTACGAATCCACCAAATGGTCATAGCAGCGAGCATGGACACGACCATGAGAGCTCCCCTCTTCCAGTTAAGCAGCTCACGATGCTCGCTATTATCGCCCTTGCCGAACAGACAGCCCTCAACTCGATATCGCCCTACCTCCCCGAAATGACCTCGACTTTCCCTGAAGTAGACCCCACAGAGATTGGGCTATATGTTGGTACAATAGCTTCTTCGTTTGCGCTGGCTCAATTTGCGACAAATTTCTTCTGGGGCTGGCTGTCGGATCGCATTGGGCGGAAGCCTGTTGTGATGACCGGCACCCTTTTGACGGCTGCGTGTTTTTTGGCCTTTGGATTCTGTAGGACAATGTGGCAAGCGGTTTTAGTTCAAGCGTTGATGGGTATGGTCAATGGGAATCAAGGCGTTATAAGTACGTGTCTTGGGGAAATTACCGATCGCAGCAACCAGAGCAAGGCTTTCGTTTACCTGCCAGTCATATATGGAATTGGAGGTATCACAGGTCCCGCTCTGGGTGGGCTTTTGATCTTCGAGAACAATCCCTTTAAGCCTGGGCATAAGAATCCCTACCCATATCTCCTACCAAATCTAGTGGCAGCTTTGATCTTAACAGTAGACTTGGTCCTCACCGGCTTCTTCCTTGAAGAATCGCTTGAAGAAGCCAAATATCTCCCCCCACTTAAGGAGAGAGTTGGCAACCTCTTCAGCTGGCTCTGGCAGTTTACAGGCGGTGCCAAATCACCGACTTACCTACGCCACCACTTCCAGCACCAGGGTCGGCACCATAGCGACAGAACAAACATCGCCTCGAACGAAGATGAATCACTGCTCAGCGATGATGGAACCAGCGAGCACCGATCTCTCCTATCACTGCCTGAGTTTTTCACGAATGGAGACTCCCACCTTACATCCAAAGAGATCCTTAACCGCGACACAATCCTCCTGTTGTCCACATACCTGATCTTTCAGCTCTCCAATATCTCCTTCAACTCACTCTACCCAATTTTCGCTTCTGCCCCGTTGCCAACCGGCCGCAGCCTCTCGCCCTCAGAAATTGGTCTGTCACTGTCATTCGCTGGCATTGTTACCATCGTCTTCCAAGTTGGCATATTCGGGAAGTTGAAGGAGAAAATGGGGAACAAAGCGACATATCGTGCGGGATTGTTTGGCTTCTTTTTGGCTATGATGATGATGCCGTGGGTTGGGTACAAGAACAGTCCTGCGCCATTTGGTTGGGGTGATGGCAAGGTTTGGCTATGGATCGAGATTGGGTTTGTGCTTCTCGTCAAGACCGTCTCCGCTGTTGGCGGGTTGACGAGCGCTCTTCTTCTGGTACGGTGATTTATATTCTTTTTCCACTCCTCTTCTTTGAACTCGCTAATAAAACTTAACAGATCACAAACTCAGCGCCCTCCCCATCCGTTCTCGGCACGCTCAATGGTCTTGCACAAACCCTCTCCGCTGCTGGCCGAGCAGCTGGTCCATTCCTCTCTGGAGGTCTCTTCAGTATCGCGACTAACGTTCGTCCGAAAGGAGAGGTATTGGCCTGGGGCGTATTTGGCGGAATTGCATTCTTGGGCTTCATTGCTAGTTGGGGAATAAGAGGCAGGGATCTTGAGAGTGAAGGGTGGTCAGGGGAGAGTGACGAGAGTGATGAAGAATATGGAGATGATGAGGAGCATGATTGAGATGCTGGGAGACGGTAGTGTTTGTAGACCAGAGAATAGAGTAGAGAGGAGGGTGGCATAATGGGGATGTGAGCGTTGATGGATATGGCTTCTTGCATCTGAAGGTGTTTTAGGGTGGTCTTTCACTACATTCAGTGGCAATGTATAAACCAGGTAACGCATGTGTACATATGAGCGAGAGCGAGTGTGCTTTTATTTTAGCATTTACGATAATGACAATAAACGATATGAAACGAGTCAACCAAAGCAGCCAAGAACTTGATGATATAGTACCTTTTTCCAATTTGGAATCTTGTACGTAAGTAGGTACACAATTGAGTCTAGCATAAGCAGCTTATCTAGTATTCCAAACTAACAGCCAGCTGCAGGTATGGTCACTCACTCTCTTATTTTCTATTAGGATTTTACATGCAAGTTAAATCGTTAATTTAATTCAATCCGAAAATATACGGCACATTTGATGTGTCGAAATTCGTGGGTTCAAGTTGTTGTATTAGTGAGTCGTTTCCCACTTGATCTTACGAGATTTGAATTAAGAATTGTGTATCCTGCGAATCTAACCATTATTATTTATAAATACTAGTTGTTTACCAGGTCTTCTTTGTCGTGTTGTCTAAGTAGTATGTTGCACAGTGAAACAGTTATCGGTATGATAGGTCCCTCGCTTGATTTTCTGCATTCCCTTGTAGTAAGGGAGAGAGCGGGGTAGGAGTACAAATATTCCGCTCTTGTGTAGCACTAATCGTCGGCCGACTCGCTTAGTGTCCGTTTGTTCGAAAGTTGGGGAAAGCGAAGTGTTGAATCGAAAATACACCTAAAATATATATTTTTTTAGGATAAAAATACAAATATTATAATATTCTTTATATATTTCCTTCTAAAATTAATTAGTTATTAATATAGGGGTATATAATAATCTAAAAAAACTGGAATATTTTTTATTATTATAGAGCTATAAGGTAAAGAATTATAGTATTTTCTCTATATATTCTACACGAAAAAAATAGGTAGCGAAATCTGATTTTGCTATAAATTCATAAACTAGACACTTCGATTTCCTACCTTGATCGGTTTCCCCCACTTTAAGTGATAGCGAAAAAGTCGAGACACTAAGAGAGTCAGCCGACGATTACCAGTTACTAAAAGTCCTTCTGTACGAGAAATTGCCGCCATCGGCATTGCATTGTTCGATCTACAAATGCCGTTGTTCTTTTACCCATTATAACGTAAGCAGTACTATCCCCCCCACCTCCCCCTCCCCCTCTAAATAAACGTTATTCGGTGGGCGGGTGGAACCGGCTGTTAGGGGGGTCTAACAAATAGAAGATACTTGCTTTCGTGCTGTTAGGAGGTAGATAGGCTACAAGGCAGGCAAGGGCTTCTCAGGGGCTTTAACCACTCAGAGTATACCCTCTATAGCTCCGACCCAAAGAGCCCGCCGAATAACGTTTATTTAGGTGGGGGTAGTACTAATAAGCAGCCAATAGGGCCGCGATGACGAATGTGGGGTATTCGGCGACTCGAGACTCGTTTCCCTTGTTTTTTATTTGAAAACCTGGAGAAAAGCCTCGGTATGTCCTCAAAGTGGTATTTCTCGCGAGGGGGCGTTTCTACCCGCACCGCACCGGTAACTGAGTCAGCTCAGGACGAATTTCTGTCCCATTTTTGTTAGAGCTTCAATATCTTTTGTCCGGAGGACACTTTACTATTCTCTACAGTACTTTCTTCTCTACCTTTTTTTTTTGCATATTGAGTTTCGGGAGATTTTCCTTGGTGAAAGTTGTTATGGCGTTAGGTGAGTTAACGAAAGCTTTGACCCCGGATTAGAGAAGGTATAATTGAAAGGCTAAGCTGCTTGATTTTACTGCTGAGATGTCGAGATCGAGGAGCTTGGGATGAGCCCGAATTGTCACTCACCGTGTACGTACTGTATGATTTACTGATATTGTTCAACAATAGCAACAGGAGCAGCTGTCGTAGCTGGCTTAGCTGCTGCTGGATATTTAGATGCCAAGTTTCATATTCGGAAAGATGTACAGAGTGTGCGAGCTGGCAATAAGGTGGTTGAATTGTGGACGAAAGCAGGCAAGCTCTATTCCATTCTTCCAAGCTTTTACTATGCGCCGAGTTTAGAGCACATTGCTAACGGGAATTCAAAAGTATAGTTCAGGAGAAACGAATTGCGCTATATTATTTTTTCGAAGATGCTGCAAAGCAGCACCCTGATACAGAGTGTATCTGGTCGCGGGAAGGATGTTATACTTGGGCTGAAGCATACGATAGAGTTAACCAATACGGTCAATGGTTTCTTTCCAAGGGTGTGAAGCCCCACGACCTCGTTGCTTTCTATCTCCAGAACTCGCCGGATTTCGTGCTTGCATGGCTGGGATTATGGTCAATTGGGGCTGCCCCAGCAATGATAAATTACAACTTGAGTGGGAAGGCACTACTTTATTGTTTGAAGATCAGTGGAGCAAAATTGATGTTGGTAGATGAGGATCCTGGTCTGCGTGCTAGACTTGAGGAGGTACAGAGTACATTGCAGGATGACTACGGTATGGAGGCAGTGGTCATGGATGCATCTACGTTAGGAGAAATCCGAGCTCTTGAGCCTAAAAGACCAGAGGATGCGTATCGAGATCAGGTGCAGGGAGACTGGCCCATGGTCCTATTTTATACGAGGTTTGTTGAATTTGGTACGCTTTAACTGCAATAATCTGACCTAGAGCAGTGGTACAACGGGGATGCCTAAGGGTTGCCCTTTCAATGTGGACAGAGGATTTCAGGGATGTGTTGCCGTAGGGGTTTCCTTTAAATCTCACTACAAGAGAATGTTCTCACTAACTTTTTTTTCTTTACAGAGAGCTACAGGCCCTTCGTTAGTGCGCGAAGACGACCGTTGGTATGATTGCATGCCGAGTTCGTAAACCCAATTCATTTTCATTTCATTAAAGATTGTTTTCAGTGCTGCAAACCCTCTTTGAGATTGTCAACGCTAATCGAAGTCTTAAACAGTGTACCATGGAACTGGAGGCGTCATAGCGGTCACTATGATGATGACAGGAACCACCCTGTGCATCGGCAAAAAATTCTCTACGTCCAAATTCTGGGATGAAGTTCGGGATTCAAGAGCAACCTGGATCACATATGTGGGAGAAACAGCACGTTATCTCCTCGCAGCACCGCCGGACCCCCGTGACAAAGATCACTGTGTTCGTGTAATGTGGGGCAATGGGCTTCGTCCCGATGTATGGTTGAAATTTCGAGAGAGGTTTGGCGTACCGGAGGTTGGTGAGTTCTTCAGCTCAACTGAAGGTGTGTTTGGCCTTGTCAACTTCGCTCGTGGAGACTATTTGGCCGCTTGTGTTGGACACCATGGTTTGCTTCAACGACATCGTTTGAAAGGCACTTATGTCCCTGTTCAAATTGACCCCGCTACGGGTGCCATAGCCCGAGATCTAAAAACCGGGTTCGCATACCGACAACCATATTCGAAAGGCGGCGAGATCATTGTCTCTGTACCCGATGTCAAGATATTTGCTGGCGGTAGGGGTTACTGGAACAATCCCGAGGCTACAGCCAAGAAATTTGAAAGGGATGTTTTCAAGAAGGGTGACTTATGGTATCGTAGTGGTGACGCTCTTCGAAGAGACGATGATGGCAGGTGGTTCTTCCTGGATCGTTTAGGTGATACATTCCGTTGGAAAGGCGAAAATATCTCTACTGCTGAGGTTTCAGAAGTGCTCGGTAACTTCCCGGGAGTTGTGGAGGCAAATGTCTATGGTGTAGCTCTCCCGAGTCACGATGGACGTGCTGGCTGTGCAGCAGTATACATCGATCCTTCTGTCAAACACAATTTTGACTACGCAGGTCTCCTTAAGTAAGCGTCCTCTCATCTCCTACCCATTGCCATATTTAGTTCAAGCTAACGTGGATGATTTAAGACATTCACGTACACATCTCCCCAAATACGCTGTCCCCGTCTTCCTACGAGTTGTCCAGAAAATGACACCCATCCACAACAATAAACAGAACAAGGTACCATTAAGAGAAGAAGGTGTTGATCCAGAGAAAGTAGCACCTGAAGATCGGATATTATGGGTTAAAGATGAGGACACTTATGTATCGTTTGAGAAGGAGCATTGGGAAGATCTGAAGGGTGGGAGAGCTAGGTTATAGACTAAGTTGTGGATATGTGTGAGGGGATGTGTTTTGGGTCTAGGGCTTTGGTTATGAATATATGATATAACTTAGTTTAGACTTTATAGTATTGTCTATCTTCTTAGCGTCTTCTTAGCACAAGTCTATGTTGATTTCCCAGAAGTGAACAGCTTAATATAGATTAGAACTCTCGGTATCTTTCTTGAACGATACACAGTGACCTTCTTAAAGTACTGAGCCAGTCTTCAATCAAGAAAGCAACCATTATAATGATCATACAAACTCAAGTCTCCCTCGATATCCAACAGTAAAGTGCCTGTTTTATGATTGAGTAGAGTCGGGCTCTGCCGCAGTATAATTTAGTGCAAGGCCCATATAAAATTACTGCTCATTAGTAAAATCTTCCTCTCTTTATCAACAGCACGATTTTTATCGAAAGCTTCGTTTTTTTTTCCCACCTACCATCCCTATAGTCTATGTATATAGTTAGTTTTTAACCCCATTACGGGAGCGTTTGGCAGCAAACTGGCTCCCCAGAGCATCATTTCCCATACAAATTGTAGGGCAATTCGATGTAGCCCTATAGTTTCAGCTGCTCTGGGGCGCCCGTTGGGCGCTGCACTCTGGCAAGGCACGAAAATAAGACAATACAAACCACGATTACAAGCTTCGACGGAATGGGGTGAATAAACTCAACGTGAAACGTCAATGAAGAATTGAAGACTGTTTTGTTTGCCCTATTTTGTAGACAATGGTCGACCCAATTCCTCCCTAGCCCACATTTCTCTAAATCTATAACAATGATAATCCCGGTCTTCCATCTGATTGGATTTTTTTCACATCATGTCATTGACAACAATACATCACCTGACAACAATTCCAACAGACTTATAAATAATGAGACCAAGAACAATGAATGCGCCGAGGAGTGTCTATGAATAGGTACATTTTGGTTCGTAAGGATCAGGCTCGAAAGTGTGGAGTAGAGGGGCTAGTGATATAATTTCTTTCCTTCATCTATAAGACGTATTGCTCTTGCCTCCCCACTGTCATGGCCGCCATTATTGAGAGTAATGTTGTAGGAGCCGAGAGTTAAGACTCGAAATATTATAACGTATCACAGCAGCAAGATATGCTTCGGACGGTAAATTAAACATGGGTAAGCTAACGGCCTACTAGTTTTCACAAAATACAAAGAGTAAACTACAGATCTTATCAACGGCCGTAGATAATACTTGGCTGATATAAAGTGAAAGAAATCCAACGAAGCTAGCCTGAAAGTTTTCTGTATTGTCTTCGCAACCTACGAGTTTAGAACAAGTGATACCAGAGTCTTATCCTCCCTCGCTAATGAGTTCTCTTTCTTTGCCTCCTTCTAAGCCTTCTCTTCTAGTAAAGACTACCTTTACATTTTCATAGATTAACAAGAATATGTTACGTGACAACAACAACCAAACTTTGAAATAATCTGTTTTACATCTAGTTAGTAACTTGGGATTTTTAACTAAGAATAAATATAGTCTAAGTTCCTACGCAGATTTGTCCTTTAATTTTTAATCGCACCTTATCAACACCTATGACATAGTTGGTGTTTTGTGAGGTCAGATGTGCTTTAGAGTTGAGTTATAAAAGGCTTAATTGTTCTCCTAGAAGCTCTACCTAAGCAATTGCTATTAGAAATTATTTCAGGCACGAGGAAGGGCTTACAAAGATTGGCTGTTATTTTATTGTTCTTTTAAAATATCAATTCATTTTCTTAGTAGGACGTTGTTCATAGCGGCGTTATTGTGGTTAAGCAGGATTCGAGAATCAAGGGATATCAAGAGGTTTGTGTTATTAAACAGAAAAACAATTGTTCTTAAACCCGCAATAGTAACCCTATCCTAACCACGCCTCCTAATACTTACTTACCCCGTCCAATACAATAGTATGTACAAGGAAGAAAATCGCTTGAATAAAGGAGCAAAATAGATAAAGTTTATTAAATTCCTGCCAAGTTTAGGGTTGTCAAGTTCCTACTATAATCTAATAGTTCACTTCTCTAATTAAACTAATTACATTTTCTGGTAGTTGACAACAATGTATAAACTAACAACAATTACAACCCACTTTTCTATCTGCGTTTATGGTAATTCTAAGGTGAAAGTCTTTATATTTGTTAAGAGAAATATGTCAACTATGATATAGTTGTCTGTCTAATCAATGCTTGGTGTAGGTAGTAGATCCCCATGTTGATCGCGCTGCTCGCCCTCACTGCCCTTTTCGCCCTCGTTGGCCTCATTGTACTCATCACCGCCACTGTTACGTGCATAGTTTACGAACCTTTCTCTTAAATTGGTATATTGTTTAATATTAGTAAAATTAACGTACCTTTAGGTTTAGAACTTTCGAATATGTCCCAACAGCGCAAGATAGTGTTCGTTTTAACATGCAAGCAATCTACTAAGAATATTAATTAAAACACAACAGGTTGGTTTCTGTATTAAACAGATGTATCTTTATAGGCTTATTGCTAATTCCTACTAAGAGAAATATGTCATATAGGTATTTGAGGACTATTAGTAAATAGAGCCACTCTACAACACTAGATATACCCACGACGTCGCGATGCCTTGTTAAAGATCTTGTTTGTTAGATTACCTTCTCTACAACAGAAGGACTCTCCATACGTTACAAGATCGACAACATTCAAGATGACCGTATATGGTACAATTAGAGGTTCTTTGATGCTAGATCCTAGATGTCAAACCCACTTGAGTTTCACTTTCCAGAGACGAGAAACTCTCCCAAGTACAGACGTACTCGACGCTCATAGTGCCTCGAATGCGATATCAACAGCTTCAACTCTACTATGAATGAATACTAACATTCTACTAAAATTTAGGATTCTCTTAAAGATTTCAAGTCTTAAGCCTTGTTGCGCACTATTCAAGGTTTTACCTGTCGTCACTTGACAACAAGACTTTAACTGACAACAAGAAGGCTCAAATAGTATATTAGAGGTTAAGAAAACTTAGCAGGCTAAATTCGTTAATAAGTTCAAAGGTTGTTTTTTTTCTCTGACATAAGGTACTAGATGAAAGACTGCCTCCTTTTTATTCATCCCATTTCGTCGAATTGATTCGTTGATTTTGGGCTTACCAAGTCAATCGCTATTATCAATATAAACGGTTTTAATGTTGTCTTATTTCGTCTTGCCAGAGTGCAGCGCCTAAACCGGCACGCCCAGAGCAGTTTAGCCTATACGGCAACATCGAATTGCTCCTAATTTGTATGAGAAATAATGCTCGGGGTCCCTGTTTGCTGCCAACGCTCCCATAATGGGGCTAACTAACTATGTACATAGACTATAGGGAAGGTGGGTGGGAAAAAACGAAGCTTTAGATGAAAATCGTGCTGTTGATGAAGAGAGGAAGATTATACTGGCAAGCAGTAATTTTGTATGGGCCTTGCACTAAATTATGCTGCGGCATAGCCCGACTCCACTCCTTCATAAAACAAGCACTTAAAAGATGTGTATTCTTTCGAGTATGCAAGTGTGTAGTAAGACATCCCATGATCTAAAAGTAGTTTAAGGAAGTTAGGTTTCTAGGATCTATTAAACATCGCTTAGAACCAGGCCGTTTTCTACAAGGTTTGTTGTTAATCTTGCTAGGTAAGAGTCAAGAACGAAAAGGTATAGTAAGGCACTTTGCAATTCTACTAATAGCAAGAATCACTGGTTTTTGCTAGGATATTATAATTACGAAGTTAGTTATATTTTTAAAAATATTACTAAATTTCCATCAAGGCAGGTCCTTCCTTACCTTAAGCAGTTACCCTAGGCAGAAGAATAGTCTAACTATAAGGACACCTAACGCATACAATTATTCTATACACTTATACACTACCTAATGCATATAGAAACTATATACTAGGAAAGCCGATATAATATTCAACGAAATTAAAGAGTGCTATAGAGACCACTTAGAACATCTAGCTTTTACTATCATCGACAAGATTGAAACATAGGTTGTAGTAACGCATAAGACGCTGTTAGAGCTACGAGTATAGTTTTGATATCAATAAACCCTCTTAAGCGACGCAATATAATATTCCGTGTCACAGGATACTTGATGTGGATGTTTTACATTTCTTCTAATCCATGACAACAATATCTCAACTAACAACAACTCAAAACGAGATTTTTGAAATCAAGTCCCAAAATCCCTTGAGAATCCATTAACCAAGCTACGGTTTAAACAATTCTAGAAACTAAGTTGAGAGCGCCAAAACAAATTGGCTTGAATCACGTAAAGTTCCCAAAAGCTGAGATGGGCCTACCAAATCGCTGGAGCTTATAATAATATCTTTTCCCATTAATACCCACAAGAGAATATTCTCAAATTTGCTTAAGGTTATGATAATTAGAGAACTTGATAGATGGCTAGATCTTTATATACGCACGAAGAAGTAATTCTTTATTATTTAACTGTAAATTAAAGGTTGTGTTTTCTGTGTTTCTAGTATGTATTAGAGAATGCTGTTTATAAAACCAAGTCCGATCTTCTAGCGTTGATTTTGCCTATACCTCTACCATTCTACTCTGCATGAACAATCTAACAAACTAGAGCACCACTAAGAATAAAAACCCAACAACTTAACTTGCAGTACTCCCAACTTCTTTACTCCTCCCATTAAGCAAAAGTATATCCACACATAAAAACCCAAACCAAAAAAGCATCAACTCCCAAAGAATTAATATAGCTATATCTACTCCCCTTCTTCCCCAAAATCTAATCCCAGCTATATATCTTCCTAACCCTTTCAATATCACCACTATCCATGTATACAACTTTTTCGAGCTCGAATGAGGTGAAGTCAAGATAACGAGCTTATCTAGCTAAGAATTTCTAAACGATTGTCATATCCCTAGGAGCACTGTGACTTACTAGAGATAGAGTAAATAACTCAATTTACACAAGGCACTTGGTATAAGTAATTCGGTTAGTTTAATAAGCTCACTTAATTCAAGTATTTCTTCCAAAGCTTATCACATTAGCCACATCACATCATATCACATCAAAAAAGAAAACTTTTCTTTAAAAGAGACCCTAACGAGGCCACGTCATATAGCGTAAGGTATATACAAAAAACTCCACAACACACAAATCCCAAGTTCCCAAGTCTAGATTACTGTAAGGTACCAGCTAACCAATCCGACCATTTCATAAAAGAGCCAACCAACCAACCACCATTGCTATTGCTTGCTTGAGTCCCCAAGTCTTAGTTCGTATCATTCCCTCCAAATTCCAATGACCAGCTCCTCATTTAACCCATTCTTAGATACCCATTGAAAAAAGATAAGCGGGAGAATGAATTTGATATTATCGATAGCAAACATTATATTTTTGAATAAAAGAGTGTGGGTGTGTATGGTGTATACGCTGTGTATGCATATGCATGGCTAAATACGCGTGCAATAAATCCGACCCCAAACCCGAAACGACTCCAATGCAAATTGATCTATACAAGTACGAAGAATCTGTCTCTACCAAGAGAACGTCATCAATGCAGGATTCAACGCAAGTGGTAGTAGCAGATGACTGGAAGTAACCGTGGCCATAGGCAAGATGGCGACGAAGTCCTTGATCTGCCAGTCGTAAGGCACGAAAGGTGCTTGAGCAAGGACAATCATGCCAGCAATACCGATAACGGCAAATATCATGGAGAACTTGAACTTCTTAAGCACCTTAGGTACCTCAATGAAGAAGTTAGAGAACTCGGCTTCTTTGGAGGTGGCACCCCAAGTCATGTCAACCTCAAACATGTGGCAGAGCAGAGCTTGAGACACGTGCAATGAGAGACCACCCAAGAAGATACACAACATTAAGGTCCATTTGAAGTTCTCAAAGAGCGCGAATAGCAGACTTCTCTCGCCGATTCTGTACCGCATGACCGCCAAGGCGATGTTTCCGAGACCGTTGAAGACGATGATGATAGAGAACCAGACCTTCCACGAATCAACGTAGTACTTGTCAAGGTAGCCATTGAACCATCCAATAGCAAAGTAATTGGCAGTTGTCATGATCCAGGCGGCCCCGATAGCATAGTAGGTTCCAATGTATGAGATAATGGTAATCTTTGAGGTGAAACGAATGTTGGAGAAGAGGAAAGTGCGGAAGAGAGGGGTGAACGGGCCTTTGTAGATCCACTTGCGGATGGGGTGAAAAAGAAGTTCGTTGCAACCGTAGGCGTATTTCTCCCATCGAGCAAGCTCGTCGTAGACAGTCAAAGATACACCTTCCTTAAATCCTTCACCAGCCCAGGCTGCCAAACGAATAGTATAACCGTTGATTTGGAGACGAAGCGACATATCGAAATCCTCAGACACGTGAGATTCCGACCAGAATTTCTCGTAACCGTCTTCATCGTAGTGAGAAACTTGTTGAATCGCAGACCATCGGAGAATAGCATTGTGACCAACGAAAGGAGCGACATCACCATTGGAAACAGTGTAACGAATGGCAGTGTAGATCAAGTTGGTGAAAAAAGTGATACCGTTCTCGAAGTAGGTGTGGACCACTTGCATGACACCGGAAGAGAATTGCATAATACCAACTTCAGGCGACTGCTCCATCTCGGAGCAGGCATCCAGAAGGCAGTCAGCAGGCACACGAGTATCAGAATCAACTGCATTGGATTAGTTTATGGTTAAAATAGAGCATTGAACTAGCGACTTACTGAGTAGGATGTAGTCGCCAAGGCGGATATTTCCATCAGCCCACGCACGGCCATTCTCTTCAAGAGCCTCCTTCAAGCATCGCTCATATGCTTGAGCTTCATCAGCTTGGGTCCAGTCAGCAGGTCGTTGAATTAAAGCCAATCTCTCCTCAACCATGCAAGAGATGTGGAGACCGTAGTTCATGTTAGAAGCCTATCAGAGTAAAGATCATCAGCTTTCAGCTCAAAAAAAGTTCATGTGGAATGCAGTCGGTTCGTTGAGATAAGCGAGCAGGAACGCCATTGACGAAATTTTCCATCCGGCAACCCTCTCTTGGTCAAAATATGAACTACGAGATTCTGCCTTCTAGAGAGGGAAAATTAATAACGAGTGATAGCCGCTTACCTTCTTGAATTTTCCTCTTCGGATGAAACCGTCAACGCCGTGCTTTGGTCTTGCGACCCATCCGATGCTGTGATCAGCGTAGAACTCAATTCTGGCACGACGCTCTTCTTCATCAATAAGTTGAAGACCATCGTCATTTATGAACATGTTGGCGGAACCACCCTGTAATTCGTAAGTGGAGATAGCTTGCTTGATGGATTTGACAGTTGGCGCAATGACGGAGTTGAGACCTTCCTTGTAGACAGGACACTGGATAGTTATGTGTGGGAGAATTGCTCTTTGAATACGAGGAGGTGGAGTTGCAGAGTAGAACTTCGAGTTTTCGCTCATCTGGCGAACGGGGCCGAAAAGTTGAGCCAAACAACCGATGATGACTTGTGCGAAGAAAAGGGTGAAGAAAATCTGAACCGGTGTCAAGGCCAACAGGGCGAGATGGATATATTTGCCATCAACATCGACTTCGATAGCGACTTGGCGGAAACCCGCACCAAGAGTTGTCATGATCAACATGATGGTCAGTGCAACCAAGACAGTATTCTGGAGGTGTACCGCTCGCGGAGGGGTGATAATCTCTCCACTTTCCTCGTCGATCTCGTACGAAATTACTCCAGGTCCCTTCTTCTCACCATCCTCGTCTTCCTCCCCCGTCTTCCAGACAAGTTCCATCAACTCCGACTCAATGGCTTTTGCTCTTTGGACCAGATGCAATGCTTCGTCATCCCAGACGACTAGCAGAGCTTCCGAGGCAACGAAAGCAGCGAACTGATGCTTTCTGGCACGAGGGAGATCTTCGATCGTGGGGAGAATTTGTATTCTTAGTCCATTGAGAAGCGGTACGTCGACTGCGTCTGGTGACCATTGAAGGAAGGTCTTGATGACTCTCGAGTTGACAGTCATAGCACACTAGTAGTGTTAGCTGGATTCCTGTTAAACACCTTGATAGTAACCTACCTGGACATTGAGTGCAGCACATGCCTGTGCAAAGGCCGAGTTGCCTAATTGTGGCGGGCATGCCATGTACGTGTTCTTGGACTTCCTGAGAAGAACACCCTCAACTTCTCCACTTCCATCACTGACCCAAAGATGCGAGCATTGTTGTTGGTACAGGTAATTTACCATAACCTCATGCTTGATATCGTCCAGAAACTGAGAACTCTGCGTCGATCGATTTGACCGTGCCGAGATGGAATTCCTTGAAGACCCACCACGTCCGAACTGTGGTGGTTGGAGTTCCATATCATAACTTTGTTGCGGAGATGCTGAGACTGGTTTCTCTAGGATTGGAGCAGGAGCAGGAGCAGCAACAGGCTCCTGCTTAGGCTTGAAGAAGTTTCCCAATCCCATGATGGTGATATTCTTCAGAGCAAGATATGGTTAGTGACAAGACTGAAAAGTCTCGTGGAGGTCCTGTTGGACTTTGTGTCGTTAGAAGCAAGAAGCAAACAATCTTTCGAAGAGCGAGTGACTTGGGGTGAGGGTACTACTAGTTGCTCATGAAGCAACCGTGGGGCTATTCAAGCTGAAGTCAGCAAAGTGGTGGAAGGTAGGACTCGGGACTACCTACAAGGATATATCGACGTCGTATGTCGAATATATGCCGGTGAAAAGTGTGGCTTTTACCGGGGACGACTTCGAAAATGTGGAACGACTGGCTGGATGGTCAAGGCAACAACGAATGTCTCCGTGAGAAGTGCTCAGGTATATCAGCCCTGGAAACGAAGGTTAAAGGTGGATGAGCGATGGTAGGCTGAGAATTGCAAAAGTCTGGATCTATGTTATCACTACTCCGTGCTTAGTGGAAACAATGGTAACGTGGGTCTGAGATTCGCCTCTCGTGCTGTTGGGCTGGTGTGGGAAACGAATAGCCCTGATGTGTTGGCGCATGGGCAGAGTGGCGGGCTTCTTGATGGCTTTTCTGATTATCAATGGGCAATGTGACGCGCTGGGCTGATATCTGCACCAAGCTTGATGAGTTCCAGACAGAGGTCTGTGGCAGCAATCCTGGTAGCGATGAGTGGAGATCAATAGATAGCGACAGACTGAAGCTCGCAAAGAAGGAGTGATCAATGAGTTAGTCGACCCCGTTGTTGAATCTTGTCCCTGGGTCGCTATTTCCGTGGTTAGAGTTGAACGAGCCGCGTTTTGGGAGGAAATAGCAGCACTTAGTAGCGCGCGGACAGGGAGAGCTTGTATTGTGGCAATCAACAAGAGAATCCTAAAGCGCTGGTCTCCATGGTACTGTAGCAACTGGGCAGGCCAGTGGCCCTACGGCGCTTCTAGCGTTTTCTGGTGTGGATTGTACCATCCTCTCGTCAATAATATCGTGGACTTGAAGATGTATGTGGCTTTCAATAACCTCGCTTCAATTTTCTACAATGGGCCAAAAAGTTTGTTGCTTCCAACACGAGGATTGACAGGGTTCCATTAGCTCGTACTCAGGGTCAAGGGTCTGACAATTCGAGGGTTCCTAGCTTCTGATGCACAATACACTTGGCGGTCGAAATGGGAAGCTGTTAATTTTTTTTTTTGAGGATACGGTGATACCACCACATGGAAAGAATCACAAGAATTGTCGCTGGTTTTAGAGCGGTATGTCAAATGGAATACGATGTTGTACTCACTACCTACATCTCACTGTAAAAGGTGCAGACTTTCAGACGTCAGTGTTGTTACCCAAAAACCGGGTGCAACTTACAACTTAGTACTACTGTTAGCCAGCTTATCTCCATATCTTGTGAACATTTCTGCCCTGCAGTCTCCTATCGCATTTTGTATCGATTATCAATTGCCTATCTGAGTAAGGAGTGTTCCCTGTGCTTGGCAGAAGGAAACAATGAAGGGAAACGGCAGCACTAGCATAAACCACGTTGTAATTCACCCGAGCTCATCTTACTCAACGGAGGACCAGCCATGGACTTTCTGTCTTCCCTTTTAAAATTTTGGTGAGATCAAAGTGCCGTCATGCCGGGCAAGCGATGCGCTCGGAGATATTATTGGGGCAATCTGAAGTACCACACGAAAGCCACATCGGACTTATCCGCCAAGGATCTACAGGAAGTCGTGGCTGAAGCAGTAACTATTCTTTTGGAGACGAGGTCTGGTCAACCCCTCTAGGGCCAATTACAAGTAACTACGAAGTGCCTACGTGTACCGTACACCAACTAATATGCTATCGTTTTTGTTGTTATTGAAGGCGGTAGTGGCCGACGCAATTTTCGGATTGTATTCAGTACAACTTGATCAGGAGATTCTGCAACAGCAGAACTGAACTTTGCAGAGGAAACAAACATGCACGTCAAACAAAACGCAACGAGCAGCTCATAATACGGAGCAATGCCTAGATTTTCCTATATCATGACAGGAGGTCATAGCAAAATCACAAGCTTAAACACGCCGAGCTTTGGAGTGTCCAGAGGTCATGGAGAATCAAGACGGAAAAAAAAAGCGTAAAATATGATAAGCAAGGAGATGGGGGTACTTAGAATCACAGCAAGGCACCATTGTCTGTCCCTATTGCTTAAATTAGGTCTCCTCCTTAGCGAGGAAGTTCGGCCGGAGACCGTTGGAAGATCTTCCCCCCCCACCCCTAACCTCGAGTACGAGGGGCACCAATTCTTACACAATTACCACTGCTTCCAGATCGACAAATGAAGTCTTGAGATTTAGATAAAGGGCCGTCACCGCAACATCTCCCCTCACCAAATTCTTGCAGGTACTTTATTAATACTTGGAAGTTGGAAGAGGTGATATGTACCAAGATGCGGAAAAAACGAGAATAAGCAAATCACGACATCCCAGCCCCTGTCGATCACAGCGATGTCACTTTACGCTTAAACGGCGCCAAAGCTAGCCGAGCCATGCTTGTCATGGTCCGTTCGTTCATTCGCTCATTCGCTCACCAAGTAAACTCTTAACTGTGGCCCGTACTCAATAAAGTATCTCTGTTTTTGAAATGCATATGCGGAATATATCATTATCGGTCTTATTTTATAACTTCCCGTCCAATGTTCTTCTCAAACCATAATCCGGAAAAGCGGCCCCTCCCTCACCTTCTCTCTTGCTCTTGATCTTCGAGGATTTTGCCTGCTCGCTTGCATGGAATCTTTTGGATGCCCAATTGACAGCGCATGCACGAGGTATCGCGAACACTCGTAGAAACAGCACCTTGCATCTCTCAACAAAGATAAGGAGCCTCTTTAGCTCAGCCAAAATCAGCCGAGCCCAATATTCGTGAATTCCGCATGCATCAACCTCCCAAATCCAGACTCTCCAAGCCTCAAACCCGCATTAACGAAGCCCCGAACCACTTCTATCTTTCCAAAAACGTCAACAAAATCCCAAGATTCTAACTGGGTAAACTTTCTAGATTTCTACTTCCTAAAACCATCAGCCACGACTTCCCGACTCGACGTCCCGATTTCATCAACTATTCTTCTTCCGTACTATTGAAGCCGCCGTCTCTAACTCTAATCTTTTTGGGGCGCGATAGTTTTATTGGTAGAGTGTCGTACCATAGTAGAAATTGCCCGATAATATGAGAATTTCATAACAAGCGCTTATTTGAGAATATTATGTTCGAAACTCTAGAGCTGAGAAGGCTTTGGTGAACAGATTGAGTTGTTACCCCGTAGTTTTACGCTATCACACTATTATCCGAGAACTACAAGCTGTAGCGCTGTAAATACTCCGTATTATCAGTGCTGTCAGATCAAGATGGAAGGCGCAGACTATCTTTCCCCGAGGCTAGAGGTCAAGCCAAGTGTCTGTGAGCTTCAACCCCTCGCCTCGTATCTGACATCAGTGACATCTACAGGTTCTGGTACTCGTATGACATGCAATTAAAAAGGCTGCCTACGGAGTACATATCACGAGTTTCATGCACAAGTTAAGATGTACCAAAGTAGAGGTCTAAGAGTACAACTTCTTCGTGTTTTTCCATGACTACAGGTACGGAGTAGCTACCTCTACAATGCAGGCCTGTAGCAAAAAATCCAACAGTGACCGAGTGTGCATTGACGAGAGACAAGAAAGTATATGTCTGTACAGTGTACTTTGTAGACCAAAACCTCAACACCTCAAAAAATCACCCCCAAAGCTTCACTCTTGCCTAATCCATCATCGCCTACGAAGTCCAAGGTATTCACCACCGCCCACCACCCGCTGCCAAGTCCACAAACCCCTCCTCACCCCTCTCTCTCAAATGAAAACCAAAAAAATACACAAAAGAAACATGAATTTCGAAATTTTTTGAAAATCAGAAGATCCTGGTGATCTTACCCATGCCCTGGTCCGGACATCGGATAAAAATACGCGATCATACTCGAGTACTAGGATCAACAGAAAGTGGATACGTAAAAATAGATAAGGGAAGGTCAGGCTTCTGGGCTTTGGGTTTGGTGGCAGATCCTTGCTGCGTATCCTTTTGACTTTTTTATGTTCTGTTGGCAGGCGGCACAGCAGGAGAGGGAGAAAAGTCAAAGGAAATAAGCGAGGATATGTGGGTGCGGTTCCGTACATCACTTTTGTGATTGTGATAAGTGTTGACTTGGAAATTACAAACAATAATCGACCATAATATGACTTGAAGTATTCTTATGAGCCTCACAGAGTAAAAAGTAGCTCAGAAGAGGTAGATAAAATTTATTACATCCATTCATAGGGCTTTACCATTATGGTATCATGGACGTACAATAGGAAGTGAATGTACCAAACAAAGAAACTTCCGTCACCCCAGATCACCAGCTCTCCTATTTACCGAAAATCCCTCACCTTTATACCTGTCCGACCAAAAGCTTTGCATAATCCCATGTCTATGTTCCCACCCAGCGCCAGTATAATGAAAATAAACTTTAAATGTGCTCGTTCATTCCATCTACGCATCACCGTAATCATTATGAAGAGTCCTCATTTCCGTCGCATTGTTGCCACATCTCAACCTTGCTGATCGTCATCTGGCCAGCACCCTCAGCTTGCCAGGTAGGATACCACTGATCTCTGGCATCCCAGAACTGGTTCCTTGCCTGTTCAGAAGCATCGACCCATGGCTTTCCGGATGCACCATCTTCGAACCAACCATTTGTGCCTCCAACAGCAACATTAATGATAAGGTAGAAAGGCTGGTCAAAAGGTGTTTGGTCTCTGCCAGTGGCACTCCAGACATCGACCAATTTGGTGCCGTTGGAATCGAAGTTTTGGAATCCACCACGCTTCCAGAGGGGTTCGTCGAAGTTGGTGTACATAACTTGAAGGAGATTGTTATTAACCCAGGTAAAGAGGTACTTCTGAGACCATTCGAGTCCGAATTTGTGCTCAGTTGCGGCATAGGTGGTGTGAAGAGCTGATCGCTTAACGTTTGTGCGCCACCAGGCATCGTTGGCAGGATCTGGGCCCCAATGAAGTGCTGAAGAAACGATATTGTTACCTCCTTGAGCATAAGTGTGGTTGTTTCCTCGAGACTCCGCGATGTCGATCTCCCCAGACTCAGGCCATGGGCCGTAAGTGTCATTTACAGGCAACATCCAAATCGCAGGCCATAGCCAATCCCCAGCTGGAAGCTTGGCAGTAACTTGTACGCGTCCATACTTAATTGTTGCACCAGCCTTAGTGTTAATACGGCCTGACTTGACAGGTTGAATAATTGTACCGACCGTGGTGTTGGTGATAGAGACACAGTTAGAAAGTTCAGTGGATGAGCAAGTTCCATCAGCTGTCAGGTTGATGACAGTGTTGGACTCAATCAGAGTAGCATCCTGTAGAGTTGGCTTGATGACAAGTTTTCCATCTTGGATGAAGACGTTCTCATCGGTAAGGGTGGTTTGTTCGAACTGGCCATTACTGGAGGGTAAGTTAGTTTTTCCACACGTGAACTTCCTCGCTATGAAAACTTACCCAAAACCACCAACTTCTGCTTCTTGTGTCCAAATGCTCGTATCCAGTCCGTTGGAGAAATCATCGCTCATCACTGGGCAGTACTTGTGGTGAACAACTGTAGATAAACCATCATACACCAAGAAACCTGCGATTGCAAAGCCAAGTGCAAGACCAATTAATGGAATAATTGTAACCCATTTCTCTTTTGGATCCACCTTTGACTTCCACGGCTGATCAACGTCGCCCTTCTTTACTCGCCTGGAATGAAAATATCTGGAAGGGGGCATTCCTCTTATGGCAGAGGAGGAACCAAAGGACGAAGCAGGCCGCGAGTTGAATGGCGAGGAGAAAGGATTCGTATTCGTTCGAGGAGCTGGAGAAATGCTATCTTCACCAAAGGGATTGCTCTGAGCTCTGCTCTCTGGAGTTCCAGGCCGAATTGGTGTAGACATTTGCGAGTTGCTTGATATAGCAGCACCTCTGTATTGCGCTCCAGTTCCCTCCATCTTGCGTGCCTCAACGAGAGATAGGCAGTAGTGCTGAAGATATATATTAAATATTACAACTGTGTATTTGGCAGATCAGCCCAAGCGAACGTGTGTAGGACTTCTGCTTGAGAACGAATGTAGTGTTTGTGGTGATGAAGTGGAAATGTTGGCAGAAGCTTGGAGATTGTAGACCACAGACGACTGGGATATATCGGGGCAAAAGATAGGCGATGCCTTTTTTCTGGGATGGAGGAGACTCGCACACGGGCCGTCGATCTCTTCCAAGCTCTGGACCACAATCGAGTGTATTGACAAGGCTATAGGCTAGGTGGAGTCGGAGGCAGGTTGATGTTTTCGGTTTACCGTCAAGTCGTAGCGTGCCTTGGTTCTCGTACAGAAGGGGAGACTCCTGGCAGGAAGTCAAACTTAAGCCAGCAAATCAGCCAGTAATGAGCCGTTTTAGGTCTTGGCCAGAAGCAAAAGCAGAGGTACTGTCACTACTTCGTATGTGCAGGGTCTAGGACTGACGACAATTGAGACTGGGAAATAAAAAGAAGGGTCCTCACGAAGCAAAGAGCATCCAGCTGGACCGTAAAAGCCATGGTGGAGTATCGAACATGCGATAATACGTGCCATTCGATGCCACAGCGCCAGTTGTCACTGCCTGGCCGGCCTGTACTGTGGTGTTGTGCAAACTGCAGGACCCCTCAAGCGCCAGAAGGAAGCCGCGGCCATGGGACAAAGGGTTACGGTACAAATTTGGTAATAGACGTTTCAATACTATACCGTACGTAGCCCAAACGTTCGAGTCCAGTTGCCACACATGGTAAAAGTGCTGTCTCTGGCTTGTTGTCCATTAAAATCCAGGCTGTGACTGATGTTGGAATAAATTGATAAACTGCAACATCTTAGCCTCGCTTCGAACTGACGCCACTTTTCTAAGCTTAAAGGCGGCATCTGAGCGGCGAATCCTTGTAACGATCCCCTGTACTTTACCCCTGAGGTAGTCGGTACGCTAAACCGGAACCCGAGTGAACCAATCAGCACCAGATCGTGGCAGTTCAGGCACTGCTATCGGGAATCTACAGTGACCCTTCTGCAGCCATCAATTATTGATTGGGAGTCAACTAGTCAGAATTCAGTATCTACCACGAGGGAAAACATTGAATGTAAAAATTAAGGTATCGTTATACAGCATGAGACTATTCCGAGTGACCAGGACAGCAATCTATTCCATTTGCATCAAGGCCAAGACGATAGCGAGAGTTTTATGAAGTTTATCTCCTCCATCTTCATGACTTTGTAAAAAGTAATCAAAATATCGCCTTTTCCCTCTGTACCGGTCGTCTAAACTTCACCCTGATACCAAGGCCTGCAGTTCATTAGGATCCCCGGACCGTTCCTCCAAAGAGAGTAGGTAGGTACCTTCGTACCAAATACACAGGTGGTGGGCGACCTTCAGGTACGCAGTCATACGGATGAATCGGCCGAGCAGCCCAAGTACTACTTCGCACTACTTAATCTGCAAGCGATACGCTGCGCCGTCGATGCAAGAGCGTCAACTGATACTCGAGAATAAAGTCCAAATCAGCTCATAACAAACCAGATCCCGAACCCTTACCACCGTACGAGTTCAAACGAAAGTATTGCGATTTCTACGCCATTGTCGACAGCCACGACATTTAAGTCTAGCTTTTCCAGCTCGGAGGTACTGCTTGCAGGATCGAAGAGCTGAGCAGTTCTCAACAAGGTCATGGTATCCACAAGTATCTGGTTTGTACCCAGTTTCCGCGAAATCTACTCGTTCTAAATGCCAACTCTCGATTGCTGTATAACAAGGCTGAAGGGCCGAACCATTCCCCAACACTTTGTTGCGTTCGTCTCAGATCATGTGTGGGGGATATTCACCTTAGAGCAAGTGACAACACTTAAAATGATGACCGCAGGAGATAAAGTATATCTCATTATCTTAATGCTGCTACTCTACTGTAAGTTCCTAGGTTCTGCGACCAAAAACTTCCCAACTACTATATAGTACTATCTCTCATAGAGTAAGTACAATTTATTTTCGAGCATAGGAGTGAAAGTCATGATGCTCAAATGCCACTTATGCAACATGACTGCACGTTTTTCGTTCCCGTCTTCCAGAGTTCTTAGTCTCACAAAAACAACCCGCACGGCTTTCCCACGCGACCAAACGTGCTCCCTACAACAAAACTCTAGGCCTCCTCTCAAACTACCCAACACCTCATACCTAAAACCTCACCATTATGTCAAGAACCATACAATCCATACCTTAATACCATACTAAAGTTAAGCTAACCACATGGCCAAGTCATCGAGGCATCCACTACTATCTCTTATCCACACCCACATCTAAGTTGCATCTCTCTGAATATTTCCTTATCATATCACTTCTCATCCACACGTTACGCTATATACTATTCTTGGAATGCCACCAAGTTTCCAACTACAGTAGTAGTACTATGAAAAGTGGCGAAAAAGACGGGTGCGATACGGATTGTTTGGCTATCATGATCCCCCGGGGAGAACACATTTGCGGCGAGGCTACGCTGCATACCTTCGCGGGTACTGATACAGCTTATTACTCGCTTGGTTTTTTGGGCCTTGTTTTATTGCTGCCTATACGGACTGCAAACGAGCAACCAACCAATTGATTACCACGAGTTAAATTACCACTCACACCGCACAGACACCAACCAACAATTTTTCTCAAACTTCAGCCAAGCAAGCGGGTAAGTAAGTGAAATCGAATGCAATTTCTGAATTTTCTTTTGTGCGCCATGTGGTCTTATCCTCGTGTCTTGAAGCATGCTTATTTTTAGGGTTGTGTACTTGCATATGCTGATCTTCCAGTCGAGGGCTTTGCCTTCGTTGTTGTGGCATTCGAAATCGCTCAACTTTGCTGTATGTTCAGGGAAGTCATCCTCTGACATCTGCGAATCTGGAGTAACGTTTCTTTTTCACTTCACATGGCTCTCACATGGCTTGAGTCAATTTTCTTCTTCACACATTGTTATTTCATTTGTTTATGCAACTTCTTTTGGGGTGTTTCTATTATTGTTCAAGATGCTCGGTTATCGATCTCTGGTGTGCAATCGCCAAGTTACAGGTAGAAGGTTAGAGGTAGATAAGATTTCTCTTGAAAGAATTGGTGAGATATGATGCTGCCTAAAGTGTATCTTCACCTCTACCAATGTCATGATGATGCTGTTGGACATAGGCGGCAAAGTTCCTAATCGCTTCGCGAGAGGGAGGGCAGCAGCACATAGCTCACACGAATGATGTGATTCTCGACCATTAGAAAGCTGTTACCGGTGCAGATAAAAATGGAATCTCTCTTACTATCTATCAAGTGCAGTCATTTGTATATCCGAGCATATTGTTTGTCAGCTCTGAACAGAAACCCTAAAGAACCCTCCTCAGTTCTCAACCATTTCAAAACTAAAAGTAATACGTTTGTTGAAAAAATAAGGTACTACTTTGAATAAGCTTTAAATCAAATACTCAAATTAAGTGTGTTACCCTAGAAGTGGGTTGCTCGGATCGAATTAGTTATTCAGACCAATTCAGTTACTTGTATTAAGTGTCACATAAGACCTTTTGCTCCTACGTGACTATTATTTTAGACTCTTATATAAGCTATGACTATTAATTGGCTTTCCTATTCTTCAGTCTGCAAAAATCTCTGCCTATCGCTTAGTAAAACAGTATTTTCGCTTGTGTATAAAGGCCTCTGTCCGTTTAAAGGGGGGAGTATCGCTTAATTATTTACCTGAGCGAGGAATCGGTACCTTCCCCATTTTAATCCATGTTGTAGATTTATCCAGAAGAATGGACTAACAAGCTATATCCATTAGAAACAAGGTAGGGAACTAGGAAAATAATTATATTATGTCAAGATTTGGCTATTTTTTGCGAGTATGTTTAGCTGGAAAATTGTGTAGAAGTTCCTAAATCAATACGGCGCTAGCAGCCTAGAATAAAGAAGGAGATTAAAACATTCCATTATCTCTGTTTCTTCAACGATATGTGTCCATTATGTTCTTAAAGGAAATATCATAGACAAGTGTTGCTTATGAACACTGAACATGTAGAAGAGTTGGAAAGTAAGGGTTGAACTTGACTTAGGGACTTGGAAAGCCGTGTAGGCCATTTCTAGTATTTAGGAAGTTTCTTGAACTTGTAAGAGCTGGTACAGATCTGCTTCTCTTCTAACACTCTGACTGTAATTTCGTACTTCGATATTGAGAAATATATGACAAGGGTATTTATTCCCTTTCACTAGCACATACTCAGTTTGAGCAAAACTAAACCGACCTGACTTACAAGAAGCTTGACAATAATCTTCTGATATTAATTGCTAAATAATAAGACCACCTAAAGCCCAACAATAAAGTTTACAGACAATAATTCAAGTCTGCAGGTAATTTTGAAATATCAAAATATTGCTTTTAAGTTCTCAGACCCTCTCACAGCATGGAAAAGCAAAATTAAGTCACAGCGCAAAGCAAGAACTCCTTAGTATTCACCCCGGGAATGATGTGCTATGAACCGGTGATAACGCACACCTCGCACGAGAGAGAAGCTCAGGTGAGTCCCTGCATGTCAGTCAACAAGAAATAAATTGATTCCTTTGGCAACAAGAAAATTATGCTGAACTGCACGGAGGTGACACGCACCTTGGCAGTGTGATATTGATAAGTAGATAGATAAGCGATACCGGTATATACCCAAACACAGAAGGAAAAAGCAACGAAGGTTATCTCCGGAATTGGATACAACAACCGAGATCTTCAGAACACAGTAGAAAAGCAGCCACGATTTTACAATCGAGAAATTTACTTGAGAAGAGAATTGGGAAAGAAAATAGTGGAGAGCTGATATGTACATGTTATTTATTGGATACCACCGAAAAATGCAAGCTTTATGTCTGACTGCAGATGCGGGTTTCTCTTTTGTACCTTTCCTTACCAAGTTCTTGGAGATCACTGGATGAGGCTGTATGTACGGGAGTTACAGTGCAGCTCGTATGAAAGCAACAACAGGGCAGAGGAAAAGTTATGCAGGGCTAATGCATACAGCCCTTGATTTTGCACAACGCATCTTGCATGGGCCCATAAAGCGAGCTGAGTACTTCGTAGATTCCGCAGTGATATGGCGGGATTTTGGGAGAAGATTATGTTATTCATCGTAGCTTTTCATTGCTGAGTTACACCAACTGTTTGTGTTCGCGGGCTGGATCACTGGACCTCGAAGCGATACACTTATCGTTGCGCTACCACTGTTTACACGAACGCCTGCAGTACCTACAGAAGCCCAGAAGATAGGAGAGATGGGTTCCTACATTGTAAGGCATAAAGAAGACAGACAACAAAGTTTTATTTTCGATCGATACCTTATCTCTTTTGGGATGGGGATATAGTACGGAGTATCCGTAGTCAAATAATTAGTGATCTAGATTTCAATTGGCGAGCTAGATATTCGGTGTTTTTCTTAGACTGTTTACGGCGAACGTGCCGAACTAAATAGCTAACTAGAATCGTTTTCTGTCCACGTTGTCACCACGAGGCTCCATTCGGGGGATGTACTGTACTTCTAGTTGTTGATAGTCTGCAAACGATGGCACTGTCCACAACACGATGTTTCCCACGGAAAACCTCCGTTCCCTGCTCTCTCTCTCGTATTGGGTCCTCTTTTTAGACAAGGCCCCTAACCATGAAGCTTCAGATAAACCCCTGTTGCCGATTGCAGGCCCAGCTTACAAGGTTAATAATAGGCCAGTTAGAGGCCCGAGTGCGCCGCAATCGGCAACCCCATTATCTGCCACCCGAACTCTACTGGGGTTCGGCCAACAGGGGGCATTCAGGATTATCGACATTCGAGACGACGGCGACCTGCCTCGTTTATCCTGCATACTCCGTAGTAGCACCAAACTGAGATAGACATGCTAGCATCAAGCATCAAACCAACTTGGACTGAGTGTTGGTGCGACAGAGAGTCGCTTTGGTTGGCTGCGCAAATCCTATGTTCCTGGAGCTCCCCCTCTAAGATATCAATAACTTTTTTTTCTCTGCACCGCTGCATCGCGAGTCTTGGGAGCGTTTGAGAGAGAGAAGTTGATGAGCTCTTGGCTTTTGCTAAACACCACTGTCGTTGTCTATTAAGGCGTTCGTTTCTTTTAATTACTTATCAAGTTTTGCTACTGCCGTCTGCCAACGGCTCCTTCTTTACTTTTTTTCGTATACCGACAGAGGCAGTAAGAGAATATGAGGAGCTGGATCGCTGTGACGTTGGGGTTGGTGGCTACGATTGCGACAGGTGTGAATGCGCAAACTGGGGGTTTGGTCAATTTGAATACGTTGCTGGCTGGTGAAAAGAATCTGACGATATTCTACGGCTTGATCCAGGTGCGTTGAGATCTCGAGGCGTGTGGAGAGCGGGTGGTAAAGCAGGGGAGTAATTTGTGACGTACGCTGACTTTGCATTTGTAGAAATATCCTCAAATTATCTTGCAACTGCCTTCATATCAGGGTGTTACTGTAAGGGTGTCCAATTAGCAGTTTCGTAGAGCTTGGGAAATGCAAAAGATGGTGGGCTGACTTTTGTCTGCTGTGAAATAGGTCCTCGCGCCAAATGACGATGCGTTCAATAAAATTCCGTACACTGTACTAAATAACGCTTTCAAGAACAACGATTCAGATGTCATTACCAATGTCCTCGAATACCACATTTTACAAGGCACCTACAAAGCCGCGGATCTTATACCAGGAAACCCAGCGTTTATTCCAACAGCCTTAACCAATGTTACCTACACCAATGTGACGGGTGGGCAAAGGGTTGAAAATGTAAAGCAAGCAGGCGACGTGGTGGTATTTGTGAGCGGCCAGGGAAGCAGGAGTACTTTGACACAAGCTGTAAGTATTCCTTCAAAATTCTAGCCACCAAACTTCAACATACCGAGGAGCATGAAGGACCGCAAGAAAAAGAAGAAAGTAATTAACAAAACATGCACTATAGGATCTCGCATTTACCGGTGGCTACGTCCAAGTGATTGACTCCCTTCTAATTCCACCCGGAAACCTAACCCAAAATACACAAAACTACAACCTTACCTCCTTCGAAGGATCACTTTACGCCGCGTCCATGATCCCAACCCTTTCCGACACGCCCAACCTAACAATCTTCGCTCCTGATAACTCGGCATTCCAAGCTCTGGGTCCAGTTCTTACAAACATGACCACGGAAGAACTAGGCCAAGTGCTTGACTACCACTACATTTCCGGCAATGTAGTCTACTCTTCAGGTCTCACCAATGGCACCAAACTCGCCACTTCGTCTGGCGAGAACATCACAATCACACATGCAGGCAACAACGTCTTCATCAACAGCGCTCAACTTCTCACCTCAAATATCCTCCTCGCAAACGGTGTACTCCACGTAATCGACAACGTCCTAAACCCTCAAGGTCCAGACGCGCAACCCAACCCAGCGATTGCAACTCAAGGAGTCGTTTTTGCTTCAGCAAGCTCGGTAGCAGATTTACCTTTCACAAGCGCTCTTCCTTGTACTGTGAGTTGTCCAGTTACCACGACCGCAGTTAGCTCAACGGGTGAAGCGAGTGGAAGGACGAGTAGTGCATCGAAGGCAGGAGCCACGAGTGTTACTACGACTAAGAGTAAGGGGACAGGACCAAGGGAGACGGGATTAGCTTGGGCAGGATTGGTAGGAGCTGTAGGTGTGGGATTGATTCTTTAGGTTAAATTATTTGGGGTTTATGAAAGCATGAAAAGCTGGCTAGGTGGAGTTTTGGAGAGATTTTTTTAAGCTAATGTTTATTTTGGGTATGCGATTGGGGATGATTGGAGGTTTTATTGATGCATGTGCATAGATAGTTTTTGCAAACTATTGTACATATCCTTGCTTGCTTGCTGCTTTACCTTAATTCCCTGCGTACTTGACTGTTTCTTGCGATTTCTTGTCCTGTATACCTATACTTTATTATTGTTTGTGGTCCTTCCAAATTTTTTGAATAGTTACAGTTTCAGGCGGTAAGTTAATTCTCTTATTTACAATTAGGTTCCACAATATCTAAAGTTCCAACCTCAAGATTCATTAGAACTGGTTATTAATCAAACGAACAGAAACAAAATATCTAGATTGGAGACTCTATGAATGAACAAGAGCTAGAAATAGTCTACGGTTATTAACATTGTCAATACAGGAGACAATCTTTCGTATAGCTAGAAGAAAATACTACTTACAATCTAGCCTATATACGAAGCTAAATTATCTCAGATATTAAATACTAGGAGAGATTACTAAAGAAGATTATTACTTGCCTTTTTACGTCGAATTGCCCTGGTTTTGCTCAAGAAGTTCATAGTTGTCAATTAAATGTGTCTTGCCAATCAGTAGAATAAATCTACAATATCTGGTATCAATGAGATGGTTGAGGCAGTGCTTCTACTGATGAAGAGAATTTAGAGGTGAGATCAATTGTAAAGGTTAATGAACATACTAGTACTACACTAGAGCTATTTACCTTAGTATGTATATGGCTTAGGACTTAGTTAGGTAGTGTTAATACTCAGTGTAAAAACAGTTAAGCGAGTGTGTATAGTAAGTAAGGTACAACGGTGATTACATGATTGATAGAGTTAATTTGGTGAAATGCTTTGTTCTTTGTTGATTATTATGAAAAATGCGATGTTTAGTTCAAAAACTAAATGACTTAAAGGGGGCGAGAACAGAGCTCGCTTAAAAAGCAATCACATCTGAGGAAAGACGTCCTTCACAAGCGATCAATCAGTTATAAAAAGACTTAAAAGACTACATACAGAGTTACATCCGAGTAAATCTAATATGTAAGCTATTGGACCGTTGGATTTGTCGATGGCGTACAGCTCGCATAGTCAGCCCTATTCCATCATATGCAGATCACCAAACATATGATTGCTTCAACCCTGTAATATACAATGAAATAAGAAGGCTCCTCTCTATCAAATAAATATCAAGGTGAACATCTATCACTTTCAAAAACCATTCTCTTCATTTTCCCACATTCTCTACTCTCCCCCTCTCATACCACCCCCAAGCAACCAATCCAAACCCTTCCAAATCCACAAACAAGCAAAGAAACCAACATGACGCACCACCCCACACTATCCAAAATACCCATTTCCTCCATCCCTCCTCCAAGTCCTCCTCAGACTACACAGAATACTGAACCACCTACCTCTCCACGCAACCAACCCCGACCTAAGATTTCCATAACTTAATCTACACCCACCACGCCCACCACAACCCCAACCCCAACCCCAACTCCAACGAGCCATCCTCCTCCTGGACTGTAGCCCACGATATATAAACCGAGCCCCTAGGAACCATAGCTCTCGAACTACGTTCCAAATTCCAACACATAATAGCCTCCTCACACAAGTCCTATATCCTCTCAGCTCAAAAATATCTCGAAAAACTAGATAACCCAGATACACCAAACCCATCAACCCCGCCAAACGCAAAAACCACAGTTATAACCAAAACCACCCTTCCCAGCAAACCAAAAGGAAAAATTTCCCTCACCCAAAATAATATTGAAGATCTACCCACAAACCTAACCTTCCAAAAAAAAAAGCCGACCTCCTCTGCGCAGGACAAACTCTCCCCATCCAACACCATCTCTAATTTCGCCGCACTACTACGCCCAGAAGGAACCTATGCAATATGGCTATACAGACAACCTTTTCTCTCCTCTCTCCCATCATCATTATCCGATCTAGAAATCCAAACCCTGTATCAAAAAATCTCAAATACTCACATCTAAGCCCCACAAAATCAATGATCAAGGAAAAGGTAACAGAACCAATGAGTTCTTGGTTACCAAACATCGTGTCTCCGGAGGAAGAATAGAGGGACGTAAAGAGGTATAAATGGAATTATGATCAATCACTTTGTTTTTTCGATGATGATGATGATGATGATGAGGTGACGGATTTAGAGATTAAGATGGAGAGGGGGAAGGGGAAGGGGAAGAAGATGTCAGTAGAGGGGAGGGAGGGAGGTGGAGAAAAAGTGATTGAGATTATTGATCGGGAGTTTTGGAGTTAGGAATGGGCGATTGATGATTTTAGGAGGTTTCTTAATGTTAATGTTTGGGAGCTTTTGGGTGAGGAGGAGGAGGATGGGGATGATAGTAAGGAGATTGAAGGGTTGTGGAGGGAGATGGAGGTGATTATGGGAGGGAAGGATGGGAGGCGGAAGATTAGTTGGCCTGTTACGCTTATTTTAGGGACGAGGAGGTAGAAGATGGTATTACATGCTGAATCTTTGGAGAGACGGGATTTTGTGAGGAGTTAAGACACGGGTATGCTATTATGGCAGTGGGAGTACATTACCAGCTGTAAGGATGCAGATCATGTCAACTGGAAAGCAACTGGCTGATTATTTTGGGGATAAATTGTATTATTCTACCTCGCTTGCTTGTTTTACAAAAGGAATCAATCTGAACGCTCGCCAAATTTCACCCATAATGTCAATATCCAAGCTTGCTATATAACTACTTTATTACTTTGGAGCACCAAAAGGGCATTTAAAAGAGCGTCAGTACAGTTTAAAATCTGAAGTTTTGTGCTGAACTTGGGCTAGATCCAAACGGATTACTACCAGAGACAGGTGGTTGACCAAAAAGGGAGTTTCTAGTAGATGACGTGTGCGATGCAGGTGCTGGTGGTATGTTGTTGCCGGCGGAGTTGCCCCCGGGAGTAGGAGCAGAGCTACTTGGCTTAGTCCCAAACATGCTCCCGCCCGCTGTACCTGGGCCAGATCCAAACATACTAGATACTGGTGGTTGACCGAAGAGGGAGTTGCCAGTATTTGTACCCGGTGCAGCGTCAAGTACAGGTGTACTAGAGCTTGTCTGGGTTGGGAATATGTTGTTGCCGAAGTTGCCCCCAGGAGTAGGAGCTGAGCTATCTGGCTTTGGCGCGAAAATACTCCCACTCGCTGAGGCACCTAATGCATGGAAGCCGTTGTTCTGTTTGGCAAACCCGGCAAATCCAGCAGGAGAAACGTAGCCCGAGCCCGTTTTTTGAGAAATTTTGGGGGCTAATGGTGATGGTGCCGTGCCGAAAACTGCTTGGCCAAAGACACTTTTACTAGCTGGTATAGCTGGTGGTGTGGAAGATCCCCCCCATGGTGTCCATTGTGTATTTGTGCTGGAAGCCGTATTTGTATTGATGGGGTTGGCCTGGTCTACGGTTGGCTTTGCTGGAGGCAACGATGAAGATTTCGTTGCGGGACCAACAAGACTTTCGACGATGGCTTGAACAGGTGATGATGCAGGAAGATTAGAGAGGATTGTTGTCGTTGTAGGTTGTTGCTTGTACTGAGACGGCGAAACAATGGAAGGCGATGCAACCGGGCTTGCGGTAGACGATGGGACAGTAAAAGTGTTTGAAGAGGGAATGGATTGACCATTAGTGGCGGCTGTAATTAAAGGTTGTAAACTTGGGATGTACTTTGGCTGAACCTCCTTGGGTTGAACTTCCTGTGCGTCTCTCAAGGCTTCCTGAGAATTCAAGTCTTGTTGTTTTGAGGATATCTTGACAGAGTCTGGCGTATTGTTTCCAGCAGTGTGTTCGATATCCCTTTCATTTTTAGTCGTAGCTGTCTTGTCCTGGACAACCTCCAGTGACGACTTTGAACCAGGAGCACAATGCAATGCAGGCTCAAGAGTTACACCTGGCTGCTGAGAGGCTTTCAGATCATTGGTTCGTGGAGTTAAAGGATCAACTTGTGTTTTCTTTTCAATCGAAGATGGCATATTTAGAGGTGCTTTTGGCGTAGTGACTTTCTTTTGCAAGTCACCGGCTACCAAGTCCGAGGAAATACTCATTACTTTGTCTGCTTGCATATCTAGTATAGCGGCTGGGCAAAACGCCTCATCGAGATTTCGGATGATAGCTGCTTGAGTAGCTAACGTAGGGACATTGTCCATGAAGACTTTCAATTTGATCTGTAGTTGAAAACGGTTAGTCTGAGTAGCTAAATCCTGGTGATACGGAGGGTCAACTAACATCATAATAGGCATTCATGTCAGCAAAGGCATCTTCTGCCAAGGTGTGATCCATATCAGGCTCATCGAGGCAAACTGCGAGAGCAATATCACGATTTGCAGAGCTAAGTACTAGGGGGCCAGCGAGCACTTTTTCAAGTCTTTTTTCAATGTCAGACTTTTTACGTTCTTGCCGCGCGCGCTGTCTATCTCTCCAGAAGAACGGGCTGTTAATCATCAGAGAGTCTTCATGGGCTTCAAGTAGTTGGTCCAGTTTCGTCGAAGCATCATTGAGCTTTTGCGACATGATAGGAGATAACCAAAGTTGCGATATCTTCTCAGAAATATCGCTACCAATGCAATGTTCGAGCACCATGTTGAGGAAGGCAAAGACTGCATCCCAGACTTTATTGACGTACGCTCTTGCAATTCCTTCCCAGGGACGACTGTACTCGCGGAAAAGCTCCCCAACAAGAACGCCATTAGGAATTCCTGACACCTATAGAAGTTATTAGTTGGTACTCTACGAAAATTAACTTGACATAAAATGGTTGCAGTATTGAGTTGGTTTGGACGATTCAGCATCTTTTCGGCGTTCTGACCATCACAAGAATGACTAGTGGTTGTCCTTCGTGACATAGGTCCGAATGAGTTATTGAGCCCAACCTCTTAGCCGCACATCCAAGAAATTTAAAGATCCAGGGAACAAACAGAACATAGGAATCATATCATACCTCATGACCTCCACCAAGCCTTAGAAGTCTGCAAACATCCGCAATCGCCTCCTCACGTGTTCTGCATCTTGGATCATCATTCCTTTCATCAACGATCTTCCACAAGGCACCTTCCTCTTGCAACGACTTAGCAAACTCAAGGTACAATCTCATCAGATTCGTGGCGAGTCGTCTCTCGGGCCTCTCGTCGACCCGGAAAAAGGCGTGACTGTAGTCACCTCTGAGAGCTGACTGACATATGGTTTGCACGGATTGGCTGAGTTTAATTAAGAGGGCTCGTTTTTCGTGGAATTTGGTTTGCTCGGTAGAAGGCCCTTCGGTCGATGCTTTTTGGATGACGGCCATGGCGAAGGGTGAAGGTTGAGATCTGGGGGCAAGGGTTGATATCTTCCTGTTGAAGAGGAAAATAAAGCCTCGGAGGTATCGATGAGTTTAGGTTTGGTGACCTGGCAGCTTTTGAAGGCCAAATCAACCAGCGCTGCTACTCTGATATGTAGAAACGGTGGGGGAGAGAATGCTGAATATGAAGATGAGGTCTTCCACGTGCTTCTTTCGAGGATACGGCAACGATGCGAGAAATCCAAGTAAGGATGATGAGAGCCGGGGCTGTCTGTCTTTGCTGCAATAGCTATGCCCCTTTAAATATATAATTCTAGGATGAAGTTGGATGTCTGTTCGATAGTGGTTGCCTAGAAGGACGACGTTGAGGAGGGGCACTTGAAACTTAACAAGCGAAATACTCACCAATTGATGCTCTACACTCCCGTGACATAAACAGGTAACCTTCTTTGCTTTTGATCTAGCTTGAACAGCCTTTCATCTTTGGAATACGCTACTTCCATCCTATATTTGGAGCGAATAGTAGCCAAGACGACGAATGCATCAGAATTTCTTTATATTTAATCCATATATTACCCCGAGAAGTTATGACGGAGCATGAGAGAAAACTAAGTGTCCTTGAAAGATTACTAGATATCATTGGCCCGACTATAATTCTAGAATCCAGTTGACGCTCTGAGGGATACCGACTCTGTAATTATAATCGTGTGTGGTTCTTTCAGTAGGTACCTAGGTACTCCGTAGATGTTAGGTAGATGTATGTGTCACGTGATATGTACCAAATTCAGACGGGAAACCTTCTAGTAAGAAGCACTGGGCAAGGAATCCTATAAGCTGAACTATTATGGACGTAGAGGATCTTCAGTGGATGCGATATTTATCGCCGTACAAACCTCAGCTCTGATTGTGGTCCAGTCCTCTCGTTCTCTTGCTACTATTGGCGATAGTTCTTGAATGCTTTGCAGTATGTGACTTAGTCATTCAATGTAAGGAAGTAAGTTAAAGGCTTGTCGTAAATAAACACTTGTGCAAAACCATAGTAAGTCTAATATTCTTTATAAGGTTCTTCCACGTTCGTACCGTTAAGTATAGTTCTAGGTCCTGTTTAAAAACTACTCCTACCACATATTGATTGCCACTTAAACATTGTAAGCGCCCGCTTATTTGTGCGATAGCGTTCTTCTTTCTTCCTTGTATAAATATATATAAGCTACTTTTTTTAGTATTTGTTTTCGAAAACTCGAGGGAAGATCTCAATCACGATTTTAAAACTCCAATAACCCTAAGTCCAAGGTACTGAGTTTAAGCGAGTGAGTTAGTTCTAATGTCGAAGACCTCATCAATATAACCTTAATAAGTAACCTCAACTTAATTTCTATTTCAGAAAATCTCCAGTTCAGTTGGTTCCACATCCCTCAATAGCCTATAACACAAAATCTCATGCAAGTGAAATTTCTCTCCCTCCTGAACAGACGACGGATATGGTCTTTTAAAGATATCAAGTGCCGTCCCAACTCTCTGGAACCCACCTTCCCTTTGCCTCTTAATCAAAACACGCATTCTCACAGCTACTGTGTGTCTGTCTTGCCAGAATTCCTTGACACCTAGCAACCAAAATGAGGTTGGAAGCTCCCCTTCTATGTGTAGATGACCGTGCGGAAATCCACTTCTGGTCGGTCATCCGGAAGTAAACTAGCAATTCCCGAACTGTAGGGGTGTGCCATCAAGGTATAAAGGAAGCTGTTTTAGTCGGAGAGAATACCCTAAGTTCAAGAGAAGATGAGGTGAATTTGTATCCCGGCGTACGAATTCGATTAGAGAACCTAAGGCGTGAATTGATCCTCCTGAAACCTTTCCAAATTGATCCGCGGAATATGGACTGCTGGTAATCTTCTTGATATCAAGATTTATTATATCTCGATAGCTTGAATATTGAGATGAACCTTCCTCGGGAGAGAGACTTGAACTGGGCTAGCATAGGTGCCCGAGGGGTCCCACTCAACCCTCACGTTGACAGAAGCCCATGACCATGATGGGGTTTGGATAATGATATTTCTTCTATTCGGACGACTCAAATTGAAACTAGTACTCCATAGCATATCATGAATAAAGTTGTCTCTCCGCAAGCCAGCAACAAAATTATCTCTCGTTATAAGTCGGCTGGCAATTCCAGACAGGGCAGGGAGCCGATCCTCGTCTTTTGTCAATTCCAATTGGGTGTATTTCTGGACGATTTTTGTCCATGAAGTTTGGCTTGCTTGTGTGTTTCTAGAGGGGGAAAGATCATATCTCCAAGCTGTGGTTACCAGTGCCCATCACAAATCTACCAAGCATGGCTGCATTGCTTTTCTGTGTGGGCTTGCGAGGAATATTTCTGGTTTTCAGATTTGGGCACAAAGTACCAAACAAAATAGCTTCCACCGCAATACTTACTTAGTAGGTCAATATGTTCTCTATCCTTTGCATATAAAGCAAGGTGCTTTTGACCACAGAAGATCAATCACCGGTGGTATAAATTGAATGTGAATTTCCCAGAGACTACGAGGACGGGGTTTTCCCATAGGCCGTAAAAGTGTCCAATCACAGCAGCTAAGATTAAGCAACTACTGCAACCATTCCGAACTCTCACCAAGACACCATCTGAATCTATGGAAGTGTACGAGGGTACAAAGGGGTTGACCCACTTGCAGTTTGTCCATGAATTGTAAGGGTGTTAGGTCACGTGTGCACTAGTACTAGCCTGCCACTACTAGAGCTGCTCTTCTTGCTCTTTCTCTCTCTTCTTCTTCTTCTTCTGCAGAGACGATAGCACCCACAGAATAGAACCCATCGAAGTATATTCGCTGTTCCTATTCGTGTGCTTGCTTCACAACAAAGGGCTTGAAAGAGAGTGCTGATGCTTAATTCCTTGGAGAGACAAGCATATTGTGTTCGAATATTCGACATTGCGGCGAGCTCTGATTAGGAGAGTTTCGTCTAGATTATCCTCAGATATTAAACGTCGCTCTTCCTCCATCTCTTCTTTGTGTTCAATTTCCGTCTTCCTTGGAGAAGTCCACGTAGTCCTGGAATCTAGCTCTTCAATATTAACGAATCTAGCTGCATGTTTTCGAGTCTTCTTTGGACGGTTTTGAGGCATTGATAGTTGGCTTTTCCTAAACTTCTTGGGTGGCTACTGAAATAGCGTCCAGCAATTTATGGGGATTCGTAGAATACGCGGCAATGATGTCTGATTGTTTTAAAGCGTTATCAGATTTTAGTGTTTTGCAGACCAAAATGTGAGTTACAAGACCGACCAGACGGAGACCACTGAGAGTTGCGTTGTTCCTTCTTGTCGAGAGATTAGTCGAGGCATTTTCGAGGAGTGCGTGAAATGGGAATGGCGAGGCTCACCAGCTATCCATTTAGCATTCGCTCTAGGTTGACACAGTACTGTAGAGGTCCCAATTATTATAGCGCGAATTACGAACCGCCATCTTCTCCCTTCTCCGATCGGTAAGCATGCCACATCAGGCTGTACATCAACACAGTTCCATTCATCACCATAACTACAAATCTAAGCAGGAAAAATCGAGCTTGAACTTGAATGGTCGTTTATCGCCCAGAGAAAGAAAACGAAGTATAGCCTGCCGTCCTAAACCTCGGCTACCAAGCCAGTAAGAGTGCTCCTGGTAAATTTACTTGGTTAGAATAGAGAGTAAGCCTAATACAAACTCGCTGTGCCTCACACCCCCAGGACACCGGAACAATTCTCTGAGAGGCACAGCATCTAATATAGCCCAAGAGTCATAAGAAGACAAACAAACAAGTCCAAGTCCATGAAAAACAATTCTTCCACTCGGTCACTTCTTACTCCTCACCACTCACCACTCACAACCAAATATCAGATACAATGCAAGAACTAGCAGAAGAACCTGCAACCTCATCTCTTCCAAACCCACAAACAAGTCCCCTCAAACTAGACTCCAACCTCTTCCTCACAACCCCACCACCCCTAGACCCAGCCTGGCTCCTCCACGAAAAAGAAGCCAATCTACTATCCCCACCCACATCCACAACCTCCACAACAAGCACCACCACAGACCTTCTAAAATCCTACCAAAAAATCTACAGCAAAACCTGTAAAGAGAGGAACGCGCACCTCCTCTCAACCAGAGACCAACACCTAACCCACGGCCTAAAAATCCACGATACCCAAATCCCAACTAAAGATGGCCATAACATCCCCATCCGCTCCTACAACCCATCAGGATTAGAAAACGGACCACCGGTCCCAAGTACTAGAGTTCGTAGACAGATACTTGAACCCGATTTCGTTGAAAGAGGTGGGGAAGGAGGGGAAGGAAAACCGATAGTGATTTATTATCATGGTGGAGGTTTGAAGGTTGGTGATTTGGATAGTGAGGATTTAAGTTGTCGACGAATTTGTAAGGAGCTATGTTGTACTGTGTACTCGGTGGAGTACCGACTGATGCCTGACTTTACGGCCGATCGAGCCGTCAAGGATGCTATGGAAGCTTTCATTGGAATTTTGAGTCTTCGGAAGGCGTCGAGGTTGATTCTTGTGGGTAGTTCGTCTGGTGGACAGCTAGCAGCTCAGGTATCTCAGTTGTATGGCACGATGCGTTGGCCTCGACTTATTGGGAAGAGGATTCATGGAATGTTGTTGAGGTGTCCTGTGACGTGTGATGCTACTGATGATGGGGTTAATATACCAGAGCGGTTCAAGGAATTGCATAAGAGTATGAATCCAGATTTCTATACTTCTCTTCAGTCTGCACCGGCGTTAGATGCTTCAAACAGGACGAAGGAGCACTTGCTCCCATTGGAGGCAATCGATTTTAGTCGCTTGCCGAGAACCTTCATTCAGGTTACCACGAATGATGTGTATTATTCTGATGGGATATGTTATGCGGCAGCGCTGATGGAAGCTGGTGTGGAAGTGAAGTTGGATATCGTTGAAGGATGGCCACATACTTTTTGGTTGAAGGCGCCGCTGTTGGAAAGGGCGTTAAGAGCAGAAAGACGCATGATTGAAGGACTGAGGTGGTTGCTTGAGGCTGAGATTGCGGATGATGTGGTGAAGATTCATAGAGCGACGGAAGAGAACTTTAATGCGATGGATCCCATGGAATTCGAGAGGAAATTTGACCATTTCTGAAGTATTCCCCACTGGAGATCAATCCCAGTTCTCATGCTATAACCCAGTTACGTTCCTTTTGTTGTTGTTGTTCCTGGCCTGCTTTATCTCCACTTGGAATGCTTATATTGTAGTAATAGAGCTCGTAGTCCTTTTATCAAGAGCTAGAGAGGTTAATTGAAATTGGGAACAGGGCATGTAGCAATAGAATAAGCATCAGAACGTAACCGTGCCTCGATTGTCGTCTAAGTAAAGGTTATCGTTTCTATTTACAATAGTACAGTAGACATAAGAAAAGGCGCTAATTAATTGTCTACAACAACGATAGGTCGCCAAATTTCTCCTGTAAATACGCTTAGTATTGATCTCGCACGCAAATAATACTATCACACGGGCCAAACATACCTTGTAGCCTGGTACAGACCAGCGTCCCTTTGAAACGAGTTGAGCAGTCTTCTCATCGATATCTGGGCGAGCAGCAGCGACATCGTCCTAGAAGAAGCACGGGGATTAGCCACATGTGCAAACCACCAACCCAACACCACGATAATACATACCACAGTGAGGTCCTCGAATGGTCTAGCAGTCTGGATGTTCTGGAGGGTCTTCTCCAAGTCCTTCAATTCCAAATCGACACGTCCCTTGGTCTCCTCGGCGTTCTTGATCGCCTGAGCCTCAAATGCCTCAATAGCCTTAACCTGTCTAGCGACATCGTAGGTCGCTGGCTTGAATGTAGAGAAGTGCTTCTCGATCTCATCGACGACGGCTTGGTTCTTCAGGATCGATCGATAGTGTGCGAAGTCGACCTTTGTTGGCTGTTCAGATAGCACTTGGATCTGGCGCCTGGCATCCTCGTTGCGCTTCTTGAATGCTTGGAGAGAGGCAACTGTTTGGCCGCGGAGACCGAGGGAACTGGTGACCTTTGCCCAATCGAGCTTGAGAGCTGCGCTGCGCTGTAGGAGAGAATGATTAGCTGTGGACAGAAGGGAGAAGCTTCGGGGCTGTTCGTGCTGGGGGAACAATCGCTCGGCGTTGAAAGAGCTTCAGAGTTGTTTGTGATGGGTTGTATTATGCAATTGAGCGACTATACTTACTCCGGCTGCCATTGTGAATGTGTTGAGAGGATTGGGAGTGGAGAAGCTGTTGAATTTGAGGTTTGTCGTCAAATCTCGATGGTACTCGTAGAGAGCTCGGCAGAAATCGGCTGAACTACTGAGGCATCAACATCACGTCCACGTGACTAGTAAATAACATAACATCGGCCAGTTTGTCTAGTCTATGATGATTTTACCTGTTTTCTTAGTGGAATCTTCTCTCTGGCAGTTGGAATTTTGCGGTATGGATTAAAAAAATAGGTCATCCTCTTATACTGCAAGGAAGTGCCTGAAATGTGTAGCACTAGTCAATCGATTTGGTACAAACTCAATCATGCATGACATATTCATAGAGTGAGGTTGTATGAATGTACTCAAGATTTCTAGAGCACCTAACTTTTTTTTTGATACACATCCAGCAATATGCCAGTGCTAACATCCCATCACCAGATCATTTGCCACACAGTATAGCCAAGCAGAGCTATGCAAGATACCCAAGCCAGGGCATATTACATAACCTATATGCTTAGAGCCATGATAGAGTTGACTATGTCATTGTCGTTCTCCTTCAGTGCCTTGACGGCCTTGTTCCGCGAGACACTGGCTTGGGTCATGACGAGCTCAATGTCCTTGTCCTCAAGACCCGTAGCATCAACCTCCTCTTCATCATCATCCTCCTCTTCCTTCTTGTCATCAGCCTCGATTGCCTTGCCCTTTCCGTGGTCGTGTCCGGAGTGGTCATGACCAGCGTGGTCGTGTCCAGCGTGGTCGAGGGATTCAGCTTGGGCCAATTGTTGAGCGGCTTGCGACTGAGCTTGGGAGTTGAGATCCTCGATCTTGGCCTCACCGAAGACACTGTATATAATAAGTTAGCGGCCGGTATTGCATTGGGAAATGGCGACAAGGCTTACATGTAGGTGTTGCTCGATGGGGACTTGTAGACTTCTGGGTTGTTGATGACAAACAAGATCTGTTGGAGGAGAAATTAGCAAAATAATCTATATGAATTGGCCATGTAGTATGTCCAAGAATGCCGTGTCCCCATTGTGCTCTTGAAGCACTGAGGCTCTGGGCTTGCAGTCTTCCCATTCTAACAATACTAAAGGTCCACTTACGCCCTTTGGTCTTCTCAAAGTAACTCTGGTAATGCCAGGGACCTTGGTAAGGCCGAGCTTTGCGATCGACTTGCGTGCCTTCTTCTCGTTGCGAGAGTGGACAACCGCTCCAGCGCCGGAGGGAGCGCCTTCTCCGGTCTCAAGCTCAGAGTCAGAGCTGTCGGATCCGTCATCTGCGGTGACGTTCTTGGTGGGCTCGTCGTCCTCAACTTCTTCGATGCGTGGGTTGGCCATGTTGGGTGGTATGTCTACAAACAAATTAAGTTAGCAAAATGATCCCGCGATGTCGAATTTACCAAAATTGATTCTTGTGCGCCCAAGCTCCAACGGTGTCCTCTTTTGCTGAAAGGACACCACAGATCCAGCAATAACTTCAAAGAGACTATGAGCTACTGACCTCAAAGGAATGGACGTGGAATTGGTTGTAATGGATCACGTTGGGAGTGTTGCAAGAAGATGGAGGAAGCTTAGGGTTCGCGATTCGCTAAACAGAATTTGACCAGCACCAGCAGACAAGGCTCTACTGCAGCCGATCAACATCACCATCCTCAAGGCTAGGTAACAAAAGAACGTCTATTCTGTCTATTTGGTTATTATAACACAGGTGATATTGTTTATATTCACAGAGTTCCTTGGTGCAATTTTGAAGTACTAGCACGATACATGGAAAGTAGACAAAAATCCACATAGCTCAGGTCAGTTTAAGTTGGTTGTTTTGAAGTGTCATAGCATTATTCCCATAACACTTCGAGTCTTTTTTGAAGTCCATATGCTCTTGACGCCTGTCAAATTTGACGTAGGATACAAAGCTCCCAGAGAAGCAAAGGAATCCAGCAACCCAATGCACTCATGCACACATTCCCAAATCTACCAGCCCACAATCCCAATGCATTTACTTCGCAGCAGCCTTGACCTTAGCAAATGACTTTCGGACCTCGAAACGACTCTGCTTCCTCAATCGCATAACCTTGAATCGCTCGAAATCTGTCAACGCGCGTCTCCGCTCCTTCTGGCTACGCTTCTTTGCCCAGGCACTCTCTTGCCACTTCGCCTCAATACCAGCCTTCTCCCATGCAGCCTTTACAACACCAGTTCGTGCAGCTCTTGGGAGCTTGGAGAGAACAAGAGGTGTGAGGATGAGGTGTGAGAGGGAAATAGCTTGACGGGGAACAGCGGTCTTGGTGTCTGTAGATGGTCCATCGATGAGAGCCTGCTTGTAAGTCAGTCCTGGCCCCTCCTACTCCGGGTTTTCTGGAGATTTTTGCTGGAAACATACGCGCTTGTGGTCGATGATCTCAACAATCGTAGCAAGCTTGCCATCCTGGGGTCCTCCATGGATAAGAACCACACGACCGACCTCCACCAGTCGCCATTGCGAAGCCTTGATCTCTGCGTCTCCCATTTTAATTGATCTATTTCGTTCGCGTTAGCTGGTTTCCGCGTAGTTGTTGGTAATTTCGCAAGGACGTACTGGGTGCTGTGTCGAGGGTTGTCGTTGATCGAAGATGTTGTCGCGCTGTATTCAATCTTTCAAAATTATTCTGATGGATTGTGGGATTTCGCTAAGTAAGCTAGCCCCACCATTCGGACTTTGATTGGTTGGCCACTCTAGTGCAGTAGCGTTTAGCGCTAGCCGCGGCCTTGAAGAGCTTGAACTTTTTTTCCACGAGCTCAACCTTTCCACAACCTGAACACAATCACCATTCGACACAAAAGTCTCTCTCTCTCTTCGCCATTGCCAGTTCAGGATATTTACAGTCATGGAGATTGCTTCTCAGGAAGTCATATCTCCTTGACTAACTAAATAGCACAGGTAAGCTCCTGAGTTCTCAATTCAATCTCCCACCATCCGTCTTTCATGATGAAATAATTTGCGATTGACCTCACTCCGATGGAACCCCCGCCAGGGTATCTATATCGCGCGAGTGGATGATATTCAATTCTTACATATTCTGAACCTTTCCTTGTTGTCTACAAGTTCAACCAAGATCTTCCTTAGTTGAAACGAATTCTTGCTGACTCCGCTAGGCTTTGCTTTAGAACCTATATGATCTCCGCCGACATTACGCTCTACACATAGTCTGCCTTCACTTGCCAATCATCTTCTGCATCGATGACGCTGCCTCGGCGACAGCAAGCTGCGATGAAGATCTCGTATCGCAACGAATGTCGCACACTGAACCGATGGAGGGGTTTATGAGCTCAACTGGTAGGTCATACATTTCTTCCTTCTGCACAGCATCAGATTGCCACAAGCAAAATTCCCGTCTATGATTATAAAACACGCACTGAAAATAGTGAACTCTTCGGAGCCATGAACGTTTCTAACCAAGATCACTGAGCAAGACAACCAAACCTTACTTATTGTCACCACGATATCTTTCGGAGAATAATAAGCTAATTAGAACACAGAACGACTCGCTGTCCTTTCTCCAAGCTGTCCCTAGGCTGTTACTCGCAATGGTCTAGTTGTGTTGTGCAACCTCGGTTCATGGCCTCGTAGGTTAGGTAACTTCTCATTTTTGATTCCTCCATACCTAAATATGTTTGTGTCGAACACGCATTTTTCCTTTGCCGATAGTTTGCCTAGTATTTAATAAAATTTCAAATTATTTCGCAGAGCTTGCCTAGTTATCGGTGTGTGATCAGCAATTCCCTTGCAACCATTCAGGACTTGGTTTTCTCATGATGTCACGAGGTCGGAAGTAAGCTTACCTTCCTCCTTGCCCACGTGCATTATTCGTATAAGCATATTAGCTAGCCTTCACCAAGGTGCCTTCCAGGAAGGCAGCTGCTCTCCCTGCCATTAAATACAAATGAAGAGAGACATGTTCCTGGAAATCATGGGTCACCGGAACGACCCTATGTTGCGCGTCGCCAAGTATCACCAAGTGGCCCTCTACTCGTATACAGTAAGGACGGTATGCAGTCACCCGCACTGCCTATTCCTATATTCTCTTTGTCTCAGCCTCGCCAAACTATATCATACCTTAGAGCAGACATGGTCGAATTGATCTCAGCTCTGTGATATTCATGGCAAAGTCAGCTGGCGGTCAGATTTCAGCCATGGGCCATGGCATTTGCCTTCTCTGGCATGACGAGAATCATACAAGCATACAATTGGAGAAGTCGCATTCGATAGCTCCATTTCATCTTGTACAACAGTAAGCTAAGGCTGAGCACAAATCCCCAACCTACCCCAGAGATGTAAGATCAGCCACACCTTCCTTCTTTTCTAAGCGACCTACTGAGCTTGCAATCTTCTCTTTCCTCTTTCGTAAGCTGTGCTTCGTATTTACACTCCCTCTTTACTTCATTCCGTCCCGCCTTGTTAGATTACAGGCATATATTCAGCTACCTGCCTCCCATCTCTTTTACTGTCTTTTCGTCTAGATGAAATTCTTCAGGCAGTCCCTGCTAGGCATTAGGAACCTGTTTCGTCAGAAACAATACAGCACAACGACGACAGTACAGCCTACTTCCCCAAAACCAATGGCCCATACCACGGAAAAACATCCTGCTAGCGAGAGACCTGTCGGGAAGAGACTCATCGTTGGTTGTGATGGTGAGTCCCCGTTCCAAGTCCATTTTTGTACTTGAGCTGGTACTAACTTGTCTTCATAGGAACCTGGAATGTGAGTATTTTACCCTCGTTATCTTAAAATCAAACCATCTCAGTAACTCAACTTCTGGGTATCTCACTTGATTTGAGTCACTGGAGATGAGTTGCTCAGCTTCACAATCAAATATTCATGTCTGCCGTCTTTTTGTTCCATCTTTCATTTTCTAGGTCCCCGATCCTTAGCAAAACCACACTGACGCAGGACTAGAATAGCGATGCAGGCACCGAAAAATCATGGACCGGCAAAACCACCCTTCAAATCCCATCTAATGTGACACGGCTCATCCGCGCCGTTGCTCCCGTCTCTAGCACAGGAACGTTACAAGTAGCTTACTACCAACGTGGAGTCGGAAGCGATGGTGATCTCGAGAACTCTCTGATCGGAGGGTTAACAGCCAATGATATAACCGAGAAGATTCGGGAGGCTTATGGTTTTATTTGCAATAACTACGGTCCTAGAGAGCAGAAAGATATCGATGATGATACCAAGGCCCGAGATGAAATTGTCCTGTTGGGCTTTTCACGGGGTGCATTTACCGCAAGGGCTATCTCTAGTTTGATTCATGATGTGGGGTTGTTGACCAAGGTTGGCCTGGAGAGCTTTTATGGTATTGTTGAGGTGAGTACGCACACTTCGAAGTGACGACTGATGGGACATTTCCTCATATATTATTGCCGTTGTTGCCATTGACTCTAACTGAGTTTCTAGGATTGGAAAAATCAAAATATGCCAGGAAAGGAATGGCAATGGTTTCAGTCGAAGTATGGAAAGGTAGACAAAAAGACTTTTGGCTGGGCTCAGTATAGAGACACTTTGGCGAAGGTCAGTGATACATATTTCTTCCCGCATCCATCACCCTGAGTAGGACCATATAAACAGCTGAAAAACCTTCCACGGTTTGGTTACTGTTTGGGCTACTCACAAACCTAAAGCATCTTAAAAATACAAGAAGCAGCGATGCCGGTGACGAAAGAAGTATGAACTCTGTTGACTTACAGTCTTTTCTTCATGCTCCTTCAACCACTTCTGCTGTTCTTTTGCTGTGGTGGCACAATAGTCCTTGCTGAAGAGCTTAAATCTTCCGAAGAACTCTAACAGAAATCTCCACAGCTGTATCTGTAGACTGAGCTGCTACTAACAGGTCTTAGGCCAACTTGACAAGAACCGGAGTACCAATTAAAGCCGTCGGAGTCTTCGAAACAGTTGGATCTCTTGGAATTCCTCGTCCCTACACCTCCCAGGTCCAAGAATTCTCCTTCGTCAACACCAAAGTAGCCCAAAGCATTCAGTACGCTTTCCACGCTCTTGCACTCGATGAACATCGTGGTCTCTTTCCTCCGACGCTCTGGGAAGGGCCCAGCGAGCCAAATAACCTCGTGAAAATGAAGCAGTGCTGGTTTCCTGGTGTGCACAGTAATGTTGGTACGTAGTCTTTCTGTTTTCCGTTACATTTGATGTGGTATTTTGCGCGTCCTTTGCTCATCCGCTACTGGGCTTGACTCCCATGAACTACATCAATCACTCAAGCCAAATGGCAAATCAAAGAATGGTCCCGGTTCTTGATTACTATATCCCACAACAACGAGAGCTGATTCATGGACTATAGGAGGTGGCTACGCTGATGCGGGAGTGTCCAACATCACTCTAGCGTGGATGATATCACAGCTAGAAGAAAATAAGATCCTTGAGTTCGACACTGAATATGAGGGCTTCGTGCAAGATTTGAACAAGGAGTATTACAAGAAACAACCTCCACCACGACCATGGGGTCTTGGTAGAATTTATGATTCCGTTGGTTCAATTGCTGGAATGTTGGAAGATCTGCCAAAGGGTTCCATAGCTAGAACACCCGGGAACTACAATCGGATTGACGGTCAGTGATTTTCATTAACCCTCAACTCTCAACTCCAATCTAGCAGAGGAAAATCAAGCTAACACTAAGCTCTAGATCAAACGGGCAAAGAAACAAACATCCCCCTCCAGAACACCCACGAATACATGCACCGCAGCGTCCGCGTCCGAATCCAAGAACACGGTCTCGGCGCAGAAGACGATCCCACCAAACAAAACACAATAAAAGACATTGCAAACGGAATAGAGAAGCTAATCGGCCTAAAGAAAGATCCAGAGCCTTACACACAACAAGTTTTCCAGGATCAATTGGCGCCTTTGAAGGGTTTCGAGATGATCTGGCCTCAAGGAGTTCCCAAAGGAGGAGATCCAGATGTAAGTAATTTGGGATATAGTGGCTTCTTCTGGAAGGATACGGTAAAGGGCAAAGAGAGGGTATTACCTGAGGATGAGTTTTTGGCAACTGAGAGAGGGTTTTTGTTGAGGATGGGAGGAAAGTGAGATGCGAGATTCCTTTGCTCTTAGGGGTTTAAGAGGCTTTATGGTGTATGCGATTCATGGCATGGCTGGCTGGCTAGGGTGGTAGGGTTATTATATGTTGTGGGGTTCTTGGGCGTTTAGGAGGGATGGAAGGTAAATGGCGGTTTTGAATTCGCTGAGATTGCTTTTTGCTACTAGTAGGTAGTGTTCTATGGTATGAAAATTGAGACTTTGCTGGAGTATTCGTTGGCTCTCATGTGTCTTTACCTTCGTCGGGGAGTTTTTACTTTTGGTCTTACTATGAAGTTGAAACCTAGTTTGAGGTAGTCCAATGCAATGGTGTGTACCAAACACAATACCACTGCCAGCGGAGCTGAACCCTCCTGATCGTTCTGCTACAATACATGTATTCACACTTAAGAAATGAAAACGAAACGAATACAAATATCTTCCTGTTCTCTTTTCAAAAAGCATCATAGTCCCGAAATGTTGACTCCAGTCCAGATGAACTTGAAAATTAATACATTACAAGGCTACAACCTAGGCTACATTACATATTCTTAAAAATACCCTTCAAGCCCCTAATCTTCCCACCAACACCAATTCCATACCCCAGTTCATTAACCGCCTTAACAAACCCAAAGCCCTTTGTAGTATCAGGAATAGGATATCTAATTTGAGCCGGAATCGCGGTTCTGATACCCAGGGAGCTGAACATCTTCTTATCTTGACAGATGGCTTTGATGTTACAGAGACCTCTGAGTCCTTCTTCTCCGGCAAAACGGCCGTAGCCACTTCCGCCTTGACCACCGAAGGGGAGTTGGACTGCGTAGTAGGCAGCGAAATCGTTGATGGCTACCATTCCGGTTTTGAGGTTAGACACCACAGCCTGGAGTTCATAATTTTCTTTTCCAAAGATGGAGGCCCCGAGGCCGAAATGGGGTTTGTTTGCTATGGCGCAGGCATTTTCAGCGTTAGTGGCACGCATTACTACGCAGATTGGGGCGAAGCATTCTTCGTTTGCAATCTCCATTTCGGGGGTTACGTCGACGAGAAGAGTAGGGGCGAAGTAATGGCCTGAGTGGTGTACTGGGTGGTTGAGTCGGGTGCCACCGACGAGAAGTTTGGCACCATCTTTGACGGCTTCTTGGATGAGTTTCTCAAGTCTGTCGAACGAGGCGTCGGAGATCATGGCTCCGACATCTACTTGTTTGTCCTTTGGTGCATCAAGAGTCGAGCCTACACGTAAAGCACGGATTCGTGGTTCGAGGTTTGCCACGATTTTGTCGTAAACGGCTGGACAGCCAACTATACGTTCGATGCCGATGCAATTTTGACCTGCGGCTTGGAAGGTTCCACGGAGGAGAATCTCTGTGATACGTGGGAGATCTCTGATGGCAGAATCTAGGACTATGGCAGCATCTTTACCTCCTAATTCGACGACTACTGGAGTGAGAGATTTTGCTGCACTTGCTACGACGTAGTGAGCAACAGGACGGCTACCAATAAAGGTGATATGAGAGATTCCAGGATGAGAGGTCAAGTGGTTGGCGGTTTGGGGCCAGCATGCTACGGTTTGAACTAGGTGAGGGTCATGACCGCAGACGTGAAGTGCGCCCTTGACGATCAGAGAGAAGTATGTAGCACTCCAAGCTGTATTTTCCGAAACCTTGACCACGATACCATTACCAGCAAAAATGGCCGAGATGATCGGTCCAATCAGGTTATGAAATGGGTAATTCCACGACACCAAGGCTGCAACTACTCCCAAAGGCTCATATTGTACCGTATTCTTCTTGTATGACATGAGCAGGTTTGTGGGTCTCCGTGAGGGTCGCAGAGCTTTCTCGCCGTGTAGGATTGTCCACCGAAGCTTCTCCACAGTGACAAGAATTTCTCCAAGCGTGGCATCGATCATAGTCTTGCCAGAATCAAGACAAGCAGTCCGGCAGATATCATCTTGATTTTCGAGTATAAAGGCCAGGATACAACGAAGGACTTGTCGGCGCTGGGAAAATGTAGTCTTCGCCCATTTCTTCTGCGCCGCATGGGCTTTCTCGACTGCTCGATCGATTCCTTCAGGAGTAGATGGATTGATAAATCCAAGGAATTCACCGGTTGCTGGAGCGTAACATTGGATTGCAGTCGAACCTGAAGCCTACAGACTCGTTAGCCTCACATTCTACCCCTCTCCCACGCATTGTTTTGTACCTTTATACTAGGCTTCTCCAAAACCGTTCCATCTCCAGGTGGATTTGGCACTGCAATCGTATAACCGATAATTGGCTCTGACCTATACCATTCAACATATCGTACGAGGCCGTATAGTAATCCGAGAACAAATGCTGTCGAGCCGATGGCCAGTGTAAGGAGGAGCTTTCCACTGTACAGGTCAGATGTTAGCAGATGGGGTTCAGATTTGAGTAGCAAAGGCGCCTACACTTCAACATCCGTACTATCAAGCATCCACGGAATGCCCGATGAATTGTTGGTTGTGTTCTCTGCCATGCTTGCAACGGTCGACCGATTCCAAGTCGCAAAGTCGAGTGTGTCAAGTGAGAACCTGCAAAGGAATCTGAGAACTGCAATTAGTACCTGCAGAACTCTCTTTCAAACAAATGAAAGAGATCTCAGTTGCAAGGTATAGAACAAAATGGCATGCAGAGAAGAGCAGAAGGCAGGAACTATCGCCTCTCCTCAGCTCATTGTCGTTTGATAATTTTGAATATCTGGGGAAGCTTCACCCCTGCTAGCGAAATTGCATTTAGGCTGAACAGCCTTGCGGTCCGTTGATGCGGGAGGAGTCTTCGGTTTAGTACAGAAGCAGGAAAGGACACTCAATTGATAGAGTTGGTATTGTGTTAGATGCTTTATGGAGTCTCCAAGTATTTCTTTAATTGAGAAGGCTGCCCGGGTTCTTGGAGCATGAAGCCTGGGTGAAATGAACACAAGGCTGACAAAAGTGGCAAGGCTGTAGCACTGTTCGTTGGGTGGGGTGTTTTTCCCTCGCATTCTCTCTGCAAATAACGGAAGCTCTACCCTCCGTACCACATGGTCTATTGTGAACCATATTAAATCTTAAGTTAGAGTTATGTCCCAGTGAATGCAAAATCTAGAGACTTTCGAGCAGCTCACTAGTCGGAGGCAGTGTTAATAAAAGTAGTTATCAATCAATTGACAAATTGTCGTCCAGTTTGATGACTTGAACTAAAGGTTTTTTGTTTTTATCAAAGTACTGTAGTTTTAAGCTCCTGGTATATGTACGGTGCTGAAAATGGTATTTGATAGGTACGGGGTTATGTGAATTCTGCCCGAGTCGTGACTATTAAGTAGCTTACTTTATTTGAGTAGCTCCCTTGGTCTGAGTAACTTACTTACGTACTTTAAACTTGAGATACTCGTTTGATTTGAGTGACTTGCTTACTTTGAGTAACTTAACTTCAAGCGGTGAGCTCAAAGGCATACACGTCTTGGCCCGCTTCAAATAGTGGCGCCATACACATATCAGGGCCCCGAGGGTTTAAGCGAGCAAAAGTGTACCTCGACAATGCTCAGTCTCACTTTATGCAAAAACATGGATGTCTTCCCAAAGCGTTCAATTGGAATTTAAAATTTTACGAATAAGACACGTACAAAACTATTCTGATTGAATAGTTTATCACGAATAATTAGATGCGTACTTCGTGGGAGCAACTGCCGCCATAATTTGCCGAGATCCAACCGTATGAAGAGATCACTCCCGTTGCTATTTGGAAAAACGACTTCCTTCTGCACGGGTAGCAAATATTCCTCAATTTCTCAGCAATCTCGAGTTCAGTTACACTTTCGCTAGTTTACCTCTTCGATCGTCTCCAAAGATTCGTCACTACCCGCAAAGCTACCCCGCAAAACGTCTCCACACGGTGCTTAAACCTGCCTCCTCCCCGGCTTTTCTGCCATGACAATCTCCGAACTTCTGTCTTTGATCAGCGGCATCCAGGAACGGCACCGAGAGTTGGGGAAACTGTTATTATCACAAGTTACTCCATGACATGGATCCTACAATACTTAAAGTATTTGTAACCCTCGGTTGCTTTGATGGTGCTCGCGAAGGTTCCTTAGAAGCACGATGTATGTAAAATTCCCACTTTTCCTAGGCTTAAGTCTCAATAGCCTGGGAAGCCATACTTTCGACTGTTCAACTTCTGCATTTGCTGCAAGCCTCCCAGAAAATGCCACAATTTCCTACGCAGTTTCCGTCCCGGCTAATGGAAGCTTCGCCCAACCCTCCCCAGAGTTTCCAGCAAATGATACCGGTCTACCAGCTTTATGCGCGATATCAATTAATGTGATCTCCTCACCTAGCACCTCTTTCAACTTTGGACTTTTCCTACCGCAAGCATGGAACTCGAGGATTATGACCTCAGGAAATGGAGGATTTGGAGGAGGTATTAATTGGAATGATATGGAAACGAATGCTTTATCTGGGTTTGCTTCCATGGCGACTGATACTGGTCATCTTTCTGCTGTTACAGATGCTTCTTGGGCTTTGAATAATCCTGAGAGTCAGATTGATTGGGCATATAGAGCTATGCATAATTCGGTTGTTTTGGCTAAAGCTATTACGGAGGCTTATTATGGAAGTGCTGCTAAGTACTCGTATTATTCGGCTTGTTCGACTGGTGGGAGACAGGGCTTGAAGGAGATCCAGATGTTTCCGGAGGATTTTGATGGGGTGATTGCTGGTGCTCCCGCTTGGTGGACTGTTAGTAATTCAAATCTTTATTATCTTGTTCAAATTTCTTTTGGGACCTGACGGTTGCTCATAAATCACGTCTTACTGCTTTTGAACATTTCTAGGAGAGAAAATACTAACATCGAACTCAAATAGTCACATCTCCAACCCTGGAGTCTAGAAGTGTCACTTTGGAATCTCCCAGTCAACGGCTCCAATCATATTCCCTCCTCGTTTTTCCCCGTCATTGAAGATGAAGTTCTAAAGCAGTGTGATCCACAAGATGGCCTTGTCGACGGAATAATCTCAGATCCAATGGGCTGTGATTTCTTCCCCGAAGCCCTCCTCTGCACACCAACCTCCAACACTAGTGCTTGCCTCACAGCCCCACAAATCAAGACCCTCTACAAAATCTATAGCGACTGGGTAGACATAAACGACACATTCGTCTTCCCACACCTCGCATACGGTTCAGAAGCACAATGGGCAACACTGCTGGACACAGATGCAGGCGTTCCCACACCATTCGGAACAACCTGGGTTCAAAACTTCCTCCTAAACTCAACATCAAACGATACTGACTGGCTAAACACATTCTCGTATTCCACCGTCCAACTCGCTGATTCGATAAACCCTGGTCATGCTAACGCTGATAATTTCGACATCTCACCCTTCGCAGAACGCGGTGGGAAATTGATTCATTATCATGGTTCAAGTGATGGGCTTATACCAACGGGATCAAGTATTTACTTCTACAAACAAGTTCTTTCAACACTCATGCCTACAGGTCTTAATGTCTCAGACTTCTATAAGTTCTATTTGATTCCTGGTATGCAACATTGTAGCGGTTCTGTAAATGATGCTCCTTGGTATATAGGAGGTGGTGGTCAACCTTTTACATTAGGAGATACTGTAACTGGAGTCCCTGGTTTTGAAGATCCGAAACATGATGCGTTGTTGGCGCTTATGCAGTGGGTTGAGAGTGGTGTTGCTCCGGAGGAAATCGTGGCTACTAAGTTTGTGGATGATGTTGTTGAGAAGGGTGTTAAGAGGCAGAGACCTCTTTGTCCGTTTCCTAGTCGGGCTAGGTTTAATGGGAGTGGAGATCCGGATTTGGCTGAGAGTTGGGAGTGTCAGGGGATTTATTAAGGCGGGTGAGGGGGTGGTGTGTTATTGTATATATTAGATGGTATTTAATACTTGCAAAAACCGTGGTTATCCAGGTTATTATTAGGTAGTCTTAATGAGAGAATAAGGTTAATTCCCTAGCGTCGCTATAATTTTGAACTATAACTTAATCTGAGTAACTTAGTTTGAGCATCCTACTGAATTTGACTAACCTATTTGATTTGAGTAACTCACTTGACTTGGGTAACTTATTTGACTTAAGTTACTCATTTGGCTTCCGTAGATACAAGGGGGTCTTGAGACACACCTTTTCACCCTTACTTTATGTACAAGTACCTAGTACTGTATTGCAATGAGCTACTTCAGAGCACTTATAAAATTAACAAGCATCCTTAACACAATATTGTAGATGCATAAGAAATAGATTTCATTTCACCACGTAACAGGCAGCTGATACCTCTTCCACAAACCCTCCATATCAGCCTCCCTAAAACCCGCAATCCCACCCGCAACACCCTCCTCATCAACAACCAATTCCTTAGCATAGAAACCAATCTAACACCATGCATCTCAACGAAAGGTTGAAAACCAGGTTGATACAAATCAGTATGTCTATCTTCAAACTTGGCAGTTAATCCTCTCTCCTGAGGATTCTCTCCCATCTTCGCTCCATCACTAGTCCTAGCCCATCCATTACCTCCAATTCCAAAATACAATATTAAACGAACTTCGTCTTCGAACGCATTGTTACCGCCACGGCTACCGCAGAGGTATAGACCGCTTGGATGGGGGATTGGGAGATTGTCGTATGGCCAGTTAAATGGAGATGGGGATTCTTTTACTAATTCATCGCCTTTAAAGAGGAGAAGAGGCGGCAGGGCATTTTCATCCTTGTCGAGTATTTCTTTAAAAGGCTGGTCGGTAAGTTCTGATGGACTAAGTCGAACCCCGGGTCTAATATATCGAAAATTTGCCTTTTGAGCTTGTTAAATAAAGTCCATTGCAAAACTTCTTGGTATATTTGCCGCTTCGAAACTTTCTTCCTCCGGGCTTCCGAGTTGAGGATTAATGGAAGAAGGCATTCTAGCTTCGATGGCCTCCACAAGTTGAGCAAAACCATCCAAAGTATCTTCCAGCATTACACGGACTAATTCCAGTTACTCACCCTGAGTTACTGTGAGTTCCATTCATTGCCTATTTAGATATCACCAATGCGAGGAGGAGGTGAAGTCCCAGGTAAGAAGGTACGGAAGGTACCTACTCCATATACGAGAAGAGAGAGCTAAAGCTTCCAGTTACCCCTATTGTGGAGCCTCGCTTATATTATCTTATCTCGATCTTGTCTTGTTCCTGGTCTAGTCCTGATATGGTAGCGAGCAAGGCTGTACGGGCTAAAGTTTTAAGCCTTGTGTTTACATCATTGACTTTCCTTCTGCGCTTGCCCATTGACAATATCTTTCAATTCCTCTTCGTCACACTTTACCACACTTGAGTCTCTACGGAATCTTCCTTACAATTCTCCTTCGGGCCATCTGGCAGTAACCAGTCAATTCCATAGCCATCCATCTCATTCCCCTGACGTGTAGAGTCTTCACAAGACTTTTGCGCCAACCCTCAGTCAATCTAGTAGACACTGGTCGCGCATCACCTCTGTCTGGCGCATCTTAAATACGAAGATGACGACTCGTGCGGCTGCAAAGCGCGAAGCTGCCTTTCTAGCAGAAGCAAGCTTATCGTCCCCTCCGTTCACGTCTGATGTGAAAGCCGCTGCTGCGACGAAAGCAAAGGGCAAAGCGCGGGGTCGTGGCGCAAAACTTGTCAAAGTCGAAGATGGAAATTCAGAGAATAAGGAGAACGATGATAAGGCACAACTTCCAAGTCCTACAAACGATGGTGGAGAGATACTCAATGCAGCCTCGCCAATTGGTGCAAGGAAGAGAAAGCGTGCTCCAGCGAAGACCAAGAAGACTACCGAGCCAGTGACTGGTAGTTGGGATGTTTTGCCTCATGGGATGGGAAAGAAGGGTGATTTGGTCGATGGTACACTTGAAACCGGAGAGACTCCTACCCGACCGTCGAACAAGAGAGCCAGGAAAAACACCAAGGTGGCGGATGAAGTTAGCGACGAAGATGAGGATATGTTAGGAGATTATGCGGTTAAATCAGAGAATCAGGATGAGGCTATCGCTAAGCTTGATATGGCAGTGGCGCTTTGGAGCAAGATGTCCATTGCAGAGTTAAAAGAGCTACTCGGAGAGCGAGGTCTGCTAAAATCTGGCAAGAAGGCAGACCTCATCGGCCGTCTCCTCGCGGAGCTTATTGATTCTGTCACAGACAAACTTGCAGACAAACTCCTTGAAAATGAAGCTAAAAATAGTGGACGTGGAGGAAAGTTAAATGCTGTGAAGAATGAGGATGTCAGTCTGGATGGAAACATAAAGGATGATGATTCTGGGGAAGAGATTCCAAAGAAGACGCGCGGAAGAAGTGCGAAATCGAAGTCTATAAAGAATGATGAGGACGAAATGGAAGAAGATGCAAAGGACGAAGACTTTAAGACTGCAACATCAAAGAAGCGCGCTCCACGGAAAAAGAAAGCTGTCAACACCTCTGATGATGTCGTACAGAAGGTTGACGATCTCATTGATGCATCATGCAAGGCGCCGAAGCCCAGGAAAGGGAAGAAAAATCCCTACGGATTGACGCCAGGCTATTCGCCGTTCCCTGACTTTCCAAAGCCAACTCCTGAAGATTGCGAGGAAGTGACTCGACTCCTTTCGAAACTACACGGTGAGGTCAAGGCCCCTGATGTAATTCCCCCACCGTCTATGGAAGTCACCGGTTGTGGTGAGGTGCCCGACCTTCTGGATGCTATTCTCAGAACCTTGCTCAGCGCATCAACCACCGCAGCAAACTCGAACATGGCATTGAAAGGATTGAAAGATAGGTTCGGTTTGCGAACATCTGGAATTGGCGAGGGGAGTGTCAATTGGGAAGCAGTCCATGATGCTGACCTGGCAACGGTTATTGAATCTATCAAGAGTGGCGGTTTAGCAAAGACTAAAGGTACAAACATTAAGAAGATTCTTGATGTGGTCTGGGAGGGTAACGTAGCCCGCCGAGATGCACTTGTGAAGGAGAAAGCGACAGGAGAAGCGGCAGACGTGACTGGAGCCGAACATGAGCCACAAGAGGCGAAGGACGAAGAGATCTCGAAGGTCAACCACAGCATGTTGTCAATGGACTACGTCTTCGAATTGACCACCGACGAGGCCATGACGGAAATGACCAAGCTCCCAGGCATTGGTGTCAAGACAGCTTCTTGTGTAATCCTCTTCTGCATGAAGCGTCCCAGCTTTGCTGTCGACACACATGTTTGGCGCCACTGCAAGTGGTTGGGATGGGTCCCCCAAAACGCAACAAGAGATCAGACTTTCAGCCATTGCGAAGTTCGAGTTCCAGATCATCTCAAATATCCTTTACATCAACTCTTTCTGAGACATGGAAAGACTTGTGGTCGATGCAGGGCTGCTACTGGTGCTGAAAGCGAAGCATTCACTAATGCAGATTGTCCCATCGATCACCTCATGAACCGTATGGAGAAGAAGAAGATGGCAGGCGCTAAACCCAAGTCTTCTACTACTTCTAAGAAAGGTGGTAAGAAGGCTATTAAAGGTAAAGGAAAGGGTAAAGGAAAGAGCAAGAACGAGTATTCAGATGAAGATGAAGACGAAGAGGAGGAAGTTGAACTGTCGGAACATGAGGATACTGAAAGTGATGATAAAGAGATGGATCACGATATTGAAGAGTCTGACGAGTAAGAGTCAGTGTACAAAACGAAAACGATGGTGGTCTTGATATTGGTTTTGACAGAATAATGAGTTATGAGAAATTGCTTATTAGCATTCAGCTTTTGGCGTTTGAGCTTCAAAGGGCTACGGGATTTAGCATAGGCGTTATGATATTCGGGGTTGTATTTGCATTTCCTAGCATTTGCATTTGTAGCGAACTTTATGGAGTATTGCTTGTTTAATACGTTAAAGGAGGTTGACTGGTTTGACTGTATTATAGCTGAGAGGAAGGTAGAGAGGGAGTGGTGGAGCTTAACTTTGCTAATGATGACTTTTTTGGTTTTCGTAGGAGCTGCGTTATTGTGATTGTAATTGTGTTTTGGGAATGGGGTTAGGTGAGATTTGCTACAACGATGATCCGAAGTACTAGGCCAGGCGAAAGTTAGTAACCGTATTTGACCGGACAGTTAGAGAAGCCTGGTTACTGTGGTTTTGGTTCTTTGGGGGGTGGAGTTAGGAGAGTGGAAATGGAAGATATACTTTGTGATGGTAAGTTTTGTAAAAACATGTGGTTGGGTTGTAGTGTCAGGAGCCGAGTAGTCTGGGACTTTGGGTATTGGTTCTATGCACAATTTACAGTGGTGGTTGAGGCTGGCATGCTCGTGGGATGCGAAGGAAGCATTGAAAGATCAATCATTGGTACCGTATTTTATTGAATACTATCTAGCTACAAGAAGTACCCAATCCAATCCAGATATGCAAGTGAAGTCATGTACGGTGTGAACCGCTTATTCTATAAATTTCATCGGCATGCAAGCATATGCAGCCTTCTATATGCGAATATGACCTGACCCCCTACCTACCCAAAGATCCATTTTTTGTTATGTTTTCATTCATTGCGGGAATTTCATTGTCTAGGGGGTTCATCGCCGAAATTGTGTAGGCTGTTGTGGAAGGTTAGCAAGGTCTTAATGGCTCTGTGTAGAAAGAATGGAGACTTGCCTGATATCTGTTCGGTCCCTCACTGAATTGTTGACGTCTTCTCTTTCCTGTTGCCGCCTAGCATGGCCATTTGCAGCACGCTTACTTTTCTCATCTCCATTTTGCTGGTCGAGAACCACTTGGCCCGCTTCGTCCACGGCAACACCATTCTTAATCAGTGCCAACTCCTTCTCACCTGCGAGTCCATGGATGACAGCCTCCTTGGCACTCTCCAAGACTTTAAGTTTTCGATTCTCACCTCTGACTCTCTCCAAATGTTCAAAGTAGCCTGGTGTGACTGGGGTAACGTACTTGCCGCAGAAGACACCAACTTCAAATTCTTGATTTGGCCGGGGCGAGAGATCAGCACAGGCAGCCTTGAGATCGGTAAGCGTCTGGAAAATAACCTCGTCGGCGCCTATGTGTTGCGCAATGGCTGCCCGGTCTCGGTTGTGGGCTACAAGCTCCTGTGGTGAAGCCAAATCAATGCCGTAGATGTGTGCGTGAGTGATAGGAGGTGATGTGCTGGCAATAATGACCTTCCGTGCACCTGCTTCCCGAGCCATAAGAACGATTTCTCTGCTTGTAGTACCTCGCACTATACTATCATCAACTAAGAGCACGCACCGACCATTGAACTCCGACGGCATCGCGCTGAGCTTTCTGCGCACACCCTTTTCTCGGGCTCTTTGGCCAGGCATGATAAATGTGCGGAAAACATATCTGTTCTTGATGAACCCTTGGCCACAAGGTTTTTTGAGTCTTTCGGCAACCTTAGCTGCTGATGTATTTGATGTTTCCGGGATAGGGATGACTACATCGACCTCTTTGAGAGCCTCGGGCGAAAGAGTTCTAGCAATATGATCTGCTAGTTTGTAACCCATCTGCTGTCGACTTTGATCAACACTAATGCCATCCATAATTGAGTCCGGACGCGCAAAATAAACAAATTCAAACTGCCGTAAATGGGGAGTTAGCAATTACTTCTTTTGTAGGAGATTTGGAGTTGTTGCTCCCAAGACATGTCTCGAGAGAAAACGTCTTGAAAGGGGATGTCCCAAGAGGAACTCCTCTTAGAATACTCCCGAATAGGAATGAAAGTGCTCCCCCAATACGTACTATGTCTGGCGCGTATGCCAACTGGGGTACGACCTGACGGAACACAGGCTTTTCGCCCTTTCTGATGATAACGGCCTCTCCTGGTTTGATGTCGATGATGTTCTCAAAGCCCAGCTGTTTTAAGGCAATGGACTCAGATGCCATCATATAATCCTTTGCTCCAGGGACGGTGCCAGAAGGCCGGTCTCCCAAAACAAGAGGACGAATTCCGAACTGATCTCTGAATCCTAATATGCAGGAGCCGGCGATCATCGCGGTACATGCCCAACCACCAACACATCGCCCGTACATCCGCTCCAGACTTTTGAACAAATCTTCTGAGTTGACACGAGCCTTTCCAGTCTCGTTGAGCTCATTGGCAAAGATATTTAGCATCAATTCACTGTCGCTGTCGGTATTGATGTGGCGGTGTGCTTCGAAGTCAAGAAATTTTCGAAGTTCTTCGGCATTGATCAGGTTACCGTTATGCGCAAAGGTGATTCCGTAAGGACTGTTGACATAGAATGGCTGTGCTTCGGCACTCGCGCTGCTACCAGCAGTAGGATATCTGAGATGTCCCAAACCCATGAATCCGGGAAGATCCTGGACTCTCGAACCATCGTGGAAGACCTTCGCGGCCATTCCGTTGCCTTTGCATTGGTAGATCCGCCCACCCGAGGCACAAGTGGCTATTCCGCAAGCGTCTTGTCCTCGATGTTGAAGGTAGTAGAGCGCATCGTGCAAGTCGGCGGCACAAGTCGTGGAGGAGGCATCATGGCTGTCGCCGAGGATCAGTGCAAGAATACCACACATGATGGAGGTCTCGTTGAAGGCTTATGTGGAAAGCAGTCTGCTATATTCTTGTCAGAAGGATTCGGAGGCTACGGCGACGGAAAATTTGAGAGATTGGTGGGGTGTGGTTCAGGAACTGATTGTATCCTCAAGAGTGATAGGAAGTCTAACATCTAAAAAAAAATCTTTCGTTCATCATAACACCAAATGGAATGTGCGAGACGAGCAATCATAGTAGAAGTGTTAGTTAACTCACCAAAAAAAAAAAGGCTTGAGTACCGATAGCCAGTCCAAAAGGCAACCTTTGTATGCCGGATAACAACGGATGGATAATGGTGAAGCGGGGGGTTCTGGGTAAAGCGCAAGGTTGCTGGATTCAGAGAATTGGTGGGTGGTGAGTATGTGATAAATCGAGCCTCAGCAGACTGTTGAGGGGACACAGAGCAGCAGCGCAATGGAGATGGGGGTTCCTGGGATACATCTTGAAAAGTTTAGGATCTCTCGCACTCGAAATTTTGGTTAAAAAATCAGAGAGTCGCTCGGCTACGCTAACGTTTTTTCCGAATGGCACGAGGCCACCACCACACAGGGCAGGCAGGGATGCGCACAAAGATCAAAGGACGATCTGTGAGATGAAATGTCAGGAGTAAGCTATCTGGCAGTCATTACATTCATTTTTATAAACAGAACCTACCAACCAACCTACCTACCTACCTACCTATATGGATCTCTGACTGTTATTCATGGCTGAAAGGCAGTTGGCTACCTTACAGCTGAGCCTGTTCCAGTTCTCCATTGGTCCGTCAGTCCTAACTACTACTCTACCCCCACTACTCCGCTTAACGCTTAACGCTTTTGGATGCTTGGCCTGGGGGAGGCATTTGTCTCTGGGTGAACTTGACCAACAATAGAACAACCAAGCAACTCTCTATCCTGACTCTTTTCTCAACACCCAACATACCGTATAGTATGATATTGACATGTTGTTGTCGACCAACTCTGCCGCATCACGTCCATATCTTCATGAGGGCGAAGCCCTTTTGAGACAAGATGCTTTGTCCAGAGTTAAGGCAGGCACGCTTCTCATCTCATTGTTCTTCATCACTCTTGTACAATCACAACCAAGAAAGTTCTGGTCGTGTTTCTTTCTTCTCAAGCTACCAATCACATGGCAGCAGGTCAGGCCAGTTGGCAACCACTGTTACCCCTGGATCTTGTACCTACTACTTCAAAAAATTTCAAAGATGTCCCTCTTTTGGAGATTCTATGCTCATCGCGCTCTCTTTACTCTCACTGCAAATACGACTGTACAAAGCAGGACATTTTGGTTCATAGACCACGACTCTCTCAACAAGGTCAAAGAGTCTGCCTGCAGACAACCAGGATTCAGGCCACTGATGAATTGGATGCTTACCCTTCAAAATACACACTGAACGTCGCCAGCGCCACTCACCAACATTCAGTCTCGATTGGCTATAGAGGGGGCTGTTGGTAGCATGAAAGTGTTACTTTGTGGGAACGTTGGTCCATATATCAGTAAAGATCAGTGCAACTAACAAAGCTTCTCAAAGTATATGGAAACCTCCTTCCCCATCAATTTGCAATTTTGCGACTTCTAGAGTAATCTATTAGTAGCACCAACTTGAATAGCATTTTGTGCTTTTCCCCCCCTTCTTCTTCTTATTACTTTCGTAAGCTTTCTGTTCCGCGCAGAGAAACGATTGAGGAGATCTATTACACTCGCTTTTAAATTTAAGCCTCGTCTTTGCCTCATTGCCTTTCTCCAACTCTACACATACCGCAGTCCAGGACTAAGACTACGAACACGTTCAGTAATCTTCAGGTTCTTCTTTGACAAGGTATGCTTTTTCCCTCATATGTATAGCGTTATCTTTTTCGAAGCAGCACTGACAGACGGCTCTAGAGTTTGGCTATTCATTGACCATAGAAGCGGAGTTTGGATCGAAATCATGAATTCTGATCTAATTGTGATTGATGACGAGGAGAATGATGTGATCATCCTTAGTGATGATGAGAGCAAAGATATTGACATTCTTGGTCAGGGTAAGCAAGAATATTCTCCCCAATCCTTCTTTAGTACCATTGCATGGGTTTATCTTCCAATATCTATTGCTCAAATCTAGATTCTGCTTCCTATATGCTCGAAATAGAAGGGAGCTTCCAGAAGTTCTCTCACAAAGATAGATTTCCCATCTAAGAATCACGAAGAGAGAATGGGCAGAGCGACCATATTCTTTTAGTGCCGGCCTCGAAGTCTCTGCTAAAGTACATAAAATAGTACCCTGCTCTCCCACCACATCTGTCAAATCCAACTTCAGAGTTGACACGTTCATTCCTCCGGCGATCAACCTCACACGAAATTCTGCCGCCAGCGATAGTCAATCCACAAATTCCAAGGAACTTACCAGGTCCAGTTTTTGTTCTCCAAAACAAGCGCAAAGAATTATGAAGACAGAGAGGCAAGGTGGACGTTCAGATCGGAGTCGTTGCCAGGGAAATCATCCAGGATCAGTCAAAGCTCCTGTTGACCTCACAGATGATGATGACCATGTCAACAAGAACTATGAGTCAACTGGTTGGCTTCGAAGCGCGGGTCATGAGGTAACAGGTGACCCAAACGAATTGATTGAGCTTGACGATCTTGAGGATGAAGATGCCGAAATCCGAAAGGCCGTACCTAATGCTCCTGTCCTCCGCCTCGACGACGTCTACGTTGACGACCGGAAGCCATCGGGTAGTCATCGGGATCCTGCAGCAGGTCGTCGAAAGTCTGGCATGTCTAAGGCGCAAAGAAACCCTCCGATTAAGCAACCGTTCGAGCTATGTGAAGAATTCGAGCAGGGAGACAAAGTGCTCAAACCATCAAAAACAGTTGAACTGCAGGATGGAGATTTTCTTCGCATCAAACATATTGTGAAAAATTCACAGACTGGTGATGTAACGCTCCGTGGCCATCGCCTGCAGCGAACGAGAGACTTCAATGGCGTACTAGAAAAGAAACTGAACGAAGTAGGTATATTCTACGAAATTGAACTCGATGACCCGCGGGCGCCAGAGGTGCAGTCTGCAATTGAAGTTCCAATGAAGGACGTACGTGGGCTGCGTAGGCTTCGCCAAACCAATCAGATATTTCCGAAATGCAGAGATATTGAAAAATTCGAAAGTGCCGACGAATGTCTTGCCCAAGGCAACTTGGTCTTGCGTTGGAAGTATGTCGTCAAGTACGCTTCAGCTTTAGAACGACAAAACAACACTTGGATCGAGCGTTCTTTCGAGCACCTCCACTGCGCTGAGAGTGATGAGAAATTTGCCAGGTCAGATGCAGAATGTCGCAAAGAATGGCGAGGAGAGACAGTGCCAGGAGGAGCCTATCTGCCGGCCCCAGATGGAAAGTTGCCCGAAGGAAGCATTCTTGTGAAAAATGACGAAGACTGTGTGAATGAATTCGAATGTCATAGAGAGAGTCTAAGCCCTAGACCTAACTATGCTGACCGAGCTCAAAAATCCACCATTACCACATCCCCAACTTCTAGTAAAGCGGGGAGTTCAAAGACCAATGTCATTGATCTTGACCGTCCGGGCTGTCGAAAACGTAGCTATTCCGCAACTTTCTTACAAGGCGATATTTCTGAGCATGCGTACAAGAAAATCCGTTATGAGGACACCAGATCGAGTCTGTCAGAGCTATCACTTAATACCCCACCGAAAACCCCGTCCTTGGAAACAGCTATTTTCACCCCTGACTTTGGCGATGTGCCGACAAGAGGTTCGATTCAATCAACGCACAACCCATCTCACAGCAAACCGACCAGATCTCCAGGTCAGCAATACACCTTTGGAGATGCATTTTGCGGTGCTGGTGGCGCTACGCGGGGTGCAAAGATGGCAGGCCTTATGGTAAAATGGGGATTTGATTTCTGGGAGCATGCGTGCGCCACATGGAGTACCAACTTCCCACATGCTACTTGCTATCAAATGGCATCTCATCTTTTTGTCGCAGAAGCAAGCAAAGGTGCTGATGTAAAGGTCGATATACTACATTTATCGCCACCTTGTCAATTCTTCTCACCAGCACACACAGTTAATGGGAAGGACGATGAGATGAACGTTGCAAGTCTTTACGCAGTCCTGGAGGTTGTCAAAGCTGCAAGACCCAGGATCATCACGCTTGAGCAGACCTTTGGCATCTGCACTGCTAGATTTCTCTATTACTTCAACTCTCTTGTGCACCAATTTGCGTCACTTAACTTCTCCGTAAGATGGGCAATCATACCATTGACCCAATGGGTAGGCGTTACGAACTCCTCATACAATTGTTCGACTAACACGACTTGATAGGGCCTCCCACAGAGACGGTATCGATTAATCGTTATTGCATCTTGGTAAGTATACCAGAAACTAACAATCTTGCAAAACTGACCGTTTCAGCCCAGGTGAAATTCTGCCGCAGATACCAGCTTTCACTCACTCACAGTGTGGTGGGAATGGACTGAAGCCTTTCGTCACTGTCAATGAAACTCTCAGACGAGTCAAAGAATATGTTGTGGGAAGCAAGTGCCTAGACCCAGTCCTTGACTATCGCAATGAATATGAACACCCGAAAGCACCCTATGATGGAAACAGCTTCCTTCCTCGAGCTATGACAACGCACGGCGGACAGAACTACCATCCCAACGGCAAGAGAGACCTAACACTCCGTGAATATGCTGCCATGCAAGGCTTTCCTCCAGACCATGTCTTTCAAGGATCTTATGTGAAGAAGCAGATTGGCAACGCTGTACCACCGAGTATTGGGAAGGTGCTCTTCAAGTCAATCATCAAACAGCTTCATGAGACTGATGGTGTCTGATGGCGTTGTCCACCACCGGAGCGAAGAGCTAGGCTAAAATATTCGAGGATCGAGTTGAAAAGGGGAGTCGAAATGGGTTTTTGTGCTTATCTAAGTTTGGAGTTTCTATTTTTTTTCTCTGATATCTTCATTGTGGTCGATCCAACATTGGCGTGTTCGGCTTTGTTTTCAGTTTGAGTCCTGAGCTCCATGTACTTTCTAGGAGTTGGCCAACGAGGCAGATGGGGTTTCCTTTTTGTCATGGTTCTGTCATCTACGTTAGAATTGTTCTAGCCTTTGGTGGCTTTGTTTTTTTTTTTTTCGTGGGCGTTGAATCCAACATGTACTTTTCTGCTCGCCAGCGAGGCATGACAACTCCGGGTTTCTTTGTGTTTGAGAAAGCAGGGTCGGGTAAGACAGCCGTGATTGATTTTCTTCAGATTTGTATTCTTGGCAAGCTTCTTGTAAGCCACAACACAACCATGTCTGTTTGTATCCTTCTATGACCAAAAGGCATTGTTCAAATGGTCATCTTATCTCTATCTCATGTGATGGGATCAATTTCCTGAATGCAGAAATGATAACCACAGAACACTTGTCCTCGCAACCCCCAATCACAAAAATCGCAATCACAAGCCTTCCAAGCTTTCTAACCATTCCGTGAGGAGAGATAGGGAGATAACTCGGATGGACTCGACGTCCCCAGTTATGGTTTGAATGTGGAATTGAATCCAGAACGTACTGTGCTGTAACAGAGGAAGATGAGAGACAACGCGTCTGAGCGCCACAATCAATCGATAGGAAAGATCACGAACTTGCGAGCTTTGCCAATGCTTCACTGCTGTACTGAAGCCTTGGACTAGAACCAACAAGCAACGGCAACAACCTCAATCTATTATCCCAAGCTGGGAACCTTGAATAATGGCGGAAGAATGCCAATAATGCAACCGTGAGGTTAAGATTCGAGACAAGAAGTCAAGAGAGATGTGATAGAATTTGGATTTGATAGGTATCCCTGCAGTGCGTCATACTGTTCGTCCATCTGATCTATTAAACACCCTGTCGCCCCCCGTTCACACAACGCAACCAAACTTTCTTTACGTAACAGGCACAAAAAAGATTTTACTGGCTCCGATCATTCGTACGAAGCGCAGTCTTTTTTGCAGAAGGGCTGGCAGCCCTATCTTGGTTTTCAGCATCCTTTCTCATATCGACTTTTTTAATCTTCAGCATCGTATGCTTGATGTTCTATTGATCCACTGATATCCACCATCCCGTTATTCCCCGTTAGGCACGTACCGATACTTCGTAGGGACGCACTCCGTTCCCAGGAAATAATTGATATGGAGTGAGGATGATATTAGGCGATAATCAGAGGCTCTCATTGGCTTTATAGTTGCCTGTAGTTCGCTTAATATCTTTTACCGCTAATTATCCGGGAAAGGCAGAATTCTCGTAATCGAGAGTCTGATTTTATGAGATAAGATGGGCTGATGATGCGGGCGTCAACTTTATGCAAGTCACATGATTTACGTGTACATGTACTGTAGGTACCTCAGTGTCTGCAGGAGGGAGGACGAGTAATACAAGGATACAGACCGTACGCAAAGGTGCTTGACAAGGAAAGATTCTCTTCAGGTGTTCTAGCGTGGTCATCTCCAGTTTTTTTCTGTTCGGTACTTTAGCGTTGGAATCAGAAATCGCCCGACTGGTGGTTGGATTCAAGTTTGATTGGCCTTTTTTCGCATTTTTATGAAATTTATGGCCATGGGTTGCCCATGGGTTGCCCATGTGTTGTTACTTTAACTTATCGCTTTCTCGGGGCATTAGGATTGGAAGAGGCAAGTCGCAAGACCTCCCCGGGTGGCCCTGCAGAGATAGGCGTCTTAAGACTCGCGGCAGTCATCTTAAAGTTGTATGTTGAGTATCAGATGTGTTGCAAGAGAAGAAGGTACGAAAGTAAGCAAGTACGGTAAGTTGGCACACGACCGATGTGTACAATGCTCCGAATAGGTAGTTTGGGGATTGTGCATTGGGTGGTGCTGAGAAGAACCACCGAACGTGGGTGCACTTGGTGTACTTGGACCCTGGAGGCTTGAGGGGCGTTAAGGCGTGTGCAAAGAGGCGAAGACGGGGACTATGGAGACGCTATCGTACCCATACAGCCCTTTAAACCTCTACCACAGTCCACCCACGTACTCCACGGTACACAGCACAATTCTTTTAGCGGTCTTCCTCTGCCCTTTAGCTGTCATCTACTCCGCTACATCGCTGTACCCTTGAATATAGGCTTTCTAATTGGTACACTCACGCCCGAGTACAGGGATACCAGCCACTCCCCGGCCACGCCGACCTTTCCCCCAGAGCCTTATCCTAGGCCTTTGGAGCAAACCCTTACCTTATCGATTGATAAATCCTGCAGCGAATGGATCGTCATGTCGCAGTTTCTTCAAAAGGCCAAGCTCACGCTACTTCCAAGTCAGCCTTCTAGCTCATCTCCAGCGGCTTATCTACAGCTTCACTTCCCTTCTTTTTTCTCTACCTCCTCCCCTTCCCCCTCAATCGCCTATACCCCTCTAAATCGCCAATCTCTAAGAGAAGACGACGATACGACTACAGCCATAGCAATGGCAGACATCAGACCGACGACGGCAGGCGAGGAGTCGCTTCGCCATAGGAAGAAGAGTATGGGTATTGTCGACATTATAGGCCCAGATGGACAAGCGAAAAGGGTCAATCTCGAGGAGATGAACGAGGCAGATGCTGCTCTCGCGGCGCAATTCGGTTATAATCCAGTCTTCAAAAGAGAATTCGGCTACCTTTCGACCTTCTCCTTCGCTGTGTCTATTAGTGGTTTGTTTGCAACAATTATGACGACTTTTTCGTATCCATTATATGCCGGTGGTTCCTCATCCGCCGTGTGGTGTTGGTTGATTTCCGGAGCTGGTTGTATGTGCATTGCTGTGAGTTTTCATCTGAGAGTTAATTGGGGGAGGGATGGGACTGATACGTGTGTAGTGCTCTGTTGCTGAACTCGTCTCGGCCTATCCTACAAGTGGTGGATTGTACTTTACCGTTTCGCGACTTGCTCCCAAGGAATGGGTTCCGTCAATTAGCTGGTGAGCCCATATGCGACTTTCTTTCCATAGCAACCTCTCCCATATGCAGCTATTAAATCCCCCACCGGATCCCTTGAAAAATGAGACTTAACTCTTTTTAATGTAGGGTTACTGGTTGGATGAACCTTCTCGGTCAGGTTAGTAAATTTCCAAGCTTTTATTTTCAATTATTACTTACTGTTGTCCAGATCGCCGGTGTTGCCTCGTCCGAATATGGTGCCTCTCAGATGCTTCTTGCCGCAGTTTCCATGGGATCCGGCTTTGAGTACGAGGTTACAACAAATACCACAATTGGTGTTATGGCTGCTCTGACCGTTTTCACTGGTCTTGTCAATTCCATGTCCACCTACTGGATGGAGAAGATGACCAAGGGATACGTTATTTTCCACGTTCTCGTCTTGGTTTCATGTTCCATTGCACTTTTGGTCAAAACCGACAACAAGCACGACGCCAAATACGTTTTTACCGATGTTGACTCAACCTCTGGGTGGACGCCTGTTGGATTTAGTTTCTTGTTTGGTTTTTTGTCTGTCTCATGGACTATGACCGATTATGATGCGACTGCTCATATCACTGAGGAGTGAGTTTGGAAAACTAGTTCCCACTATGTATGTCACATGCTAATTCTTCTGCAGAATCGATGAGCCTGAAGTCAAGGCACCATGGGCCATCTCTCTTGCTATGGCCTTCACCTACATCGCTGGATGGCTCTTCACAATTGTGCTCTGCTTCTGCATGGGTGATCCCGCAGAAATTCTCGCCACCCCAATCCTCCAACCCGTCGCTCAGCTCTTCTACAACTCCCTCGGCAAAGGAGGCGGTATCTTCTTCACGGTCTGCGGTTTCATCATCATTAAGTTCGTCTGCTTCACTGCTATGCAAGCGCTATCTCGAACCGTCTTCGCCTTTTCTCGTGATAAGCTCCTTCCCTTCTCTGGAGTCTGGACCAAGATTGAGCCACGTACCGGCACACCTCTCTTTGCCGTATGGATCTGCGTCTTTTTCTGTATTATCATCAACTTAATCGGTCTCGGTTCCTACGCAGCTATCGCAGGTGTCTTCAACATCTGTGCTATCGCCCTCGACTGGTCTTACTGTATCCCTGTCGTCTGCAAGCTTTGCTTTGGCAAGTTCGAGCCTGGGCCATGGCACATGGGCAAGCTTAGCATGTTCGTCAACATATGGGCCTGTCTCTGGACATTCTTCGTCACCATTATCTTCATACTCCCAACTGTACGACCAGTTGCAGCTGATACTGTAAGTCCTCCCTAGCCCAACTCAAAAATTCGCGCATACACAAAATTACTTAACTAATATATGATAGATGAACTACGCGTCTGTCTTCCTGGTTTTCACTCTTATGTGCACTGCCGCTTGGTGGTACGCATCTGGACGTAAATACTACACTGGACCTCTCATAGAAGCGCAGATGGAGGAATCGATCCACGAGAACAACGGAGCTACCGACCCACACGCCTTCGAGAATAAGGAAGCTAAAGAGATGGACAAGGACGCTGATCTCTCCGTCTAAACTCGCTTCTATCAAAAGCAAAAAGCAAAAAGCAAAAAAAAAGGCTGCTGCTTGTCTGGGTGTTTTTGTTTGGATTTGCATATAATTGCAGCGATTTTTATTGGGTGAGGAGAAGGATTTGTAATGGATATGTATAGCTTGAGAGCTGTGATATTTTCTAGTCTTTTACATATTGTCTGTTGTACTCCTAAAGATTAAAGATACCAAATGCTATTTCTTCGCCAATAATAGTCTATCCTATCTTCTCTGCATGCTTTGTGGTTTGAATAAATTGGTACTTTGCGTATCAGCTACTTTGCCATAAAATGTCACCTCACTCTAGAAACGCAATGAGTATTTTGGTAGAATAGTCTTTACCACAGAACATCACACACCATACATATCACGATACAATAAGACACAGTACATACATACGTCTGATCCTAATGTAACCCAAGCAAATCATTCCATCCGGATTCCGAAGTATACGGTAAGGTAACAGGGAAGGGAGACGGTATACCGATGTAGATACGTCAGCATGGCTAGCCTGCATATTTTTAAAAGTGTTGAACCAAGGTATCGGTACCGTACTGTATTTATTGTACCTATTGGTTCAACCAACATCCATACGGAGTGAGCATTGATTTGTATTAGGAACAGGGTATGTAGGGAATTGGGGATTTCCCTTATCATCGCTTAATTGTTTTATCCTGGTTCGCCCGCTTAAGCGAGCGAGTCTCTTATCTTTGCCGTTTCTTATAGGTACGGAGGAAGGGGGATGTACGAGGGACGTATCAATGGATGTTTTGGGGGGATAGATTGAGAAGATGATGGGGTGGGATGGGATGGGACGGGTGAGGCTGTGAGGCTTACGGAGGCTTACGGAGGGGCTTGGATGGTTTGTTAGGGGTGTTTGCGGGTGCGTTTGGTATGGTAGGGGATGTTTGGGACTAGGGAAGATCTTAGGGAGGTTTAGATTAGGGGAGGGGATTGGATGGGACTTGGGAGGAGGTCTCCCCGTATTATACTAATGCGGTAATATGATGCTGGATATTGGATACTGGATACTTGTGTTTATCTTTGTGTACGGAGTGAGTGTCTTCTGTGGGCACTATTATTATAGGATGGTGGTAATTAGGAATTATCGGGTAGATAAATGATTCTAGGTCTTATAGAGTTATCTTTAAATAGTGATATAGTTTGATTTGGTTTAGTTTGGTTTAGGATTAGACAATACTGTGCTTAGGGGAATTTTCGATTTGAAAGGCTTGATAATGCAGTACACGTGATGGGATGATTGAGCTAGGATGAAATTGATTGTTATGGATGGGTCTATAAGAGACCTCGCGTGATGATGAAGCGTCAAGCCGGTTTCTGCGATAGACTGCAGACACTCGGCACGGGTCGCTAGAAGGTACGGGCCGCATTTTTGTAGGTGGGATGTGGAGTAAATTTAGCTAGTTATAGTTAGAAGGGGATATCGCCGTATGAATGTTATGATTGTTAGTAGGTTGGAAGGTAGAGTTCTGTTGTTTATAGTAGTGTTTGTTTGAGAGATGATAGGGTAGTGAAATATCGACTGTTACTCCGTAGGAAGGGGAAGATATGATTGGGGGTTGATATGGAATTTGGGGTCTGATTTGATTTGATTTGAAATGGTACGAGGAGCTTGTGAGGGTTGTGAGATTGTAGGGTATTTACAGTTAGTGAGATGTCTGAACTGAGTGAGTTACTTAAGCCAACCTATGTTTCACTAATCAAGTCAGTTGCTTAATATAAGTTACCTTCTTAATACACCACTTCTTCTCCTCTGTATTTCTCTTCCACATCTAAATCACTATATTCACCAAATCGTCCAGCACATATACTTTTAAAAAAAAGGATTAGCATCCAGATCTCCAAAGTCATTTTTGGGCTAACACCTCATCGCATCTCGAGAATCTAAATAACTACTAGAGAAGGTTCCCATTACCTCCTACAAGTACAGTTTAGTTACTCTAAATCCATCAACATCATATTATATCTTTAACTCCCAAAGAACCCGATGTTTTCCGTACAGCAGCCCATTTAGATCATTCAAATTCAAAATATCAATCCATCTATTTTTCTTCTGGAATTAAATCAGAACAGGTTCCCCAAAACTCTGTGTTTATGGGTTTTTTTTTCAGTCTTTTTCTAATGATTACTTATGTAAACTACATCCAGATGCGCTACCTCTTGGTTTAGCCAACCTGCTTCGGATCTAGCACCTCGCTTACCAAAGGTACTATGAGAACCTCCGTTCCCCTTTAATATTCTTAACACATTCAACTCACTTATACGCGGCTCCTTCCTTGCTTAAATACGTAAAGCTCACTTTTATCGCTACTTCTCGCTACTACACCGTCTCGTCTCTACTCTCGACTTCATCCCACCTTGACCTCATCCTTTTTGTGCCTGTTTGTCCTTCACCTCCTTTTCAACACTCAGTTATGAACTGCCTACAACAAAGATCCCGAAGCAACTGCATTTTCATTACTGCTCTTTACTTTAATAGAAAACCAATATATCTAAGAATGTTGTTAATTATTGCTATTCAGTCTTCTCCAAATATGAACGTGAACTGTTTCCTTCGTCCCATTAACCTTGTAAGTTCTTAAAGTATAACTTTACCATCTCTTCATAAAGTCTACTATTACCCCCTCATCTTTAGATCTCGGTTGCTTCAGCAAATGGATCTCCATCTGATCCGCTATCAGAAACTGAAAACGTGTCTGAAGCACAACATTCCCCACAAAGCGGATTCCCCTCTCCTTTCTCTAAGTCCTGGTAGTTGGAAATCTTACTGTACAATTCCACTGTTGTCAGACGTTCATCGGGATTCTCTTTTAGCAGCTGAAGTATACAGTCTGCGATGAATGAGTCTGATGTCTGGCTTGAATCAATTTGCCGAAGCTGTCCGATCCATTCTTGAGTACCAGATATGTTTTCATAGAACCGCGAATTCTCCGTGCGTTCCTTGAAAAACCGGCGCTGTTCTTCGATAGTATGTCCTTTGATCAGAGTCAACATCTCGACAAACACGCAACCTAGGGACCAAATGTCTGCTGAGGTATTACGTTTTTCGTAACGGGCAACTTCAGGTGCACAATACAGCGGAGTCTTCGCAGTATCTCCTGTGGTAGTACTTTTAGAGAGATTTTCCCAATCTAGAGATAATCCAAAGTCTGTGAGATATACGTGGGACCCCTTGACGAGTATGTTCTGGGGCTTTATATCGCGATGTCGGATCTTGGCTTCGTGTAGAAAATCCAGCGCCCCGGCAAGGCACCCGAAGAATGAACGAAGAAGGGGAGTTCTTTCAGCGGTTACAAAGGCGTAAAATTTATCCAGATCATAATCCGCCACCGGTGCCATGATTATACCGAAGTATTTCGGATCCGTATAGCTGGCAACCTATTCAAGATTCAGCTCTCGAGACTTGGCCACTCCATCACTAGGGCCTTTGTATGGGTGATATACTGACCAACTCAACGCAATGAATGTGATGGATACGCTTCAAAGTCTTTAACTCGGCCATGAAGCTGTCTAGCTCAGCCTTGCGTGGATTCTTCCTTCTCCTAAATCTCTTTCTGGCGAATTCTTGGCCACTAAAAGGACTCAAGATCCTATCTACCTCTCCAAAACCCCCTCTTCCAAGTGATCCTTTACATTCGAATGGGAAAGGTTCATCTCGAGTGAAATGAGCATGTCCTTTGGTTTTATTCTCCAAATCAAGAGCCTTACTTAAGACAAGGGGCTGATTTTCTATGAATTCTTGATGATAAGCCACACTGAGTGCATGTGGAAGAGAGGATTCGATCAGCGGTAACCAGAGATCGTCGATTCCCTGATCAATAAATGCATCCAGTACTTTTAACTGGCCAATTATCCTCAAGATTATGTATATCCTTGGTACCAGACTCCAAGAAACTTTTCCACTTTTACATAAAAGGCGAGCGATATCCTGGCATTGCACATCTGTGAATTTGGTGCGAGGACATACCATCGGACGAAAGTAATCTCCTAGTTTATTATCGCTAGAGGCAATGTCTGTAGCCAAAGAATATGATTTCTCAGTATTGACAGGCATTGCCAATGAAATTGGAAGGGCCAATGATACTTGCGGGAACAGATCGACATCAGGATCCGGAGCAGCTGACTTAATTAAAGATTCCAATGAAGCTCTAGGGAATTCTTTTGCATCTGGGAGCTGATATTTTGAGTAGATTGGAGTTTCTGCTAACTTTTGGTCTGCTGCAGAGTTGTTTTCGCAAATATCAACGGGCGCTTCTCTTATTGGCAGTGGCGACGAAAATCTATCCTGTGTATGAGATAATGGAGGATGTTCTACAGCCAACGGTTCGTATTGAGATCCCTCGTGTTTTGATGTGTCTCTTTCCAGTTTTTCAGTTGCACTGGGTTCCCAGTTAGATGCAAGTTGGGCTGAACCGACCGACGTGTATAAAGCGTCGAAAGAATGCATCTGCGGAATTTTGGACAGCCAGCAGCTTGCTTCCCCTCTTTCGCTCTGTAATCTCTTCTCGTCAGAAAGTAAAAGTATGACCTGCTTTGCTGCATATCGTACTGTAGTTCTTACATGTCAACCAATGAGGTAGGAGAACGAAGGATTTTAAGGGTGTCATCTTCCTTACCTCTAAACTTAGCCTTTTCATCAGTATGCTTGAATAGCTCCAATGCCCTAATCGAATCAAGATTTTCCATCGCCCATTCAACACATCTCTCATTGCCGAGGTGAAGAAGGTGTTCTATCACCACCAGGGTCTTGAAATAAGACCTCCATTTACCATCTACACGCTGCAGTTGGCTCTTAATCAAGTCAACGGTTTCCTGGTATTCGTGTTTAGAAGCATTCGTTTGTGCTGCTACTCTTGACAGTTGGGACTTGGTCGGATTAAAAGGCTTATCAGCCGTTGCTGTTTTCCTAGACATCAGCCCTTCATCGAAATATTGGCTCAGTATAACGCACCTTCTAGTAAACTATTCTCTATTGTGGATAGGCCGGCAGAGGCGCTGTTATGTCCTCGTGTAGTCTTTGGCATTGCAGCTGAGTCTACAGAGCTGTTGCAAATCAGAAGTCGAGTTGGAATTCAGACGTAGAAGAGCGCGTTAAATACCTCGCGATGTAGAAGAACCTAACGATTCCGTGGGTATACCCCGATTCTTGTACAAAAGATAGTTGTAAGAGTCATTCATAAGGCTGCGATACTAGGAAGTTTGGTAATTATGGCTTGGAATACCCGCCCGGTCTGCATGTAATCAGGGGTTTGAATGGCCTCCTTAAGCGATCAACACCACATCTAGTAAAAAATTAACCAAAAATGGCAGCAATACAAAGGCTCTGTTCCTTCAACAACACGCGACCTCCCCCCCCCCCTTCTATATCGTCTATTAAGAGTCCGAACTACTCTACGAAGTACCACCTCCTTCGGATTACCTATCTTGTTGGTGGTCCGTTATCCAGCTGAGTAACCTCTCGGATGGTCCACGTTGAAGGCATGATCTCACCAAGAGGGGTAAGATGGTCTACACGAAAGATAATCCCACTGCATAAAGCCGCTTTACTGCAGCTTGTTCTAAGTTCTACTTGGAAGTTTGGAACGCGGTTCTTTGGTTCTTTGGTTCTCGTTACATGTATATACAAGACTTAGAGCGAGCTTGTTACTCTCAAGGGAATTGGTAGCCGCTCCCAATCGGGTCAAAGTTTCGGGTTTGTCGTTCTGGGCGCTTTCGTTTCCCTCTCGGGTGTTCTTCACTGCTTCTTCTGCTTTGGTCTTTGCGTCTTGGGCGCTTTTGAGATCGTTTTCGTTTTCAGACATTGATTCCGTTATAGTGGTCGCGGCTGCTTCGAGGTCTGCGAGAAGATCTTCAAGGCTCTTGTTGGTACTTCTAGGAGCTTGTTGTTCAGTCAGCTTGGCTAAAACCTATGCTATACTATTCCTAACTCGCTTTTCCTCCTTCCTTTCTTTCCTTAAAATTCTCGAGGTTTTCCTCTGACTTGGTTGAATCATGTTTCTTTGCAGCTACGATGCGAGAGTATTCTGGGCTGTAAAGGAAGTTCAACAGGAGGAGAATGGCGTTAAGGACAAAGAAAGCGATGTCGATAATCGTTAGAAATAAATTCGCCTGTGTAGACTGCTTTCTGTGCTTGAAAAACCATGCAATTCCAGTTCCCATCCCTGCACCAGATAGAAAAAGCATTGGAGAATCTGTCCAAAACTGAGTTCTTCTGCTCATAGGGCTGGGCCAGTTGGGAATTTGGCACAGGTGCCAACATAATGGCGGAATATTCTGCTAAAATAGATAGAAACAACGTATAAGCATAGAATAGCATTGCGATCTTCAAATAGACGGTATAGTATATAAATACTCTATTAGACAAGAAATAGTCTAATGTAATGCAATGGCGCACTCGAATCAAGTGAGTTACTCAAACGAAGACTGCAAATCGAGACTTTTTGGGCTAGTGGTATGAGACTAGAAGTAACCACAGAAGCTCAACTAGTCCCCACTAGTCTCCGGTGTCGATCCCAACTAGGACCTTCTAGCCTTTGTGAAAGCACTTCTCGAAGTTGAGGGTCGTCCTTATCTTTGTTTACGTGATGAGCCCTTGCGTGCCTGGAAGCCATTGTTAGATAATGCCAGGGCTCAGCGATAGATAATACGAACCGTTGAAGATTGTCCGGCCGTGGATACTTGTGCTCTCGGTCTGGGCAGAAAGGACAAACATAGCCAAGGGCATCATGGACGAGCCCATGCCGAATCATCTCGTTCTTTCGCTTAAAACCTTTGCCGCCTTCGGATCGAGGACAACCTTTGACTGGACAGTAATGTGGTCGATTGCTCGAGTGAATCTCGGTATGGCTGTTCAAGAGGTACTTCTCTCATATTAGTTTTTGCTAGAGATGTTTAACAGAGGCATTAGAGTGATATTTCAACCTACCTGGGTTTAAAATGGTGGTGCAGTACAGCCTGGGTAGGTGCACGGAAAGCCGCCAATTTGCGGGTTGGAGATACCATCCACGCTCATACGGTCAACAGCCATAGCCGGGCTTGAGGAAGAAAAGAACTCAAAGTCAGCGTTCTAGTACAGTGAGCTACCTTTGTCTTTAAAGAGTTTCTTGAGATAGTCTGCTGAATCTTGGTTCTCGTTGTTCTCGGGGTGGATAAGAAGCCGAGCGGTTTCATAGTCTGCCCTGGTGGTGTCTTCGTCCACCCATGAGATATCGATATCCGATGACTTCGACAATGGGTCATGTTTATCAGAAATTGCAATGAACAGTCGAAGTGGAAGATGAAGATATTCTCTGGCCCATAGTGGTTGAGCGGTTGCGTCGTTGTCCACCAACGCTATCAATGCTTTTCGTACAAATACAGCTGACTCGACACTGAGTTTTGCCGCAGTGTGAGCAGAAGAGTTCAACTTCCCAACTGCCTTCATTTTGATGGCCTCGAAGCTGCCCCGTAGGAAATCGAGAGAGTTTACGATTAATTGGTCCTTCAAAGAAAAGCCAGCAACGATGTGAGGGGACATGAGTTCATATGTCGTACTTTTCCATGCTTGGCTTGATAGAGAGCTGCTGCACGAAAGACAACTACGAGATCCGAGACATTCTTCTGTCCTACCACGGCTTCAGAGGCAGAACAATCAGACAGTTCTCATATTATACTCAGGATGCATCGGTCAACCTTGGGAAGAGCTGGAAGTTCCTGCTCGGACTAGGTGATGCGAGCTAGCCTAAGGCCTTCTACGATAGGCTTCATAAGTCCTAATTCTCGGAGGAAACAATCGAACGTCGGTTTTCTGACTAGTAACTAGCGCATTATTGCTTTCCATTGCCTCCTGCCGACTCTTCAAATTTTCTTGCCAGCATTCATTAGCAGCTGTCAAAGCCTCAATGTTGCCATCAAAGAGCGGTATGGATTTATATGAGGGGACGGAGTTTGGACATAGCAAGACCTTAGCCATCTCGTTTGGAAGTTCGCCACGCCTGCATCCAATACCACTCCAATTACCAGATTCAACCGTCGTAGTCCCAGTCTTGGGGCACGTAGTGCATGGAACTTCTGTATCACACTATCAATTATTTCTTTAGTATGTATTTTCCAAGAGAGGATGGCCGAGATCTCTCCCTAAAATCAACTACCGCCCACTTAGCAAAAGGATAAAAAGGCGTAGTTTGCTCACAGCCTGTCACTTGACTTTGTGTAGAAAAAAATAGGGGCAAATGATGTAAGAGTATATTGCAAGAAAGCTACCCGACAACATTAAACGTCATACTTACTTGTTTTCTCAAAATTTTGCATCTCCAGCATGCTCCAAGATCTTTGACTGCCTTCATTGCAGCACGGGCATAAGGACTCATGGGTCCAACACGACCAGGCGATGCGGGGCGTGACGAAGTTGAGGTTGGATGTGGGGAACCTGGTGTATCTGGAATTGCACGTCCCCGCGATATGCTACGAGTTGGGCTGTTTGTTGTCGTATTTTGATGATTCAGGGGGGGGTTGGGCTTGTGACGCATATTTTCATGATCAAATGGTATAGGTTCTAGCCCATATAAGAGTTGTATAGAAGCTCATCTGCGGAGGATGAAAAGGATGAGGGAGGCAGGGTTGAATTCTGGGGAAAATTGAGCCAGTCCATGTCTATTTCAGATGTCGCGGTAGTGGCAGCCTGTTGTTCCTCCACGTTTTCTGATGTGACAGCAGAAAACGGAAGGTTGCCAAATTCAGTGACTTGGAAGCCATCAACAATATCCGGTGTGACGCTAGCTCCTACTTGGGAGCCATCATGGCCGATATCGAGTGCTGACAAACCGCCAGACCGAGTGACTCTTGAGGTACTGGTTGTCAGGGAATATTCGTACTCCAAACCAAGATCATGAGCGAGACAGTGAAGGTTCCTTTTTTGATTAAGGTCTTTGAACAGGATTTCTCTCCGGACTACGTTCGATTCCCTTTTGAAGATTGAGAGTTCTGTATATATAGACAGGTTGTTTCCATTATTCATATCTGCTGAATTAGCAATTGAGATTCAATCAGTGATAGGGGACACATACCAACCCCAGTGGAGTAGGTGTTCATTGTGGTTGCGACTTGAACATTGTTGAAATAGCTCTCCCCGGTTCCAAAATTCCAAAGATTGGATTTTCGTGTCAAATTGGGCTTGAGGTGGGCCAGAAACTGTTGCGCAAAAGCATCATGGTTTCGCAGGATACATACCTAGTTTTTGGAAGGACCCTTGGCGAACCTGTTCTTGTCGTGTATTAACGAGCCTGCCGACATTAGTCTGTGTCCCACAGGCTTCTTCCCCCACTAAAAACACCACGATAATGCAATTACTTCAATTTAATTAGGAGTAGACCAGCCAGAACGCTCTACTAATATATGAACCCAATATTCTTGCTTATTAATTAACTTATTTATCTATTCTTGTGGAATTCGATTCCATTCCTCTATTACAGTAACCCTCATTTCCTCTTTAGTTGTTGGTTATTTCCTTCGCCTATGAAGTACCTACTTAATATACCACTAGTATTTTTCGATAGGATTCATATCCGGGCTTATAGAAGGATAAGGTAGTAATATAATCCTATTTTTTGTTCGGAATAAGGTGTAGTAATTACTCTTTAACTTATGGCCATGTATAGAGTTCCCATCCTCTATAAACAAAGGCTCTATATGAAGGGTATATATATATATTATAAAATCATCGAGAATAGAGACTATATATAGTAATAGTACTTATGATTCGTAATCGACTTATATAAAGGCTCCCTTCTTACCAGATCCATTAAGGAAGATCAATGGACTCTTATAGCTATATCAAATAGCCCCCCAAGTATTCATAGGTATTATATAACCTCGATGAAATTGGTGTTATATATAATTGTCGTAAAATCACTCTGTTTTATCCCTTGTAACCCTCTGCTTTACTGTACAACCACTAACCAGAAATGATACTTCATCTGACCAAAGAATTACCCTCTACTCTTTCTCTCTCCTCCAGAATATATATTTAAGCCCCCAGAGTAATTGTTTTATTACTTGAGCTTATATAAGGTAGGGCTTCTGGTATACGATACATCGGAAATAGCTACATTGTTTAAGCCTACGTTCGAGTATTTTTGGGCTATACTCAAGCTTAAGTTGATCATGAAGTACTATATAATCAAGGATTCGATACTCCTAACTTCCTATACAATATTCGATAATTTAGGCGACTTTAATATCATTTAAGAGGAGTTTTGGACTAGTTCGATTTGGGCGTATACACTCGGGTACATCGTAATAAAGGATGCGATTGATTATTATATACCCAAGCCGGTAATACCTCATTAACTCTGGAATTGGTGTCTTTACAAAGCCATATAATTGGTGTATAGCTTCTTTATCTTTGGTAGGGATTTCGAAGCCTGGTTCATGATCTTTGAGGGGTGGAGTGGTGGGTATTTTGGTGGTGTTTTTGGTGGGGGAAGAAGCCTGTGGGACACAGACTAATGTCGGCAGGCTCGTAAGTTAGGCTACTGACAGGCTTACAGCCTCAGCAGAGCTTTCCACCGGATATCATCTACTTGGCCAGCGAGAACATAATTATGGAAAGTTTCCAATTGGATAGAGAAAGGCAATTCTAGTCCCTATAATGATAAGTGTGGATGAAAATATGAAGGCAGGAAGGCAGGTCCGCAGGTAAGGCTGGCGCTATGGGAGTTATATCAGATAGCGGCAGGCTAACGTACACAACTCGCTTGTTCCTGCGCTCTCAGCCAACCAAAGCTTAAATGCACAGCGGTCCCGAAGACCGCCATCCCCTCCAGCCCCAAAACCATCAGGACCGCCTGGCATCAAAAGGGACCGCTTGTCATCATCACTTCCAGCTTTGCATTACAGCAGCACCTTGACTATCTAGCCATGTATTCGCTGCAACGAGACCGCTCTGGAGGTTCTTGGACCATTGAGGGACACTATGCTTTTCACCTCCCTCACTAAGACCGCTATAGACCACCTCAACACTGGTCAGAGACCGCTCTTGCTCTACAATGGCTATAAAGGTAGGTAGGCGTCAAGGTAGGCGTTCATTAACCATTCTTTATTCTACATATCTACAAAACAAAGCCGTCATGGATCAACAAGTCCAAGCCTCTACGCCTGATTCCTCATCATTCAAAAGGACTTGCTCGAAGTGCGCCTGCAAGTACGAACATCCCTTCAAGAGTACCACGCGGCACCAATCTCCAGTACGGTACCATTGTCATATCCCCGGCTGCTCGTCGAGCTTTCGTCGCCCTTCTGATCTCGCACGTCACAAGCGCTCTCTCCATGAGCCGAAGCGGCTATGTAGCTATCAGGGTTGTGGATATGCAACAGGTAGAGTGGACAAGATGAAAGAGCATGTGCGAAAAATTCACGGGGGAACTAGTAGGCGCTGCCACTTCTAAAGGTTTTGGAGCTCTGATTCTAATTTTATAAATAGCAGCTACTCCGACTACGTCCGAATCGATGCCTTCTCCACCTGAAGTCGAGCTCTCATTCTTTCCCGAGACATTCTCCATGCTAGACACTATGTACAACTGGCTCGATCAATCAAGTCCGGATGTGGTTGAGATACCATTTGACCTTCCAGGAACTACATCCACGCCTCACTTGAACAACTATCCGCCTGCATTTGACGACTCGTTCTTCCTCGAGAACTCCTATGTGCAGGACGTGTCATTTACCTCGGGATACCAGTTAGGCTCAGATGTGTTTGGTAGTGGGAATACTTGGCTGGATTCGCTGCTAACACCGTGGGACGTCATGCCTACGGGTATGCACAGCAGTCCAGATACTGATATTATGGGCGACGCCCTAAAATCAGATATATTTGTGGCTGATTTGGAGATTGGTACAACCATGATCAATACCGCGTATTGACACACTCCAAGACTTAATAGTCTCTATGAACACTATATCTATATTTTAAATATACATATGCATATTTCAATACAACATCATGAGCCGTAGTGATTTCAACTAAAGATTTTTTCCCTACATAGCAAAGTACTCTTACCGCGAGTTAGCTCCTCTACAAGGAGTAATATTCAATTGACAATGACAAAGTAACAAGCCGTGTCTTTAACTAAAGGCAGAAATATCATCAACTTGAGCAGTGTGGCAAGCCTTAAGTACTATAACAGGCTAAAATTAAGGCGAGTCGAGCAATCACACATATAAAGAGGTACTAGTAGATATTGTCTTTTGTGTGACAAAAATACATGGCTCCTAAGAGTATTGGAGTTTCTACGTCACCAGTTCAAGAATAAACCTTGGGCAACTGTAAACAAAAGCTGGATATATAACATTTGGCAGATTACTAGCCAGCAAAATTCGCTCAAATTCCATGCAGCATAAATTCTCCCCTCCCATAGAGCGTCACCATTCTTCATAATCTCCGTCTAAACATTCCTGTCTCCCAGTGCAAGCGCTCACTCGCCATATCTCAAGCAATGACAGAACCACCCTCAACAAACGCCTTCAAATCCCTAGCATAATCACCAAACCTATCCCTCAACTTCCCACCCACAGTCAACTTAACCGCAACACCTAAGCCACCTCCAAAAGTCTCCCAACACACATAATCACAACCACCCTCTCCATCATCAATAAACTCCATAACACGCTCCGAATGCAATGACCAGTGAGCTCTCCCAGTTGATTTCCATGCAATACGATGACCCTTCTTACCCTCCTCAGACACAAACTCATGATCCAGAATCGTAATCTCAATCCCTTGTTCACCAGATGAACCACCAGGACTCATAACATACGTAATCGTCGCTATAATACCTTTCTCCAACCAGCCCTCTCCAGAGTTTCCAGTCTCGCCTCCATTCTCTGATGTCGAAGACGATTCCTGCGGTGGAGTCTTAGAAGCGGGGAATTTGCAGGAGGGACAGAACGTGTTCCATGTAGGCCAGGTATTGGTATTTTGAACTGCTTTTAGAGCTGCGGTTGGAGAGCCGGAGATATGTACTTTTGCTAGAACGGTGAAGGAGCCTCCAGGTCCGTGTGTTGGAACTGCGATTGGTTGGACGAGGGCCGACGTGACGGCGGTCTTGTCAGGTGATGTTTCTGGGTAGATCATTTTTGTTGACGGTGGGTTTTGTACTAGCTTGAATTTGTAGATTGCAATCGGGGTCTTGGATTTTGCTTTGCGTTGATACTGAATTCGGCGATTTGGTAAATGAATGACGCTTCGAGGCTGAGTCCTTTAGACCTTGAGTCCTTGACGGGATCAATTGAATCGGCGCTTGGCAGTGCGATCCCAATGGTACAGCGGCGGAAAAAAAGAAGCCCGCTCAAACGATTGCCGAGACTCTTAGCCGTATGATGTTGTAGAGAACCTGTTATCTTTGATGTGTTGGTTGGTGGTGGTTTGTAGAGTAGGTAACGTTTGAAGTTGTACGGGGTACTGTCTTGCCGAGGTCACGTGCGCTGTACCACTTTGGGAAAATATGGTGAATACGAGTTTGCTGTTTTTAAAAATGAGGAGAATATCATCTGGAGTGAATGAAAGAGTTTTTGTATAACAGATATGGTGTGCTACTTGTGACCTGATTGCGTAAAAGTAGAGACGGCGAAAACTAGAAAGGGGTGACAAGCGAGAACCACGCCTTTTAGCGACACAACGACACAACTTTGAAGTTGGGAGTAAGATACACTTTGGGAAATCAGGTAGTTTACAAATTATTAAGTAAGTTATGACGTCAAGTTAATCACAATGTCGAATTCCACGGAAGAATTCCGGTCACTTTGAATGTCTACTTGCAGTCCTATACATTTTATTTACACCTAATCAATATGAATCCGCCACAACTCCCTCGGGGCTCCTGGAATAAAACCAGTCCGGGTATGCATCATGCTAATGTTATCGCTTAGCACTAGATCCCCTTCAACCCACTCATGATAATAGCAAATGCGTCTGTCATAAAGCAACTCATTAATCATTCCAGTTACTTTTGTGCTTTCCTCTGCTTCCAACCCTTCGATCGATACATGTGTTGGATCGAATCTGGTCTTAGTCGAAGGCCATGGCTCGTGGTATCGGAGACACGGAGTGCCGAGTTCAGGATGAGGAATGACAAGTTGGAGATTCGAGATTGTGCTATTGTTGAAAGCTGTTGTTGTGACCGTCCAGGTCATCTTTTCCAGTGTCTCAAATTTATACTCCTGAGGTAAATGGGAGAACAGAAGCCGGGATGAAGCGATGAGTGTGTGGCCGCAGTCCTTCGGCGAAGGAGTCGCAACTGTAAACCATTGAAACCTGCTGATATTAGTGAAGTTTCCCAAGGCGAGCAGGTGACTTAATTCAAGTAACTCATATAAACGGAGGTTACTTACTTAGGTGGCTGAGGAACTAAACGTTCATTCCCGACATCATCTTTTACCTTTATTGTTTTGAACATGCCATCAAAGTGCATCGGCATTGGTTCAGCACTCAGGACATTATTCAATCCAGCGCTCTCACTCCCAGCATCCTTCACTACAAGAACCTCGCCAAACTTCCATGGCATCACAGGTCCCATCTCACGTGCTTTTTGAAGAAACAACTCTCGATTAGTGGTGTTCTTAAAGCCGCGGAAAATAATCGGAGAATTGAGTTCCGCAAGTTTTCGTGCTTTTCTCATGTCAATGACGTCTATTGAGAATTCTGCGTGAGGTTCGCGGGGTGATATAAGTAATCCACATGGATATACAGGCGTCACCGTACACCCATTCCAGTCATACAGGTCAGATCGCTTGCGGTAATATGATGGCCTTTCGTTTCGATGCATCAATTCATAACTTGGATCAGCGGCGAAAACTTCGTTGTGAGCATGTTTCCAAGAACCATCTAACTCTAAGACGGATGCGCAATGCCAAGGCGTCGTATAGGACTCTCCTCCAGAGAACAGAGCGATTGGTAGTTTGCATTGGCTTTCAGACTCGTGAATAGATATTCGAATGGATGTCGGGAATGAATTTTGTATTGCTAATGCAAATGCCTGTGAAGATTTAGATTGAGAATTGGTAATCTTGGAATCGTAGCTTTGAACTTACTGCTCCTCTTGTAATCATTCTTTTCGCAACTGCCTCATTCATCCTCTTTACTTTATTTGATCCAAGACCTTGCCGCGCAGGATCGTGTTTTAAATCTGTCTTTAGAAATTTCAGATATCCACGATAGGTCAAGAGTGAGTTCATCTGATGTTTTATCTCCCAATTAACATCGAAATCCTTTGGTAAATGTCGGTTGACTATCTCCTCTCTGTACCAACTAGCTTTAGCGAGATACTCATCCAGGGTAGTCGGCTCAGGACATTCATCCGAAACCAGTTTGCTGAGACGAACAAATGAAATGTGTCGGCAGCTACTTTTAGCAAGACTTCTGAGCGGAGAGCCATAGTTCCAGACATCTTCATCTGAGACTCCAAGGATATCTAGACGTGGAAAGATTAGCGTGTGTCGACTCAATGATTTGTTGCTGGTACGTACCATTATAAACCAGACCATCAGATATAATACTCAAGGTTGTACCAGGATAGACCTCATTTATTTGCGCACAGAGGCCATCTAGTGTAGCCAAGGCGATTTCCTCACCCATGTCCGGCAGTCTACCAAGAACTTTGTCGATTGTGTTCGGTGACTTGAAAGGAAACGCTGGCAAAATAAGGTGAAGAGGTTTCTTTTGATGAACACACGATCGGATGGATTTTCCAATAAGACTTCGATGTAATGGTTGTTTCGTTGGGTTTCTCGGAGCTGGTGAATATCGTTGCAAAATGTGAAAGATTTTGAGGGCAGTCTCGTCTTCGTCTATCGTACAATCGGCTTTTTGGATATGAGACCTAGCAACTAGGAGCTCTTCGATTGTTGGTACTGATACTTCGTCATTATTAGTGGTTACCGAGCTAAAACTATCCGCAATTGATCGAGTCTCCTCGGTATCACTGGTTTTCTCGCTGATATCCTGGTCTGATACATCTTCCTCTGCTTCACAGGTCCAAGTTAGTGAAATTAAAGTAGCAAGTCAACTAAGAAGGATATATAAAGTAGAAAGTTAAAAATTGGGCTTGATTGGAGTTGGTACAACTAACCTGTGGATTGAGAATTCGATGGAATGATTAAGTTATTCGTGACATTGACGTGGTCCCGAACTCCCTCGTTTAAGGCGGTTGGAGAGACTTGTGTATTTTCCTGGCACAAAATATTCCAAAGATTACAAGGGCTACTTGTAATTGCAGGTTGTTCTTCAAAGCTTGTTAAAGCCGACATCTTGATGTAATGATAGTTGGTATTTCGTGATCGAAGAGTCTTGAGTTTAACTTTACCCCAATGCTCCTCGAACCTACTTCCTCTTATACCGCAACGACTCATACAACTCTAACTGTAGTTAGCTCATAAGCAGTCGCAATAGATACACGGAATCATCCGCGGCAACTATACTAGTTACTAATCACAATTCTTTGCAGCTCCACCTCAACCGTTCTATTGCCCTTGTCGTTCCAGATACCCAGGTACCTTCTCCTTCTGGTTGTCTCGACCGCTGAGTATAGCTGACGCAACCAGGCTCCAATATGCCAAGTAATACGTTTCTTTTTTCTGCTGCCACCTTTCATGAAATCGTCCACTATGAAAATACCCACTTAGACGGGGATTACCAATAGTTAGAACCTACTCGTCTCTAAACAAAATGCAATGCGGAATTTTCCGATAGGATTGTACTTGATAGGCTATGATACATATACAACGTTAATATTGATATTTGACGTAGTCTCTGTAGGTTTTGCCAGCGTCACAACTTATAGAGTGATTTATATGTAGAAGTGATGGTCACGTAGGAACACAACTCCTCCTTTACTTTAGGTAACTAACCTTTTATGTACTGCAGGAAACTTAGAACATTAAATCCATCATTACTCGTGTTGGGAACAGTACTGTCATTGGACACGTATAATAATTTTAGTTCCTGTGTGTAGAAAGTGTGATTCATAAGCCGATACCTAGCTGGCGTATTACTATATTCACGAGTCTTTTTTCTGAAGCAACCTGTAGGTCTCTGACATGGGATTCTGTGATTTTTCAGCATTATGGTGGAAAAAATTTCAAGCTTATCAATTCTTACAAAAGGCAGTTGGATGATTGTGATAATCAGATCATGAACTCGGAGCAAAACAGTCAAGAATATTTCAAAAAAGACCCCTGATTTAAGCGACGGAACCCCACAAACCCGCCACAACCCGATGCACCAGATAGCTTCCAATTTGGAAAGACTTGGCATCACGTTATATATGCCGAAGTAGTGGCGGCATCTGATAATGCATCTTGAGCTGCCAAATGTGGACTGTCGTCGATACGGAGGTACGAAAACGAGGACCGCAAGTGGGAGGGGTCTAGAAACATGAGGGAAGGAGTATTAAGGTTCAATCAAGCATTTTTTATCGTCTTATCATCGTGATCGTAACATGGCACAATTCGGAGATTGCAGATTGGCGAAAAGTCTGAAAGTTGTCCTGCTGAAAGACTCTCACTCTCGCCGCTTAACTTTTACCGAAGCATTGCAAGTTCCCAGGAATCCTTTATTGAATATTGCTTTAATTGTAAAAAAAAAAAATATCACATACCACCATTATCCTTCAATCATAGACACCATGCTTGATTCTTCTTCCACACTAGCTGGAGATTACCAGGCACCAGAAGTGTGCACCGTTGTAAATACTCCAGAATTTGATCTTACAATAGTAGGAGGTAGGTACGCCTAACTGTGCGAATTACGGAAAGTTAAAACCAAAAACAGCTGGACCAACTGGACTATGCGCAGCTGTTCTTGCTCGCCAACTGGGGCTTTCTGTTTGCATCGTTGGTAAGTCATGAATTCTATTCCTTGAATTTTAGTGGCAGTTTTCTTACGTTTATAACAATAGAAAAAAGGGATGGCCCTTTGAAGGTCGGTCGAGCAGATGCTTTAAATGCACGTACACAGCAAGTCCTCGACGTAGCCGGTGTGCTCAAAGAGCTACGGCCGAACGGTTTGCAATGCAACAGTACATCTTTCCCATCTCCTAAATATAAACAAATTCATCCAAATAACACATTTTTAGCCAGTTCTGTATTCTACAATGGGGAATTTCAAAGTCGTAACAACCGGTGGTGGACTAGTATCAAGAACTCAGCATACAAGGAATTCCTCATGATTGGACAATCAGAAGTCGAAAAGGCATTACTCAAACATCTTGATGTCGACGTGCGGCACAATACAGAAGTTCTTTCTGTCCTCGAAACGAAAGATTTCGTCGAAACTATCATAGGAGACCAAACTGTCAGGTCGCGTTATGTTATAGCGGCAGATGGCGGTCAGTCGCCGATTCGAAAGCAGCTCGGCATTGAATTCGAAGGTGATAAACCGAACATGTGTTGGGCTGTTTTGGATACCTTTATTAAGACCGATTTTCCTGTTTGCAATGAAATTATTAGTTTTCAGGAGAACGGTCAATCAAGGGTATCTTGGATTCCAAGGTGAGTAGTTAAAATTTCTGGTAAACACCTTGATACATATGTGTTCTAATTTTATGGATAGAGAACGCGGAATGGCACGTTTCTACATCTTGCTTGATGGAGAAGTAACGCAAGAGCGATCTGAAGAATCAGTGAGAAGACACATGGCACCCTACACTGTGGAGTTTGTCAAAACAGAATGGTTTAGTACTTACAATGGTCAGTTTTCTGCTATATGCAAAGGCCTCATAACATGCTAACACTGAGTTAGTGCAAGAAAGAGTTGCTGCAACCTTTGTTTCACCGCTGCACAGAATCATCTTGGCAGGAGATGCAAGTCATATCCATGCTGTCAACGGCGGCCAAGGACTCAACACTGGCAACGCGGATGCCTTTGCACTCGTCTGGAGGATAGCATTTGCCATTGGCTTGGAATCTTCTGACGGCCCATCCCCATCCACATTACTTAAATCATATGACACAGAGAGACGTGTCACAGCTCAAACTGTTGTGCATGTTGCTGGCCAGTTAGTGCGGAGTACACTAAAAACCGCTCAAGAGTATGTCGAGTTGGTTGAAAAGAATGCAGCAAATATCACTGGTATGGGAATCAAGTACGCTCCCAACTCTATCACGGTTGTCGAGGGAACTTCAGGTGAGTTTGTTGCCGGAGCTAGGTTTCCAGACATAACTTTCCTCAAGAATGGGGCTGTTAGCTTGAGACTCTATGAGTTAGTGAAGTATGGTACCTTCATTGTATTCAAAAACCATGGAGCAGAATTTGAAACTCCACGGTGGGCAAATACTTGGATTGAGGTATGGGATGTCAGAAGAGAGGGTGGAGCATCGGCCGTTACCACTCCTGCGGGGGCTACATTGGTGACTGACTTTGCTTTTCCTAATGGCTTGATGGTGGTCATGAGGCCGGACTTATTCATTGGATTTGTTGGGAATGATGCTAGGGAGTACTTCAAGGGTTACTGCTAGTACTAATTATTTGCCATTTGTACAATTAAAAGATTGAGTCAACCTCTTTGCTTTACTCGAACTACTTTCCTGTTTGTAAAAGTGATTTGTTAACCAGGATCAAAATAGCCATCAATAGTTTCGCCTTACGGAAGCCGAGACGAACTATCTGTGGGTCCTAGTTGGCTATAGTTGCTTAGCCGTTACTAATTTTCATCCCTAGAAATATATAAGACGTACCCTATTAAGACATTATCAAAACATGCAGAACAATTGCTTAGAAATCGGGTAGTACTCCGTCGGCCGATCGGGTATCGGGTGGAAGGATTCAATGACTCGGTGCCACCTTCCTCGTACGAGAGATCATCCGAGCCGAGGTGGAAGAATTTGAAGAGGTTCGGCATGTTTCCTTCTTTCACGTTTCCCCTCCGTGGATTACCAAAAAAAACCGGAACTCTGGCGTGCTTAGAATAAGTATGACTAAAATCCTTTTACACCAGATCATAGATAAGAAATCTAAAACTGAGATGGCCATGGGGAAAGTCTCCGGGAAAGAGCAATCTTTGACTTCCCATTTGAAGTATTCACTGTACATGCCTGCAGACTACCATCACAAAGTTCCGATGTCTAATGCCATTGAAAGTCTCAACGCAGCTGGCGACGATAGAGAAGCAATGACAGTACAGGAAAATGTTTCCGTAATTGAAAAATTACAGCTTTCAGATGAGACAGGCAGCGCGGCTGTGCTTCCAGATTCAGTGCCGGCCAGTGTTCTAGATGGCGGGCTTGTTGCATGGTCACAAGTAGCCATGGGTTTTCTGTTGATGTTTAGTACTTGGTAAGAGATTTCTCTGGGTCTCCTGGCATTCAAAACTAACAATCAAACTCCTAAGGGGGCTAGTAAACGCTTGGGGAGTTTTCCAATCTTACTATAATCTGCCACCAGCAATTGGTACTCAGTCAGCAGTCTCTTGGATTGGTTCCGTGCAGTCATGTCTACTTCTTTTCAGCGGCGTCATATGGGGACGTGCAATGGATGCTGGCTACGCACGATCGCTTGCTATCATTGGTTCAGCCCTAATCTTTGTCTCATTGATCACAACTTCGTTCTCCGGCAATAGCATCGAGGCTGATCAGGCTACTGGGAAGACGCATCTAGTATATTGGCAGATTATCTTGAGCCAAGGAATTTTAGGTGGCCTTGGAATGGGATTGACATTCCTAACTTCTGTAGGAGTGCCGGCTACATATTTTGTGAGGCGAAGGGCTTTGGCAACAGGTATTGTGACGTCGGGAGCCAGTTTTGGTGGCATTGTATATCCAATTGCATTTGAAAAGCTTTTGGCAGAGGTGGGCTTTCGATGGGCACTAAGAATCATAGGATTTATGGTCCTAGCTACTCTTAGCGTTGCGTGTGTATTGGTTCGGCAGCGACGAGATCTTCCACCCAAATCGAAGGCGCCACTCATCCAGTTCAAGGCACTTGGTGAGCGTAAATACCGAGCTCTCGTTCTTGGCATGCTGTGTAGCTTCATGGGTTGTTATATTCCGTACTACTATATACAAACAAGAGTGATGAGTGCAGGTGTAGATCTGAAAGGATTGCAGAGCTTTTACTTGGTTAGCTTCCTCAGTGTTGGAGGAATTTTTGGGAGGGTACTTCCAAATTATATTGCAGATAAGTAAGGGCTACGCCACTTCTGAAGCAATTGAAGAAAATTGCTAATTACTTGAACGTAACTAGGATTGGACCTGCCTTGGTGCATTCAACATGTGTTCTGATAGGCGGCATACTCATATTCATTTGGCCATTCATTTTAAACCTAGGCGGTCTTGTAGCTTTCAGTCTCATATATGGGTTCTTTTCAGGCGCCTTCATATCGATGCCACCAGCAACAATTGGGAGTGTCACACCGGATATGTCACAGTTTGGTGCCCGGCTTGGACTTGCAGTTACTATCAATGGTTTAGGACTTCTCGCAGGTCCGCCGATTGCTGGTGCGATAATTGGCTCCGGCGGTGGATATGTCGGTGCTGCTGTCTTTGCAGGTGTTATTGTGTGCCTAGGATCTTTGCTCCTTTTTGTAGGAGGGTTTTTAAGACCAAGCCTGTAGAATGTATGACTAATTTCTGTCCAAAACGTTCTGTGGAATATTGTCACCTTAACTTGAGTACTTGACAAAGAAACTTGCATATAAAGAACCAAGAAAGCAGTATATAGGTGGTCTAAAACTCTCCGAGATCTGCTGCAAAAGCTTGAGTGTCTTCTGTGATGCTTTCCTGGCGTTGCATAGTATATCTATTATGTCCGTTGCAATCTTATACAAGCAGAGTGTAAACACCGCACATTTCATTCAAAATGCCCCCCAAAAAATTTAATCAGATTTCTAGGCACTGTTTTGATGGTGTCGTCAGCTATTCGGTGTCGCTAATTTTGTGATTGGCCAAAATACCTACCAATGAGGTAGTGGAATCACCGCTCAAATATCCATGATCAACTTCCAGGACACGTTAAGAGGGCAAATCACTGAATTTGAGGACGATTTTGCTTATGTAGGTACATATCACGCTAAATTTTGCGCAAAACACCTTTTCCAATTTTTCAAAGCCATGCAAACCCCTTCCTCCAGCGCACCGTAATAATTCAAACCACCTCGCTAAAATGAAAGCTCGTTAAACTTTCATTTATTCACTCAGACCAATACAAGTACAAATCCATAGCAGGCGCATTTTCCTTCCTCCTCTTATCATGCAGAGATTTAGATGTGTTATAGCGACAGGGATCCTTTTTAAAGGTTCTTGTTTAATGTAACTTCATAGACCTAAAACTAAGAATAAATCGTAGTCCGGACTCACATTTCAGCTCCTCGCTTATTTTCAATGACTACCTTGCCACTATTGTAGATATTGGCTGTTGTCCCGGTCACAATTCCATTTGAATGCCCAAGAAGCTTCAAGTTCCATTGTTCAGTATTACAAAAAAGTGTTGTTGATGAATGTAATGAGTCTAAAGCTGACTCAAGAATCCATCGATCCCAGGTCACAAACGGGATACTTGCCCGCGTTCACTTCTCCATTCTATAAGTGAACATTAAATATAAGTTTTAAATTGAAATCGAACATATAAAACTAGCCAATATGAGCCATTAAGTATCTCACACTTAAGTCTCCTACTCCCCAAACAACAAACCGCTTAAATACAAAAGAAAAAAGAACCATCCAACTACCACATAATTATCGTCAATCATTAATCACCACACCTTAAAAGAAAAATACACATAATTAATACTCCAAACCATCCATCTCATACTCAATCTCATCACTCTCATCCACCCCAACTCTCTCACCAGCCAGCTCACTCCGAACACCCTTCTCCCTCCTCGTCTCCATACTAACCCTAGCACTGATCTGCAACTCCTGCATCAAATTTCCAATTCCATCCAATCCATCCTTCTGTTCTGTCTTCTCTCCATTATCATCATCATTATCAAACTTGATTTCTTTCCCTTTCTCCCTTTGCTTTCTTCCTGTGCTACTCCTACTTAAACATGGGCTTTTTGCTTCCTGTGACACTAGATTTGAATTAAGGTTATTGAAGTTTTTGGAGATATTGTTCAATGTACAGAGCAGCAACTCATTATCCCGTTCAATCTTCGCTAGTCTCCAGTCTAAGGCCATTTCTCTTTCGCGAGCGACCTTGTTATGGTTCAACGAAGTCAATTTCTCAACACCAGCCACGACACGGCTTGGAGAGGATGATGAGCGAGAGTGTACGGAATGGCCTAGTCGTGAGGGTTGTGCTAGTGGATATGAAGAGCGATTAAGAAACTGCGAAGAGGGTGGTGGTCTGCTGATTAGGCTAGGTGTTGGCGAAAATGGTGACATCTCGACGGAAAAATAATCGTCGTCAGTAGCATCATCAGCTGAGAAATCGCCATCTACCAAAGAAGGTGTGCCAGAATGTGGTGGTGTATCCGTTACTTGTGAAGCCCTCCTAGTGTCTAGAGCTCTGGTGTGCCGGAGCCGGCGCTCTGATTCTCGCTGTGATGTGGGGGGTTGAGAATATGAGGGACGTTGGGCGTTGTTTGGTGCTATGTCTGCAACAACCAGAACCGGGGTCAGGCGGTTGTTTCGTCTTGATCTTTGACGACGAAGAGAGCCGCCTGACCGGGAGTGTTTCCGGCGGAGATAAAGTGGGTTGTTTTCTGTTAGGGGTGGCCGACTTGCTTTCTGTCTTTGGACCGCTGCTGCCATATCTCTTTTTTTCCTAGCTTTCACCCTCTCTTGCCTTATCTCAATCGTATTAACGCCCTCAATTTCACAATCTCGGTTCTGGTTCCTGAGAGACGAGTTTATAGAACGTTCTACTGGAGCACTTGTAGGCCTCACGAAGGTTCCGATATGGGTTTGGTTGTGTTTTTGAGAATTTCCTGGATGAGGTGGGTGAGGTGGTGATCGGTCGATTGGGAAGTTAGCGGAGTTTGTAGAGTAACGGCTGTTGATTGCAGACTTCTCGGAGAGAGTTGAAGTTTTTTGTCCGTGGCCTATAGAGTGCCGAGCTGTGCTATCCGCATGGGATTTCTTTAGAGAGGTTCCTGCGCTTGATGGCCGTGGTGGAAGCGCAATTTTTGTGGTTGGAAAGGAGCCTAAGGGTGTAGTTTGTGGAGTTGAGACATTGCGTGGTGCTCTGGAATGACCTGCACTTGTCGCCAGAGTTTGTTCGCTGTACACGGTTCCTCCAGAATGTCGAAGGTCACTCCATTGGTTGTTCTGCTGAGACAGGTCAAGTGGAGGCTCAGAAACGAAATCCTTTTGTAACCGAGAGGCTTTTGAGTTTGTTCCCGTAGCCGGCAAACTGTGGTGAGAGTGAGCATATGAATGCCGTACAATAATTGGATCTTCAGAGTTTGTTTCATCAGTCTCCGTAACTGGCCGTAAGATGGCGATTTCCCTCTTTTCGAGTCGTTTCGATAAAGTCCTCTTGGGTGTGTATGGAGCATTTCGAGATGAGACGTAATCGTACTCGATCGGAATTGAAATTGCAATATGTCGATTGCCAGCACTTGTCTTTGAAGCAACAGCTGTGTCTGGGAGCTGAACGAGCATGGGTCCCTTTTCTAAGGCGTTTGTAAATTAATGAAGTCTTTTGCTAGAACCTGCCAGTGGTAACTTACTGCCAATACTACTCTTAGTCCTTCGACGACGCTTAAAAAGCTGCTTAAAAGGTGACTTCGGTTCTTTTCGTTGGAGATCTTGCTCGTAGTCTGATTCGGGGATAGACATTAAATTTTCTTTTGGCGGCTCCTTGGTTCTAAGGAAATCCGCAAGGTCTTTCATACTCTGCCTATCACTCTTTCGTGATTCTATATCTTGTGCGCTTTGCCTAGGAAGGCCATGTCTTTGAGCGCTTTGTCTCTTGGAATTGTGTACCTGCGGCCCTGTTGAATACTCGAGCGCATTTCGAGTCTTGGTTTTCGAGTTCCATCGATTCCATGGAGGGGGGGATCGAATTTGCGTGATGACAAGTCCATCATCATCACATCCACTCTCGGCTCCTATATGTGATGGCGCTGATAAGGCTGCGTGCATATAAAATCTTGCCTCGCCCTGCTGTGCTTCATTTGACGCCGCCGAGACTTCCTCATTGATATGAACAACGCCATCCGTCGTTGGAGCTGATGAGTTTCTCCTAAACGGAGGCCTCAAATTAACCCGGCGGGGGGTCAGCAATTTGATGGCCATTACATCTTAAATAAATGCTGGGTTAGCCTAATCCGAAAGTCGCCGTACTTATACCAGGTGCACAGAATTGCTTAGAAACATGAATTTAACGTACCTGGGTACCACGGCCAAAAATGTAAGTGCAGTTGCAATGACCCGGCAGACTAGATATAATATGTAGCGGTAGTTTTGTGACTGTACTGAGCGGCCGAAATGGATGGCTACCTCGCAGCCTTCTGCGATGGTGACTTTAGCTCATGGAATAATGTTATTTCCATAAGGAAAGCGCTGGATTATTCTCTAAAGGGCTAATTAATTGAATCCTGCGTTGGGCCCGTTTTCCCCAGCAATCAGATTATCGAAAAAAGAGAATTGCAAGGTCGCCGTCGCTATGATATCGAGTAAGTAAGGTAAGGACGGTAAGGACGGTAAGGTAAGCAACAAATCGGAAAGCGAGCGGAACAGCGTGATCAACCGACGTCCTAACGACGTATATTTGAATAAAGCTTCCAAAGAATAGATACGAGAAGATGAAGAAATAAGGGCAGGGCAAGATAGATAAACAAGAAAGAAGCTCAGTTCCCCATCGACAGTGGGAGTGCCCGCACTTTGAAACGCTGGGATACACACCTATGGGCGACTACTCGGTCTCTTCGGGACAAGGCTGACGCCAGTGGAGGGTCCCAGCCATCCAACATGGCAACAACGAAAAGACTCCAACTCCGTGGCTGAATGCTAGAAGTTCGCTACTCCTCAGTATGGAGCACCGTGAGTACGTGTTAGGCAGGGTAGTGTTGGCAAGAGGGTCACAGAATGCGCTTGAAAAAGACAAAAGACCTCGCAAGAAAGGCTTCCCTGCAGCAAAGTTTGGGGAAACATGATGTGGATGAATACGACAGGGTATGATATTAGGCTTCCAGAGTTCCAGAGGGGGGAGGATACAGTTTGCTGAAGAAATTTCGTCCAATAGTTGCAGATATGGCTTGTGGAGGATGGCGATGCAATGCGATGGCACTAAGTGGGCATGCAGCGCTGTGGGTGAGCACGGTGAGGAAGACGACGCGGTGAAGTCACCTAAAATAGTGAGAGTGAGCTGTGTGGTGTGCTGCCGGACCGCCTGGGCTCATTCTGTTGGCTGCTGCGGTGGTGCACGGCTACGGAATGTTTTTTGACTTTTCTTGGACTCTTTTGACTTTGTAGTCGGATGAGCGCCACTATCAGTTGCACGCCAAGCAATCAACGCCAGGATGTCGACTTTGTACTGTACAGGACTGGTACCGAGGACTACGAACTATGTATGATACCGTAAGAGCTTAAGTTAAGGGCTGGCAGCCAAACATGCCCAACCTTCTCAATTTGTCAATTCACAATCCTACCTTTTTACTCTAATCTTGCAAATTTGGAACTTCATTTGTATCAAGGTCACGGTAATTTAAAAGTCCCTTCGCTGGCTGCCTTGTGCCCTTTGTGAACAGGTTAGTATCCTTGCGCAGATCCGTAGATTGGCGAGCATAATGTCTGTGCCAGCTCCTTTCGAAGATAAGGGCCCTGGATTTGAGATCCATGCTCCCATGACCAAAAACGCCGTTGTTTGAAGCAATGCGTCTAAGAGCTGCAAAACCCGCCATGGGCATGTATCTATCTACATGCCATACATGGTCGGTTAGCACTTTCTAATCTATGTCAATGTTTGGCAAAACCACAGTATGCTTCCTTCGCTAAAGATTATGAAAATGCCAACGTGCCAATCCAGAACTCCTGCCATGATAAATCGTCCGAAGAGCCAAGTCACACCTTTCAGCGTCGCGCGGGAGGTTTGCGCTGGATAAATGGATCTGGTGGTGCCTTTTTCTTCCGAGGTGCTGTCCCAGGAGGGTGACCTTGGGGCCGAGGTGCTGGTTTTGGTGCAGATGGTGCACTACTTCCAACTGCTGATATCTGATTCTTTGAGAGCTTGTCTTTCGACGGGTCTACGAGGTGAGGCATCTATACATGTCAGCTTGAACTTATGATTAACTGGAGGTATTGATACAAATCAAATCAAATCAAACAAAAGCGAAACACAGAGAGGAAAGAGACCAACTTGCATAGGAGAGGGTTACCTTCTTGACCGGCTTCATAGTTTCGTCGCCAATCGATGGCTCTCTTGGTCGTTTAACACCCGACTTCGAATCAACAGAAACGGCACTTGTACTACCCATGGATGATTGCCGAGATCTGATCATGCTGGGGGCGTCGAGCATCTCTACATCCTTTTCTTCTTGTTTGGCCTCTGTTTTGATGCGTGCCACGTATTGAGCGTCAGGCACAGGCGACTGCCCTGCGTTTGCGACTGGCACTGGCTGGGGAAGAGGGCTGTTGCTTTCACTCTTCGTGATTGCTGGTGGCGGACGCTGGCGAACGGGTGCGTTGCGAGATGTTGGCTTCGAGAGCAAAGCTAGCACATCACCTCCCGTATATCTGTCACGAGCCTTGGAGTCCTCGATAAGCTTATTCCAAAACTCACCTTGTTGCAGTGACCTTGAGTCTCCCAGGACCCAAAGTGAAGATTTGGCACGAGTCAAGCCGACGTTCATACGTCTGATGTCGGACAAGAAACCAATACCTCCGGATGCTGTGGCTCTGACACAGGAGAAAATGATGATTTCCCGCTCACGTCCTTGGAAAGCATCAGTGGTATTGAACTCGATCTCATCAAAGATGTCCTCTCCATATCGGTTAACAAAGCGGGAGCGGAGCTCATTCAACTGGGCCTTGTAAGTGGCAATAATACCAATTTTGCCCTTGAAGTTGTAAGTACGGTAGTCGGCCTTTAAACGATCGTAGAGACTCATGGCAGCGTTCAATTCGGGGACGTTTATAAAAGAATGGCCTCGAGCCTCTTTGGTCTGAACTCCCTTAACATCAAAGAATCGATATGGCCCAAGGATGGTGCTCGCATGATATGGTTGTGCCCTCAACTCTGCCATTCCATCGCCATCTAGCAACCTGCTGTTGTAGAACTGCTGGCTGGGGAATTGACTAATCTCAGGGTGCATGCGATACTGAGTATCAAGTAGATGGATATCCTTTGGGTGATTGCGTTGCATGCGCACGAAAAGACTTTGCTCGTAGCCAAAATTCTTCGCCGACTTGGAGAGAACAGTTGGAGGTAGCTGCTCAGGATCTCCAACAAGAATACACTTGGAACATCCGTACTTGAGGGGTATAAGAGCACTAAGCTCGATACACTGAGCGGCTTCGTCAATGATAACGCTTTCAAACTCCACATTTAGATTTCTGAACATATCATGTCCACTACCACTCAAGGTTGCACAGAGCACGTGGGCCCCATCGATAATTTCCTGCTGGAAACGGCGGCGATTGATTTCGTTATCACGAGATACGGTATTCCCACTTTCTTTGTCCTCTTCGATCTTAGCGTTGATGTGAGCTCTATTGCGATACAAGCCGTCAAGCTCCCGTTGAAGCTTGGATTCAGTGTTCTTGTCACCTTGGGAGCGAGCTTTGTCTAGCTGCTCTCTGAGACCAGCAAGCTTTTGCTTGATTTGACCAGCCTCCTGATGAAGCTTCTCTTTAGTAGTGAGCATCCCTTTCTTGTCGTTCCTATCGCCTTCGAGCTTTGCTTGCACAAGCTCATCAAGCATTACGTCCTTGACACTAGTATTGATCGCATCACTTCTGCCGATTCGAATTACGTTGATCTTTTGGAATGGTCCGTGCATAGGTTGAATACCCTCTTTCAGTCGGACGACCAATTCATCCACTGCAGCATTACTGGGAGCACATATGAGAAGCTTTTTCTTAGGGCCACTTGGTGGTGCCCCAGGAGCATTGCCTTGAGGTTTTGCTCGGAATTGCTCGCCACCCTGAGCTTGCAGGGTCTGGGTGAGCAGAGCGCCGACCATGGCAATGATTGTTTTTGTTTTACCGGATCCTGGAGGTCTAGAACGAATTAGAAAATTCTTCAAATCCTGGTGTTTAATTACCTACCCTTGAATTAGAGTAAAACCGTCATTGTCATTGGCGGATAGAATAGCCTGAGCCTGACCTCTATTGAGTTTGTATTTGGACGACATCAATCCTATCTTTTCGTCTCCGTATTTCTGGATTGGGGAAGGCTTTGCTTCAAGGACTTCGTTACACAAGTCATAGTATTCCAAACTGCTTAGAGCTGCAAATTCTCGTTGTGTTGTGGTCATGTCAGCAATCTTGACGATGTGAATCTTGCCATTTGGTACCAGACATTGAAGTAACCTAGGGTCACAATCTCTGCTGACGCGGTAAGTAACCTCGATCACATCCTTTTTCATGGTTCTCCTATCCACACGAGCTAGGCAATGTGGTGCTTGTGGCTCGTGCATAGGATCATGGCTCTTCGAAAAGAGGACGATATCTCTTTCGCTCAATTTAAGGTCCTTATTCGCCGCAACTGGCATTTTCGTGCTAACTTCCATAAACTTGTCCACAGATAGACGGTTCATGATTGTGATCTCTACAGGCTTAAAATTGTTCTCGTCCTTTGCCGTAACAAGAGACCGCCATACTTCAGAGGTTAGTAGCGGCCCAAAAGTTCTCTTGTAGAGATCCAGGTCAAGATATTTGTTGTCGATTTTTCTGTACTCGCTATTGCTTGGAGGAATGTCCCCTTCATGAAAAATATCCCAGTTGAGAATTTCGAGATATAGTTTATCCATGTTAGGCTCTACTCGTGCGCGCAGGTCCTTCGCAGAACGTTGTATCTTGGTCTTCCGCACCGGGCCTTGGTGCTGTGCTTTAAGTGCACGTCTCCGGCTTTCCTCATATTCAGAGACCATTTTGGAAGTTTCCTTCCTCTTGGTCACCAACGCGTTCGTTTCATCCTCATCCTCATTATCGTCAGAGGAATCTTCGTCTGACGAACCGACCATGATTTCGCTGCGGATTGGAGCATGATCTTTGCCATGAACGCCGAGGCCACTCAGTCCTGAGCCCTCTCCAGGAACCAGAGATGACGGTCCCCGAAGTGCTTTGGCCCTTGCAATAGCTGCAGCATCACGCTGCTTCTTCTCTTCGGCGGCCTTCTGACGGCTGTTTTTCAGGAAGTCGTTCGTAGGCTTTGGTTGTTGCCTAGCTTTCATTTGTTGAAGGATAGCCAAGTTCCTCTCGGAATCCTTCCTAAGCGGAATTGATGTCGTCGGTTCATGAACCTTGCCTTCGGCTGACTTTGACCATGCATCGATTGTGCCTTGTTTCTTTACAGCGGTAACCACGACTGGAGAGCGGATCTCGACAATCTCAACGCCTTGATGATCGCTAAGAGCCCGTTGCAGCTCAGCCTTCTGCTGGCTTGTCAAATTTGTTCTCTTAAAATCCCGCTCATTTTCGCGCAAGCAAGCGCTTTTGATATAATTAAGAGCGAATTCGTCAATCTCAATGTCGTATTCTCCAAGATTCCGCAGAAGCTTGCTCAAGAGACTCGTGATAACGCTTACCAGATACTTGTCTCTGAGCCTAAGCATCATGGACAGCCCATTGACATTCTGACAGACGACTTGCAAGACTTTACGACGAGAGGCTTTGGCGGCATCAGGTTTGGTTGATAGTTGGGAGTCTTCAGGAACACTTGATTCGCCTGTGGCTGTTGCGATGATGCTGTAGGCATCAAAGAGCTTCTCTGCATATTCCATATCATCACGACAGAATTCCTCCATAAACTTGGTTGACTTGTTTACGCGGGCAACCCAGTTTTCTGTCTGGGAGAATATCATATCCAGTACACGCCATTGAGTAGTCCACCAACCCAGGATTGCATTTTGGTCGTGCGTGTCGAGGGAAGAACGGGTTCGTAAGACGCCCGTAGACCCACAAAGCGCCTCTAAAACATCTTTACTAGTTTTGATCACGTATACTATGGGTGTGAAAGTACGCAGTTTGGTAATGCGAGCGACTGCATAGGTCAGAGAAGTGAGCGTTGGTGCGAAGGCCTCCTCCAAGAGTCTGGACATTGCGTCACTCCTGCTGTCCTGTTCAGTCATAGTCTTGATGACTTCCACAGCAGCCTCATAGACTGATTGATCTGCTGACATCAGAGCTGCGAATAATGGCCGGGCAGTTTGAGGAATTCGGTATATTTCGTGTAGGTCGTCAGGCTTAAAATCGCTTAAGCGTTCAAAGACCCTCGACACATTTTCATTGAGCTGTTTGAAGTCTTTGTTGTATTGAACATGATCCTTGGGCATGTTTGGCGTCTTCTTATTTTTCGGGAATAATTCATCAACACCAGTGAGCGGAGCTGTTGCTGCTAAAATGCTCTTGGCCAGGTCAAGGTTACCGGGACGAAACACATCAAGAACTGCTTGCCATATTGACTGGGAATGTGCACCAACACCGCGCTGTATTTCGGTATCTTGGCTTAATGCAGTATACTGAGCACTGAGAGCTTTGCTGTCCAAGGCAAGGGCGTCACGGATAACCACCATCCCTTGTCTCTTAAGCTCAAGGTGGCCCTCATCAGAAGCCTCCAAGTCAGCACAAGACACGATTGTGCGGATGTTTCTCTCAACGAGACCTAGAATATCATTGATGACAACCAGTGAGGTAGATGGGTTAATTTTGTAGTTGTTCTGAACAAACGTATCCAGAGTGGACGAGAGAGCCATAAGGCCAGAACGACAACATGCCATTCTCGCCTGTTCTGGAAACCTGCCATCTTGGAGACGCACAAAAAGATGGTGAAGTAGAGAGCGGCATGCATCGTGCTGTTGGACAGCAGGGAGTGACGCCAAGAATCCTGGAATCCAGGAGAGCGCTGTAGCTCGAGGATTGGGCTGCTCTGATGCCTGCGAGTTTGTGAGAAATTTCTCATAAGCGGGACTTACGAAAATTTGTTCTGATACTGTGGCAGGGGATATCGTGCCCAGTGCTGCCCAGAAGTCCTTGGAGGATTTGGCAATGAGCATTTGGAGAGCCTCGACAACTAATCTCAGGATCTCCGCAGAATTACAGGTGAGATGCTGCAATGCGAGAAAGTAAAGGTTGGGTTGAACTTCCATGGCTCGGAGCGAGTGCCTAATTAGATTCTCTTCAAGCCTCCCAAGAATTAGAGGTATGCCTCTCCAGAACCGTTCTATTTCCTCATATGAGGCTGACACTTTGTTGACATCGATAATGGCGCCGGAAAGAGCATCATGAACGGTCCATTCGAACTCCTCGGGTGTGATGGGCTTAGTTTCCCTCTCCCAACCTTTAGTTGCGAACAGTACTCGCACCGAATCTTCGTCGAATAGGAACTGAGTCATTGCCGGTAGCATATCGCCTAGCTTCAGCGGCTTTTTCTTCTGGATTTCTGTGAAGACATAATTGAATGATCCGGAAAGATTTTTTTCTTCCTTGTGAAAATCCACACAGCAAAGACTTTCATACAAAGCCAACAGGGCCGCGCGGTCATTGTTGATAAGAAGGCTTTGGTTGCGCTTATGGGGCTCAACCTTTGACAAAATGGATTCTCCTGAGGCGAGACCTTCCTTTATGCGAGCAAAATCACTTGTGTTAATACGATCGGCGAGTGACTGGACAACATGATCGTCGAAATTCCTACAACTGTCAGTTGTATCACAGAGGCTGAATGTATGTACAACTTACTCCGCAAGTGCCTTCAAGAACGGCTTTCGGCCTCTATGGTAGTTGCGAACACACCTATCACAACAGCTCAAGAGTTCTTTCAGGCGCTGTGTGTATTCCTCCAGCATTGTTCGCAGCATAGGTCCTGACCCCTCAGTATCCAATCCGAAGATAAGGGTGAATTGGTATGCCACATCGTGTCGCCTTTTTGCATCTTGTATGAGTTCACGTTTGGTCTCGGAGCCTATGTCCTCTTCTGCTTCATCTGGCTTGTCATAGTCGACGTCATCGTCATCGGTGCGTTTGGGACAGAACCAATGTGCCGTGGGCGGAAAGCTCTTCAGTTCCCTGTAGGATAATATATTAGCACATGCAGAGAGTGAATAGAATTAAGGAACGTACCCATGAAGCCCATGAAGCTCATCCTCAATCTCGTGCATGTCTGAAGACGTCGTGTCCTATGCGCACATTGTTGGACTACGGATTGGAAGGGAGAGAGTTTGCAATCAGATATTCGTAGTTCACGGTATCAGGCAGTGCAGAAAGGATTATGTAGTGGATCTGTGAAGACTCGGTGGAGTTGTTGGAAAGAGGGAAAGGTTGAAGGAAGGAGTGGCAAGTCAAAACCTAGAGGCAATATTGAGACTAAGGCTAGTGCAGCGACGAAGATGAAATGAAAAAGGAAGAGGACGGCAACCTATGTGATTCACTGTCATGCGTTTGGTCTGGTGGTTGCAATAGGTAGGCACTTTAGCACTTTAAAGTGAGGTTGAACTTGTCAGGGATGACGCGAGCGCGCGCAGACTCTGCTAGGTAGGTACGAGTAGCAATTGTCAGCCTCGCCCACAAGGCTACCTATCAATTCATTGGAGGGTTTTATCAGGCAGGTTGATAGGTAGGTAGAATGATTATTCTCTTGCGTTGGGGAATTGTACGGTTTCATTTCAACGAAGAATTAGCAGAGTATTGTCTTTCATCACAAGTGGCTATAATATTGCTGCAAGAAGTATCACAAAAAGTGGTCATTTATTAGTCGAAGAGAAGTAGTATTGAATTTTGTTCAATTACGGTTTTCAGAGCAAAGTCATATATACAGAAGGATCCAGATGGATCAATTCTACCCACAATCCCTACGTAAAAACACTAAGTCCGTCTCCTCAGGTGCGTGGTAGGGGAACGTTCTAAAAATATAAAGTAAACCGGCTGAATCAGAATATCTTTCGATCCCGCCGTTCTGCGCCTTGAACCAACCATTAAAAACTCCCTGAACGCCCAGTGCGGAATGCAACAACAAAAAAACCAGGTCGTAGATCGCTCATGCAAATCATCATGCTTCGAGATCTTGTGTATCAACAGACAAAGGAAACGAGTTTTTGTACAAAAGCTGCTATTCGTCCAAATTCAAGTCATCCATTACTCAGCAACGTCGTTTCTTTTGCTTTGATGGGGTCCAGGACAGTTACTTGACTCCATCCTCGTCAAGAGGGCGGCTGAAGTGAAGTCATTACTCTGCTCGTAACTCGGCCGGATGCGATCCATCGAGGCACGCATTCTATCGAATGATGGTCTTGTTCTGTGTGTTTGAGTGTCATATGACGGTCGTGCCCTATCGTAAGATGGTCGTGTAGGAGCTTCCAATGAAGCTCGATGCCGAGTGAAATCTGTTCCATCACTGCCGTTTTGACTTCGAGGATTGTGTGTGGTAGCGGTTTGTGCGACTGAAGGTGGGTAAATTGGTCGAAGATCTTCATCAACACTCGGATAATGGGTGTGCTTACTCGGCTTTGCGATTTCGGAAGACGTCCGGGAAGAGCTTTTTGATTTGGGTAGAGCATACTTGTCTTCCAAAGTGTCAAGGTACGCAAATTTACCTTGACGGACTTGCTCTCGCACAATATCGACATCGTAAGGGAAATATACCTTCTGGACGGCCTTGATGCAAATTCTGGGTAGGAGAGACGCTATAACAGATAAAAACAAGACTGCCCAAAAGGTCGGTTGCCCAAAACATTCGGGAGCAGCCTTGTAAAAATATTCCGAGGAAGAGAAAGCCGAGTATACGCCGGTCCAGAAGAAGATGAGCAGAACACTGATGGCAACAAGGAGGCCCATTAACCAGTCCCATCGGTAGCTATTGAGAAGAATGTAAAGGTTGATGCAGATGACCGCTGCGGGACCAATGTATACACCAAAGCGCTCACGATCGCTTAGGTCTTGGCCTGTGGTAGTAACAAAAGTGCCTTCCCTGAATAAGAACCAGGCAAAGAAAAAGCATACCAGCGATTGATAGAGTCCATCGGACATGTAGAGCCTAAAATATTGTTAGCAATTGGCCATTATCGTCCTGGGATAATGCCTACCAGAACTTGGTGTCTGTCCATTCCTTTCGCTCAATTCCACGTCGGTACAGTTGAGGAACTGCGAGAGATACCTTGTCGCTCACATCCTGGTCCAGGACACCCATGAAGATGATTGGAAGAGAGGTGAAGGCCAAATTGAAGAGCAAGATATAGGTGTAGTCGTAAAGGTATGTCATATCGAAATTGGCGAATATTTGATACCAGAAGATGGTAAAGGTCCAAACCACGTTTTTGTAGAAGAAATTTGCGATTGTCTCTCCAAGCCTCCTGTATGACCAACGTCCATGTACCAGGACGAGTCTTTGCAGGAAGCGGAATTGACCGATAGCATAATCGGATGACATGACAGCTTGTCTTCCTTCTTCACCAGCAATACCTACGCCAATATCGGCCTCTTGGATCATTGCCACATCATTTGCTCCATCTCCAATCGACAAGGTCATGACATCCAATCCATTCTTGACCATAGACACAACCGCTGCCTTCTGGGCGGGACTGACTCTACAGCAAAGAACAGACTTGCATTGTTTGCACAGAAGGAGGAATTTTTGGCGTATCTGCTCATCTAAGACCAATTTGAGCGAGTCCCCGTCAATAACTATCGCGTGGGTTGGCGCTGGTGGTTCATGATTCTTCTTGGCAGCTTTAAGCTCTGCGTCCGATCCAGTCATATTGAAACCCAATAAGTGCTTATCAAGTTCGGCCTCGGCTGTAGATATCTGGTCGTCCTCAATCTTGAAGACAATAAGTTCCATATCATTGTTGAGAAGGTTGCAAGAAAATCCAATGTTAATGGCCGTCTCTACCTTGTCGCCAGTTAAGACCCAGAGTTTGATACCAGCCTCGGCGAGGAGAGCAATCGTGTCAGGTACTCCCTCTTGTAAACGATCCTCGATAGCAGTGCCACCCAATAAAGTCAGTTCTCGCTCAATCTTGTCCGAAACCGCCTCCAATTTATCCTCCCGGTCCTCGACAGCAGCTGCAGCAAGCTCGTGCTCCTTGCTCCATTTTTGATATTCTTCTTCGCCAAGAACCCTCTGAGCAATACACAATGTTCGTAGTCCTTCTCTAGCAAACATTTCAAGGTGTTCGGCAGTTGCTCGTCGCAGCTCGGCTTGCTCTCCACGTTTTAATCGCGAATAGATGATTGAATCAGCACCCTTACAGAAAAGAATGATTCTATTGTCTGCCATCCTGATGATTGCACTCATACGCTTCCTGGTAGAGTTGAACTCGAGAGTGTTGAGGACGGTGTATGTTCGATCCTCACCTAAAACATTCAGGCGTATTCCGTCTGTAGAGTTGCCCAGCACGGTGAATCCAACATCACGAGCGGTAGCTACCAAGGCGGCTTCATCAGGTGATTGTGCCTTGAACTCAATCCGTGGAGGGTCACCTGGTGTAGTCTCGGAAATGACGGTATGGCAAAGAGCGAGAGCGAGCATAAACTGATGATTGGCGTCTGCTTGTTCTTGACCTGCTTCTCCAGCAAGGTCAGTGACGAAATCCGGAGCAACGAATGTCAGTTCGTCATCATGAAGGTAAGGGTTATTGTGGAGTTTCCGAATTTCAACAAGCATTTTCGCACGCGCTTCTTTGATTTGTTGTTGAGCCCTGGCGCCCTCCTTCTCAACATCGATACCCTGTCGTTTTTGCATGCCGGCTTGCGCTTCTGTGTACGCCTCACCATAGGGAACACCATTGATAGTAGCCTTCTTAAACTCCATAACGTTCTGAGTCAACGTTCCTGTCTTGTCTGAGAAGATATACTCTATTTGACCAAGATCGTCTGAAATGGCCCACGACTTTGGAGTGCAGGGGTAATCGATCTTCTCGTAGTACATGTCGATATCGCTGTAGATGAAGAAAGCTTGAAGCGTCTTGACAATCTCAAGGGAGATGTAGAGGGAGATAGGCACCATGTTTTGGAACAGAATGACTGCGGCCCAGAAAGTAATGAAACCGTTGAGAGCTGGAGTACCGCCAATGGAACCAAATTCAAAGAAGTCCAAGGACTCCTTGCCCTGCCCCCAAATAATGCCTTCGACAAGTCCAGAGCACAAGCACATTATGAGGAGAAGGATGAAGTTGTAGATGACAATCCAGTTTAGTTCACGCGTGATCCGAGACCGTTTACTAGGTGTGATTCCGGAATTCATCATGATTTTCGTGTCCGGGCCAGTGAAAAGGACAACCCCAAGAACCCATTCTGTATTTCTCAAGTTAGTTCCTCGAAGGAGTATGTTGTTGATAGAAATAGGCTCTGCCATTTCTTCGCCGCGGCCCTTTGGGTCTTTTGGGTTGTGTTGAGTCCATCGCGCAACACCACTGTATTGGTAAAGATTTGGCTGAGGTGGTTCGCTTTCTATGGTAAATTCTGTCCGCTCACAATCACGAGCGTGCTTGATTCCCCTACCACTGCGTAGGGAATGCCGAACCTTTAAGTTCGTCTCACCATCCAAATTCTTAGTTTCAACATAGCAGGCACCATCGGGATCAGAAGTGGACAGAACGATGATATCTGAGGGGAGCTGGTCGTCGTTGTATATCCGGACGAAATCACCCACTTGAACGTTTTTCCAACAGTCTTGGTGGAATCTTGCCTTTCCTGACCCTTGCTTGTTGGGGTTAATCAGACTCCCAAAGCTCCTCGTGATGGGTGCATGCTCCCCGGCTTCGTACGAGAAAGCAGTCGAGGGGCGATCATGCTCGTGGGGTATTTCCAAGCCATTTTCGTTCCGGTCTGCACGAGGTAGTGGGGATGGTACCGGGGTCATTTGAATATCCTCCCGCGCAGATGCAAAGGACGTCCTTTGGCTGTACGCAGATTCACGTCGAGTAGCCCTGGTCTCATAGGAAGGTCGTCCTTCGTCGAGAGCACGGTCTGCGTCGGTTTTGCCATCCTTCTTGCCTTTACCCCCCTTGATAGCTTGGAATGTAGACACTATAATTTTCGTCGTGGCTTTCTTAATCCTCCTCCACAGTGAGACATTGTCTGTACTGACATTGACGTTATCCCAATCTACAAGACGGTGAACAGGGGAATTGTTCAGTTCAATGTCCAAAATCGTCCTCCGATAATCTTCGATCGCATCCTTGACAGCCGTTATGAAAACAATGACAATCAAAGGTACTGCGTTCAGGCCGGGATTCGATGCACCAAAAATGCTGAAGATCTGAGATTGAGAATTAGCAACAAATTGAAGGGAAATGGTACCAGCAATGTTAGACTTACAGCAAGAATAATTAAGAATAGGAAATAAAGGTTGGCCAGGTTCTGAAACTGGTACCAAATATTCTTGGGAACGAAGGACAAAGGCGTGTATTTCGCCGTTCTGATTTTGTTTCTCCTGAACTGTGCTTTAGGATGTCCATTCTCGTCTAAAGAGTTCGGAGGAAGGGGTTGATTGAAGTAAAGCGTTCTGGGGCCCTGGCCCTCGTCATCGTTGACTTCGTCGTTAGAAATTCCATTACCTCCATCCTCGCTGGGTTCCCGTTCCTCTTGGATTCCATCCAGCTCTGTCGTAGCAAGAGACTCGCCGCCACCAGACTCTCTCTTCTTCTCATTCTGCGAACCTTTATGCTGCAGACGACCGAGTATTGACATTCGCTTCTTGCTCCCGCTTTTGCCCTTCACTCTTTGCGTCGCCCATCGTAGCCGTTTCGTTCCCGGTCCTGCAGGTATAGGTTCTCCGTCGCTGGGTAGCTGAGGCGTCATTCTTGATTAGGAGTTGCTGGACACGGGCAAAGCCCGGAGGCAGTCAAGTGTCGTCGCCAGAGTTCGCGGTCGCCAACGGATTTGCGATCAATTGCAGTTGTGCGGTTCGTGGGGCTCTCGTAAGTTGTCGTGTCCAAGGCGAAAGTGTATCTACACAGGGAGAGAAATATAGGTGTTCAAGTCGCAGCTAGCTTAGTAAGATGAATGAGCCTGGTGCCGAAGTCCGAGAAAGGTCGATGAACAGAAGGAGGTGCTCCACACAAATTGACTGGCTTTTAACAAAAGAGAATTGCCAGTAGTTACCAGCACACGGTCCAGGGTCGAATTGCTTGCGTTGTTGCTGTCTGGCCGGTGTTGGGGTGTTCTATGATGCTTTAAAATAATGCAATGATTTCGAGGGGAACGGGCAGTAGGTAAGCCTGCCAGTGTCGAAGTAGCCGGGCTGCTCGGAGCACCAGTTGGCGCTAGTTGGGTATCTAACTAAGGAGGTGCAGTACGGAACGATGTATGATCGAGATTGAAATTTCCCGCGCACAACGAAAGAAGAGACGATAGCAAGTGTACGAAGGGGCTGTAGCATAGAATAGGTACTGTACTATACAATGATGGGAATTGAGGAGTATGGTGGCACAGCACTTCGTACTGTGGTTTCGTACTAAAAGCAGAGAGACTCTGTTAAGATCTGATTATTCCGCCTTCAGGGCTGCGGCGCGCTGTGGAGGGTCTAACACAGTCCACGCTTACCAACTAGGAATCGCCCTTCAAACCTTAGGCGTACAACAAGCTCTACCTTGCTTGCTGCGAATTGATTCGCGCCAGGGGTCTTCGGGGCCTGGAGATGAACTAATCGCCGAGACGTACATCCGAGGAATTCTGTTGCGCTGTTATCATTCATTACAAGAATACCCCGGGAACCTTCGGAGCTTCCAGCATTCTCACACAGCCAACATTCGGAGGCACAGGAAACTTTGCGCCCTCACGGTGGTAACTACTTTCCTAGGGCCGTCTGCTCTCAGTGCTCAGGAACGCAGGGTTGGATCTGATGTGTCAGCCGTAAGAGCAGAAAGGGGCAAGGTTCTTCCTGAAGTCGTACCCTCCTGCGAGGCTTTAATTTCAGAAGGAACGTCAGCCTTTTCGTTAAATTTGTTACCAAGAGCAACCAAGCTCCCAAGTGTCGAGAATAGTACGGAAGACCCGGCGAGCCAAGTATGTATGATTTATTAGTGCATAAAATAATTACCAACCCCCCATTTGCAGCTTCTTTCATAAATGCGCTGAAAGGAACCGTGATTCCAACTTGCAAAGCCGTGAGCCATAAACAGAGCAAAAAAGATGACGCACGGAGAGTCCATGGTCAGACGCAAGGAGGGCGTGGAGCCTGGATGTCGCTGGATTTTGGTCGCGTTTTACATGAATGGCTACGGTCCGTCCCCCCGTCTCAAAACTGTGCAAGGTGTTAACATCTTAATGAACACCAAATATGCAAGACACATCGTCATCATCTGAACCATTTGTACTGTATTTGAACCGCCCTACTACTATTATTGTGATAAGCATAGAGGCCCACAGTACCTTAATCGGGGTATGAGATAGGGGCGCTGGGCAAGACAAAGCCCCATTGACTTTGTCTTATTTTTCATGTGCGCCATTCTCTTATCACGTGTGGATCGTGTACCTCCGTTGACTCCTTCGGAACATGGATGCTCTTCAGAGCCGTGCCACAGGTAACGAGCTGTCAGCGACTTCAGAGTTCAAACAAAGACGGGTCCGACTTTAACAGTAACAGCAGCGGAGTATTTCGTACAGTAGCACCTACCTAATCTAATCACCTTCGGCACCATGGGAGATTGAGCTAACAGTACGACCAAGTGTTCTTACTCAGCTGCAAGCGGTAGAGCCGGTACGGAGTACGAGGCCAATAATAATCACCAATCAATTCATGAACATGATCATGCGTAGCGGCGTAGAATGACTCTTTCCGGAGATATGAAAGATGAAAGGCTTTTAAAAAAAACTTCGGCTCCGATGGACTTTTTAAGCCTCTATGATCCATTGGCTTTGCGCATGTGTTCAGGGCTGCTCTCTACGAAATGCTACGTAAAGACGAGGGTGACTAACTTGGGTGAACAGCCTCCACAATCAAACATTGACAACAACGTCAATGGAGTTGAATCTCCTCTCTTCAGTCTACGATCATTCAACGTCTCCGTCTGACATTAAGTATGCATGGGCTTGTGTTGCATGAAAGCTCGTGTCATACAAGTGAGCCGTAAGCTTCATTCAGCAACTACTGTTATATCTATATAACGAATGACTCTCCCGATTTCGATGGATTTCTCAGCAAGGCAGAATGTTCAGGCAAACTGGATATCAAAGCGCCAGCGCCCACGAAATACTGCAGCTGAGAGAATAAGGTATTGTTAATTTAAGGGATCTCGCAAGAGCTAGACTCGTGCCCATAGCTTTGCTAAGACCGATTCTGTCTCCTTTGTCTGGCTCTACAACATCTAGAGCTAAAGATCAAATAACTTACTAAGCGATAACACTGTTTCTTGCTGTACATGTAAGAGGCCTACCATTATGGATAGTAGTTATGTCCCACAGCATCGGTATTAAAATTGCCAACTCTCTACAACTTCAAACAGTCACACGCAGTATGAGACGCTTTGTTTGACCCGCTATGTTTTCATTTCAAGGTTTTCGAGAAATGTACATTCATGGGACAGCGATACTTCAACGAGTACCTAGATCCATGTCAATGACAACACATAGTTGCTTATTTACGTGCTTGCAATTAAGTCCGTTGTCTACAAGCTGTGGAAGTGGTCTATAACTAGCCGTTGATAAATACAACCTCGAATGTCAATAAGTATTTGCGTCACGATTAAGACTCATAGACACAGGCGCAAATGTGGGCAGCCAATTTGCCGGAGGTCGGTCATTGCACAGGTAGCCTAACCATTCTCTATAATTCCATGATTTCCTATTATCACCAAGTGACAATCTTCTTCAACCTACTCCCCTGTGTTAAATCACAAGAATCCATCATCAATAACCATGGTTTCCAACACCCTACAACCATCAGCGCTAGGTCAAAACCCAATAGCGATCACCAAACATAAATGGGGTTCAATATTTGAAAAAATTCCAGATTACGTCCAGCTCCTCTTAATCATTCATTTACTGGTGGTTCTCGCTCTAGTCGCCATCTTGATCCTAGTATTGGTTCGACGGGATACTTCGTGTTCTTGTTGAAGTGTTGAAGACACAAGTCACATAACAAGGTGAATTTGGGTGGACAGAGGAGCTTTGGTCGACTAATTTAAGTAGATTTTGGATGAAGAGAAACGGTAGATTGCGGACGTGGAGGTCGCGTAGGCTGGTTGGTGACTTGACTGGAAAACGGAGTTATTACAGCAAGGCTGGCTAGGCAGGGGGATTATACCAAAATCGTCTTTCTCCTTGGAGTCTGAAGAAAGGAAGACTTTACTTACCATTCTTGCTCCAGAGATGAGTAGCAAATTCACTTACTAAGTTGAATAATATCATTGCTTAATTTCAAAACAACTCCAATCCCATCCTTAGTCCACATTTAAGACTTTGGTAGCAAATCTAAATTTAATATCAACAGTCGTGATCTTTTCGAATGTACTTTGCGCTTAGTTCTACTAAAGTCTGGTAATAATTGTAAGCTACATCTAATATAATACAAGCTTATGCTTAAATTCTTCTAGGCTCTCTCCGCGTTGATGAACGACCAGGAGGTTAAAATGACTCCTCTCTTCTTACGAATACGGTAAAACCTAATCGCTATTGCATCAATTTCTAGTCAAATACATAATCCATAAGTAGCTCATTTGTGATTTGCTAAGCTTCCGAGGATGACACTCTTATTCACCTTTGTACTTGAGTGTGACTAAGAAGGTACAGCGGTTATTTTAATTTCCCCTGGATTCTACTCGCAGTTCAATAACAGTCACTTGCTCCAATGGTAGCCTCCGTTGTTACCTATTATATCCAGATGAAATTCGTTGGACATGTCTCGCTGATCCCCTTTGATCTTCTTGGCCCTTCTTACCTACTTTGCAACAGGCGCTTTCCTTCTAATTTGAAAGAGTATACTTCGAGACCCTAAAAACTAGAATTAGTTGAATTCGAATACATTTAACACAAAAATCGACTGCATCGAAGTAGTAAAACGTGTAAACAAATCAACTTGCGCTTCGTTTAATCCTAAAGGTGTTCTCGGTCACCGTATTTTAGCTCGTTGAGTGATTATAAGCGAGAAGAGGTTTATAACCTCACTCCAATACAGCTGTACTAGCAGCGTCCATCATCAAACCATAGCAACACCAATCATTTTGAACCTGACATCACGAAGTGGGCTTTAGCTCTCTGAGCGGTATTTTCTAATATGATAAGAAGCTTTTGTAGGTCTGCGCTGCTTCCCCTTCTCCTTCACTCATCATCTCCATCTCAATTCTCCCCAAACTTCAAGTGTTTTCCACCGACCCATTTTGTTTCACGTGACCGCGAAGTATCGCGACCATTCCTGTCGCGTCGCCTTTTGCGATACTCCAACATTAATTGTCGCAATTCATGACGCGCATCCTCAACAGCCACCTCAGTGTTCCACAGTATTGTAGGCGATTTGCGCCAAATCGTGCACCTTCGTCAAGATGTCTCAAAACAGGAACATCATGGAGTTCTTCAAGAAGGCTCCTCCCAAGGCTCCGGCGCCAAAGCGCGCAGCGCTACCTGAGAAAAGTAGCAAGAACCCCCCGAGGTCAACATCTTCATCTTCTATGGAACCCGGTGATTCCATAACTGTTGTACCACTTTCTGTAACTTCAACACGTTCAAAGTCAGCAAGGCCCATGGCCGCCCCAAGGAAACCAACACCCTCGATCGTTAAGCCTACAACCAGCCGGCAGGAACCGACGCTGCGTCAATCCTCTTCATCAAGTTTATCTTCACTTCCCAGCAGCTCGTTGTTCCAACAGAGCCAACCCGAGTTGCACACAGATAGATCTTCGAGTCCACCTCCACCAATCACTACTGTGGATTCCGAGTCTGATGATGCCACGTCAAGTCCATCTTCCATCTCCAATAATCACTTGCTCCAGCAAAGCCAAACCTCCTCCCTACCTAAGACGGTTGTAGAACCAGTTTTGGTCTCGAAGTTAGCGATTAGTAACAATCGCGTTATCCAAGATTCAGATGATGAAGACGACGAGTCGGACTCGGATTCTCTACCTGACATATTGGCTGATTTCAAATCTAAAGGACAAACCAGTTCTGTCCCTAGAAATGCTACACCAATGACACCTCCAAGGCCTTCCAGAGGAAAGAAAACGTTTAATTTTCATTCATCTCCTTTGACAGTGCAACCAAAGTACGCTTTTGATATGAAGTCCCTGATAAAGCAAGCCAAGCTTGATGACGCTGCTGAGGAAAAAGCAAAGCGACTGAAGACCATGATGGAGCCGGCTCAAGATGTGGATGCTGATTCGGTTATGAGTGATGATGTTGGGGACGATGAGGTTGTAGATCACGACAACATGGTGGATATGTTGGTCGGTGACTCTGAGGGCTCAGAAGCAGAAAATCAAAAAGCTGTTCTGAGGAGGGCAACGGGAACAGTCACAGAAATGAGTTTTTACTTTTTCGAGACTCAGGTTACCTCACCAGCCCAGCGCCAGGAAAGTCGATTATCAGAACCGGCACAACCCTTCTCAAGTACTGTAGGGTCACCAATTTTTGACTGCATTTGCGGTGATCCCGGCGAGGTCGATGACCATACTGATAGCATTGCTTGTGATACTTGCAAAACATGGCAACACAGGAAATGCGTAATTCCCGCTCGGCATCAGGCAGAACTACAGGAGGAAGCCCCGAAACCACAGAGGAGGACCTCACGCAGGAGAATGCTTGACGAGTTAAGATCTCATAATGGTTTAGGTCACATCGAACAGGAAGACAAAATTGATGCGCCACCAACGGTTAGAGCTGCTGCTGCACGGCTTATCGTATTCACTTGCATTTCTTGCAAGGAAAAAAAGGAGCTTGCAGAGAAAGCCAGATATGGTCGCCTTGGATTGTCATTCCCTGTACATGCTGTCACAAGTGACTGGAAGAGGGAGCTTGAAGATCCCAAAGTCAGACGTCAATCCTTTACTTCTGGCTTTGCTGAGAATATGGTGCGACTTGGCAGAGCTTTACCCCATGAGTTGTTCATGTGGTTACTTGACGAACTATGCTTCGAAGAGAATGATCTTCTTCGACACTCATATTGTGGTGTCTTAGAAAACTGTCCAAGGGAACAGACCCACCGACTTTTACAACCGGAAGTGGTGCAGTCCTTATTTCAAAAGCTGGGAGGTACAGCAGTCAACACTAGCTTCACAGAGAAGATCAGACCCGTCAAAGAAGTTTCTGATCCCTATCCTGCACGAGACTGGGCAAATCTTCGTTCTATTGTCGAAATATTTGGCAGACTTGCACACAGCCTACGCCAAAAGACGAGAGTGTCTGTGATATGTCTGCTTCTGCGAATGGGTGCGGATAACACGGTTATGAATAATGTTGACCTTCTCTACTCTGTTCATACGACATTGAGTTCGTTGTGCGATTCTGTGCCTAAAGTCTCCTGGGAATCATGTGTAAGTGATAGGTTCAACCATGAAAATACAAAGCTAACGAGATGACAGTGCCAAGAGGTTTCTAGAGCACTTTTCACAAGTGTCCAGGAAGCAGCTCTCCGTTACCAAATTACCAAATGCATACCGTCAACTACACCTGAAACCTGCGATCTCAGAAGACGATTCGCAGCAGCCTCTTTCTTCGAGAACATCTCATTATGCGACAAAGACATGTTTCTTAACAACGATATTAACAAATACACCAACTACCTCAATGAACCTCATTTCAAAGTCACCGCCAGTACTGATTTCCACGAACTTGCAGCCCTTATATCGCTTCTAGACATTGCTATTGACGATGGCCAGTATTCGGGACTTGATCTCGATGATAAGAAGATTGTGAAGGAGCATAATAAGGATATCCAGATCCTCGGCGCCCGTATCAAAGCCATATGGCAGAAAATCACTCCAACGGTTTCAAAGACACTTCATCTGAAAATAGAAGCAAAGACTTCTATGGAACTGGTTAACCACCGGATTGAGAAAATTTTGCCGATTCCAATAAAGACCAAACCAAAGAAAGATTTCCTTCTATCTCTGAGAAAGGGATATGAGGATGTTGAAGAGGAGAAGGCTGGCATGGCAAAGTGGGTGAAGAAGAAGCCAGCACTTTTAAAGACGGAAGATGATGATCTAGAGGACCCTCAATTGGTAGAGTTACTGAGGAGGAAAGAAGTGTCGGGTATATAATAGTGGTGCAGTACACACATAATACATAATGCTAGCGCGGCGTTGGGGGACACAAAACATATAGATGTAGTAATACTGGGACGGGCTAGACTTTTTGGAAGCTTACTGATTGTTTTATTGTATCATACACTTTCTACAAGCTCTCATCAACGTACCAAAAGCTAGGTATACCTAACTTACGGACAACACCATTCCCAGCTGGTCTCGTAACGGATGCTCATTTGCGCTGCCACTCAACTGCCAAACTATGCTCACTTCATAACATCTCCAGAACTAGTCGTAGAACTTTCGGTTCTCGTTGGGTCCAAAAAGGGTCGTTCTTATGGAAGGTAGTGCGTTATCTTGTAAAAGCTTCAGACGTTCATCGAAAGTGTTGTTGATATCAATCTTGCCCCCACCACCGACAATGGAAAGACCACCAGAGCTATATCAGTCAGTAAATAACGCTTCGAAATAGTTCTATAAGAACAAGCTCACCATCCCTCTGGTTGCGGATTCTTCTCGTCAATAGATGCAGAAATATCCTTGCCGGTCTTCTCCTTGTACTCCTTAGACGCGGCCTCAATAGCCTTGTTAATGATACCATAATCCTTCTTACGACCCCGGATCTCAACCTTGGGCTCGCTCAAAGCATAATAACCCTCCAAAATTAGATTTTTGCAGATTTCCGTGTATTTACCCTCATCCTTCGTAGCCTCACCGAGCTTCTTCTGCGCTTCCTCAAAGATGGTATCTAACAGTTCTTGTCGGGCACTCAGGACCTTTAGACGAGTCTTGTTGGCAACAGTCGAGCGGGTGATCTGCTGCGACATGGTCGCTTGCTTGGACTTCTTTTCATATTGTGTGTCGAGGGTTGAGGTCTCCTGGCGGACGAGCTTGGATTTCTCGATTGCGAACTCTTCGTCGGCCTTGATCTCGATTTCGCGGCCCTTCTCCATAGCTTCCTGCTTGATAAACGCTAGAGTCTGTTAGTACCTACGGTACAGCCTAGTATTGAAGGCCCTCATGTAAACATACCCGTCATCTTCTTCAACTCCTGACCCACCTGCCAGGTTACACATGGTCGTTAGCAGACTGCAAACAGCTATCCAAGACGGCTGCTTGTATAATGCAATTGGAAGCTTACCTGGTCGTCCGACAAAGCGTGAGCTTGCGACATGCTGGGCAATTGATGTGTCGAAAGCTATCTGACGGAGTGCAGCCAAGTATTCGTAGAGCTGTGAGCTTGGAGTTGGAAGGTCCGTAGTTGAGGATCGTCACTTTTAGCTCAAGGTCACGATAAGATGTGAATCAGTCAGGTGATATATCGTATCCAAAGGCAAAGGGCGTTCCTTCCCGTCATCAAGCGGCAACTCAATTGTAAATAACTCCGTACCAGCACTACTCGATCAGGAGGAGGACGTCAGCTGCTCAGAATGTCAAAGATCTCTGTTCTATAGAATACCCCATATTCCCCAATCCAAAGTTCATCTCGAAATCACATTCCGACCGGACTTGCGATACAGAAGCGAGACACTGTCTCTCCACCAAGGTCACCTCCACCACTGACTCGAACCACTCTCCCTGCAAGCCACAGTACATCCACAGTTCCAATTGCTCTTGACGCCATAACCAACCCAGATGAAGACCTGCGACTCTGCGTAATGGGACAGCTCGGCGATTTGTCGCCAGGAGGAAGTGTAGCTGTCAGTAGCAACTCCCTACGTAGACCGCAATGCTACCTGTGAAACCTCACTGACATAGTCCTGTTTGACAGATTGGCATATTAGTCGGTCTAATATCCACAAGCGTACAAAGTCTGGGCCTTACCCTACAACGGAAATCTCATATATTGGAAGACGAGAAGGAAGGGTCCCAAAATGTTAGACGACCGCCGTACAGGAGGAGGAGATGGCAACTCGGGATGGGCATGTTCATTATTTCGAATCTTGTTGGGAGTACAATACAGATAACAACACTCCCATTACCAGTCTTGTCAACCCTACAAGCTTCCGGGTTGGTCTTCAACTCTATATGCGCCACGATTATACTAGGGGAACCTTTCACACGCTGGTCTCTAGGAGGAACGCTGTTGGTATCTGGCGGCGCGGTGTTGATAGCGATTTTTGGGGCAATTCCGGAACCTGCACATAGTCTGGATCAGCTTTTACAGCTACTGCAACGAGGACCTTTTGTAGCTTGGATGATATGTCAGGCAATTCTTGTTGTGAGTATTGTGATAACAGCTGGGTGCTTATCGAGGTTCCCAAGCATAAATTCGAATCCGCGAGTACGACTGCTTCGAGGATTAGCATATGGTGGCATCAGTGGAATACTATCAGCGCACTCATTGCTGGTAGCAAAGTCAGCTGTTGAGCTTCTGGTTAGGACCATCGTAGACGGGAAAAATCAGTTTAATAGGTGGCAATCATGGGCCATCCTTCTCGGCCTGGTGTCTCTGGCCCTCACGCAACTCTACTACCTACACCGCGGCTTGAAACTAATCTCTACCAGCGTTCTTTATCCCCTTGTCTTCTGCATATACAACATCATCGCCATTTTGGATGGGCTTATATACTTCAGGCAAACGGACAGACTCTCAGCACTCCACGCATGTCTCATTGCTCTTGGGACAGTGATTCTACTATCAGGAGTCCTGGCACTATCATGGCGTCTCAGTGACGAGCAAAGCCAGCCAGCAGTCGCCCAGAGTGCTCTGGCCCCGGGTCTTGGTTACGTTGAAGACACAGATAACGAAGAGTATTCGGACGAACTTGTCCTTGACGAAGAAGCAGCCATTGGCAAAGACCAACAACGCCTGCTTGCCAACGAGCCCATGACACCCACTACCAAACTCAACACTGTCCTCGGTGCGACCCGTGGCGTCCGCAAGACAGTCCGCCTAACAGAAGCCGATGAGATCTGGGGTGAGCTCCAAGACGACGACGCAAAAGCCACACCTTCCACTCCTCGCCGTGCCTCCACAAACATCCCCTTCTCCGATCACTCCAACACCGCTGTAGACGAAACTACCTCCCTACTTCCCCGTCGGGCCGCCACAACCTTCGGCCGAAGACGCCGCCGCAGTTCGAAACGTTCTGGTTTTCCAGGCTTCCACGCCCGACCAGTGAAGCGTTCAAAGACCCAGACAGATGCCCAAGAAGCCACGGGTGGCTTTTGGAAGATGTTGCCATGGTTCAAGAAAGACAAAAGGAAGCAGCCTCCAAGGACTCCTGAAAACCAGCAGGGAGGTAATAATGATGGCAATGACGGCGCTGGACCTTCGAGTGCATGATAAACATAGTTTGTAAGATAGGAAACATCAGTCTAGGAGTCGAGGTTTGGGATATCACAATCGGCGTATAGCAGGGTATTAGCCAAGGAAATGATAATAATGCGAGGCGTACAGGTTTGCAAGACTTTTAAATGCCATGAGGCCTTTCTTTTCTTTTGTCGCAGTGGTTGGTGTATATGCCTAGGCATCAGGAGTTGAAGGGAGACTTCTGTTTGGTGGACATCATTGGTGCATTCATCGCCTTTGTTTCTGGATATGTTATAACGCGTAGAGCAGAGCAAACTCAGGTGCGGCTTGTGAGGTAGACGGGGTAGTTGAAAGTTGAGCGCGAGCGAGCTAGTATACTGTACCTTACCTCATTCAGTTTGTCTTGTCTTGTCTTTGTTCTACTTAAGCAATGGGCAACAAATGCAGTGCTTTAAGTTGTATAACTACCTACTTCTAGGCACTTTTACAGTGTTCTAACTTGTTCCCCTTTTTCTCTTTGTATTGTTAAGCAAGGCAAGGAGGAGGGTTTAGATTAGTTGTAGTATTGCTTAAAGCCTGAGAGACTAGTGTTTAACAGCTACCTTCTCGGCCTACTTGAATTCTTTCAAGCTGTCTCCCTCGTAGGTACCGAGAGTTTTGATGGAAAATAGCATGATAATTCTCCTACAACCTACTGATTAACACACTGATTATCACGTTCCATCCGACAGTCTTATAGAGGGTTGTCCTCTAAGCCATCTACTACTTTTTTTTTAGATAGCAGACTGTCCCTTTACAAAATTCTACAAAAGTCCATAAACACTAACAAAACACTTGAAAATGACAAACATATACTTAGTCTCTACAACAACAAGCTATTTCCTTTTTTTTTTGATACATTTACCAGAGGTTCGAAATCAGATTTAGGGTGTATTACCCATCCAACTAACTTTTCCAGCATGTCTTTTTCTTTTGGCATTTATGCACCAAGTGGACTAGGTCAATATTAATCAATACTAGTATACTCGTTTACAGGATATGCCATTTATACAGTGAATCAATATAGTAACATGAATGTCCTAGGTTCAAGTAAATCTGCTTAGATGACGTGAATCTGAATTGTTGAACTATACCTAATGTATATACGTCACTTATCATCAACAGAGCCTATGTGAAAGAAAGACTTCCAGCAGACGGAAGAAGAAGAAGGAACAGTCGCTGTTACTTGTTGGTTTAAGCCTAAGATAAAGAAAGCATTAATATATCCTTGCTAAATTCCTCTCGAAGAATCAACTTGAAGAATGCTTTCTTTTTGTGATTTGTCTATATGTCTTGATACAGTCTTCTATGGTCAATTAAGCATAGTTAAAGTTATAGACTTAAGGCTTTGTTAAGCATATTAGTCTTCGGTGACTTTTTTTCAACGGATTCAAGAGTTTTGATATTGTGATCCCTGGGAAGGAATTTAGTGAGGAATTTAAATGGTTTTATGCCTTGTGATTAGTCTTGAATTCTTTATGTATCAAATGTTGGTATCTGACAGTGAGAGATTTTTCATTCTACTATGCTCTTACTAAGTGGTACTATACTATACTAATCTTAATATCAACAGTTCTTTGTACTTGTACAACTATCTGGGTTTCAGCTTTAGGTGGGTTAATGGGAGATATCTAATCCAGAGAATAGAAATTGGTTGCAAGGTGATAAAATTTTTGATTAAGTAGATTTATATTTAAAGGTAGAGTGAATACTTTTATACTCGATAATATAAGATCACTCACTGTTGAACAAAGTTATCTAACTAAATATGTAGCATTAATTAAATCAAGCATAGATACTACTCCAAGCTCTAATTTATTAATGTCTTGTACTTAGCAACCCTATACTCAACTCTAGCTTTAAGCCATTCAAGGTCAGAATCTAAAAATCTTAACAAGTGATAGAAGGAAGTTTAAGGAGAGCTCAAGGTAATCAACAAGTTTAAGAAATTTATTAATGGTTTGAAGTGCATTACTATCTCTTGCATGGTTTGCTAAAAAAGAATACTCGATTCAAAGAAACAATCGAGACTAAACTAGATACTGTACAATTGGTTTATAAGAGATCATTTTGATTAGGCTGACTGAGTTCCCTAAATCAATCTGTATAATACATGAAACTTTAGACTACCTTTATCCCCCTCCTCTATACAAGGCTGTATTAGCAATAATGCCTTGAACCCTTCTAACTAATACTTAGTTAATAAACACCTAGACATTACAGAGTTTAATATAGAGCAAGCTCCTGTCTCGGCTAGAGAAACATTATTCATTATAACTTGTAATACCCTACTAACAAATATAAGAAGCTTAAATTAAATTAAATTCTAATAAAGGCAAAGAACTCTCTTCTAAGAGCTAAAGTAGTAGAACTAAGAAATGAAGTCTTAAACTCTTAAGAAATTACTACTAGGTTCTAATTAGAAATAAGTTATAAAGTTATAATATCTTAGAGCTTGATATAGCTCTTAACTTTCTAATTAATTATATATAGATTTTAGTATAATAACCCTGCACTAAGGCACTAAATATATCTAATAAGGCTATGTTAACCCTAGACAGAGCTAAGTCTTTAAAGTATATATAAATAACAAGAGCTTAGAAACATTTAACATTGCAGCATTCATTTCCTCTGGGCTTTCCAAGAAAGGGTCGACATCACAATAAACATATACCTACTTTCAATACAGTTGTCATGTATCACCTCTCAGAGCATAGAACAGAACTAGATCGCTTCAAGATCTTCTCTTGATTGATGATGGCCCGTTTACAGGCATGACCAGCCTTGATAGTTGTACAGAGAGAGCCATGAAAACTCAAACAATGACAAAGAGAGAGACTGAGAAACTTCCTTAGCAGTAGAAAAAATGAGACCGACCAAGAGAGCGAGCTGACACATAATCACCCTCCTCCTCCCTAGCTCTCCATCAGTCAACCCAATTTATCGCAAATTTCCTTCCCTACCCGCCTTTCATCCCAATTCATTGACGGTAGCGTGAGATTATTCCATTATTCGCAGATTTTTGTAAAAGAGGAACGTTCTGTGCAGTGGAAACGAAAAAAGCACAACCCAAAAATGACAGACACCATAACACCTTCTCGAATGTAGTAGTGTGGTGGAGATCGAGACCCGCAAGACACGAGCGCTACAGCGCTGTATTATGTGTCGGGTATCAGACTAAAGAGCAAGTTGTCTGCTATTCTTATATCGCCATGCCGAATTATGCTTGATGCGAATGTTGCTGTGGGATACCCCCAGGAGGCATAGGATAACCTGTTGTTCTTTGTTGTTGTGCAACATAATTCTGATAGGCAATAGCTTGTTGTTGTTCGAGTGGCATGTAATTTTGGCTATGCATGGGATTCTGCTGTGGGATGCCGGGGCGTTGCTGCTGCTGCTGTTGTGGGGGTAGGTGTTGTGGTGTCGGTTCTTCTGGAGAATCAATCGCATTCTGGTCATCGACACCGTTCTCACCATTGCCTGCGGGCTCTGGCGCGTTCAAACATGCCTGGGATATATTAGCGCATACTTTTATGAGAGAACGAGGCTCTCCATACCTGAATTAAGTTCTTTCCCTCTGCCTTAGTGACCAGAGGTTGAAGCTTTGGAGTTGTAAATGTGTAGACGAGACCAGTTTCGGAGACGACGAGGAGTAGGACTTGGGTCCCAGTAAGGACAGATAATTCGTAGGCCTGCGATTGATTCATCAGCAATTGATTCCAGGGTCGCGACGCGATGAAAGACGCGCTGGAGGTGATCGAGACGAACCTTCTTCATGATACCGGCCTTGCGCTTCGAGAATGTTATGTGGCGACGCGACTTATCTGTGATGAACTTGATCTCAATCTTCCTGCGCTCGCGTCCGGGCTTGTCATCATCATCATCGTCGTCGTCGGCCGTCGCAGGACGTTGGCGCTTGATGCCACGGTCGGCGGCGCCATTGCCATTGTGGTCATCGAGACCCGATGGAGAGCCTTGGTCGTGTTGGTCGGTGATATCGGCCATTGTGATGTGTCTGATTTTGAGGTACCACGAGAACGACTCTTTTGAGTTTCGCGCCGATTACCTTAACTGCTTGTGGAGTGTGGAGAGAGGCTGTTGTTCCTGCTTTGTCGCAGAAACCTGGTCGCGCAGTGCTGGATCGAGGAAGGCGTCGAGGAATGAAGCGAGTTCTGATGGTTGGCGAGTGAATTGACGGGTGCTGGCTACCGAGTGGTGGATGGATGGTGTTCCTGGCGACAAAAGGTGGTGACAAGGTAACGAAAATAAGGAACCTGAATAACAAACAGTGGGTTAATTGATTGATCAGGCAAGGTGAACGCTGCGGTGCGGGTGCGGGATGATTGAAAAGAGAATAGGTTGAGAAGCACAGGCGAATTAATGCGCAGGGAAAGAAGGAAAAGGGCGGAGGAGGCTGGGGGGTAATCGCTGACGAGAGACGGGTTTGGTGCCTTAAGATCAGAGAAACGGCGCAAGAGGGAGAAGGCGCAATGAGGGTGCTGAGAGGCGCCTGTGGCGATGGAACGAATGCGCCTGTCTGGCCTGTAAGGGGGTGCTAGGGGGAGCACACAGTAACCACCGTCCGGCGTTTTCAGGGAGGGAGACTGGGAGATTGGGAGATAGGTGCGAAAGCCGCAATGCGAACAGCCGTTTCTCCCTCGGTAAAATTCGTATGAAGTTAGGACAGAGGGGTTGGTGCGCGGAATGCAATGCGCCCTCCAGCTGCTCAGTGCACCACACACACGGTACGCTGCGCAGTCGATGTTACTCGATTGCATGGTATTGCGAGACGGCGATCATTGGAGGAGCAACTATAAGTACAAGGACTAGAACAACTCTGTTCACCTCAATACTAGGTAGGTACTTTGGACGTGAACATCCAAAGTCACCATCGCATCGCGACGAGCATCGACGCGTGAACTGACTGCACTATAGTCGCTCGTGTGTGGGAGGAGGAGGAGGAGGGGGTCGCGGTACACTCCTTGAACTTGCGACAAGACTTCCTGCCGTTTGGTTTGGTTTCTGATACTCGGCTGCCTCCTGGATACGGGCCGGTGACCAAAGACATTCGAGAGTTGGTTGAATTGGACCGTGGTTGTGGAGTCCCGTTCTCCGTACTGGATGATGTGATGGATGTCGTGACTTTGGGTGGATGCTTGGTGTTGTGTTGTTGAGTGGTCGAGGCAACGCGAGGCACGAGGGGGGGGCGGAGAAAGAAGAACCAAATCGAATGTACGTACCTTTTTTTGCTTTTTGGGTGTGTTTTTTTGCTGGTTTTGCTGAGCTGTCGTCTGATGACGGGTTCGTCGTACTCGTCGTAAGGCTCCGTCAGTCGTAGTGTTTGTTTGTTTGCCTTGTACTTGGATACTTTTGTACGGTAGGGCAGGGATTCCCGCAAAAAGTTGGGGTCTTTTGTCGTGCTGTAACTTGACTGCGTGAGTGGTGACCAACGCGAAATCTGTTTGTGGGCAAGTGGTTACCCAAATGAGAAGGGGAGGAGCGACTTCTTAAGACGGGCCAAGGCTCTCTTCGCGCCGTCGCTCTTTAGTGCGAATATGAGGTAACCGAGTGGGGGAAGCGGGTGCCGGAGCCGATGAGGGAAGCTAGACGTGTTAGGCGTGCTAGGCGTGCTAGGCGTGTGCTAGACATGCTCCGGGAGGAAGGCTGGAGGGCTAGGTAGATAAGACCGGGAGGATCGCAATCGAGATCTCCCATAATCCCATTACTGTACGAGTCTTATTGCTGGGGATGAGGAAAGAGGAAATGGGAAATGGGAAATGGGAAATGAGAAATGGCCTCAATTGCAAAGCGTACAGGAGCTGCAAACGTGCGTGTCTCTCATCTATCTCACCATGGGTGGTGTTTTTGGTTTTCTACACAGTAGTGTAGTACACTACGTACAACACAGCCTCGTAAGGATCGAGAGTCCAAACATCGAGGATCAGCAAAAACTTTAAAGGTTACTTCGCAAGTAGCCAATAACACCAGTCGAGAGCATCAATAATGATAATATGATAATAGGATAAGCCAATACTTTGTTTCGTGCTTCGTGGGTGCGGTGCGGAGATGCTCACAGGGCCGTGACAAGCGACTGTGTGTAGTACAAGCTGACAAAGTCTTTTGTCAGGCCAAGGGGTACAGGTGAGGTACTTCTGGATGGGCCTTTGGAACGGAAAAATACCGTACAAGTACCTGTACATCGATATCTTTGGAGCAGGTGCAGGTAGCAGGTAGCAGGTGCAGGTTGCCGTGCAGCACTTAGCTCCTCCGACTCTCCGTTCACTACTGTACGGTGCGATAAGGAGGTCCTTTGGGCATGTCATGTCAAGCGGCCAAGGACTTGTGCCTAGCGATCCAGACCCCGTTCATCAAAAGCTTGAGCTCCATTGGAGTGATGATCCAGGTCGTTCTGTACTTCGTAAATTCGGTTTTTGTTCTCTTTCCATTCATTCTCCAAATCCACGTGATTGGTGAATGAGCAACTGAGTCGCCGCGTAAGCCAAGACACTCCTCTCATGCTCACCATTCAGCCGCACTACCCTGAAATCTCGGGGACAATGGTACTGTAAGGTTCTGTCCAGGTCATGAATTTCAGCATCGTACGAAAGCTACCACCTGCACATCATTATTATCATTATCATTTGCAAACATCATCTCACACATTCCACATCCCTCATCCCACGTCTAGCTGCAACAGCTCTCGACCAGAAGAGTCACAGAAGCGCTTTGCAGACGTGTACAATGGCCGAGGCTTCTTATCTCCTCCCCCATCTCTTGGTACTTCGGTCCTTCAGTTTCTCTGCGTATGCCTCAAAAGTCAGGCGCAACGCGTACCTTCGCCCTCTTCCCAAACCTCCCAAACCTCCAACCCTCTCTGCCACGATGCCTCCTCACCCAATTCTCACATCCTCACACCACTTGAGGCCAATTATATCCTCTTTGCACAATGGCACCATCATGGCTCAGCAATTTTCTGGCCCGTGCAAGCAAAGTTTCTAAACTCGTCTCGCCAGAGGTTGTCTTCGAGGCATCTCCCAAACACTGACCGTCACAGATCCTGGTCCTCCCTGGTCGTCCTTACCCACAAATCTCCGGGTGCGACGACCTTCGAGTCTATCGCACGTCCCACGCACAGCTTCACAATGCAAGTGTTTCCTTCCCTTTCTTCCGCCTTTGTCTCTGGTCTGATGATTCTCTACGTCTGTCTTTAACTTTGTTTCCTGTGCAGTCAGTTCAGCAAGCACGACTGTAACCTTTCTCTTCTAACCCTCGTTGCCCGTTCCTTGGCGCACGCTTTCTTCTCCTTTTTCTCTTCTCTCTCTCTCACCTCTTGTTGAGCCTCCTCGACACTTCACTCCTTTCCCCGACGACGCCCCAGAGGCTTTTTGAGATACCACAGACGCCGGTCGTCATTGAAAAACGTCTACCGCCTACCTAGTGCCGTCCAGAACCGAACAGGAACCGCCATCATGAGGGACAATATCTTGCTCTCGTATATTATCATGGACATTTTGTATGTCGTATCTGGTGGACTGCTGCTCATCTTCGCCTTGACCACGCAGGCGGAGATCAAGGGAACACCAGAGCTCAAAACCATTGCCCGGAATCTGCTGTTGGACGAATGCCCATTGACGGGTCAGTACTTGAGAGAATGGGTCAAGTGGGAGAACCAGTGCTAACCCGCCTCATAGGCTCCATTGTCAATGCCGTCTTTGTATTCGTTGGTTTCGTCGTCTCCCTACCCGCAATGGTGATTCCAACAACAAGAGGATGGTTGAAATTCCATGGTTACTTTGTAACCTTCTGCGCTCTGTTCACCATGATCCTGGGGTTGACTCTCTGGTTTGAGACTTTGAAGACGAGAAACAACCTGTTCAGTATTTGGAATCGACAACCTGCTGCTACCCAGAGTCTGCTTCAAGAATCCGTAGGCCTCACATTGAAAAATCCCCTGTTTTCTTCGACTAACAAGCCACAGCTGGTCTGCTGCGGTTACTTCAACAGCACTACCCCCCCATTCGTCGTTGACAGTGTTTGCCCAACTGCTGCCATCGCAGCAACCCAAATTGGCTGTGTCACTCCATTCAGCTCATACTCGAACTCCTTCTTGGACTTGATCTTCACCGCTGCCTTTGGTATCGTCGGTATGTACAAGCCTTGCAGCCACATTCTCCGCATTTACTAATCCCTACAGGTATCGATGTCGCTCTTATCCTCACCATAGCAATGCTCCTCAAGGACCGCAAGGAGAAGGAGCGTTATCGTGGCATTGACGAGAAGAACGGAACCGCAGGATTTTAAGGAGTGGGAAAGATAATACGAATGGACGCATTATGATATCGTTATATTTTGCGCTTGTGGAATTGTAGATGGAATTGGTGTATGGGTCTTTTCTTTTCTTTTCAGTCCTATAAACCTTGGTATGTGTCTTGTATTAATACACTTATAGCTAGGCACAATACGTTTTAGAATGTATATGGTAACAACTGGGAAGAGCAGCACAGCACAATTATCTTAATACCGTATTGCATTTTGGGCTGGACTATATTTCCATTTTCTAACGATATTTGGAAAGCCCTGAAAAGCTGTATGCGAAATACTCAGCTTGCTTGGAGTGCCAACCTACTCCAAACAGCAGTGGAGACGAAACTTTCCTTGCGAAGCTTCTGTGCCAAGGCTAAAATTCATCTTTGTCTTGGTCCTCAGAATCCTTCGTTTGTGTAACTTTCAGCAGGTTTCATTTCTCTCGAGCCAAACAAGACAAGAAAGTCAACAACGTCAATATTCTCGGAGAAGTGGTAGAAAACTGTCCCGAAGGCTGCTCGAAGTAGAAGGATTACTGATAAGCTCCACACCTTTTCTAGACCATATAAATATATTAAAGTTGCCCTATGTATTAAGGTGATATTAATTATTGGTTCAGGTACTACTCGCGTTGTATGTGACTTGAATCGTTAAGCCAACGAGAAACTCTTGATAAATTATTCTCTTAGCTGGTTTGTACACCACTGATTCTGTCCCATCTAGAAAACGGGTTGTACCGTTCGTTGTCTTGTACATGCTACTATTTCACAAGTAATTCATAATCCTAGCATAGCACATCTCATTCCCAAGCTATCGGATTTCGATTAGAAATTGAAGACTACTCTACGGTACTGTACCGGTTGGTAGTCCACAACACTCAAAAACGAGAAGGTCGAGCCTAGAACTCCTAGTCGTTTGCACGACTTAAGGCCCACAGGTCCGGAACAAGCATCTAAACGCGGGTTTTGACGTTCCATAGCAGCTATGAGCCTGGTGTACGGCGCGGCTATGGAAACGATTCTAGGTATCGGACGAAATGCACGTTTGATCGACTGTCTGATCACTTGGCGACACCAGCAAAAAGTTGTGTATCCTCCGTCCTGTATCTCCCGTACCGAGAACGAAGGAGTGACATCTCTGATTCAACATGCTCAATCTTTAGTCTTTCTTTCCTTTCCTTACCTATCCTTCTACGAACGTATCTTTCCATTCATTTAATCTTTTTCATCATCATCCCATTTTCACTTTCGTCAAATGCACCTACTGCGTAAAAGATGAGTCGTTCAATACACCATCCCAAAGATGGCTTTAGACAGAGACTCGCACTCCTCGCTTCTCAAAATGCTGCGTATTTTGCGGCCGTGGGATTCGTTATCCTGCAGGTTTCTCTGGGGATTGTTATGAAGGCTTCGCAGAATGAGAAGGGTCAATATGGATTTTCTGCTTCTGGATGTGTGACGATCTCGGAGTTCTTCAAATTTGGACTCTCGAGTTTGCTGTTCTGGGTAGAGGTTAGGAGAAGAAGGAGAAGGAGTGGTCTTGGAGGTGCTGGGATTCGAGGAGAAGAGGGGTTTGGGGTTTTACCTACTTCTGAGAGGAGTTCGGTTGAGTTGAGTGATTTATCTTCCGAGGAGGAGGAGTTGGTTGCTAAGGATGAGAAGGATGATGAGGAGGGGGCTGGTATGCTTCCTAGTTCGGGGGAGGAGGGAGAGATGAATAGTGAGGGTTGGTTTTGGGGTGTTTGGATGAGGGAGATTGGAGTTGAGAAACGGGTGGGTTTTGCGCAGTTGGCGTTGTTGTATGCGTTGATTAATAACACGGTAAGTTCTTTTCTTGTCTTGATCCTCTCAATTCATTGTTATTTTTGATGAGAGGGAGTACCGTTACTGATGTGAAAACTCTAGATCTTCGTTGCGTATAAACTTGCTGATCCGGGAACCATTTCTCTTACGAGGTCTGGTGTTACGTTTATTACTGCTCTGGTTATGATTTGTGCTTTGGGAACGAGAATTACTAAGGTTCAGTGGACGGCTATTGTTCTCCAGGTAGATCATTCTTTCTTCAATTTCCCAATTACTTTGGACTAGAAGAGACTAACCAGGAATAGGTATTTGGTCTAATAATATCCCAATACCACGCCAAAACTGGAATGTCATATCCCCTGACAACCTACGGCGTCCTTCTCTTCCAAGTTTTCCTCTCGGCCGTCTCAGGAGTCTATAACCAAGCTCTCTTGAAATCCGGAAATGCATCCCTCCACGCATCAAATATGATGCTTTACCTTTGCGGCGTCGTATTCAATATGGCTATCCATTTATGTACTCGGCTCTTGAATCCGAGTGAGCCAGGATTTTGGGTGGGTTATGGGAAGGTCGGAGCGGTGCTTGTGGTGGTTAGTAATGTGTTCATGGGGATTGCTATTAGTGCTGTTTTCAAGTGTGAGCTTTGCCCGTTTCTTTCTTGCTTTTTGTTTTCTCAAGATTCGTGGGAGTGGTTTACTGATGAAGTGTATAATAGATGCCGATGCGGTCATCAAATGTTTAGCGACGGCAGTCTCAACCGGAATATTGCTCTACCTCTCACCAATTCTCTTCGGGGTCCCCATGAACCCACTAATCGTCCCCGGAGCAGCTGTTGTGTTGATTTCTTCATGGCTGTACATGGAGACTGCTATGAGTAAGGAACAACAACAGCAACAACAGAAAGAGGAGATTGGTTGGGCGCGTAGTTATAGCCAGAATTGCATTGATGAGTTGTCAACTTGGGTTACTGTAAGTCCCTCCCAGAATCATTATTTGTGGATTTCACAGAAAACTGACGTGAAAACAGGAACATCGAAGACTAGTCCTTGGGTTCGGAGCCCTTCTTACAATAACAATCGCCTCCTTTCTCGGCTCAGCCAAAGCCTCGATGCCCGATCTCAAACCAAAAACAGCCCCGTCATCAACAGACCCCAGTGACTCAATCCTGGAATCACCATTCAAAAATACGCTAGCATTCATACGAATCGACAACGCCTCGCCACCACCCCTACAAACTGAACTTGTTCAAAAATACGCTCCCTTCTTCCATACCCTTCACATCAGCACACCATCCAAGGAAAACTCAGAAATCCCAGAAACAGACACCGTAGGAAAAGGAAACCTAACCCACGATTCCTGGCACGATAACAACTACGTCTACAAACAAGTAGCTTCAACAATGCAACTTCTCCTAAACTCCCCCGTCTACTCCGAAGGCTGGGGCGTCGAAGGCCTCTTCTTCCTCTCCTCAACCTCCTGGATCGATCCTCTAGACCTATCATTTACACCGCTCCTCCAACAAAATCTCCTCCTCCCCTCCCCACTAACCTGCACTACAACACCACCATCATCAACCTCCCCCGAATACCTAGCCCTCCAAGCCTCTTACATCCTCTCGCTTACCGAATTCCCTTACAATATAAAAGAAGGAGAATATTGTATCGGCCTTAATAACTTTTATTATGTACCCCGACGATTCTTTGAAGAGTTTATCTTTTTGAGTAAGGTTTTTGGAGGGGTTGGTGGGAAAGGAGGAACTGAGGAGGCTTGGGCTGTTAGTACTATTTCCAGGATTTTGGATAGGTCGAGGAGGGATGTTTCTTTTAGGAGCATTTTGACCCAGATTGGGGGTTGTTGGAAAGGTGATGAGGTTTATGGGGATGTTGTTGACGAGTTTGTTTGTGGGAGTGGATTACGGTTTGAAGGAGGGAATGTTGAAGGAGTAGAGAGACAAAATCGGAGGTTGGAGAGGCAGAGTGAGGTGCTTGGGAGGGGAGTTGAGGGGCTAAAGGCAGGTAATTGGACGAAAGAGGAGATGGGGGGAAGTCTGAAGGTTTATTTTGATAGTTTTGGTTGGGATGATGTTGATCAGAAGGAGGAGGTTGAGGAGCTGATTGAGGCGTTGGGGGAGATTACTATTGGGAACGGTACTGAGTCTTCTTTGTGAATGGGAGCTATTCGTTTTTTGAATTCTTGGGAGGACAATTAGTGGTCTAGGGGTTTTGGAGTTGATTACACGCATGGTGCGGCGGAGTTGCATTGGGTTGGAGTTTTGGTTTTGGGGTGACTATGAATATACACTTTACGAAGTACATAGGTAGATAGATATAGCAGAGCATTACATATATTGAATAGTACAAATTATATAAGATCTGAAAGCTGCGGGCTACTAGAAGTAAGAGTTGACATATAGCACAAGGTAAAACTGCTTCTCCTTTTTGTGCCAACTGTATAATAATACAAGCCTTATCTTACTTTCAAAGTTTTGATAATAGAACTTAGAATCATTCGCTATTGACAGCATATACCTTCACTGTACAATCTCTAAAACCTAGATTCTATGTTACAGGTTATCACATTAAAGCCTTTTACTTAGTTGAGCTTACACTACCTGAAGTCAACATATAGATGTCACAACTTACTCCATGCAAAAAGATAGTCAAAAGAATGGAAGAATTAAAGGATCATCGACGTCGATTTCAAGTTATTGTACAGCTCCTCATTTATGGAATATAATCCACGGCTAAAGTTTCTACTTCCCAAGCCTCCACCAAACTTAACGACCTTCTTCCACCCTGCAAACCGATATTTCGGTTTGTTTTCCAAGATACATCGCTTTCGAAGTCGATGCTAGTGATATAGATATATGACACCGAGGTCTTTCATGAGACTGCACGCTATTTGCAGCTGACTCAATGGATACGAGGGATTCGTTGTCGGTGGCTGATGATGAAGAATATCCTCATTCTGCACCTTCAGAGTCCAGAGTCCAGGTGCTCGCCCAGGTGCAACAGCTACACATGTTGGTTTGGATGCCACCAGGCGAAGAAGCTTGTGCCGAAGCGGTGACGACTCTTCTGAGGGCTCATATCTCGAGATCCCATTGGGAATGATCTCAGAATCCCATTTGGATCCCGGCACCACGGGACGCTGGTGTATTCAAAGGAGGCTGCTATATCATGACGGCACTACCCGTTGCTGTCTTCAGTGGTACAGATACTCTCTTTCCAGGGCATCTCTCAACGTCGGTATCTGCCACGGTACCTTGATATCATCCCCCTCTCCACGTGCCAACTTCAAAAGATTAGTCTTGACACCTCTCGCAACCCCGTTTAGATGTGCATCCTCCTCCTCCTCGAAATCAGACATAATCGACGGATTCGAAGCAACACAAAAAAGATCACCCCTCTCACACATAATACTCATTCCAGCATCATGATTATTCTCCCCCCTCGAAAACGGCCATTTACTCGCCATAGTAGCAACGATTTTCTGAGCTCCACTATACGAAACAGCTACAGCGTAATGACAAGCCACGAGTCGATTGCGATATACAAGTCTTGTATTATTATCGAATCTACTCATATCTGGTTCATGTTTATACCATGATTCATAGACATCTGGCGGTGGAACTGTTGGATCATTTTTTAGGACGAAACGGAGTGTGGAGTCTGGATCTTGTTGAGCTCCACAGTGTCCTAACCATAGGACATCCCAGTTATCGCCGTATGGTGAGTGGGTGTATGGATTATGTGGGATATTTGATGAGATAAAACGACTTCCGAAGGCGAAATCTTCGAGTTGAGATTTAAGGGAAATATCCCATTCTAAATTATCGTCTACAAGGTAAAAGTATTAGTGTTGGTTATTTTTCTATCTTCTTGAGAAACTTACCAAGTATTAAAGCTGAATCAAGACCCTCTTCAAGTATCTTACGAATACCATGTATTTTCGAAGGCCGTGAATTTGAATCTTCTGATTCTTCCTTCGGTATAGCCTCTATCATCTCAAAGGTAATTCCAGTAAGTGAAGCTGCAACATTCATGATATCCCTCTCCACATTCCTATCTGGCTTGCTAACCACGAACACCTTCTGGAACCCAAGAGTCGAATTATGAATGTCTGAGATGGTAGATGGACCAATATCAGCAGAAGTCTGACCATGGCTTTGTTTTGTTGTTTGTTGTGAGAAGTAGATATTCAAAATACGTGAGTTGAAGGGAGCTGAAAATGTAATTATCCCAGTCCAATACATGTAACTTGCTAGAATTATCCCAAGGTAAAGGAGGTAATGTATGTAGGAATTACGCCTCATAGTACGTCGTTGAACATATCCCGGAAGTTCCGATTGCATAGTATTTTGGTATTTCAGCATTGCGTTACGTCTATGCTAAAAACCGAAGTCGAAGTCGGAGTCAAAATCGAAGCTAAAGCTGAAGTCTAGTGACAGACAAGATGAAATCCGATTGTGGGGGTTTTGTTGATTTTGGGGGATTGAAAAATAAAGTGATCAACTTTTAGTTTCTCCTGTTCCGGAAAGCAAGGAGTTGCGAAACACCCGTTTCCTACCTAAGCGATTCACTTAACAGTTGTAGTAAGCTATTGTCTCGTAATAATGCTGGTGATTGGGTCCCTTGCTTCCCGCTTAATCACGTCAAAAGAACAAAAGAAGGTTGAGAATAATTTTATTACGGGGCGGAAGTATTTTTACTATTAAATCTTTGAGTTGTGTTAAGATAGGTGGAGAAGTGGTTTTGCATGCAAGACAATAAGACCAATAGATATGGCATAGCGAATCATGCGAGTAACCTCCCCAAGCATGAAACTCAACTTACCGTACAGTAGCCGCTTCTGCAGTATTCAGGAGGTACGAAAAGTTGCGCAGAAAGCTGCAGAGCCGCAGGTTTCTCGTACATTTTGATAGCGCTGCGTCATTGCGTAGACATGGCTGTTTCATCGCCACTCCGAGATCTACAGGCACGGACAAGGTAGGCATCTTCACTATGCCCGATTCGGCTTGTAACCAATACTTTAAAAATAGCACCCGATAGCAATTCTGTGGCTATGGTAATTAATAAATAAAGGTTCCAAAATCCTGTTTGACCAGGACGGGTTGTGAGAAGTACCTTCGTAGTATAATTAACTTTATGTAAGGAACTTTCCATGTTATGAAATTGATATTTTCCACATTTATTTACTCCCTACTTACCTATTAACGGGATGGTTCAGAGTGGCACGCAAGGGAGAAGATAAGTTTGAAAATCAATGCTAAAGTAATACTAAATTTCTTTAAATTTTTGCTCTTTTATTCTTCCAAATTGTTTTTAATATAACTTTGAAAAGAAAGTTTAATGTAACGGTAGACAACCGGAAACAGGAGATATGGAATAACATATTGAAAATGAAGTAAAATATCGTTTACCTTTTTCCAATCAAAAACCAATAGAAGGCGGGATCTGTAAGGGCTTTTTATATGCCGACAAGTTCATAAACCACTTAATTTCATAAATCTCTTGCTGAAACGTGGATTGCAGAAGATAAGCGTAGTACCTACTCAAGTAAGTGAGTTAACTTTTAAAACTTAGGACAAATAAGAATAAGTTACACAGAAAATTAAATTACCCAATTTAAGTGATCTATGAGCTCGTCAAGTGAGCAAATATACATGAGCTAAGCGAGTTACCTCTTCAAGTATCAATTCCCCATTCAGATATAGAGGCCTGTAAAAGCTACTGCTAAGAAGGCCTAGCCTCTGGTACACCTGTACCTCACTTGAAAATCCTCTTTCATCTTTGCCTAATATCAAGATAACCCGGTATCCTGGTTGCAAAAGCCAAACTTCCGACTTGCTAGTACGATGCCTTCTAGACTCATACCCAGTGATTCCTTTTTCAACACTCGCATCAAGACTGCCATTATGGAACTGGAAAGTTTCGGGGCCATCATATGTGACGCCATCGAACAGGAAGTTATCATACAACCATTCGGACTCAGTTCCTTCAGTTCCTAATTTGAGTCTGTCGAACTGCTTCATACGTCCACGCAGCTTGAGATATCACCTGAGACGTTTTCAAAAAAAAAAATCGCTACCTGTGGCACTAACACAAGCATCAAAAATCTCGGCGCAGTAAGCATTGTAGAGTTCAAAAGAAACCGACCATCTTACGTTTCCGTCGACAGAGGCCCAAGACCATAAAGGTGCTCTATAATCAGAAGGACGACAACGTGATGCCTTCCTGCCAAGAGAGATACAGGAATGGGCCCAGTACGAGTCTTTGAGAAGAGTTTGGTTGATTCCACACCCCTGCTAGATACTCCCCGAATATGATCATAGAATAAAGAGAATCTTCTCACTAGGCTCGATATCGCTGGAAATTTATCGCCAGATACACCTAGAGAATGTGCAGAGTAGTTTCGACAATGCAGAGTAGTCTGTGGCGATGTAATACCAAGTATCTTGGAAACGGTCTAGCTTGTAATTTGAGCTGGATGATAGGGGTTGCATATTATTTAGTTGCAATGCACCCATACTTTCCAATAGTTTCTCCGCTTTCCGTGGAGTATTGCATTGGCACTCCCAAATATATTGATCACGATTACAGATGAGAACAGGTGGTCATAATATGCGCTGTTGGAGTTTCCAACCTCTGTGGTAAAGTGGCTTATCCTGTTGGAAAGTAGAAATGGACTCGATTGTAGAATAAAGTAAGGTCTAGAGGTAGTATATATATACATCTGTAGGCTGGGGGGGGTAGGGTATTTCCTATTGTAGTAATAGCTCGGAGTAGCCTATTTTAGTAATACCAGATTTGGCAACATATCCATTGACTGGCGAAATTGATGCTGGTAAGGAAGACCGACAAGTACCTTCATGCATGTCTCGGGTGGCATGTTAGAGGTGAGCTCAACTTCTACTCCGTGAAATCTTGGAGGCGGGTTCTCTCCACAATATACTACCATGTACAGTACACTGGCTGCACTTGCCGCAGCTATGGCTAACTATGCTCCACTGTAATACCACCCATTCGTAAACCCTCCATTAGCCAGTCATCCTGTGATACAGTATCTTCACCTTCTACAATACAAAGTGCATCAATTAGATAGAGTGAATTCCCAGCTTTCGGGTGATGTGAAGGGCATCCTAGAAAGTTTAAGAGAGGTCAGACATGTTGATGCCCTTTTACCTTTCTTAGATTTGAGAAAGTTATTCTTGTGAAAGGTCTTTCTGCCCTTAGGGCCCAACAATAACTCAGAGTAAGGTATCGAATATAGTCGTCAGTGAGTGCAAAGTCCCGAAGTAGGTAGTTTCGCGGGCAATCGAGATGAACTGTAAGCTCGTATGCCCTTCACTATAATAAGTCTTCTATTGGAAGCTGCATAAGAGAGGCTGTGTATCTGGGTTTATTCTCGAAAAGGTGAAAGCTTAAAATGAGGCTTTTTTTGGTCGTTTTGTTTTGCTATTTTCCCCCTTTCTTAAGTTGTTGATTTAGATATTTTGTTAGCGAGGTTTGGCTGTCTTTTGTTATTGGAGCCTTTGGTTAAGAGTCGAGCAGTGATGAACCTATCTTTTTATTCTATGAACATCGTTCTTGTCCTTGACTTCTCAAGTACACTGCAAAAAAATTAGCCAGCCCCACAATTTGCGCTTGTATCTCAGAACAAAAAAAATCATCCTAGAAACAACTTCACTGTACGTACATGTCTAGGCGGTGGGTAGACCGCAGAAGCAAAACGAAAGCAAAGCAAACAGGCCAAAAACATACAACAGTAGGTATTCGCTGGTGGTCACCCACCCAACTACTAATCTACCGATCTGAGGCTTATGTATGGCAGAGCGGACGGGATGCCCAGTTCTCCTCAGTCTATGGTCGTATGTGACAGGAGAATTGTTAATTTAGACTATGTTTAAGTGACTACTGTGATGAAGTGAAGCTGAATCTGAAGGTGGGGACTGAATAGATCAGTGCTCTACTTGTAAAGACCATCTTTAAGAATAATCGATATTTGGATTCCGGTTCCGTGCTTCTTTTAAGGTCCAGTTACCATACCTAGTTACTATACACCTTCCACACACCCATTCCAAACGCCAAAACCCGCACACCAGCCCTAAGCAAAATCTCCTCCCCTTTCCAATCCCAACACCTACCTCTTCCTTCCAAACCTACATTATTCACAACACCCACCATCTTCTCAACCGCAAATTCGGGACTAAACAACTTCTCCTCCTTAACACTACCCCAAACTCCTTACTCAAACCTGTCTTCACTGTCCCATGATGATACGAAATAGCCATTACTTTAATCCCATGTTTCGTTTTTAAAATAGATCAAATGTCTTTGTCAATGAGTTGATACCTGCTTTCGAAGCACGGTACGAATACTAGCCTCCAAGCGAGTTGTCGGATGTCGAACCTACACGTGCGGACATGTTGAGCCAGACGGCGTGTGGTGGGAGGCATTCTTTCAATTCTTCTGGTGTTTCGGTAGTGATATCCAGGGATTTTCTAGGGAGGGAGGGCGAGAAATGTTTTGCGAGGAGGAGGCGTCCAATAGTATTGATGGCGAATGTGGAGGTGAGTTGCTGGTAGTCTAGTTGAGCCGGTGACTTTTCTGGATATAGGATACCTGGAATTGAAAAGGCGAGACGAAGATGGTTCCATGAAGATGGGAAGAGGGATTTTGCTTGTGCTGCTGTGGCTGAGACTGTAGATTCGTCTGATGTATGTTAGCAGCTGTTCACTAAGATTGAGCTTTGAAGGAAGGGCTGCACTGGAGAAAGTGTGATAAGAATGGTTACCTGTGACATCAACTTCCATTACTGTAAGACGCTTTGCATTAATCCCAGGGATATCAGCAAGAATTGACTTTTTCACTCCCTCAATATCTCTCCTCGTAGTTGCAACCACGGGAATCTTGGTAGTCTGCAGTAGATGCCGAGTTAAGTAGAAGCCAATACCACGATTTGCCGGACAAACAAAAGGCCAAGGTCCGGCTATGATGTCCAATTGTTCAATCTTTATATCTAATTGTCTCTTAGAAGCTATTCGCAATACTGAGTAGGCAGGTTTTCTAGGTTGTTTCCATCTCAAGATGCCCATGTCGATGACGCGAAGATATGCAGGGACCCCACCGATCTTCAAGCGCCGGGTCCTCCCGACGCTACCGCCCCCATCTCTGCACAGGTTCCTAATTCACAAGGCATGTCCCTGTGTGCATGAAGAACAGAAGCTTGGATCGTCTTAATTTACCTGCTAGACAGTTGAGTTTTCAATAGACTTCTTTGACAAGATACAACCATTATACTATTCGCTAAGGTTTTGAGTAGTGAATTGAGCTTTTCAGTGCCCCCATCATGTAAATACATGCATTCAAGAATCGTAGGTATATTTGTAATGTAACATGCTCGACTATCACTCACAGGGCAACATCCTGAAAACTTGAGTTCCCTGGTGTCTGATCTCCCGACCCCAGTCCGTCCTCTGTCTCCTTCTCCCTGATCGGCAGAGCATTGGGTCGAAGTGCTGGATTATGTAGGTCGCGATCCTCCACTCTAACCTTTTGCTCATCTGGTACAGTTGTCTTTTCCTCTTCTTCTTCGCTACTGCTCTCTTCTCGCTCCTCTTCCTTCTTTGGTCCGTCTTTTGCGGGCGGGGTTGGTGGGATTGGTTGGTTGGCTGATCCGTTTGTGCCATTGGATTCAGAGGGAGGTGATGGAAGCGGTGATTCTTTTCGGGGAGTAGGTTCAGGTGGAGCAGCAGCGGGACCGACATTCCGCTGTCTAGGATCTGCATCTAGGTAGTACTGTCTGACGCCTACAATCCTACCACCTCTCTCACATCCTTCGACCCATTCTGGCCTCACAACTGGGATGTTCATCTCAACTGCCTTCTCCCAAGCCAAACCTCTTCCTTCTGTAGTAACAAAGTGTGTAGTGTCGAGTCGTACAGTGTCTGCAATCTTGGCTCCAATCCGTTCGACTGCATTTGTGAGACTGTCCCGTAATTGTGCTGGCAGAATGCCTGGTGTGACCGTAATTCCACTTAAATCGGTCATCTTATGCGTCTTGACCTTCACTTTCTCACTGGCAAATGTGCCAGCGGTCGTTCTTAGAATCAGCTGAAAGGTGTATTCGGTATCAACGCCCAATCCACTGATCTTGGTGCTCTGCGCATGTCTTGGAATGCTGCCAGCTTTTTGGCCATTGCGGAACAAGGAGAGCGAGATAAAATCTGCAGTTGCTAGATCTGTGGGGTCCCATTCAAGGACTACTGAGGTCTGTGTTGCATTCTTGCACCGTAGGACGGGAGATGATGGCTCAGCTTCGCCGAACGAAGAGTATATGGCATCTTGCAGTTGTAGGAAGGCGGCTTCGGCCTTCTGCTCTGAGGCGGTATTTCGAGATACTGTGATATCGACAATGCTGCCGGATGATATGCTCGGAGGAAGGAGAATGGAGGGGAATTCGACCTAAATAGATGAATTGTTAGCCATGGTGTCTTTCGCATGCGCGCAGGAAGCTGCATTAGCGATTCCAATCAAAAGGGGGGGTCCTTACAAGGCGTTTATCTTGTGTCAGTAGTACGGCGACGCCGGCGTCGACTTTGCCAACTGTGAGCGAGATCAACATGGTTGTTTGTGTGTGTTTGATTATTATTGTAGAAATGGCCTTCTTTCAAGATACATACGTACGTTGCGACGACAGCTTTCATCACCAACTTCAATAGCTTGCCTGGCGTCATTTGATTGGTGCGCTGAAACGTCGTCTTGGTCCGTGCACATATCGCTTCCCCTATTGCGCAAAATACAACATTCAGCCAAGGATTTAGGTTCATGTGTATTTGCACAAGTTCCGCCTCATCACAAACACAAACTACATAGCATTATCTGTCCCTTGAAGATAACTGAGCTCTTAGATTTAAGCTAAGTAGGAAGGGTGAAGAAGGATGAAGCGAAGTTGGCAATTAGGTAAGCAATAGTGAACAGCACCACAGCACCTGGACTGGTGAGCTAGGAGATCTATTGCAACTCCTCGGCTACAGGCTATAATTGCTGCTACTTTATTAGCTAAGATTAGATAAAAGTCCAGGGGGCCTTGAAAACAAGTCTGCCCTACAGGTCATTGTTCTTGAGACTTAAATATTCTCATCATATACGACTAGCTAATATCACCATCAGATCTCATAGCTTCTAGCCATAGACCACAATTCTATAATAATCTATTAGCTTTAAGATATCTTCGATCCAATAACAATGCTTGCACTTACATATAAGAATGAATATTTCGGTTCTTAAGTTCCTTTCTTACATCAACAAGAAAGACTTCCATCTCCTCCTTTTGACCGCCCAAGCACTCTGGTAAAGTTAGCGACACTGATGCGTTTAATACCTCCAGCTAAGTTTTCATGTGCCCACATACCCATTCAGCCCAGTTGGCCTCTATAAGCCCTCCCAAAGAAAAATACAACATACCTAATTCCGTTCTCTTTGGATCCTTTGGCCAACAATTCAAAAGCCACTTATATCTACCTAACTTCCATAACATTGACAAACCCAGCAACCTCAACAAGAGCCTTATTGTTCGCCGCGCTCACCAAATCACGCCTAATCTTAGCTAAGCCTTCCACTACAAGATTACTCCATCTTTCAAGGGCCGAGTCTGACGGGAACGAGTTATCGTCTGTCATGATAGGGAATGCAATATCAGCAACTTCAAAAATGCTACCAACAGCAAGATTACTGCCAAAACTTGCGAGTGTTTGTACTTGAATGTAAAGATTCCATAACGCACCCTTTGTAATTTCGAAGCCTCGTCTACATGTCTTTACTATCAGAAAAAATGCTACATTGTAAGCCGTTACATCTAAACTGTGGTTGTGATTGTCGTTCCCGTCATTGTCTCTTCCTTGCACAGCGGCTTATTCGAATTCCCAGATGCATTCCTGTTTTCCATTTCCTGTCCTTCAGCAGCAGGATTCGACCTCCTTTGAGACAGACGGGCAACGGAACGTCGTGAATGAACCTTAAGTGCTATGTTATACGAAACGTAAGAACGATATTTTTAATATTACCTATAGGCAGAGAGAGAGAGGGGAGATATAAAATGGGAAAACTAACCTGGTGCACAAGCACAAGCCAAACCTAAGTTGATTTCGAGAAAACTCCAAAGGCTTAGAGGACCTCCATCATAAACGGGGTCTTTAGAATTAAAAAAAAACATACAATTCATACAAAATAGCTATTTCCCTCAGAATAATTGTCAGATCTCCCTATTATAAGCTGAATTGAGTTGGGCCAATGACCTACCTTGAGATCGTAGCCAAACTACCCGCGAGAAAAACACTTATTAGTACAATCTTCTGAACCTTCGAACATGGGGTTTTGGAAAGCGATGGGATTGGAAGGGCGATGATAACGACATCGGATGTTATTGTAAAGATAGCTCCCGCTACAGAGGAAAAGTTAGCCTAGTCTTTAGATGCGAATTAGTACGTACAGTAGAAAATTGCTTTACGATCGAGGAATGAGCCTTGCTGAAATCTATTCCAAATAAATGAGAGTGGACGACGTTCAACAAAAGTTAATATTACATTGCAGAAGAACTGTAGAAATAGAATCGCTTCACCGGGTTTGGTAAGAGTATAGAAGTTTCCGCATAGTGTTGAGTTTGTCTATTAGGTTAATACTATCCTAGCTAAAGAGCGATCATCGGTTGCAGAAGAAACGAACTTATTCTTAAATAGGAATATAGATGGGATAACTTTATAATGTAAATATCTGATATATAAAAGACTCCGGCAGCAAATCCTGCCTTTGGAAACTATTAGCTTTTAGTATTCTTACCCCATCCAAATTACACAACCTTGACTAACCTTAGCCATGATCATCACATTCTTCAGGTTGACCTTGTCAAAGAACAACGCATCACCAAAACGAATGCATATCGCCGTGGCGATCATGTAAGCAATTGAACCGACCTATTGCTATTAGTTACAAACACTCTCGTACGGTTTAATAACATACCCAAGCTAGAAGAATAAAGTAATCATCCCAATCAACCCGATGTAGAACGAATCTCCGCGCATAAAGTCTTAAGGATGCTGATAGAGAATTTGTAGAAACTCACAACAGCTACAAAATATATCCAAAGCTGGAAGATATGATCTATTGCAAAGAAGTTCAAGCAGGCCACGGTAGCCTAACTAAATGAGAAAGGACCGGACCACTCTTGCGACTAGGCACGTCGCTTAGCGAAAATGGCGGAAGAGAACGCTAGGTTAGATTCAGCGATTAGCTTAAAAGCGAGAGGTTAAAGCATGGGATGATTTGATAACACCTCTGTACACGAAGTAGTTTGGAATCCCCAATTCCCGTGCGTACTCCGAAGTGGTGTAGATTTGAATGAAGCGAGCTCGCTTATAGGCAACTGAACTATGGGTCGTTCAGTTGGGATAGAAGGAGGCTCCTCCTAAAGGGTTACCACCCAACCGCCTAAGCCACTTTACCATCTAAAATTTACTCGTCGATCTACTTAATTAGTAAGGATATGTTAAATTTGCGAGCTAAAGAAAACCGCAGTCTTTAGAGTACATTTTCGAAAATGATATCTAGACTACTTAAAACATAGCACCTATTTTGCTTCTAAATAATTCTAGTAGAACTGCGTACCTATTATCTTGGAAATTTGGCAAGAATTAGATGATTGTAATCGTCTCCGTACGTGACCGATAACTTGCTTTGGTAATTGGGGTTTTCAAATTGGCCAACAATGAATTAGCTGTCCCACCCTCACAGCCAAAATATCCAAATCGCTGATACTCTTTATCATGTACCCCGGTAGGCTCCAAAATAAGAGCTTCTAACCAATTAGATTTATGCCACATCTTTTTGAAACTCCTCTGAATAGGAAGCAGTCTCAGATCAGATCGCCGTTGTGACATGGCCTCCGAAAGCGGGTTATCTGGCAGGATATGAGCAAAACGTGCAGATATAGCTTGTGGTCCTAGCCTAATTATAGGTATGAGATCTCCAAAGCCTTTCAGATTATATTTAGGTCTGTAGCACCACCAAGACATACTGTACGAGGTCCCTCGAAGTCGGATAAAGCCACCGCTGATTTCACTGTAAGGATCGTTCTGAAACTTTGGTGTTGTTTCCACCTCTTGGACATCTACTAGTGCTTCGGTCTCTCCAGCTCCCAACTCTTTCACACTATATCGTATGTTTCGGTTATTTGACGCCCATGACCACGAGGGAGCTTGATATGGGGAAGGACCTATGATGCCTCGGGACGGGTCGGGAGCAAGGAGATCGGAGCACCACGCGAGATCATCTAGGATATTGTTGCGCCAAAGACCAGCAAGATAGATATCATCTTCAAGATATGTAGCCAAAGACTTTGCAATGCCAGAGAAAGCTATAAGTTTGTCCGAGTATCGTGTAAGTTGGGTAGCAGTGTAGCTCGCGACAAAACTTTGCCACGCATGATGCGGATGGTCTACAATTGATTGCATGTACCATTCCATTGGTCCCGGTACATTGCTGTATCTAGAATACGTCTCTAAACTGAATATGTTATTACGAATTTCGATGGTTGAGCGTTGAGTTTCTACGCGCCACCCTGGGGGAACAATATGGCTAGGCCAACCGCCGGGATATCTTTCGCTGAGTAAAGCCTCACGGCATTCCCAATATAGCTCATTTGCCCCGAAGTGAATAATTCGAGGAGAGAGAATTCTCTCTTGAAAGACCCAACCGCGTGTGTTTAGCCCTCCGTTCATTAACGATCTCTGAAGCATCCCGTGCTCAATCACATTGTAGGATTCGCATAGAAGACTCTGGTCCATGGCACACTCATTCAGAGTCAATCCCTGCTTGATAGTCAATTTTCAGTCCAGCAGAGGTATCGGGCTTTGTCCCCTTACGTATTTCTTAGGTTCTATTGACCTTAGAGACCCATAAAAAAGAGGTGACTCAGAAAATGAAGGGTGCCTTGTATTGAATAGGCCTAGCCCACTCCCGGTCGTTGTCCCCGAAAGATTGCAAATGGCATATCTAAACACGTCTCCCATCCGAGAAGCTTCGTAGCGCCAGTCATCCTCCCATCCATCTCCAGCTTGCATGATACATAGCGAATCGATCCAGAGATACTCAAATTTCATTTTCCTACAGACAAAGATAGCCTGAAGAAAGACGGTCGGAAGCTCAGACTCAGGGATATCTTCCAGTAGAGCACTAGAATTGTCTCTCGTCAATCTAAGTAGAGATTGAGGATCCTCTGGCCAACGATGACTTAAAGTCATGTACTCGTATGTATGTGGAGAGCCAACCGCTGTAAATCTTGTGTCGTGTAGTGATATCTTAGTATCTTCGATATGTATTAACCTTGTAGGTTTAAAGCCATCTTTATTCTCAACATGTGAAGAGCAATTTGAATGGTTGTTACGACAGTCCTTCAACCATCCATGCGCCATCTCTAGAGAACAATCCGAGCCCGTTGAAGGGTCGAGTGGAGAGTTTGATGCGAATGCATATGCCACTTTTGAGGTTTAGTATTACTATTGAAGACATCCATGAGATACACTCACATGATGATGGTATTACAGTGAATTGAAAGTCATACACTGGCACTTGGTTGTCTATAGTCTTCTGCATAGGGCCTTGTACCACAATTTTCACCTTCAATCCTTGCTGGATGTTTGAATGCTCGTGAAACTGTTTCGAAAAATCATGCTCAGCTTCTGTGTACTCCATAAAACGCGATAACCCGACTTACTGTGATCCAACAACGAATTGAGTCCTTCCGTTGGGATATGAAAGGGTGGAAAATCGGACTGTATGAGGTGGTATAAGGCTCAAGACATGTCGATGTCCCTAGTGATTTTAAACCCCAATTATAAAGGTTCCTGCATATTATGCAAACAGAAGCGTACTTGACTACTTCATCAATTGGTCGGAAGATCTCGACTGCTTTACCAGGCGCTGGATATTTTAATTGAAAAATGTTTGCACAGGCTTTACAAAGCATCTTTGCGACATTAAAGCGGGGGGAAGATGGAATAGAATTTAGCAGACTTGAAACAAACGTTAGGCAGACTGACCTACATATGTGTTGGGATTTACAGAGCAACAAGGGGAGCATCGAGCAGGGGCGCCGAGGCTGCAACTACCCCGTTAGGGACCAGCCAGCGCTTAACCACTACCCCTGGTCCGCCCTAAGGTACCTGCCTATCAGCGGCCCTTGTAAGGTTAAGAATGGCCTGATAATTAATCTTGTAACGAGGAAAGCCCTTTTCGAACTTTGCGACATTGAGGTTCTTAATGGAATCGCGCAGGAAGAAGAGTGTGCAAAGGTACAAAAGTACAAAAGGTACAACAGGGAAAAGGGAGATGGAGCAGCTAAGCGAGGACAAATAGTGTAGATATGGTTACATGACCACCACGCTCAACGTAACATCCCTTGGAGTAGATGCAAGTGGAATATATCCTAGTATAGTAAGATATATACAACTTTTTTATAGCACACTCTTAGGGTGTTAGAGCCATATAGAAAGTATTGAATTAAATGGGAATGATCATGTGACTATGCTCTTAAGTAGGTAAGTGACTCTAATCCAGTGAGCGTAGTGAGTTACTCAATTCAATCTCTTATATCTTAATAGGTAGCAATTCAATATGATGTCTTATAGAGCAATCAAACCTTTAATAGGATTGTTAAAAGTACACAAAGGGTTTCTAAAAGATTTGGAAAACTAGTCCTACTATAGTATAAAAGAACCCCTAACATCCTATAATCCAATCTGGTATAAGCCCAAAGAACCCAAAACTAAAGAAGCCTGAACAGAAATCATCCAAATCATAAAATCATCAACACATCTACCTATAACCCCATTCCATAATAGTGCTGAGTGTACAAGTTGCACAACCTACTTCTTCTTCCCACCACCAAGCAATCCTCCAACAGCACCCCCAGCACTCTTAGCCCCACCAAGAATACCACCACCAACAGCCTGTGCCCCACCAGCAATTCCCTCACCAGTACTCTTTCCCCCCTTCACAATAGGGTCAGTATATCCAGCAGCAGCACCACCATAAGTACCCCGTTCATCTTTACCACCACGCTCAGCACGGTTGATACCCTCTTTCGAGACCATGTTACCAACAGGCGCTAAGAGACCGTCTTTGCCTACTTGATTACCGACGAGGTTGTGGACGTCGTCTTGGAGTTGATCGACTTGTTTGACGCCAGTTACCTTGGTTTTGTTGAGGGTATCTGTTTTGTTGTTGTTAGTTTGTTGTTGATAGAGGTCTATTTGAGACAAGAGATAACAGAAGATAGAAAGTGATGCAGACTCGGATGATGGAAAATAGAGAGAGTGTAAATACCTTTGGTTGCGTAGGAAGCCTTGTTGTCTTTACCAAACCACTTCAGATATTGATCTTCGATCCAAGGCATCCATTTCTCATACTGATTGTTATAGGCCTCTTTCACCCACTTCCAAAAAATAATAAAGTTAGTTATTTTTCATGGAGTTCCTTGAAGCAGTAAACGGAGTTAAATCTGCCGTTTTGGGAAATGGGAAGAGTAAAAGAGACGACATGGCTGATAGATCCAGTGAGAAGACAAAATCGTTTACGAACCTCGGTATAAGTCTGCTTCTTCTTCTGATCGGCAGGAAGATTATCGTAAATCTGCCTCTTCTGCTGCTCCGTAGGCTCTTCATTCTTCTGGTCAGCCATGATGGTATATATGTGCTTGTTGTTTCTCTAGCGACGAAGCGGATATGAATATTAGGAAGACCCTCAACAAGTCTTGGATCTCACAAGTAAATAAAATGGAACTTGATATCGAAAGTAAATCGTAGAATGATTTCAACACAGTGTAGATCTGGGAGATAGAGTAGATAAATCTGTGGCCGTGCTGAGCATGATGGGTGACTGACGTGTTGGCGGAGAGGCAATGACGTCGAATAGACAGGGTTCATGGAACAGATCTAGGAATCGCATACTGGTTTCTGGTATCTGAATCTTGAAGCGCATTCGCTATCAACAACCCGCACAGGGATCTCCGTAGGGATAGTAGCCTGTCTTGGTTTCTGAGGCCTGGCTACTTTGTAAACACTAGTATGCTGTATTGTGAGTCTGGAACTACATCGACGAGGCTATTATGTATGGCCTTGCTCGCAACTACTTCAACTTACCCATGCTCAAAAGAACTGTCTTTATTTTCCACGGCTCTTCCATTATTAGAAAAAGGTATTTAATATTCTGTTCGTCTGCCAGTTTCTGAGAATTTTGAGTGCCAGCCTGGAACTTCAGTCCCGAAACTGCTACTTACTAGCTAGAGCTTAACTTGGTCGCTTTTGATATTACACATGGTTTACCAAATATCTGCGCCTCCTACCTCCATCCTCCCCACCCTGCTGATTACAGTTACTCAGGCTTAACTTCGTGAGTTTTGGACCCATACTTAGCTCCGCTCACCTAACGCGTCTGTGATGCCTCTGGAGGTACTCGAGCTCTCCTATTACCGCAGTAACCAGTGCGTGTTGCTCAAAGGCACCCAGCTCTTTGGTCGAAATCTCCATTGACGCTAAAGTCTCTAGCAAGTGCCTCACATCCATAGTCATCCGATCCTCAAGGGCCCCGTAATGTATAACTCGCTTGATAATGGCCAACTTGTTGTCGCCGCCATGTTTGCATGCATTACGGACTGCATTTAGAACCTCATCCTCTCTGTTGCGAAGCCGTACTGCCTTCATCCAGTCAAAAAGGTGGAGGACTCGAAGATTGCCAGTTTCAACGGCAGTTTTGAACCCTTCTCTTGCGGCCTGTTTCAAAATTAGTACAATGTATTTCGAATGGTAACACAGTAATCGCTACGTTTTCTCCTAGCAAGCTCAACTAAAGCTACCTTAAATGAAACCATTAAATTGGAGGTGCTTTCTGGCAGTTCCTGCGGGCACTCGCCATAAGTTGAATATCAAGAGGCCGCATGTTTCTAATCTGGAGTTTCGGGCGCAAAGTCCTGGGTTTGGTCCATCAATTTAGTACTTGAGCAACTTAAGCTGAAGGTAGCGCGAGCCGGGACTTGGATTCCAAACTTGCAGTGTAAAAGGAATTTGGTATCCAATTGTGACTTCCTCCGTGGTAGAGACTTATTTTGGTTACGGACTTGCTTTGGAATACTGCGACAGTTCGCTGAGCCGCCCCACACTTTGAGTGGCAACTGCAGCTCAAGGAATCGCGCAAGTCCTCTGATTTCGCGTCTAATCTTTCATGGTTCCAGTTTTACCAGACAGCACAGACAAGCAGAAACTTAGATACATACCTCGCTAATGGTTGAGTCAAACCATTGAATGCATGCGCCTCCTCTTACCAACCAGAACAAAGTTCTCGTCATATCTTCATCCCATGGTCCCTTGAGTAATGTATCAGGGATTTCGGTCTTATAATGGATTTCTGTATATTTGTCCCAGTTACATCGCTTCTTTAAGGCTCGTTCATCTAAGTTTTCGATGGCCCCGCAAAATTGGGCATAGTCCTTAGCAAAGTATTCGGCAACTGTCTGTCTTGACTCTTGCTCTACCCTACGGGCTTTCCCTGTTTGTGGTAGAAATTCTATCATTATATTAGCTATGTGCAATTGAGAAACATGATAAAGTAGAATGCTCTTTTCAATAACAAAGCTACTTCAGTTCCAGCACTTCGGTAGGATTGAGGCCTCACCAGCACCACAAGCAGCTAGTACAGGAGGATGAGTAGGAGAAAAAGAGCGGCGGCTTTGATTTTACTTCACCCCTTGTGGTCCTTCAACTGCTTGCGACGGGCATGGTATGCCTGCAAGGCTTGCTGAGGAACGGAGGCAACTCAATAATTCTGCGGGTTTTGAGACCCTTCAGCCACTATCCTGAAAACACATACCTAGAGGCTTGAACGGTCGCTTTAGGGCATTCCTTTGTATCCATAGTTCTTTTGCCCCGATCAAAAGATCGACCGTGGCCCAACGACACTTTAGGACATTGTGCTAGAACAAGTTAGCCATGATCAACTTTTGCATTTACAGCACAAATCTTCTCATCGGTCCTAGCATTCAGAAGGATAGCTTAGATGACATGTGCTTGAAGCAGGATCTTGTGGGCTTTCTAGTTTCTGTTAAGATGCTTACCTCCAATATATGATCGCCTGGTCGATCATGAATAACAAGACCGGCAGTCTCGGATATATCGACCTGGTTGTCCTTGGGAGGATGTTTGTCGGTGTATCCATACCATAGATTCCAAATTGGCCCAAAAGCTTCAATAACAGTCTTCTTGTAAATCGATGTATCGCTTAATTTATTGCGTAACTCGAGGGAGGATCTGGGCATGTCAAAGTTCATACTAAACCAAAAGATCCTAGCCTACTCAAGGTCCTAGAGTTAGTATGCTAATTCTATAGATCTTGGGAGTAACTAGGAGAGAGGAGTCATCGACTCCAAACGGGGAAATTCAGTTCTGAGAGGTTGAGTACCTACCAAGATCTCTGGTGGTAATCTTTCGACAACAGTCCTCTCTCTGACTGGCTGCACCATCTTTCTGATGCGTTTCTTTTTTGGGGGGTTCGAGGCAGTAGAAGGTTCGAGTTTGAGAGGTCTGCCTCTGGATCTATTCTGCAGACAAGTGACCTTAGTAAGAGTAATACTGAGCGTTACGACGGCGATTGTGAACAATTTGGTGGTCACCACTCTTGGGCGAAAAGACTTGGCTTGAGAGAAGAGCAGTGGATATGTTCAACTGAGCTCTACTCCTCTTATGGATCCATACTGCGACAGAGAGAGCTTCTTACCAGAGACTTTCGCGCTGCGATTGCAGACTTTGACTTGTCAACCTTAAGCTTCCCAGGTATTTTGATGGGTGTTCTCTGCATGGGTAGTGGATGTACAGTACAGTCGCGCAAAATGTAGGGCGAAGACGGAGGATGAAGATGGAAGGCAGTAGTGTGATCTTGAACTTGAACTCAAAACTCAATTGAAGCCTTGCGCCCTCACCACAGACACGGGAGCCTCGTGCTAGCGCCGCAGCCTTGTAGGCACCCCAGCTCGATGCCTCGATGAAGCGACGCGGTCTGATAACCCATTCACTCTTCTTAATCACGTCGAACCATTTTGGAATCGACAGCGCCCTTTCTCTTCCCCCTCCCGAGCTCAGTATGATCTTATCTTCGACGCCGCCTCCAGCCGTATTGTCGTCCAACATTGCACGCCCTGATTCCGGCCCAACACTCCTCGGCCTCCCGCGCGAAGTGAGGCTCCAGATATACGATGTTCTTCTCCATATGCCGGATTTCCTTCGACAGGATTGGCGTGTAACGCCATGCTTGCCTTATGTCTGCCGTCAGATATACGAGGAGACCATCCCGCTACTTTATAATAACACGCTCTTCTCCTTCAACTCCCCTACAATGTGCAATATATTTCTCGATGGTATCGGACATAATACCACATACATCCGCGGTATCGAGATTTGGTTCAGTCCGCTAGAGCTGGAAGGAGTGGAGAAGGTGTTCTGCCGATTTCCATCAACCTCACAGCTTCATACCGTTGCGCTGTTCGAGCGAGAAATGCGCAAGACACAAGGGATCGCCAAAAAGTTGAAGGATGCAGGACCGGTACAGCACTCACTGGCGCAATTGAGCGGAGTGCGCTGCATAAGATACAACGCTGGGCTGTATAGCAAGTATGAAGACAGACCGGAAATGCTGCTGGCAATCCTCGGAATCTGGACTAAAATGGCGGATGTTAATTTGAGCTCTGAAAGCTTCTTCAAGCAACCAGGAATATTCGACTCCTTCGAGGAGCGTTACTTCGATCCAAACTGGCGAGCGTCGTCTCAAGAAAGCTCCCGATGGATTTTAGGTTGCACCAGAGGCTTCAAAGATCATGAGAAGACCGGAAACTTCTCCCTTCAATTCCGCAATGGTAGGGCAGTAATAGTAAGTTGACTGGCAATCCTAACGAAGTAGTTGGGAGTAACTAAGTTTTCAGCCCGTAAGGCATTGAAAGAATAGATCATAAATGCTAGTGACTATCGCCGTGGTTGTGTAAGTAGGACGTGCGATTTTGCAACAGGGCCTAAAATCATCCTTGAGAATGATTTGGGAGTGCTTTGTGTTACCTGCATTTCATAAGCCAGTCACCGAGGATCCTGAAAAGAGGTTATTTGAAGCAAATATCTCGCCGTTAGAGCCATGTTGTTGTGTTATTGCTGCTGACCGTTTATGGAGCCTTCAAGAGATAATAATTGACAGATATTTGTACATTGTACAAGTACTTTCGTACACTCACACTTTCGGACCTTGTTATCATAGATGATCTCAAATTCTCAAGGTACTCCGACCACATGCCCTCCCTACATGTATCACCCGCTATAGCAACCACGGGCTTGGGACTGACATACCAACAAGCCTCGAGTCAAGTAGTAAGGAAAAATCAAGCTTCATGGCGCACGCTTCTCATGGCAATGGCCCAATTGACCACTACATGAGGCCTGTTTCTCTGATCATCCTATGTTCTCGACTTCACCCGGTGCAGCAAGTGCCAGCAAGGACATATTCCGAGTCAGCCCCTCCTCTTGACGTTGTCCTGCATCTGTACTCGGAAGACATGCCCCTTTCCAACGCCTCACCCGACGACCATGACAAAAATTCAAGGTACCACAACTTGCGCAGGGCGATCATCTTACTGTCATATCTGCGAGAATCAATCTCGTTCTTATTTCCAGAGGTAGATAAAGGTCTAGACCACCTTTCATTATTGTCGGCAATTTCTCTGCCTTGGTCACTAAAGTACCATTGCACACTTTCCAATCTACTCGTATCAATCTGGAGTCCGGAGGTCTCAAGATTGTAGCCGCGTACGTCATAATAAACCTCCCGGACTCCTTACACGATCTGTATATCTCGTATGAATCGCGATTGTAAGAACCCAGCCGCCCAGAGCGCTAGTCCAAGTTCCTCCTCAGTACGAAAGAAGTATCATCCGTCAAACTCTAGATCCAAAAACATAATCAGCAGATCATTTATTCTCACCGTGTACAAGATACCCTACACCGTCCGTGTGTCACAAAGTCAGTAAGTACTGCAGCGCTCTAGGTAAGTAGTGAACTTTTCCATACGCAATACCACCCACACCTTTCCAAGACTTCCCCACAAGGCACAACAAACCCATGCACGCCATGTCAGGACAAAAAAGCAGCGCATCGGATTGCTTAAACTCAAAAGCCTTCCAAGAAGCCAAAAAGTCTCAAAACTGTCATTCTCTAGCGTGGTGTGAGTGAGTGAGGACCCGCAAAATAAAAGTGTGGCACTGTGGCGCAGTCATCCAGATTGAGAAAGTAATGTTGCATATCAGTCGTTGAAACTGTGGTTCGTGTGGCTAACTGTGGCGGAAATTGTCCATCATTTCCAATGAAATGCCATACATTTCCCGCATGGGCAAATGTGAGAGGCTAGCGGGATTGTGAAGGTGGGATTCTACTTCCGGTAGCCGTTGAGGCAAACTTGGCAAGCCTTGAAGCCCATCCCCATCATCGTAGCAGAGTGATTTCCTTGCTTTTTCAACGTGAACTTCTGCGTCACCGGGTCAAGCCCTATTCATCCTTTCTCGAAAGTCTGGAGTAGTGAGAAAAAGAGGAATCCTCTTTGACTCTTTGACCAATCAAAGCTCCGGAAACAAGAGAAATGTGTGGAGAGCGTAGGGAAAATGATTCGTTACGTCACTAACAAGTGATGGAATTTTTGATGATGATGCTAGTCATGCTACTACCTACTCTGTACCGTAATTGATACAGTGCTGTACTGTACTGATGATCCTAGTTCAAATTTGGATACCGCTGCAGCATACCAAGGGAGCTTTGGGAGGACCGAGAGGAGGTCATGACGCGCTTGTGGGTAGATTGAATCATTTGGAAGGGTTGGAAAGGTGTGTGAGAAGTGTGAGCGCTGCGCTCCTACTCTGGTGAGGCGTGAGATTGCCTGCAGGTTGTATTTTGTTTGGCTAGTTGTGAATCAAGGGAGGAGGAGTATTTATGTACCTCGCCTTCACGCATTCACATATAAAATTCCTGTCTCCTCTTCATACCACACTTCCACAAACAAACCATTTCCTCCCCTCCATACACAAAACAAAAAATCAATCAATCAATCACCTTGACCAATACCCTCATACAAAATCAAGCAAGTCGTTCAGCGCAACACACTTCAAAATGGGTGCCGTCGTATCTTGTGTAAGTTCATTCATTCACTACCTCGCGCCCTCGTCAAGTCTTTGGTCGTTGTATTTTCCAAGTAGATCTCTGAGACTAATATGACATACAGATCACTGGCATGTTCCGCGCCATTGGTAGCTGTCTCATGGCCATCGTAAACGGAGTCGCTGGTATCCTCCAGGGTGTTATCGGAGCCATCGCCGCATTCTTCGACATCTTGATCTCCTGCCTCACCTGCGGACGTGGTGGTGGACGAAGACGTAGAACAACAAGTGCTGTCTAGTACGCCCTCTCACAACAAAATACCTTTTCGATCTCAGGCCAATCATCAACGGAATTCAAACGAAACAACTTGGTGGAATGGATTGGGATTTGAGAAGGAAAGTTTGTGGGAGGGTTTATGATAGGATTGGACCTGGATATGGAGTACGGTAATGAATGGATGAAGGCGATGCGAGTGATGGATACGCTTTTGTTGCTTTGATGGATTTTCCCTTGCAATACCCGGCATTAGACCACTGTTGTCGATTGATATGCGACATTTTATCTTAGCTACTTCTCTGGCGAGATTAATGAATTGAATGCATTCTCGATTCACTTTTGTGCCAACTTGGCATGCTGTGACTTGATTTCTAACATAATCGTTCAAGTAATCGCTCTCGATACCCATGAGAATAGAATATTGCTTCATAGGTTTGGAGTGGTATGTATTCTTATAGATACTCGTACATCAATGCCAATTATCGGCATATGGGCAGCTTGGTCTAGCCTTGTCGCTCCCACAAGGTCCCTACGTATAGGTAACAGCATCGATTGGTTGCTTTCTGCTCTTTTACTTCCACAGAGCTGTCCTTGTTATCTGCAGCTCATGAGGCCAGCAGCGCTTTCATGGTGTGGAATTGAACCGCACAGCCAAATAAATCCATCGCAGAACATGCCATCCCAGGCAGTCTCTTGACGACTTTGGATTCCAGAGATACTTGGGAGTGTCTCGAGCTTGGTATTTCTCAATGTCTTACTTTCGTTATGACAGACTTTTGAGCTGGCCTCACAGGTTTCCCAGCACTATAAGCATTCCCAGGACGATGAGAATTACCAGCATTGTTCGTCTTCCCCTTCTTCTTTTTCCAATCCCCATTCTTCTCTTTCTCTAGAATTCCAAGTAGAATGCGAATCAATGCATCAGTCTGCGTCCTCAACTCCGCGTCCTTCATTGTTAAAATCTCCGGCTTCGCACAGAGCTGAAGACAACATTTCAAATCCTCTGCGTAGTAACTCCCAGGCAACCTCGTCCCATCCTTAGCATACCCGGCAACCCTCAGGGACTCCACAAACGCAAGCCTCAACCTGCGAGCCAAATAGCTTCTTACAACTCGTTTTTTTGTACCGACATCAGGAGCTGTAGAGCAACTCCACCAGAGAGGCTCAGTTCTTTTTGCCCAGGTACGTGTGATCTTTGTGTACAAATGATGTTGTTGGTGTTCTGTGATGTAGTTGGTGGTTAAAGCGTAGCAGCGGTTGGGAGAGTAGCTTGCTCTGATTGCGGTAGTGGAACTGTTGCCGACAGTTCTCATTGCAGAAAAGGATTTTATCGTCGGAATAACATTTTTGATCGCGGGGTTAAAGGACATGATTGAATGAATGCTTTCGGTATGGTGGATGTGCAAAGTGGTAAAGACCGTGATTGCGCAATTGACTGTGCACTAACAGATTCCGGACAAGGTGTTCATGTTGTGACTCTTATGGAGTAGCCACTGTTAAATTCCCAAACTTATCGTGGCGAGTAACAAAGATAGAGTGACTCAGGACGGGCGAAGGAGTGAATGTTGATGACCTTTCTGGCGACTATTCTTTGGATTCCTCAGGTTCGCTTGTGACAAGGCCATCCGCGCTAGGCCCGCACAAAGCCTTCACCCCACCACGACGGGCGCTCAAGTTGTACAGCCCTCTAACCCCCAACCACAAATTCAAAACTCCAACTCGTAGATCAGCAACGAATAAACAAATAAGTGTTACGATTAGAACCTAGGAAGAAGTTAATATGCCGAAGAATAAGGGAAAGGTAAGCAACCCCCAACCCCAGCGCCACACTCGTCGCACATCAGCTTGTGATTCAGGGACTGACGACCGCATCTATAGGGAGGAAAGAATCGTCGTCGTGGAAAGAACGAGAACGACAATGAGAAGCGTGAACTGACATTTAAGGAGGAAGGTCAAGGTACGATACTCCCCACCATCCACCAACTCCAGCCTTCAAAATCACGACCCCGCTAACAATATCCCACTCGCACAGAATACGCACAAGTCCTGAAGATGCTCGGAAACGGACGACTTGAGGCGCTCTGCTTCGACGGTAGCAAAAGACTAGCACACATTCGAGGAAAACTCCGCAAGAAGGTCTGGATCAATCAAGGCGACATCATTCTGCTCTCTCTCCGCGACTACCAAGACGAGAAGGGTGATGTTATTCTCAAGTACAGCGCCGACGAAGCTCGATCCCTGAAGGCATACGGTGAACTACCTGAGAGCGCGAAGATCAACGAGACCGATACCTACGGACAGGAGGGCGATGGAGACTGCAACTTCGAGTTCGATGAGGACCGCGATAGCAGTGATGATGATGATGGGAAGGGCAAAGAGATTGATGTAGATGAGATCTAAAAAGATTTCAGTCAATATCAATGCGCCGCTAGCTACTAGGGCTGGGGTACAACTTCTGGTGGAAAGAAAGTCTGTCTTCTCTCTCAATCCTCTGGATCTGGTCATGGTCGAGACAATTTCTGGGGACACTCGACAGCAATTTTCTTTCGTTTGTTTGACTGGCGATGCGTGGACGGTGGGAGAGACGCTTTACATGCATTGTCCAGGCGTCTACTTCGTTCTTGCATTTGCATTCTTGGACTTATGGATCACTCATAGAATAAGAAACGCGCTTCTTCCTTCTAAAGTTTTGAATACAAGTATCTTTATGTGACACAAAATATGTACTCCTATGTACTACAAGTAGAAAGAACCTCCCTTGATTTTTATACTAAACAATCATCCTTTCTGCGTTACTAACTCGCATTTTAGCCTCAGTCAAGGATATTGCTATTCGGACTTGACAAGAGATGCACATGTCCTCTCAAGGATACAAGCACTTATATTTATCATTCAAAGTTTTTGCGTGATTGATTACATACATCGGACACTTAAAACTTGAATGCCGTGCATGCCTAAAGTAGTTCTTTTTTTTAAGACCCCTAAAGTAGTAGCCAATACGGCTTCCCTTAAGCTCCGTTCCCTATAAAGTTCCTATAGAATTGAATAGTTCATGCTTCACCAATCATCATCATCTGCTTCATCATCTGTAAATTGTCAGCATCTATTCATAAGTCCGGATTCGCTTAGGAGACTTACCACTTGCGCTAACTTTCTGTTTCCTCTTGTTCAACGCAGCAGCCAAAGCATCTGCCAATCCTCCACCTCCTCCGGGAGCCGCGCCCGCGGGTGGTAGTCCACTGCCTGCAGGGCCAGTATCTGTTCCTGGAACCATAGCAGCACTCCTATCACGGACTTGAGATCGATCAACTTTCTTTAGAGCTCCGATACCACCTGCTTTCTGGATTCCTGCCAAGAGATCTGCACGGTCGCCGGAAGGTTGTGGAAGTGCAGGCACCCCGGATGCGTATCCTGAGTCCCGATTCGGTGGTGGTGGGGGAGGAGCTGGAGGACCAAGGCCACCTGGGGGAGGAGGAGGGGGTGGTGGAGGACCTCCAGATGTTGGCATTGGCGGAGGCGGAGGTGCGTTCGAAGAAGGCAAGGGAGGTGGTGGAGGTGCGTTAGAAGATGGCAAAGGTGGTGGAGGTGCGTTAGAGGATGGCAAAGGTGGTGGAGGTGCGCTAGAAGATGGCAAAGGTGGTGGTGGTGGTGCATTTGAAGAGGGCATTGGCGGTGGTGGAGGAGCACTTGAAGACGGCAAGGGCGGAGGCGGTGGTGCGTGTGAAGATGGGGGAGGTGGCGGCCCGTTGCTTGTTGGTGGAGGGGGTATTGGACGGGATGAAGCAGGAGGCAGAGGAGGTGCGTGAGAGCTCGGCGCAGATGGTGTCTTTGGGGGGAGTGGGGGAGGAGGTATACTCGAAGGTGTTACTGCATGGCCAGAAGAATGTGGTGTTTCTCGTGCTGGCGGTGGAGGCGGGACAGCAGCTCTGCTAGGAGTTGGGGGAGGACCAGTAGTCCGTTGTCCCATAAATGGAGGGGGTACTCCAAACTTCGATCCAGTCTCTCCAGGTTCATATGAATCCTCAATTGGTGATTTCGGCGGTCTGGGTGGAGGTGGCGGCCCTGGATTGGAGAGAGATGATGCATGTGTTCGTCGTGAAGATGCATTTACTGTGTGGGCGAGTTTTCCAGCGTCTGCAAAAGGTGGTGGAGCTGCAAACCTTGGGGGAGGTGGTCCCCTTGGAGGGGAAGGCTCTCTGGGAGGCGTTGGTTCTCTTGGAACACTGTCTGCTTTTGACCGTCGAGCTGGCGGAGGGGCCGGTGGTGCTCCTCTCCGCGAGGTTGGGGCAGCATTTTGAGGACTTTCGGATCGTGTTCGCGAGGGACCTGCTGGGGGAGGGGGTGGAGGTGGTGCTTTGCCTCTCCCATTTTCAATTCCATTCGGAGCCTGAGCTGCTTGCTCTGCCTGCTGCCCTCTGATATAGTCTGCAATGAAATCCTGGTTGTCCTTTATCATATCATCTGTAATGCCCATATTCTTCAAGTCTCCACCCCAGGTGGCTCTCCAATTGGGATCGATGGCGTCCAGCGCGGCATATTCTGACTTCCCGCCGCCGTTTATACTCCCGGAAGACAATCGATTGTTGTGTACTTGAGGCATATAGCCTTTCGGTGATTCTGGAGGGGACTGAATAGAGGGGGCAGAGGAGTTTCTATGTCCACCAAAGAGACCTCCCAAAAATCCAGATTTATGAGCACCACCTTGGGCCCCTCCTCCAAAAGTAGTAGCTCTGGTAGCTTTGCTGGCATTCTTCTCTCTATCATTCATCTTCTTCAAGAAAGTCTTCGCTTCCTTCTCATCAACGAAGGATAAACCCGCGAGGCAGTCCTCGGTCTCGAAAGTGTGGAAGAAGGTTCGGTCCTGATTGTAGTTCCACGTATCGTATATTTCTTGATCCCAGATCACTCCTCGTTGAGAAGGCTATTCCGGGTTAGCAATATTTCTGTCTAAACGTCCTACTTAGCACATCTGCAGGTTAACATACCGAAACATCTACCATCTTCAACCAGTAGGTATTTCCAACCAAATCATTTGCTAACACAGCTGCTCCCTGCAAGCCTGTATACGTCCATCGGTTTCGATTGGGGTATGCAACATAGAGACGGGCTACAGCCACGGCCTGGATCTTGTTGGACGCTTTCGGGACTTGACGCTTGACCGTCTCTTTGTCCTCGTCCGACAAGATGGAAGGCATCTTGGATATCGCGGGGTTTAAAACGTCTCGCTCACTTCACTTGCGGAATCCTCCTCCGATTCTATTGCTCTTGTAGTTGTGGAATCATCCAGCTATGTGGTCGTGTGAGAGGTGGGCCTTGTATGAGTCGGTACTGCGCTGGCGCATTAGAACATTGGAAACAGCTGACTTTGAAGAGGCGGTATACAGGCGCTAGGTGATTGAAGAATTATGAGTAGTTAGGTAGAAGCAAAAGCACTCTATTATTCACCTAACGGAGGAAGGTTGAAGTCGAGGAGGTGCCGGAGCGACGTAATTAGAGGTGCGGATTAGAGTTGTGGCGGGTGCTTGTGGCTTGCGAGCAAATCGAATCTCGCGGAAACAAAACTTCCAGTTTCTTCATCCAAACACGCGTTCAACAAGGCAGCGATACTTCTCAAGACTACAATCAGAACAGAGTCTCTTGGCGCCAGATAATAACCAGCTCCCAAGTACCACAATGCTCTTGTAATTGGAGTAGAGATTTCTATTTTTAGTGCTCATGGGGATCACAGACATGAGAGCTCGCAATATCAGCCATGAAAGCTTTGTGCGCTTGGGCATAAGAGCTTCAGTATTGCCAGACTCAGTGTATCAAGCAGCATCCGATAACGCTTATTATTTTTACCTATTCGTGCCAATAATTTTCATTTTGGACTCGCTGTTGTACTTCAAGGATGTACAAGAAATCAAGCTGCCACCTCCTGAGGGACCAGTATTTCCGTCCTCCAAGACCTGAGCATACCAGAGAAGCATTACTTGTTCAGAGCCTCTGCCTTTGCACGTCTCTCCTCCTTTGTTCCCTCTTCCTGAGCGTTGAAGTCTTGGGGAATGGCTGGGCCTGGATGAGCCTGTGTGTGACGGAATTCGACCTGGTCGCCCTTTGGTTCGCCTGGGTTGTGAAGTTGGTGAGAGGATCCTCCTTCCGTTTTCGAAGATGGGTTCTTCATGACGTGCTGTTGCAGTTCCTGTTAGCAACTACTAGTGTAGACACTGGGGAAAATCAAGCTCAGCACCAACACAATGAATCACCCCATTGAAAGGAAAGAGGGAAGGTTTGAAGCATGATATATATAGGAAGGTAAGAAGATACAACTCACCTCGGTGGCATCGGTGGCCTGGTGGCTTTGGGTTTCGTCTTGTCCGGGCATGGTGTCTAGACTTGGTTATTTGTAGTCTTTGAGTGTTACAGAGGATTTAAAAGGTTGCACAGTAGACTTTGTAGAGTGATCAAATAAATGTTCACGAGTGTAGTTTTAAAAGGCTGAATTTATCTTTATATGGGCTGTTGCCCCTCCCCTCCTCGCGCCTCAATGCTCTAAGAACATGACGTACCGCCTCTGAGCTCCAGATCGCGTGTCTTCCAATCGAATATCAATAACACCACTCACTAGTCGAGCTCTACTGTACAGCCAGGATGGGAGTCCATTGAGGTATCCCCGAAGCACCCATTTACTACTAGCCTGACGCAATTAGAGCTTCTAGAAGCTTTTCGCGCTGACTGTCGCGTCGCCTGCTACTGTAGGTGAAGCTGTGAACAATTTTCATCAAAGCCCTGCGAAAGGACAATGACTGCCCAAGATGTCTTCCGCTGGAGGTAACCAGCAGCCAGTCAAGCTTTCGCTACCTCTTGTACCATGAAGCCCCAGCCCTTCCCGCAGATCTCTGCTGACAGAGCTAGAAATACCAACAAGAGCTCTTCCAAGAGCTTCGATCCAAAGACCAGTTGGTCATACTCGCACGCGGCCTTGGGCTTCTTCGCCTCATAACGAACCTCCTACACTCCTACGATGCAGCCGGCAATAACCTCATATTGTTAGTTGGGGCGGATGATCGTGAAAATGGGTGGATTGGAGAAGCTTTGGCTGAGCATGCTGCCATCAGCATGTCTCCCAAAGCCAGAGGACTCAGTGTGGTCAATACAGACCTGATGAGCGTCGGCACACGAGAGAAGATGTATTCGAGGGGAGGAATTTTCAGCATCACATCACGAATTCTTGTTGTGGATCTTTTATCAAGGCTTCTCGATCCAGAGATCATTACAGGCGTGGTAGCTCTCCATGCGGACAAAATTATCGCAACGTCATTAGAAGCCTTCATCCTTCGGGTATACAGGCAGAACAACAAGACAGGCTTTCTCAAGGCCTTCTCAGATAACCCGGAGCCTTTCACTACAGGCTTTGCGCCTCTTGCGACAATGATGCGGAATCTTTTCCTGCGACAACCAACCTTGTGGCCGCGGTTCCATATTCTTGTGGCCCAGTCATTAGAAGGGAAGAAAAAGGCTGAAGTTATTGAATTGGAAGTCGAGATGTCCGAATCCATGCGCGACATTCAAAATGCAATCCTGGAATGTGTAGAAGTCAGCATTGGAGAGCTCAAGAAGGGCAATTCGGGGCTTGAAATGGAGGACTGGAATGTTGACAGTGCACTTCACAAGCAATTTGATCGCGTAGTGCGAAGGCAACTCGATCCAGTTTGGCATAGAGTGAGTTGGAAAACCAAGCAAATCGTCAACGATCTGGCTGTCCTAAGTGGCATGCTTCACACGCTTCTCACATACGACGCAGTTTCATTCAATCGTCATCTAGACACTATACTCGCTGCACATTCTCCTCCTCCCGGTTCTACAAGACAAAATCAATCACCTTGGTTATTTCTTGATGCTGCCCATACTATCTTTGATACTGCAAAGAGAAGAGTTTATACAGGCAAGCTAGGAAAAGCTGGGGCAAACGGCGCTTCAGATGAGTCACTGCGGCCAGTATTAGAAGAGCTACCGAAGTGGAAGATTTTAGCAGAAGTTCTTGAAGAGATTGATCGAGATCTATACTTCAATCCTCCCTTGCGAGATGATTCTAATGGTACTATCTTGATTATGTGCACAGATACAGAACAGTGTCGACAATTGCGAGAATATCTTCAGACAATGCATGTCCGTTCTGACGCTGACGAAGAGGATGAAGATGAAGACCACGAGCCGTCCGCGGCATTCATGATGCGAAGAAAGCTCCGAGCATATTTACGTTGGAAGAAAGAGTTCGCAAAGATTAGTGCAGCACTATTCGCAGAAAATCAGGGCACACTCAATGGGACTAAGCCTCAAACTGGTGGATCAAACAGCTATCGAGGGAAAGCATCGGCGAACAAAAGACGTCGAGTTAGAGGTGGAGGAAACACTGGATCTAGACCATCTCGAGAAATCAATGGCAGCATAAAGGCTGCAGAAGACAAGCCTTTGGAAGTTGCAACACTTCTTTCTGAAATACAACCATCAGGAGCAGAGACACTCCAAAAAGAAGAGGTTGTGACAGATCCGTTGGATGATATGGACGACTATTATCAACTCTTCAATATGCAAGACCTAGTGGTGATTCATGCGTATGATGGGGATATGGATGAGCACATCCTTGAGGAAGTCAAACCCCGCTACGTTATCATGTATGAGCCTGATACATCATTCGTCCGCAGGATTGAGGTTTATCGTTCATCACATAACGACCGTAATGTCAAGGTTTACTTCCTCTACTACGGCGGCTCCGTGGAAGAACAAAGATACCTCTCCTCGGTTAGAAGAGAAAAAGACGCTTTTACTAAACTTATCAAAGAAAAAGCCAATATGTCTGTAGTAATGACCCTCGATGCCCACGGAGTCGAAGATCCGCAAGATGCTTTCCTTCGCACCATCAATACCCGTATAGCAGGCGGGGGTCGACTAGCAGCAACTGCCCAACCACCACGGGTCGTAGTAGACGTCCGAGAATTTCGCTCCTCCCTACCCTCCCTCCTTCACGGTCGTTCCATGGTGATTGTACCCTGCACGCTCACAGTAGGAGACTATATCCTCTCACCCAGCATCTGTGTCGAGCGTAAATCAATCACAGATCTCGTCTCCTCCTTCAAAGATGGCAGACTATATAACCAAGCCGAGACCATGCTCTTACATTACAAAAGTCCGATGCTACTCATCGAATTCGACCAGAACAAATCATTCACACTAGAGCCCTTCGCTGACCTCTCTGGCTCCATCTCCTCCACAACAAACTCTTCGGACCTCCAATCTAAACTCGTACTCCTCACTCTCGCCTTCCCTCGCCTCCGCATCATCTGGTCCTCCTCTCCGTACCAGACAGCCGAAATCTTCGAATCCCTGAAAACCCAACAAGCGGAGCCTGACCCTATCCATGCTTCACGTGTTGGTCTTGAGGGGAGTGAGAAGCCCGGGGAGCAGAGCTTTAATAGGGAACCTCAGGATATGCTAAGGGTTGTGCCGGGGGTGACGGCAAAAAATTTGAAGAATTTAGTAGTGGAAGGAAGTAGTGTGAGGGAAGTTGCTAATATGAGCCTTACGGAGTTAGAGCCCATTGTAGGAAAAGAGGCAGGGAGGCAGATGATTAGGTTTTTTGAGAAGAATGTTATTGATGATGATGATGATGATTAAATGCAGAACCACCATATGGCATTAGTAGAATAATGTCTTACTGTAGATCATGAAACAACGAATTAGATTCTGTGCAGGTACTTAGTTGGCCGATTTGTTCGGTAGCCGAAGTTGCAAACTATTTGCAGTTGCAAATCTTTGATCAAACTTGTCGCTTATCCTGACTGTATCACAAGAACAAGGGAACACCTTTGTAAATTACAAATACTTCAAACAAGATCTTATTAAGCCACTTTCCCTTAAAGGTCTGTTACTGTGTCTAGTGAGCTTATTTTAGTAAGTAGAGCGCATCTAGGTTGTAGCAGACATCTACAACAATATGCAGTTCTTAGAAAATAACAGACTTGTTATTTAAAAGCAGCGGTACGTATGTAGCGAATATCAAAGTAAGTACATAACATGCAAATAATTCTTCTCAGTGTTAGCTAGAATTAGCTGTAAAGAAGAGTGAAATGGGTGAATATTCATTAAGCGAGCTGCTCGTTTGTTTAAATCAACAAACAAGCGTGTGTAGCATCTACAACAGGAGACAAAAAGAAAATCCCAGAGACTTGGGTAAGCAAAAAAAAAAAAGAGCATCTCTCATAAAAAAGACACATAATATTATTTAGTAGTTATAAACTAGGAGAAAGAAGGTTCTGGTTTTACTTCATCCCTACTACTGGATAGCGGGGCGCACATGCTACTATCCTTTCCGAGATAGATGTTGGCTAGTACTAAGAAGTTACTAGCAATAATAGATAGGTGAGAAAGGTGTACCAAGTTACTCCTAGCCTCCGAAATAGACATGCTATTTCGAAAGAGAAATTCAACTGTTTTTTCAATTTCCAGCTCTAAGGAGGTCCGAGCTGACGGGGGTAGTCGGATGAAGTTGTAAGGTTGATTATGTGTAGAAGTTTGCTTTGTTTGATTGGTAGTACTTGCACTTTGATTTAAATAGACTAAATATTAGGTAGGAGCTCGCTTAACCCCTTAAGTGAATTAGGTCTTTCTGTTACTAACTTAAACGGGGACTACTTTAAAATATAACTAAAGGGTGGATAAGCGAGCTGTGTAGTATGTAGCAAGAATACAACTTAGTTAACTAAGAAATGACTGTTAAGTGACGAGTTGCGTTATCCTTGTGACTTCTTCATTTGATATATTTATTGGAAGAAATAATTAAGACAAGTGAAGATTGTCATTTAATCTACTATATTTCTACAATCCAGCCAGTAAGCGCCAGACGCCAACCCTTTGTTGTACACAACCATACGCCATTCCCGCATTGTGTTTCCATCCCATGGTATAGAGTTATTACACACCACCTCTCGTTCCAGTCCCCCCGCTGAGTCACTTCTTTGCAGCCGGTACCGGCAGACTCGGATGATGCTGCGAGTGCAAAATATGCTGCTCCCTCTTAATGTCCTCCAGCACCTTAGGGCTCCTCTCAGCATTCAACCGCATCCTTCTCTCTCTTCTCCCAACATCCACCAAGGTACTACTATCACCGACCGGCCCATGGCTAACTCTCCAATTTCTGCCCCTTCTTCCCCCTTCTCCCCACATACTGACTCGTTGGACTCTGCGGAGTTTTGTGAGTCCATAACTACAAACGATGGCGGCAAATACGACAGACCAGCCTGTCACACCCCAGAAGCCGATATCGGACTCTTCCATAAAGTTTTTCAGGTTCATGCCATAGAGCGCCGCAATGAAGGCCCCGGAGCCGATTCCTAGGGTACCGATAGAGAACTTTAGGTCCAGGAGCATGAGGGAGTTGCGGTTTGCATCCAGGATAGCTTTGATGCTGTAGAGAGGGATTTTAGCTTGAGTTTAATAGGAGAGTTTAAGTGGCTTACATTTCTTCGGTATTCCTGATGTTAGAAACCAAATTCCCCGACTCCTGAACGATTTCGTCGCACAGTTTATGGTATGATTCAAGAAGCATTTCAACTTCGGTATGATCATCCTCTCCTCGGATAAGATCATGACTCTTCTCTGTCAGGTACATGGATGCCAAGTCATCGTCGGCTTCCAACAACTCGTCAATCGCATCTCTGACCAATTTCGCCTTCTGTTCAAATGTGCCCAATTTTTTGGAGTAAATGAGCAAATTGCGCAGTTTATCCCTGTCAATATCTTCCTCCAGCTCTCGTAGAACTCGAACAACAGGCTCTCTCACACCTTCAAACTCGCCTTCCAGGGCAGTCGTCACAGATATCAAAACGGCTTCGAGTGCTCGGAACTCATAGGGCAATCCACCAGCTGATGGTGAGTTCTGTTTTTGTCGCAGTTTGCCCTCAAGATCGTACATGAATACAGATTGTGTGTATGAGTCGGTGGTACCATAGGCATCGAAAACAAGAACTCGGTTGGCCTTGATGAGGACTCGCAGATGGAGGAGATTGATGAGGATTGCAGAAGGGCGCACTAGTATGTGGGGGAGTAAACTGGAATCAATTTTCCTGAGATCGCGGGGAAGTAGTCCATACTATTATGCTCTATCAGTACAATGTATTTTGGTTGCTATCCTAGTAAACGAACCTTGGCAATAAGTTCACTCTTCTTAAATTCCCCATTTACAAGGACGACATTCCCGTTCTCGTCGAATTCAGTGCAACGTAGTTTCGGCTCATTCGCCGCCTTCGCAGACATAGTCCGTCCAAGACTGAACATTGACGTCTCTCCGCCATCTTCTCGTCCGTATAAATGCTTCGGCAAATCGTCCGGCTGCAATGGCTTTCCACTCTTCTTGGATACCACACCCCACCAATTCCACTTAGATCCTTTAGTTGACTTGCTTCTACATGGTGGCAGCGATTGCTGGTATCCCAATGCCCGAGACCTGGGGTTGGCCTGGTAAGACTGGGTAAATGGCGCAAAGGATGTCTTGCGGGGCCAGAGGAAGTCAAGGTTGAGGATGCCTGCCTCCACGGTTGTGCGCTGGGGAGCAACAGTTGCTAAAGAGTTCGCACATGGCTGTGAGAAGGAGGAGCGTACACTTGAGTATAGTTGGGGTCCCCGAGGAGCTGCGTGGTCGAAGGAGAAGGCTGAGGGTGCATCGGAGGTAAAAAAGCAGAGGCCTTCGGACTGCGATCGCAGGAAGCGCAGAAGAGTTGACGATGGCACGGGAGGATGCAGAGTAGACCGCATAGCCGTCTCTAACAATGGCGGTGCACCAGCTGTACAGAAGGCGACTGTACTGGTGGTGACTTCACTCAGATCTCTCTGTCTCTGTCACTATCACTACGTCGTCGTGCTCGGAATTATTTTACAGCAGCTCAGACCCTAGCGACCCATGACCGATGACCGCCGCCTTGTCAGCCCAGCTTGGTTCGAATTAGCGAACATACTGTATCCCCAAATGTAAGGCACCAACAATTATGCCCGTCCCGTCCCTGTGGAACTTCGACACGTCTTTTCCAAAGGGTCGGGATTCTGGAAAGGTTCTCCAGGACTTCTTCTTTCAGTCTTGTCAGCCAAATACCTACTCATCAATTATCCCAACGCCGTCGCTCATAGCGTGCCTCTTATAGTACGCCTTGAGACAGTAGTTCTGCTTATCACGGCCCCCCCATTCACATTGGGAAACCCATCACTCTGTAAAGTAGCCCTCAAGGTGTCCTGCGACATGGCTCGGAGATGATTCAATGGGTCAATTATGTTGCCCATTATTAATTCAAGCGATTAATCCGTCCAGGTCAAGTGAAAGGCTGGTTGAGAAAAGCACTGGCACAAGGAGAGTGAGTGAGTGAGTGATTGAAAGGGTTGCAAGCATTGCTCAGGGTATTATTACATTTCGTTGCCGTAAAAGGTCTAATTGATGATAGGATAGCAGATGTCGGAAAGTCATGATTATTATGTTTGCAGGTTGTAGATCGTGATCTCTTGACAAGTGCAGCGGCGCAGGAGACGTCTTGGTAGTCTTGGGTGCATACCTTACGTGCATACTCGCCTCGGGATGGCCTCACCTCTGGGACTTTTCTTCTCACAGCTCCTTGAACAAATTGTCAGCCCAATCCAGTGATTGGTCTCTTTGCTGTATGGCGGAGTGAGCAATTGTCAGATTCGTACAGGCCTGTAGCGCCTTTTCTTTGGTGGATGTGCCATAAAGTTGCCATATTTTCACTAGCCGCGTTGTGAACTATCCATCAAGGTAGCACAACTACCAGCATCAGCTCTCTCTCAGCACCCCACTACCTAGAACCTCCATGCCAACTCAACGCCTAAACACCAAAAGAAAAGAAAAAGCAAATCACCGGGCTCTGAGCATCTGCCTCGTGGATCGTGCCGCAGGACCCGCAGCATTCTCATTCTGCATAGAGTTCAGAGTATAAGACCCGGCTGTCTGGCTCAGCTCGTAACCCTCAACGCACTCGTTTCCCTTCACCACCACACCCTCACAACTTTGCGCTGCATTAAGCACAGCAGTAAGGACGGACAAGATGTCCTCAGACTTTGACCCTTCCAGCATTGACTTGGATACTGCCGACCCGACGGCCATCATTTGTTACCTCAATGCTGGAAAGAACGAGTATAACGGACGTCTCGGTGCTCGTATCTCAGCTCTCTTCGTGATCCTCATTGTGTCCACAGCAGCGACTTTCTTTCCTGTAGTCGCCGCCCGGGTCAAGTGGGTGAGAATCAACATATATGTCTACCTGTTTGCACGATACTTTGGCGCTGGTGTGATCATTGCTACAGCCTTCATTCAGTAAGTTCCAATCGTCTCCCATGACTGTGAGATCATGTGCCAATAAATGATAGTCTGCTCGATCCAGCATACAGCGAGATTGGCCCTCAGACATGCGTGGGCATGACTGGCCACTGGGCAGATTATTCGTGGGTGCCAGCAATCGTCCTCACCACCGTGATGGCCGTCTTCCTCCTAGACTTCGGTGCAGAGCGCTACGTAGACAAGAAGTACGGCTTTGGACACCCTCATGCTCACAGCCACCCAAATGTTGAATCCATCGTCACCGATGCACCAGGTGTCACCGAAGGAGCTCGAGCCATGTCCCTTTCTCACAACCAGCTTCACTCCGGCGACCAAGACCCAAATCTCCACGCTCAGATAGCCGCCAACCAAGCAAACAAAGACTTGGAGCAACCCCGGACTGCTGACGGCTCTTCTCGCTCAGATGACAAGGATCCCGAGATACTTAACGAGAAGGAGATCCACGCCTTAGAACGATCTTTCCGCCAACAGATCGCTGCATTCCTTATCCTCGAGTTCGGCGTCATCTTCCACTCTGTCATTATCGGTCTAAACCTCGGAACTGCAGGTGAAGAATTCTCCACTCTATACCCCGTCCTCGTCTTTCATCAGTCATTCGAGGGTCTGGGTATCGGTGCGCGTATGTCGGCCATTCCCTTCCCTAAACGTCTAAGCTGGTTCCCATGGTTTCTGTGTTCGGCATACGGTCTCACAACACCCATTGCCATCGCAATCGGCCTCGGATTGCGCACAACCTACAACGCTGGGTCATTCACTGCGAACGTCATCTCTGGTGTCTTGGATGCTATCTCTGCGGGAATCCTCATTTACACCGGACTCGTCGAACTCTTAGCGAGAGATTTCCTGTATAACCCAGATCTGACTCGCGACTCAAGGCGTCTTACATTCATGGTCATTTGTGTGTTTCTCGGTGCTGGTGTTATGGCTCTTTTTGGCAAATGGGCTTAGAAACTTGTATTGTTGCCAAAAGATGAACAAAAGAACTCGATAATGGAATGGTGGCTCTCAAGAGGGGAGATGATGACCTGTGATGGATTTATTTATGCTTTATGTTTCACGGATACCACACTTTGTTTTTGTTGCTGTATTTTTGGAGGAAGGATAGACAATGTACCGATCGAAGGACAGTAGACTTACTTACGTTCCGGGTAATAATTTGAAACTCCCTCTAAACTGCCTTATCATCTCCTCTTGCGATTTCCAACCCTCCCATGTTACCCGCTTCCACTTGTACGATTCTATAATATATTATATTTTGAATTCATAGTAATTTGGTATACAAGAATATCACTGAACAAATAGTTCCTGCCTTGTGTTACATGCACATTGACAGTTATATTAAGTACCTATGTATCTTGGTTCATCCAACCATCTCATCAACCTGGCATAAAATCATTACCACCAGCACCTGTACCTTGTTCTCACCCACCACCATATTACATACTCATATCCAAATGCTCCTCTCCAAGCCCAGCAACAGGCAAACTTTCACTTGTACTCGTCAGATCACCCTCTTCACCTCCAATACTCCCTTCCGCGCTCTCATTCTCCTTATAAGCAGGTAGCTCCTCCCCAGGCAACGCTTCCCTCCGATACATAGGTAATTCATGCTCAGCATTCCCATCATCTCCACCTTCATCTTCACCATCACCTCTCAGCACGTTCCCCCTCTTCCTCCCCCAGAACCACCACCATATCCCCGTTCCCAAAATCCCCACCGCGATCAAAACACCCACCACGATCCCGGCAATTCCACCTTTTGATAACTTGCTCTTTTTCTCGTGAATGGCCTGGTCTTTAGTCTGACCAGCGGGAGAGGCACGGCATAGATAGGGTTCTTGATCACTTTTTGCTTGTTTTTTTATGGTTACGCGGTGGATTTCATCGAGGGATGTACAGTTGAAGGGGAGGAACGTGCTGTTTATGGAGACTGGAACGTTGAATGGTGAGAGGGAGGATAGGGAGACTCTGTAGAGATTGGTCAGCATTGATTCCTCGAGTCATAGTTTAGAAAAAGGCATAACTTACTCAGAAATAGGACCCTCAATAGTAATACGCCCATCAACAACTTCCAATGCATCAAAAGATAAATCCGTCCCCCAACTCTTCTCGCTTAAAGTATTCCCCTCGACCAATAAACCAACTGCGTAAGGCTCTTTCAAAGTTCCAAGACTCCAGAGTTTATTCATAGAAACATACTCCACCCCCGTATTATTCACAATTTCCAACCCGCCCATAATACTCGTTAAATTCGGCATTGCCAAACCAAGATACGCCGGAAAGGTCATAGTATTCCCAGTGAAAATCAAGTCACCCCTTATGACACGTTCCAAATTACCTATTTCTAGATGTTGAACGCCTGATAATTGGATAGTACCAGCTGTAACAAGATTTTCCAATCCAACATATGTTCCTGTACTATACAATTCGAGCGATGTATTGGTGCCTCGAGATAACCATTATTCCTAATGGTTAACGACTGGCTGATATTAACCAGATTAGACATCTCAATAAACCTAAGATAAGCATTATTTGAGATGTTAAAAACATCTACACTGATTACTTCAAAACTGACACTCGTTATCGAAGTATTAACGATCCGCAACATCTCAGCAGGTCGTTCCTTCATTAACGATTCTGTGAAATGTTCGTTCATTGAAGGGAGATTCTCCCAATCCAGATATGTCAGGTTTGTAAGTAGGGGCAAGTCGGCGAGGTATTTGAAGGAGAAATGCGGTAGGTCTTTTAGGATTAATCCTGAGGCTGTTGTTAGGTTTGGGGTTGAGATGCTTTGGAGGAGGGGACTTGTGGTTATGCTGAGATGGCCGGTTATTTGCTGGATGTTGGGTAGGGTTAAACTTGTTAGGTTTGGACTTTGGATTGAGACGCTGCCTTGGAGGGTTGTGCAGTCTTGTAGGAGATCAGCTTCTTCTTGGGTGGTTATTGTGAAAATATTTGTCTCGGCTTCTTCTGTGCTTGTTGGTTGACAGGTGTTGCTTCCTACTTGTCTTGTCGTTGGGCCTGTAGATGCTTCTGCTATCAAAAGTGTTAGTTACCTTTTAAAACGTCGAAATTTTGCCTTAAAACTTCCAGGGTTTAGAGATGGGAGTAATCTTTAATGTAGAAAAGAATGGACGAATGTGTATAAGACAACTACATCTAAGGTATATACATACCTCCTTGCTCCGACACAGTCAGGATAAGTAATAGTAACAAAAATGATTGCCAATAACAATTAACACTCCACGGTGAAAGTAGGGGATGCCCCCAGCCTTGCGATACCATCTTCATCTACCCCTCTTAGAAAGACTGTAGGGGAGAAACAAGGGCGCTGAACAGAACTATAATAAAGAGCGAATAGTGCAATGTGAATATCGAAGCAACACAGCTGTCAATACAATAGACTACGAGGAGGATCGCAAGAATAAATAATATACAGCATATTTAACATAAATATAAGAAGTTTCTTTGGAAACGACACTGAGGCTTACCCGCCGTTCCATTAGGCAGAAACAACAGAGGCTGAGCGGATGGAGATAAGAGAAGTAGCGAATCAAATCCTTCCAATTCGGTCTATCAAGAGTGCCGTCGGGATTTAAACTTAATATGGATCGTTTCTCGGCATTCCTCCTCGATGTAGTATTAAGTTTGGCAGGGCACTTTCTGTGCCGCACGTAGCGAGTGCCCCGCCTTACAATGCTGTACGGAAGGCACTTGATGCTTATAACCTCATGAATATATAGATTCTATCCGTAGGAGCTGATCGAAATATGGGGATTTTATTTGGTTTTCCTTGATTTCGTACGGAAGCTCTAAATGCTAACTGCTTTGCGAAGTAAATGAACGACGTGGTATGTCATTTAGTGAGATCCCACTTTTGAGGCAATTCAGTGGGGTGAGATTGTCTGACTAAGGCTGATTTGGGGCTGATTATATGCTATATTAGATTCTCTTAGGTACTTAGTCTATGGTTACGTATGTGACAAGAACGACCCTCCTCGGCTGAGAAATACCCAGATACTAAAATATTTAATTAAGCGAGACATCTATATCTTTCCACAAAACAATAATAGTCACCTACTACAGGGAATTTTTGCGCACATAATAAAGAGCTGAAATGATACCTTTCGGTTTTGGAGTACTTGTTGGCTAACAAAGGTAGTATTCGGTTAAACTCATGCTATACATGTTCTAATTAAACATGGGTTTTCTGATTTTTTGGACTGTGGTAACCTATTCATCAATTTTCAAACTGACTAAATGTCTGATATAGAGAGCCATTTTCAACCTCAAATTTAATTTTGAATCACAGTCCAGATCTTGGAGAATCAAATTCAAAATGTGTTGAAATTTCGATAAATATGTCAGGTTGATTGAATCAAGATGTGTCTGACCAATAATAAGCTTGTAAATCGTAGATACATTTCATTAGAAGATAGATAGGTAGTTGTATTTTATGATATTTCGCTTATTAGGTATACGCTAAAGTGTTAGTGTATTGATTAGGTAGTTTGTGACACACTTACAAACTTTGCTGTTATTAGTCAATTCGTGGACGAATGACTAACAAAGTTATCAGCAAAATTATGGTCACAGAACAAGCATGTTGGAAGGAGAAAGCACTCATTACTTGACTAGCTAGCTTATGACAATGATTTGTATCTCTAGCATTAATTATACTTTTTGTTGACTAAACAACATTATGAATGTTTTAGGAGAGGCTATTCACTACAAAACAACCAGTGCACCATATAAAAGAGCTTGTCAAACAGCAGAATTTGGAACGTTATCTTCCAAAAGACCATTGAAGTTGAAAGAAGCAGCTACTATCATCCGCCATCAGGCACCCCAACAGACACAGTATCAAAGCTAAGGAGGTAAACCATAGACTCCACAGCGACAAGCTCGCAGCAAGAATTGGGGTTCATCCATCCTACATTCTTCAAAGCGCCTATCATACGACGAAAATATGACACCACCATCTGATATCACAGTAATATTCGTCCTTGGGGGCCCGGGGGCTGGAAAAGGAACGCAGTGTTCTCTACTCGCCAAAAAATACCAGCTTCACCACCTCAGCATTGGAGCTATGAGCCGCGTAGAAGCGCAGAAGCCAAACAGCGCATATGCAGAGATAATGCAGGAGAACATCTCAAAGGGTACCCTTGGGCCACCCCAGTTCGGGGTTAATTTGTTAAGGGATGCTATTCGAGAACATCTTGAAGCGAATGTTGATATAAAGACGTTTCTTATTGACGGTAAACACCTCAAATTCTGACTCAGAATAAGAAATCCGAGATTAACACGTCACCATAGGCTTTCCTCGAGATATCGACCGAGCACGATTGTTCGAGTCGACGATTTGTAAACCAGCTACCGTTCTATTCCTCGATTGTCCACAGGTAGTTTTGAGAGAACGTCTTCTAGAGCGTGGTTCTTCTACTACCTCTAGGGATCTAGCCACACCTGTCAGATCTGATGATACGACGGATGTTATAGAGAAACGGTTCGAGACGTTTGAACAGAGAACGACTGAGGTTATCAAGCACTATCAGGAGCGGGATATGGTGGTCCGGATTGAAGCAAATGGTGAACAGGCGATGGTTTTCACAGAGGTTGAAAACGCTCTTGGGTGTTGGTTAGTTAAGCAAGAGAGCGAACAGGAATAATTTTAGGGGTTATATTTCTCATTATACTAATAATAGTATCTTGTATGGATTACAGTGCCATGTCTGTGCTTTCTTGTGTTTCTAATCTCTAACTAGCTTGACAATTTCATTCTCGTGCTAGAGACGTTTCAACATAGCTGCTAATTGCTGTATTCCTGGTCTTTCCCTCAAAGCAAGAAAGAAACTTCTTCTTATTTCACTAATTCTATATACTTTTCTTCGTAATTCCTGCAGTGCCATTTTCTAAATCTGCTCTCGGTGTCGCACTCTCACTTTTACGACTCAACATCACTTTAACCATGTGCCAGATCTCTCTAGCAACCTTTCCTGTCCCTTGATATTGAGTTAATTGACTGGACTGCCAGGCCCCTCATATATCACAATGCCATAAATCAGGCAACCTACAAAGCCACCGATAATTGCTGCCGTCCAAGCTTCACCTCGCCATGTTTTGGACCACATGACATGGCCATATCCAAACTAGTAAGTGACGAGCCGGCTCATCGTGTAGATCTCGTACAATGGATACAGGATCTTCCTGGAACATCACCTCCCGATGTATTTCTAGTATACTCTCCATGTTCAGCATCGGGCCTCCTCCTACCCTCTATAAGATTGCCAGGGGTCTTAAATCCAATAACAATGGAGACTTAATACTAATATGACCTTGGGGCTATGGCTCACAGCTACGATTGTTGCTGATTTTACTTATCCCTGAACCACTGCTATGAAACTGTTGTTGTTCTCTAAAAAAATGCTACCAAGGTTCCATCGTAGTCTAGGTCTTCCGGCTTTGTTCTTCCTCAATCTTCGGCTAGCAAATAGTCGGGGTGAGGCTGGCTACTGCCTTCTATTTTGAGTTAATCGACAATCTCCACCATATCCTTACCTTGAGTCATTGTAAATTTTAAAACTGATGGAAATATGAGTTGTGAGAATTGCTAAGATCATTCAAGCTCCCACTTCATAAAAAGGCTGTCATAAGATATATATGCTGATTCAGTTTCCTTTAATTTAAAATACGGCAAGTACGCCTCCTGTAGAAAAGAATTGCTGGAATCTAGCATACCTGGGTAGTTTCGTGTAGATCCAAAGTTGGCTTTTGATAATTGCGGGTGAGCGATAAAATTAAGCGAAGCAAAAAGGGGCTATACCGACGAATTCATCAGAATGGCACAGTGCTTTTAAACATTTCCTTCAGCGGCGGTAGTATTAGTCACATCGATTAGCTTTTGGATTATGTGTATGTGGAAGGTGATGGTACAGATAGGTTGGGTTCGTGAATTACTGGGGTGAATAGAACGTACTATACAGCATAATGAGAATATCATTGTAGTATGGCGTGGATGGTGCTCTGGCTATTGCAAACGTCTATATTCCTTTAGGAGCAGAAGCAGCAGCTGCCACTACTGTGGTTATTAGTTCTACTTTTGTAGCAGCAGCTACAGACTCCTAAAGCAAAATTTCTATCAAAAATAGGTCATTGACTTCTATGGTGATGCAACAGCAAAGGTATTCGGGTTTAGAAACGGCTCTAAATATCGAGTATAGGAATAATACAGGCTTCATCCAATATATCCGGTATCTGAAACTGATTTCCGAAATCATGTGCGGTTTTGAGGTTTACTTACACAGCCTGGAAACCGCGGTTGAAAAAAAAAAAGAGAGTTGTGTTTCTAATCAATATATTCCTTGATAGACCTTCTAAAGTCTAATCTAACTTAGCATTGCTGACCCATGTTTTAATCCTCTAAATTGCAGTAAACAAGACACCAGTCCCGCAAACAGCCCAAAACTCTTTCAAAAATCGTCTATACGCTCGCTTAGCTCGCATTGGTAGCCGAGCTACCAAGCACATGCACCCACAAAAAGGATGCTAGGTATCCTGCTTACTCGAGCATATATTATTACACATGCTCAAATATATGCGCTTATAATCCCTCTAGATCATTACAGAAAGGGTAACCTCACTGCCTAACAAAGTTAACGCAAGACGAAGAGTTCAAGCGAGGTAACCTACTAATTCACCAGAGTCTTTACTTATTTGTAAATAGACTGCTCCTCTTCCACGTTCTGTGACTTGTTATCGCTCAACACTCGATCGAAGACCTTACCCAATTTTACCACAGCTTCGTCAACGATTTGAAAGTGAACAACTATCCTTGCACTCATGAGCTTGATTCCCTCTTCTTTTCCCGCAGCAATAAAATCTGTCACAGACACCCCACTGTGTACCAGGTCCAACATGACCATATTGGTTTGCACCAGCTTGCTGACCCTGCCGCCTTTCCTGAGCCACATATTCTCAATCTGCTTTGCAACTTCATGAGTCTTCTTTAGTCGGCCTCCTTCGCCATTAGGGCCCTTTCCAAATTGCTCGTCTACAGCAACTCGAGCCGCAGATGAAATAATACCCGCCATTCGAATTCCTCCACCGATGCTCTTCCTCACCCATCTGCAGTGGTCCAGGGTCTTCTGTGGTCCAACGATGATGCTTCCAATTGGGGCGCCAAGACCTTTGGAGAAACACAATTGAGCAGTGTCAAAACAAGCCAAGAAATCCGGCAAGGAACCAGCGCCAGCAGCAACAACTTCCCAAATCCTAGCACCATCAAGATGCATCAAAATGCTATTTTCGCGTGCAAATTGTGAGATTTTTTGTACTTCTGCCAATGGTGTGATGACACCTCCAAGCGTGTTTTCAAGAGAGATAACACGCGTAGGTGCGACGTGAATATTGTTGCTGATAACAGCCTCTCTTTTGACATCTTCAAGAGTGAGATACAAGCCATTCGCTGGTTCAACAGGTTGCATGTGGGCTTGAGACAACGAAGAACAGCCACCAGCCTCGGACATCATAATATGAGACTTGTGATGACAGAGGATTGCGTGAGGTGGTTGTGTGAGGAGAGAACGGAGGGCAATCTGATTTCCCATGGTGCCAGACATGACAAGTAGTGCCGCTTCTTTCCCAGTTAGATGGGCAATATACGTCTCAAAATTAGTGGTCGTGGTATCTTCCTTGTAGACATCGTCCATGAGTGATGATTGAGCAATTGCTTGGAGCATCGAGTACCCTGGTGTAGTGATTGTATCAGTCCGGAAATCGTAGGCCGCAGGTCCTGGGCCTTGCCAGGAAGCAGATACCTCTAAAGGCTTCTGCATTGTAGGTATCTCAATACTTCCCATTGTCGTTAGAATATTGCTGGATGATGGTATGGAGATAGACGAAACGAGGTTGTAGAGATCTGCTTCTGTCAGTTGACAAGTAGGGAGTACGGTTGGCGACTTAAGTTGTGTGATGTGTCATAGGCAAGAGTGGGGTGCTACTGTAGTACTGTACAATGCCGTTGTTAGCCGGTGTGTAACTTACTTTCCAAATAGTAAATCATTGATATCCTTAACAAAGCTACTTTTCCACCATTTGATAATAGGACCGGCCCGGACGTTTTTAGTACGTACTTTTTTTCTAGATCCCGGTCCACTCCCGGTAGCCGGTTTACTCGTCTGTTCCGGCCTTCGCTATCCCACATGGTCTTTTGCCCACAACTCACAGCAAAAAATACAAACAGATTTGGGGGTTTTTTTTTGGAATACCTCAAATATCATTTACTGGGTACCTAGAAGACTTGGTTGTGGCTGCATTCCTTGTTTCGTTCAGAAAGGAAAGGATAATAATTCAGCCGAGCCTCGGAGTTGACTTAGCGGAGTTTGGCATTGATGTCCGTTGCAACACTACCAACATCACCATCAAGTAGGGCTAGGCTAGTTTTCAAGGGCGAAGACTAAGTTTAGCACTGTACTTTCATATCTTCCAGCTACCCTTAGAAAATCCGCAGTAGGGATTTGTAGCTACTTCTATTAAAAATCGCAATTAAATACTACTTCAATACTTTATACTTTCTGATCAGTTAATCTTAAACACTGTTGCTAATGCATTCTATTTGGTATATTTTGTAGGTTTTTATATTAGCTTTTACTACAAACATAAATCCTTGTCTTCTTTCCTGTATTTATCATCAAATATGGTCATGAGTTTACCATACGATCATGCGGTATTAGGTAAGTCCTCAGGTCCGCAACAGGTTGTAACAATGATTCGTTTATTGACCAAGTCCACAATTTTCTCCACAGATCACAATGATGTTGCGAGTACCGGCAACTTATATTTAGCCGGTATGTCAGGAAGCTTATGGGATATATGGTCTAAAAAACTAGCCTTGCAATCATAATCGTCCAGTAATATGCGTTATAGCATATTTGACATTTCTACATGAAGCGATGAGATGTCGACGACGAACTTTTGCATCAAGCGTCTGAATTCTAATTTTTAATCGAGTAGCTCTCTTTAAGAACTATATAGTGGACAAGGTCATTTTATCAACCTTTCGATAGCCTTTCTTCACTTATCTTAACTTATATAGCAGTTCAAGTCGTCTTTGAAGATTGAAGCCCTGCCCAAATAAGAGCAAAATCTTTGATTAACTTTGCTAAAGTACGAATTTACAAAAAGTCGCACTTGCTCAGTCTGCTTCGAATTTTACAGAGACATTAAATCGGATACCATTGTATTCACTATAGTTTAAGAAATCCAAATCCCCGTCACATCTCGAAACATAATGGCACCACCCTTAATCGCATTTTCCTTCAAAAGAGCAACATTAGCCCTTCCCACCTCGACAAACCCGAACATTGCCTAAAAATAGTTCTTGTCAAAAGCACTTATACGTGACGTGCAAATGCCCTCTTTCACAGCTTGATCTATACCCCACTGTACCAACATCCTTCCTAGCCCTGTTCCCTGAAATTGTGGATGCGTGGCTAATAGCTCTAAAGACTAATTCTCTGCTGTTGAACCAGACCAGTGGTGCACAAAGGAGGGAAAGATATCTTCTAGGATTGTTGCCTTAGATGGATCCGCAGCTCGGTCCAGCATCACGTCTCCTTATGACAGCGTGATCAGCTCTATTCTCACAAATCCTCGTTTACAGGCGAGGAGATTGGAATTTACATCTAAGAGCTAGGATCTTAGTTACCTGAAGCAAGTATTTCCACAGGCTTGGTTTATTCTAAAAATGGGCAAGCGGCCTGTCGCTGTCACTCTGCAACTGCTATTACCTTCTCCGATGCCGGATCAATTCCTACAACAAAGTGGCGAGTGGGATCATGCCAGTGGTTCGAGAATTTCCTTTCAAAGAACATGACAAAATCTTTAGGGTATTCGTGGCGGTGTGGATGCATGAGGACACCGAATAATTCTTCGTCCATAAAGCCGGCTGCTGCCACCTCGGCCATGCCTCGGAGGTCGCTTTGTCTTGCTTCTCGGACAGACATTGTGCTACATGGAGTAGTCTTGAAAAGAAGGTGGGCAGAATAAGAGGTTGAGGTTGAATTTCAATGTGTATGTACCAACATGCGCAGTATAGTGTGGAAATTGATTGATATTGGTGATAGGTACGCTTAGAGTTTGTACTGTGGGCACAAGGATGAAGACAAGGAGACGGAGCTCGCTTAAAGGCTTAAAGGTGGCCGTTTGCAAAGTGAGTAATTCCAAGCATCATAAGGTACCGTACCTCAATAAACATTTATACTAGAAGATGTTCAAATTCACTTGATTTAAATATTCGTATGTTGTCACGTGTGTCCACTCTGTGCCCCACTAACGTTTCTAACATGTTGTAGGCAAACAAGGAAAAGCTGTTTTGATGAATGCGTACACAATATTTTATACTATCTTTAAGTCAGTAGACAAATTTCGGTTTATCCTCCATCTAGTAACGAATTATAAAATCTTGCCACCGAGGGAGGATATAAAATACCAAGATTCTTTCAAGTCTTATATCTGCAATTTTTCCCCAGCATTATTCTCCTTATAGCCGACCCGATAATTAACCGCTATCTAGAAAATCAATTCCTACGATCCATCGTTCGAAACTCTGCTTAGTCTATAAAAAGGTTCTAAATCGACGACTCAGGTCTCGCTTAACGATATAATCGGTTGGTCTCAAACACCGTAGAGAGAAGGGCTAAGATGGAAAGAAAAATGTGTAAAAGTATGGAGTATCTAGCTAAAATTAAAGCTTACCCCTGTATAAAGTACTTGGCCCCCAACAGACGGGAAGTCTGAAGCGGCCCGCTGCCGTAGAGGAGCGAAAGCTATCACCTTCCCTCTGTAATCTACAGTGGGTGGACAAAAGTCTGTCACTTACCCCTATTTTACACTAAAACTCACCCCTAATACTTCAAAAGTTTATAGTAAAGAAGAGATAATTAATTAAACTCTTTATACTAGACCTATTTATTCGATAGTTACCTATAATATTATATATTTATATTAAAATTATAGACTACTAGGATTTATTAATAGCGATTAGAAGTAAGAGGAGTATATAATTTACTAGTTTTATAC